>OX493342.1:16000000-16665000 GCA_950371115.1 Anania fuscalis
GCCAGCGTTGCCTAACACACCTAGCTCCGAGCCATTGTAGAAAAGGTAGTTTATAAATTGAAATAAACTGGGAATTGATCCTGGGACTTACAGGGTCAAAGCTAACTATTAATCATCATGATCTAATTATCCTCGGCAATTGAAATTCAGTGAACAATTTTTATGTCTATCAGTAAAAAATACTGACAGCTTTCTAAAATTGGCTCGTAAGTAGCCGTTATTTATTTTCCATAACATACATAATTCAGTTACCATAGACACCAAGGCTATTTAACCCCTATGCTAGGTCCAGCTGCCGGTACAGTCGCGAACAAAACACTACAAACGTTTTTCGACTTTGCTGCATTGAAATAAGAGTTAAAGAGTTTCATGCCACTGTTTGTACACGCATACCAATAATTTGCCATCAGTCTGTCTGTCGATTGCTTATTGATGTAGGTTTGTGGATAAGCGCTTTTTACGGCTCATTCGACTTTAATGAAGGTCAGAGCTCGCCGTTAAAAAAAAACCGACCAAGTGCGAGTCACCCAGACCCGAGACAATATAGAAAAGTTCGTTCGTTCGTTCAAGCCCGGAACCTCAGAGATCGCTACGGAGGTCGAAGATATAAAATCAGATTTGCCTCTAGGATCTAATATGAGAAAGAGCTATCTATGTAACATTACACACACTTTTGCCCCTACTATTAAAATTAAATGGTACAAATTATTCAGATATTTTCGTGCTTTATTGTACTTTGACCACTATTTTTATTTGAAACCTAATCCAAATAAAAATAAAAGCCAAATTACCATGTATGTGTGGCTTTCTTTGTGTGGACCGTAAAGTTTTAGCAAATGACAAGAACAATGGCGTTGTTAATGGACACCACGCGTAATTAAGAACAACAGCTTCTTGTCACTCAGTAATAAAATGGCTGCAACAACTTGCTCGTCTTAAAATCGAATGATTAACGTTTATGGAGTAACTGATAAGTGATAATAGTTCATTAAATAAAACTAAGAGCGCAACAGATAATATAGTTCCCATTCATCATCATTTTGGTGTGTTTTGTTAGTTTGTTTATGTGGGGTTTGTCTTTCTTTCTATAAAAAGCTTGGCTGAGTCTCTTTGCTTTTTTATTTACATTTTATTTGGGTTTAATTTACATTAAATAAAAAATAAGAAACTTAAAACAACCCTGGAAGACGCTGTGGTAAAATAGTTACCAACACGTTACACCTTAAAACTTGTGATATGGTTCATACGGTCGAAAACCCAAAAAAACAATAAAAATATGAATAGGCTAGGCCCTTTTTGAAGTAGGTTAATCAAACAAAACGTACATGCAATAAAAGTATGTCCCCAGACCGACATGCCAAAATATTACACTTAGAATAAAATGTAAAACTCAGAAAAACCCACATTTACGTTCATCTTCATCATCAGCCCACACTAGTCCACTGCTGGATATAGGCCTCTCCAATTGCACGCCACTCTGCACGATCCACGGCTACTCTCATCCAGCTCCTGCCAGCAACCTTGCAAAGATCGTCACTCCATCTAGTCTGAGGGCGTCCCACACTACGCTTGCCGACACGCGGTCTCCACTCAAGAACTCGTTTACCCCAGCGGTTATCGGTTCTGCGACAAATATGGCCGGCCCACTGCCACTTCAGCTTGCTTATTCGATCTTAATCAAACAAAAATCATTTCCTAGAATATGGTTACACTTTCAGGGACCCCCCACCCAAACTAGCGTCTTTCGAGCGTCGACGTCGTGGCAGCGTCCAATCAGTGTTGACGCAACGCTTGCGCAGCGGCATTTACTAAACGCTGATTGGACACTGCCCTGACGCGGCGACGCTCGAAAGACGCTAGTGTGAGGAGGGGGGGGGGGGGGCTTAAGGTCTTAAAGCTAAAATATTTTACATATTCTGCCACTTATTATTCTTTTTTTCTACAGGCTAAAAACCTCTCGCCTCTGGGGCGGTAATGGCCGGCAGTGGCACAGTTGGCCGGGATCAAGGCAAAAGAGAGAGAAATCGGCGGACGACGCGTGCAGTATCAAGCACCACCACTTTCTGCAGCTTTGCTGGAAGCGAGCTGCCGACGAATCCCAGCATTTTCAGGTGTACACCTGATGTGGTTGGGATTAACCCATTTGCCGATATAACAATTGGTATGATTTCAGTGGACGCCACTTCCCACATTTCGGTAGACTCGTGTACTAGGTCCAAGAACTTGCGTTGCTCTTCGGTCTCGGCCTTGATAAGGTTCTCGTTATGAGGGATAGTGACGTTCACCAAAAACACATTCGATTGCGCCCGGTCCATCAGCACTATATTAGTATTATTACTATTATTATTTGTTATCAGGCAGGCAGTTAAGACAACTGATGGTTGCCTGTATCTTGCTGGTCCTCACTGGTTAATCTTTTTTGCAGTTAGAAAAATGCTTGTCGAGTCTATTTTTAAACTGATTTATACTTTAAGCTGAGACTACGTCTTCTGGGTGTTTATTTCACACTTATGACTTGACTTTCCAAAAAAATTGTACCTCTGACGATAATTGAAGTGGGTGTGTGTGTTCGTTAGCCAGTTTAGATCACTACCGTCAATGAGGCTTGATCTGCCACGTGGGAAACTCAGATTTCGTGTTTCCCTAAACTATGTGATAAGAAGGAAGTAATTATTAACTGTAGCTATTCGACATGCGTCTTAGAACAGTTATGACTTCATTTGCTATGTAATCAATTGTTAGAAGTACATTTTCACCGACTTTATATTGTTTTTAATTGGGATTAAAACGTTATCACCACATAGTATAAAACAAAGTCGCTTTCTCTGCTATATCCCTATGATGCTTAAATCTTTAAAACTATGCAACGGATTTTGATGCATTTTTTTTTAAATAGATAGAGTGATTCAAGAGGAAGGTTTATATGTATAATACATGCATAATATAATAGAGAAACACTGATTATTGCACCCGTGCGAAGCCGGGGCGGCTCGCTAGTGTGTATAAGATAGCTGATCTGATGCTGAGACCAGAAAGAAAGCTGGAACTGATTTGATGCTGGACCTCTTCATTGGGGTTGTTACTAGCAAAACAATTGACTTCTTACTCGGATGCAATAAAAATAATTCTTATTTATTGATAATAATAAACATAACGTCATCGCTTGCATATAAAATATAATTTACTCTCAACACGCCCACAAAGACAACTGAACCGGTTCTAAGCAGTTCGTTGTTGTTCCGTTTATCTAAATGACCACGTGACGTCAAACGTAACCTTATTTCTACAACGGGTGCTAATAGGTATTTAATCGATTATGAATATACCTATTCGAATTATGTACATGCAGAAGATAGGGGCAAAAATCCTATTTAATCACAATTTTGGCGTAAGCTGACAAATGGGTGTCGTGTAGTGCGGCAGAATTGCACCACCCCTTCTCTTCCTATGGGTGTCGTAAGAGGCGACTACAGGAGAACCGCCACAAGAAGACGGGCAGCAGCGTCTCCTCTCCACCATTGGCGATTATGGCAAAATCCTCCTTTTGGAGAGGCCTGTGTTCAGCAGTGGACTGATATAGGCTGGTGATGTGTGATGATGTGTGACAAATGGAATGGTCACCCAGCCACTCAAAACCGAAGCGCGGGTGCTTAACTTTAATGATCACTACCAAAATGCTGTTGCTACCTGAGGTACAGGCACCTCCAACCATATTAAATAATATTTATCACAAGCATCTCCGTGTTTCGTTTTCGGTAAAAGTTGGTCCCGGCTTATATCGCTTGATCCGTGAAGAGATAGTCAGAGAATTTAAGTCATTTGACAGTAAGGTGTAGTCACTGACCTTACAACAACTTTCCGCCAATTTGCACTGGGCCCACGCGGTGGAATTTGACCCGAACCATCTCATAGTTGAGGTGAGGCCTGGCCCTGCAGTGGGACGTTTTAGGAAATACTTTAGCATTTTTAAATTTTTCTGACAAGTTTATGTCGTCAACCCACCAGTGGGACTGTGGGAGACTGTCACCCACGGCATCTTCCAGTTTCTTTCCTAATGTTTGCTAGCACTAGAAGTTAAGTATGTAGCATCCATAGGTAGCATCCATTGCCACTTGAGAATTGCTAGCATGCTATTTCGGTGACTTGGGTTTTTTACGGATATCCCTATTTTCCAGGATACTTACCAAGATACGCTAAGCATAATATGCTTTCTCCACAACACAGCAGAGTGATAATTAAAAGGGAATACATAATGATTAATATTACAAATTTAGTAAATGATTTCTTTAACGCTCAGTGCTCACTCTATCTGGACCGCTCGTAAGTAAAACACTGGGATAAATTGTAAAAAACGGCAACATACAATTAAAACAATATAAACAATAGAACTACAAGTAGACTCAATAAATCTATTTAACCTTTAAGGGAATAATTTTACTAATAAAGAAACAAGGAAGTTTATTAATAAATTATAGTATTTATTTCTCACAGATGTTTAACCAGGAAAAAATACTATCTATCAAGACATAAACTCTCTGGCGCCAGATTAATTTAAAATTAACGATAAATGAGTAAATAATTACTTTTCTGCGGTCACGTTCCTTGTTAACAGTAAGCACTCATCATAACACATTAAAGTTATCAACAAATAAATGATATTTTTAACTGTTTGAACAAATAAGTCTGGTAAATGATAAAATATTCACTTAGTCGTCTTCCAAACGGCAGGTATATTGTATTGACATCAAGGCAATGTGTAATTAAAAAACACAATAAAACGCTTTTAATAATTAACAATGAAGGTTTCTTTTTCAAATAAAACAGACATTTCTATAATCAA
Source organism: Anania fuscalis (assembly GCA_950371115.1). NCBI lineage: Eukaryota > Metazoa > Arthropoda > Insecta > Lepidoptera > Crambidae > Anania > Anania fuscalis. Next base: position 16,004,841 of record OX493342.1, read on the forward strand.
AAGAAATAAAACTACAGTAGTGTACTTTATTATGTGTGTGTGAGTCAACAACAAAAGTATGGAAAACACTTACACACGCAGATTACTATTGACCTAGGGCTAACAATGGCAACATTAGGTCATACCAAAAACAATAAGAGTAAAAGCGTTCACTAGAAAACGTCCCGCAAAAAACATATCATTAAGCTATAATTTACTGCAAAGATTTTTCCGCAATTCATGGGGAAACTCATGCTAAATTATGAGAAAGAAAATTGCCCATAAATGTCATAGAAATCAAAGAAGCCAGTCAGTCTGATGCAACAAAGGCTTGTCTTCAATATGACAACAAAAACTGACTTCTCTCTTTTCATTCGATATTAACCCTTATTCTAATGCAATAAGTATAGGTAACTTAGCAAACTGCAAACGTAATTCACAAAATTACATAGCATTTTACATAGCCTAAAATAAACCTTGACACAACGGAATAAGGTATATCATGGCTGCATTTGAATTTGCAGGGGGCTTGCCACAAAGCACATTATTCCTTCATTTGACGTAATCCAAAAGCAACTTTACTAGCCACAAAATACGGTTGATAATTCTAGCTAGAGTGTATATTCAGGGGTGTGAGTGTTCGTCACGTAGCTCGGTAATATCGCCTGATGTGACGTCAGGGCTCAGTTGCTATGCGGTCGTGATGAAAACGCGATAGGTACTCCTTTCGTTGACGATTAGTCATTAGGCTATCATTATTTATGAAGATAATTGGGGATTAAGTACCACGTGTAAGAACGGAACTGTGCTCATTGTGGTATATGTCAATTGATCCAAGGTTGGTTGGAGTAGATCATTTTATTTATCCGAGTAGGTAATTAATATCACACACACACATATAAGTGATGTGTTCCTATTGTTGCACTTATATCTCTAGATGTTAAACATTAATAAGAATAATGTATTAGAACATGAACTATAATATTAACGAAAAATACCAATTACAAATTGATTTGGTAAGTAGTGATAAATATTTAATTTGTCTTCTGATTAATAATTGAAACTACTTAATTATTAATAGTTAAACTAAACTACTTAATTAATAGATGTTTCGGTGGTGTGTGTAATCATAACGTTTTCTTATTTTTAAGGATTTTTTTTGTTTTGTTTATTATATTATTTTATATTTAAAATTATTTTTTACTTTTTTTATTGTAATTTAATTTTTTAACCTAATTTAATGCAATTTAATGCACAAATTTAATTTATTTTGATGTTAATTGTAGGTAATTTGAAAATGTAATGTATGATTGTATGTAAGTGTAGTATGTAAATGTAGTAATATGGGGCTACACGTCCTGAAATCATTGTTTTATTTTAATGTAGTAAGTACTAGGATTTTAACGCATTGTAATACTTTCTTGCTAAAAGCCTTGTTGCATTTATCACCTATTTTATTTCCCGCTTCAATAATTCTGCCAAAATATAGTCAAACTCATTAAAAGCTGAAGTTTCTAAGCACATAAAGCTGATATCTTACTGCCTTTATCAAATGATTGCTTTTTGTAATTGAACACGTTTAAATACAGCACAAACTGCGTTAATATTGGTAATTAGTATCTATTATCAATATCGCCGTCGAGTCACGTACACGATTTTGCTATCGATATTTCTAATGGCTTCTCATAAATGAGCAGCTTAATTATTGTATAATTTTTGATGTATAGGTTGAATATTAAATTGGTCATAATTATTTATAACGTACAAGTTGTTGTCTGCGACTTGGTATTAAATTAAGCCATATGACTAGGGTTACCATTTAGGAATTTGAAAAGTCCTGACAAAAAGCCGGACATTTCGATAAAAGTCCGGGTATTTAGGTCACAAAATGGAAACATTAAATAAATATAAATATTGTACAACATCACATACATTGCTCTGATCCTAAGGTAAGTAGCGAAAGCACTTGTGTTATAGAAATCAGAAACAACAACGGTACTACAACATCCAGACCCGAGCCAATATAGAAAAGTTCGTCATTGACCTGACCGGGGATCGAATCCAGAGCCTCAGAAATGGCGGCGCCATTTAATGTCCGGAGGTCGTCAACGTTAGCCAAGGGATCGCACGCACTCATGCACTGCACGCACTTTTACGTGGCGATGCGTTCTTCTTGTATAGATATTCCATCTAATTTTAAAAAAAATAGGACATATTAAAGGGCCGGACAAAGTCCGGACAAGAGGCTAAAAGTCCAGACATGTCCGGACAAATCCGGACGGATGGTATGGTTTTTACAGGTTTCTGGTCAGATAATAAATTTATCAGATGACTGAATAGATACTATTCCTACATCAAGATCATGCAATAAGCATAACTTATTTCGACATTTATTATGAGTGTAATATAAAAACCATGATTCAAAACCAATTATTCCTTATGCTGGGCCTTCAGCTGCGTTTAATGCCGTTAATAAGTACGATTTTATATGAAATAGCGTACTTATTAATGGCAATTAACGCAGGCAGGAAGACCCAGCGTAACATACGCTAGACGACATTATTTAAAATCTTAGGATTTTTGCGACTTTAATTGACGTTGTGGCGCGGTGGTTTACTTTGAATGGATAGGGTCGTGTGTTCGATGTTCGGGTTTTTCACAGAATATGAGGTTTCTGGTCAGGGTGTGCAGATACCTGACAAAAAACACTGTCTGGCATTTAGCTTAATTTTCAATTCCTTCAAAAAAAAACTTGAAAGATTTCGTCGGGTCAGCTAGCGTCTCGGTAGCTTAGTTGGAAAAACACTCGCCCGGTATGCGATGGTCGTGGGTTCGGATCCCACCTGAGGCGGACGATATTTTTCAAGTATTAAAAATCATAAATAAACTGCTAGGTAGGTAATTGCTAAAAGAACAACATTTCAATTCCTTATTGAGAATATGGTTTTAAATTAATTTTAGGAAAGAAATTCGTTGTTACAGCTATAAAAACATAAACAGCAATATCAGCCATAATAATAATATTAAAACCTATTTTCCACCTCTTTGTCGCATTGCTGTTTGCCCGCAAATAACAAAAGATTGTTTTAACAAAGAAACCGTTATAAGGCAATAATAAAATAGGTAACAAAGGAACTACTTAGTCACCGGCCGAGCCTAGACCTAGAGGTATCGAATGTGACCTAGATAATTGCTATGACTAACACATTGAAGGCACGTAAAGTCAATTACTTTACACTAGCTATTGTCTTTGATTTATTAGTTGAAGCCCTATTGTAGGTAGCAGTGGTGGGTATTTTGAGGTACAGAAGATACTTACTTATGTGTTTTATTGATGAAAATCAGTGGTTTTCTATTATAACACACTTTTGTAAGTGACTACTGCCTACCTCATTTCGTTTATCAGGTAGGCACAGCCTAATTCCCTATATGCAACGCACGCCGGGTAGGTAGCTACATTATCATCATTTCAGTCATATGACGTCCATTGCTGAACATAGGCCATTGACTTCTCATCAACACCAGCCTATTATCAGTCCACTACTGGACACAGGCCTCTCCAAAAGGAGGATTTTGCCATAATCGCCACGCTTGGCAGGCGGGTTGGCGATCGCTGTTTGGGCAATGGTGGAGAGGAGACGCTGCTGCCTGTCTTCTTGTGGCGGTTCTCCTGTAGTCGCCTCTTACGACAGGGGTGGTGCTATTATTTTAACGTGCCGGCACCACTTCTAGATTATTGATTAAAAAATACATAATTTACACCATTTTATGAAAATCGTCCTAATTATAAATCTGTCCCGTTCCCTTATTCCCTAAAAATTAGCAATCAGCAATAATCGCGCAGTCGTCGACCGATTGATGGTTAGTGTCAAAACCTATGAGTTGCAGCACTGACAGTAGATTGCTTTTTTTGTTTTTTTTTTGTTTTTTTATGTCAATTTGGGCAATTTTCGCTATCGCATTGCTTTTGCAAGATACGGAATCAGGGTACCTACCGATTTTGCCATAATAACAAAATTCGTGTAGAATAGAGGGCTAAGTTTATTCAAATCTGAAAATTTCCGGATTTTTTTTCCGAGTTTTTTTTTATACTTAAAGAGTCTGGTTATCCATATTTCTAGATTTTGGCAGACTCACGCCGGACAGTTTATTTTTATTTAGAAATAATCTATCTTCTACATACATAAATAAACACTCTTATAGCAAATCAATTCTATTCTATTCAATTCTATTCTTAGTTACACAATTTATAACTCAAGAACGGCTGGAGTCTGGACTGATTTTTATGATCTTTGATTTTCCGAATTTGTCTCAGCCCTAAACAGCAAAATGAAGTAGATTTTAGGTTCGATTCCTAATAACAGTTGTAAATAACAATTTAAAAAACGAATTTGTAATTAAAGCAATCTAAATTTATCACATTATCAGTTAATAAGTGCTAAATTATGACAAATTCTCCTGAAACCTAATAATGTTGTATTTCATCATCTTAAAATGTTTCACAACTAACCATAGTATAATGTAGTATAATTATTATGAAATAGTAAACTAAAAATAGGGCTTGTCAGTATGACGATATCGGCCCAGCAACAGGAGCCGACGTGTTCGCGACGCGTGCGCATGTAACGGACGAAATTATGACTCAGACTTGACCCGAAAAGACCACGTTGGTCGTTATCGTAATCATGTGGAAATAAGCTTAGATTATTAGTAACCTTATATTTAAAACTATAACTTAAACTTAAACTTGGTAATTTAAACGATTTTCTTTTAAGTGTATTTTTTTACAGTTATCTGGAAGTCACTGGGGGAGGCTTATGTTCAGAAGTCTGTAGACGTCCTGTGGCTGAAATGATGATTACAATAATAGTATTTTACATGCAATCGAATCAATTACCTAATCAACATCATCACCAGCCTATATCAGTCCACTGCTGGACACAGGCCTCTCCAAAAGGAGGATTTTGGCATAATCGCCACGCTTGGCAGGCGGGTTGGCGATCGCAGTTTGGCCAATGGTGGAGAGGAGACGCTGCTGCCCGTCTTCTTGTGGCGGTACCTACCTACGGTAATTACCTAATATGTATGGTTTTTATTTCACATAATAAGTTCTGTATTTCATCATTAGTTCACATAATAATATAGTTCTGTATTTCATCATCATTTGCTATATGATTCACAAGTATATTGTAATAAGAAAGTGTGTTAAATTATTTTTAAAAGTTCGTACATATTAATCATATTTCTTACCGTAACTTTTGACAGTTACAGTGGTCGAAACTACTTAGTCGGAAAAATCAAAGTCAGATTTTTGTTATCTGGTTAGTTTAGATTTTTTAGTTGACTGATTAGGCACGTACATAAAAGCGTAAAAAATGATCTGATGAAGGACTTCAAGATTGTACTGCAGTCATTTTCTTTTAGTAATGCTCGGGCTTCACCTGCGTCTAATGTCATTAATTAGTGTGCTATTTGATATATTGCGCAGGTGTGGCCGTTCTTAGTGCGCTAATTTGCTTTAATGACATTAGACGTTAGTCGATAGCTCGGACGGCGGTAATTTTCGACACATCAAAGGAATTAGCGGGCGTCTAGTGCGTTGTTGTGGCTTACACCACCTACTACACTCAACATGTTAAAAATGGTCAAATTCAAAAACTCTTTGTGTAACAAATGTTAAAGTGCATAGTTATTAAGTTAGGACGGATTGGACAAAATGAGAAAAGTATTGAGTTCTTGAAAGCATTTTTTATTTATTTTAAAGACTAGTATCCGCAGATCACACGCTAACTAAGCCGCTAGACGCTATAAGAAAGAATCAAAGGTAAAAAAGTGTGGCCAAACATTTAGCGCGTAGTTTTGTTCATTCATTAAATAACGCTAATCATGCCGCTATTTGAACGTTAGGCGGCACGCAGGTGAAGCCCGAGCATAAGATGATAATATCTATACTCTAGTGCGCATACATAGCTTTGTTAACTGATGTTTCTATATTATTCACAAACACCAATCAGTTCTGGTTTTCTATATGAACGGCTTATGTCCATTAGTGGACTAGGTAGCCCACTTTAGCAGTATAAAGATAAATATTGTCAGGACACATCGTAAAATTTTTTATCAGATGAATATTAATATGCTCAAACAAACATTTGTTATGCTTTATTAATCGATTAGTAAGAGTTATCGATATGAGCTGTGCAAGCAATTCGTGCTGCTTCTGAACAGATGTCCGAGGTACCGGTTCGATTCCAAGTAAAACGTTTCGTTTGGCTGTTGCTAAGGCTCGAACGTGATTTTATTCGATTGTTTTATCCAAGAAGGTTACAGATAGTGTGACTATAAGAAACGTTATTTTATATGCAGAATGATTTATTTATATAATAGATAATTTATATTAGACAAAAATTAGTACAATCGACTACAGATCAAGTTACCACGAACTGTAAAATTTCCTTAATGGTTAAATAAATATTCGACAACATCACATACATTGCTCTGATTCTAAGGTAATTAGCGAAAGCACTTGTGTTATAAAAATCAGAAACAACGACGGTACCACAGACCCGAAACAATATAGAAAAGTTGGTTTTCTACATTGAACCGACCGGGGATCGAACCCGGAACCTCAGAGGTGGCGGGCGGCGCCATATATAGTCCGGCGTGCTCGCCTCTCGGCTACGGAGGTCGTCATAATGAATAATAAACTCTATTACTTGAAAATTAAGACGACAATAGATTTAAAAAAACGACCAAGTGCGAGTCGGGTCACGCACGAAGGGTTTCTGATATCGAATATATCGTTCGCATCCACCTGCTTACCGCAACTTTTACAAGTTTGTCAATCTACTGGAATGGGATTATTTATGGGATACCAAGGCAGGTAAACCCATAATCCCATTCCAGTAGATTAACAAAGACTAAAGAATTTTTCTTCTTTACCGGTTGTAAATTCTGCAAGCGATGTGGCAGGCCAATTGCCAAATAAGGTACCTTTGTAATTCGGAGAGCTATTATTAGACTTACCAGTATCTGATGCTCTAGCATGAGTGGTTAGGCTTTTAGAAGAGGAATATTCCTTGTATTTTAATAGCGATATTAATTTAAACAAACGAACTTATGCTTACTGTACAGTAATCCTTCAATAAAATCGTTAGGATTACTGTAACCAAGTACAGTCAAAAGCACGTCGACCTACCCAAAAAGTCAAAAATTCTCTAATAGATTTTAACTTTAAGCCTGACATATACACCGTGAATTTTTAATTACCCGAGAAAATTAACTAACATACTCAGATATCGATATACATCGAATTTGGCGGATAAAAAAAAACGGAACGGCGTACGGCGTTGGCGTACGGAAAGAATAACTATGAATGAATATTACGCGACCAAATTAGGTGGATTTTGGTTCCGTTAATGTTGGAATGATAATGATTACTATTTGAATTAGCAGGACTTTTATGAAGCATATTTTTTAAGGAATGTTAGGGACCATTTAAATAAATTTCTCATAAAAAAATTTTTTTTTATTCGCCAAATTCGATGTATATCGATATCTGAGTATGTTAGTTAGTTTTCTCGGGTAATTAAAAATTCACGGTGTATAGAGATAATTTTCAAATGAGAAAATTTGTCATTTTGTGGTAGTTCAACGTTGCTACCCGCGTAACTCATTTATGAATAACGCTTCCAAAAATAGTCGCCATATTAGCAGATACCAGAAGCCATTTCGCTAGATTGGCGTAATTTGTGATATTACCTGAATACTGAAAACTAGCAGTCGTAATGTCATTATGAGTTATATAAGTCATTCCGGTTGACTCACACTACAATCGGACCAAATAAGCACTTTGGTCGTGTGATTACTGGTAACACTGTAGCAGTGATGGCAGCACAATTTATAAACTTATTACTTACAGAACATCAAACTTAAATTTTCCGGAATGAGTTGATCTCGCAATATAAAGACATGTTTAATAATGTGATCAATTAAATAGGTCTTTCATAATACATTCTTGTAAGTGGTCTTGTTATAGGATCTCGTGATCATCATAACGCTGATTTTTCAGCCACTTTCATTTCTATACGCTTATATTAAATGTGAAATCGTGTTGTAACTACATCTAAAATTACGAAAAATTAAAAACTTTACTTTGCAAATAAATAACAATAATGCAGTCTATTGTAATTTATCGATCGATGTAGTTCCCTTAGGAAAAGTTATTGTATTTAAGCAGAACCGCCTTTAACGGGATGTAAGCTAAAATAGGACTATAAATAGTTGTGTGGCTTTTATTGTACATAAGGAAATTTTAGGTAGAATACCTAATTTTGGTAAGGGCAGACAGTTTTACGGCATCCAATTATGAGAACCACAAATCTAAGAACTGGAAATACAATGAAAATTTTCTAAGTCAATAAGGTAAAATATTTTGTAACCTGAACATTCAGATACATGACAATAAATGCGTTAATATTATCCAAAATGATCTGGTTTCCCATAATGAGGCTATTAATAATAAAAATAATAATATGATAACCGAAATAGTCCAAACATGTAGCTTAGTGGCAGTGGGCTGGCCACATCTGTCGCAGAAACGGAGAAAGGTGGAGTAAACGGGTTCTCGTGTGGAGACCACGCCTTTGCAAACGTATTGTAGGACGCCCCCAAGCCTGATGGACCGACGACCTTAGAAAGATGACTGGCAGTGGCTGGATGAGAAAAGCGGGAGATCTCGTCATCATCATTTCAGCCACAGGACGTCCACTGCTCAACATAGGCCTCCCCGGTGACTTCTAGATTGGCCGGTTGCAAGCGGCCTGCCTTGTGTATGAGATAACACAATTTTGTTCTGAGTAAAAGTATGCCTATATACGTCCCACTGCAGGGCACAGGCCTCACCTCAACTATGAGGTGGTTTGGGCCATACTCCACCACGCGGGCCCGGTGCGCCTTCCGAAGCACGGAGATGTTCGTGATAAAATATCACTAAATATGGTCGGAATGGTCACCCATCCACTCACGACCGCGGCGTTGGTTGCTTAACTTTAGTAATCGATACCAAAGCGCTGCCGCCACTGAGCTGAATGTTATTTGTTCTAACTACATTAAACAATTTTCGCCATTTTGGTTTGCTCCCTCAAAGATTTTGTATTAGCTAATTAGGTACGTGATTAAGCAGTGTTTTATTATTTTATTAATTCGTCTTTACAAAAAAGTATGTAATATTTCACGGCCGAAAATTTTGCAATCCCACTATACTTAAGTACTAGATTATACGGTGTGTTACAGCCTAATCATATAGACTTTCCATTTCGGTCTACCTAGACAAATTGCTGGCGGTAAAAAACTGGTTGCACAGGACATGCTTTCTCTTAGGCCATGTAAGGTCAAGTAGACGTTTTACCTAACAGGATAGGAATAATTATATTACGACTGATTTCGCAATAAATATTGGGTAGGCCGAGGTATTTAAGTAAAACCTGAGACGTATGCTTCTGATTTAAAAAAAAACAGTTCTTTTTTCTCTTATTTAAACAATAATAATTGTAAAGTGTCTTTTAAATATGAATTCCATTTGGAATGTCAATCAACAAGCTAGCTAGATATTAGAATACTTTGTTATTGAAAACATTTTTTCAGCCATGAATATATTTAACAAGAAACATTATGTTCAGGTTCACATTATGTACGTAAATTAGTGACAGAACGCGTTTCGCTACAAAAAAAGAACTAATTGCCATTGAAATACGGTTCATAATAGCACGCAATGTAACCTGGGTGTTATGACCATCGCTGCGTTTTTAGGTAGTATAAAAATGGGAAAAATATTTTTCACTTGGACACGATTGCTGACATAAAAAACCTACATGCCGATTATACTCGTAGTTATCAGGTTAGCCTATCAATATTCATTAACGAATTGAATGGCAGATTTGCGGTTACAAATTAGGTAGGATGGAGAATTTCCTTTTTTGTTTATTTTTTTATGTTTATAAATATCTTTTTTTAAAGTTTCTCTAATAAATACTTAATCAATATTAATGCAGATGTTGCAAAATAATTAAAGCTATCCTTATTTAGAATATTTACTCTGTGCTTATATGAATGTTAAGCAAAATAATGTCAAGTATTGACATATTTGGATATATTGAATCTGTCAATTATTGGCATATTTTCTTTAAATTATATTCTTGGCAGTTTACAATAGCGTCTAAAATCTTGTTAGTTTATATTTAGGCTACCTGCTAAAGAGGAGACAATAGCCAAAACTTTTGTTATGAATCATAAGTGATACACATTGAAACAGTTACTAAACATTACTAACTAAACACAGATACTTAGTAGCACAATGTCAATCTTTGTCGAAAACAAGTCTGCCATGCCATGAATGCTGCTTTGAAGGCCCAATATGAAATTGTATCGAGCGTACAGAAATAGGTAATAACTAAATAGACTTAAATTAATTTAACATGTGCCTTAACTTCTTTGTATGATTGTACTCTGTTTGTGTTCCTTTATAAGTAAAATAAAATAAAACCAACCAATTAAAATAAAAATTCACTTATATTAACCCTTCAAAAAAAGTTGCCCAAGTTTAAACTGACTAAAACATACAAGCGTTTTCAATTGTTTATAAAAATTGACAAAAGTTTGGCACAAGTAGAATGGTAAATTCAATTTATTAGGATAGTGCTCGGTTTCTTCTCATCACCAGCCGATATGTAGTCCCGAAGCGGTGGTAGGGCTAAGTTATATTTTGGAACGTGTATTAGTGCCCGGAGGAGGGCCTTTATACAGAATAAATAATTTCATTTCATTTAATTTCAGCGCGTCCGAACAAACGAAACACTTTCGTAGTAGGCCGTCGATGTTATGACGTCACGAGACGAGACTGTTGCGGTAAACATCACGTGTATACGGCCATGTTGCTGTGCCCGCCGGCGGCGCGGGGCGGGGCGGGCGACACACAATTTAGTTAGTTTCGCAACACTTGTATACGGGGGCAGACGTGTTGCTCAACTTGTTTCTAAACATGGGTACAGTCTGGGAAGACGAAATGATATTCAAATTAATCGAAGTGTTTGAAACGAAACGGATACTATGGGATTGTGCGACGTGGTCCAAAGATTATAAAAACAAAATCAAGAAAAACGACGCATGGGAGGAAATAGCAAATACTTTGGGGATTTCGAAACTCGATATTGAGAGTAAGATGCATTCATTGAGATCGCAATTTGCGAGAGAGAGAAAGAAGATTATGTCGCTGAAAACGTCGGGGATAGCCGACACTGAAATATCAAAATGGAAATTCTATGATTCCATGAAGTTTTTATCGAGTGGGGCGCAAAGGAGTAGTGGTTTAGAGCGGTCAGATGCTGCGATTAAAACAGTAAGTACATTTTTCTTTCTTTTTATTTATTAAACTTAAAATTTACTTTAGGTGAAAAGGCACAACTGCAGAATACAATTCAAGACATGTCAACAAAATTTGCCTGTAATCATCAACTGGTTATCTTGATCAGATGACCGACTGGTGTAGTAGTTCGCGCCGGATTACAAAAGCCAGACGGTTGCGGGTTCAAATCCCGCAAGTGGCAACTATTTATGTGATGAGATTCGAACGAAAATGTTACCTAAGACATCGATTATTTCTAAATGTACTTAAGTACGTCTATCTGTTATCTTTTAGCCATTGTACGTATAATCTTTGCTTAGTTTAGGCTAGATAATTAAGAGTTTATTTCATAATTTTATAGGACAACATCACATACATTGCTCTGATCCTAAAGTCAGCTAAAAGCACTTGTGTTATCAATCAGAAACAACGACGGTACCACAACACCCAAACCCGAGACAATATAGAAAAGTTCGTTTTCCACTTTGACCCGACCGGGGATCGAACCCGGAACCTCAGAGATGGCGGCACCATATACACTCCGGCGTGCTCACCTCTCGGCTACGGAGGTCGTCAAAATTGGTGTAATAGTTGAAGAATTTCGTTTAAACTGCAATACAATGACAATCTGGCAACTCTAGCAGACAGCAGACCCAGGATTGTTTGGGAGGATGTTGGCTGGATTTTAACGATTTCGATCTAAATCCCCTATCCTATATCACAATGACATATCAAATCGTAAATTGTATTGGAATATCTAGTCCCGGTTGAATTAACTTGGCGCATTGCCCGTGTTAAACATTGGCCATTGTTTGATAACACGCGATGTCAATTCAATAGCAAGTAGCTAAATGATCTTTAAATTTTGCAATCAACGGGTTTTATTTAAACATTTAAGAGACGATTTGTCAATAGTCGGATAGCTTTTATATGACGAATAAATTCCACAAGTTCAGAGTTTTTGTATAGAAAATATGTCAAAATTGACAATTTTTGTCAAAATTTGTCAGATAAAAATGTATAAAAGCAAAGATATTGTAACTAGTATTATATCTTTGGATAAAAGTTATCTGGCGTTTGAAAATCGTATATAGTAACTGTGGATTTGGACACGAGGCATTTTTTGCCAGTTAATTACTAGACTAAAGGAAGTTTTATTTGTTCAATATGTTATTAATCCAGCCAATGTGTGTTATTTGAATAACATTTCTTACTTATAGAAATTTTCTTTTTATTGATAAACATAGTCATAATAGGTGACCTTATCATAATTGTCCAGAAAATCGTAATTTATGTCTCTTTTAAGTATTCAGTATTATACGATCGGCTTAGTTCAAAAGCGCAGTGCTTCATTTTCAACACCAGGTTTGAAGGGTTCGATCCCCGAAAGTCAATTTGGAAAACGGTGTTTGCAAGACCTATGTTAAAAAGCACGTGATCTGGTAACTCGTGTGTCAATTCATTTACTGTACAATTTATCTGCCGACAACACACCAATATATTCTTTTTTACAGGCAAATCCAAATGAACTGCTGGAAGTAGAGCTGGGAGACACTTCCACGACATCATCACGCTCATCCCCGGAACCACAACCAACAATCCAACCTGCATCATCTAGCCACAAGTCAGCTAAACGGAAAACAGATGACAATCTCACCGAAGTATTTGACGTCATCAAAACAGCGAAACGAAAAATGGAGGAGTCTAAAGATGAATTTGATATCTACGGCCAATACGTGGCTTCAGAACTGAGGGAGACAAATGATGAATACTCTGCGCTTATGGCAAAATCCCTTATTAACAACATATTGATAGACATGAGGATGGGAAAGTACAGGAATCATCACAATTGGCCAGTAAAGACGGAATGAGAGATGGTACAAACATAGTTTTTAGTTTATTTAACCGTTCCATATATTCCTGCGATTTGTACGATTAAAGTCCATAGTTGTTTTATATTTGCATTTTAATTTCACACTGTCATCAGTAAATGCTAAACAAACTGGACTGGAGCGGTTACATATCTGAAAAACTGAAATTATTTACATCGGACATTAATTAAGAAGTTGTCTCCATTAATGGTATAATAATAAATATTGGACAACATCACATACATTGCTCTGATCCCCAGGTAAGTAGCTAAAGCACTTGTATTATAGAAACCAGAAACAACGACGGTACCACAACACTCAGACCCGAGCCAATATAGATGGATGGTATGTTCATCATAATAATATATTACTAAAACAAATCTAGTAACCAAAGAATTCGTTTGTAAAAAAATTGCCCATGTCATGTCATGTGTAGCTTAATACTGAAAAATTGTTAATTCTTTTGTACATTGTTAAGCGATAGGTAATTAATACTTACAGATTATTATCAGTTTTGTTTTGTAAGTTGAAAAGTAAATTATCAACATCAATATAAATGGAGTTCCAAAATTAACGATCTTAATTTTATTCATTTAAATAAAGCAAGTTAGTGCAGTCAAAAACAATAAAATAAACCTACTAAACTACAGCATATAAGCAAACACGAGTCCAAAATTCTTCAATAATTTCTAAACAAGCAAGTATCATTCGTATCTCTTGCACCGGCGTACCATATCATCCACGTAGTTGCGCCTCCCTGTAATGAGACATGCTATGTCAAAAACATGCTCACAAGTTTAAAACCTAAAATACTACGAACCTGAGTCCAAATTTTCGAAGCGAGCAAACATCGTTTTGTTATACCTTCAGGCTACTTCCATATCATCTACGTAGTTGCCTCCCAGTCATTCCATCATTCACGCATCATTCTCTATAGCTTCCCGTTGCGCAACTTATGAGGGGCGGTGCAGACAAGCGGGAAACTACCGTGGAACGTCGTTTTGGTTATTAGCAATTTTTGTTGATATTTGATTACGATTCGTTGAATTAGAAACATTAAAATTGATAGTTTTGTCTGAGATTACACAGCTAAAACAAAAAAGTCATCAGAACATTGTAATTGTTATGTAAATAATTTATTAAGAAATTAATAAAAAATAAATATACAAGCCATAGCCATAGCATGTTTCCAATGTATCATGTCATGTTTCGTTTTGAGGGCCTATTTATCCACTCTATAAACTTAAACTAGACGTGATAGACGTCTATCTTATTTCAGAGTTCATTAACTTCTATCGCCAGCTCTGGATATCATTATCATCATTCACGTCTTCTGACGTCCACTGCTGAACATAGGCCTTCCCCAGTGACTTCCAGATCGGCCGGTTGGAAGCGGCCTACATCCAGCGTAGTCCTGCAACCTTTACCAGGTCGTCTGCCCACCTTGTGGGTAGACGTCCCACGCTGCGCTTGCCGGTACGTGGCCCTACATTTCAGAACCTTTCTGCCCCATGGGCCGTCTGGATATCATAATCGACAAAACTATTGAGTGATGATTGTATCCCTGTCATCTTCACCTAGGTAATTATTTATAATTTCAGTTCATTTCAGCATTTCTACGCTGATGTAGGTACGTGTTCACGTCATCGTCTCCTATTGATACAATCATCCACCACTGGCGTACTTGGAGTTTATTTAAACGGTACACGTTTTACAGTGATCTAAATTTTTAGGGACGAGATACATTTATTTGTGTTTATTACGAACGTTCCACCCGCACGTCTGTTCGCTCCCGTTCCCTAGCCGTCACAATCGCACAAATGATTCCAGAAATTACACCCCACCCCAGGTGTAGTTTACGAGCCGTACGCCATACAAATGCATGGTGTCATACATACGGCAGGTTCATTCGGTTACGACTCCCGTTTATGGCGGACCTTTGGTTAAATTAGAACCTGATTTGGGAGGGTTATTTAATGAACTTTTCGGAATGATTTAAGAGGGTTTGGTATATGTAATTAAATTTGGTAATGTTGACGTGCCAAAGAAACTTCAGGAGAAAGGAATTTGTCGTTCATTCGTCTTGTGCGTGATTTTATTTTTACGTAATGTACAATTCGGTGACTAAACTAAAAAGCAAGAAAGGTTTTGAGTTTTTTTGGTAACAATATGTATTGGTCTCAAATAAAAATTGTTGTAGGTATTAAATGGTTTAATTACGGTAAGGTTTTTGTTATTTCAATATTATGTTGATTAAAGATAAAATAATCATTATTATTCAGTATAATTTTTTGAGATTAATGGTAAAATAAAAATACTTTAGTAGGTAAAAATGTTCGATGCCAATTTTAGCATGAATAATCCTAGTGATTAAAATAATAGTGATATAATAATTTAGCATATAAGACCTTCATGGCCGATACAGCACACATCTGTTTCCTGAAAAGATAAATATATTTTTAGACTTTTATTGAAATTGTACTTCGCACTAAATTGCATATTTTTATAGTAGTGGAAAACATATTCATTTCCTTGTATTTTATCAGTGATAAAGTGTTGCTGGTGTTGGCGGCAGCGGGTTTGATATGCTAAATTATGTGATATGTTAAATTATGTGATATGTTAAATACTTAAAGAATAATGATGGTAACGTTAGGGTCAATAATACAGTAAATTGTGATCCTGAGGTAAAACATTATAAATGTAGCTAAATCACTTACTTGTGTTAGACAGACGGATGGGTTAAATGAAAATTTTCAAAATGATCATCATTTTATAAATTTTCATTTTCTCCAAAATCTAATTTCAGACTTTACCGTAGCATTGTTGATTAAGTTACTTAGCACTTAACTTTTTGCTCCTAAACTTAACTCCATATAAAACTCAAAAATAACGACGATTTGTTTTAACCAAGCCGATACTGTCTTCCTTTAACAATCTTTTTTTTCGTGTAGCAGATACAAAACGAGATAGATAAATATATTATTTAAGTACCTTCTTTCTTAAAATGTTGGCCTAATACATGATGACAAGATTCGAAAGGAGGAGCACACACATTATAATTAAGTTTTACAAAACTAATTGTAATTGCATCATAGTTTAAAACTTTATTCAGTGAGGTAGGTATTAAGAATGAGTCACAGTCACACAGTTTAAAACTCTAGAATATGTAGAATTACAATGAAAACGTGTTCTTGTAATCGTGACTTATTTATTAATGTGCATATATTAGCAGTTTATGTCAAGAAAATAGCATTTGCAAGGATTTTTTTAGGTTTATAATATAAATATATTTTTAGAAACATAAGCTTATTTACATAATCAACTAATGATAATCTTGTGGTAATTTTAATCAGTTCTAAGCTCCCGTTTTCTTATTTTTCAGAAATTTAAATACACTTAAAAAGTCGTTTTCTTTTGGTTTGTTTTCTAGATCTCATTTTAATGAATTTGCACTAATTTTCCAAATAGCCCTGCTTATAAACACCTTATTAGTTTACAGGGGCGTGCGGTGCATATAGGCAATTAGGCAGTGCCTACCTGATAAATGATAGTGGTAGGCAATAGGTACTTACATAATGATGAATATCACAGATTTTCAGTAGTAAAACACATTAGTAAGTATCTACTGCCTACCTCGCAATAAAACCAATGCCCGCCACTGTTAGTTTAATTATATATTATTTTAACATCTTAAGAAAAAACAAAGTCGGGTTTGTTAAAACAAATCTCGAGAACGGCTGGACCGATTGTCATGGTTTATAATTTGTTGGATTTGTCTCTGCCCCAAATAGCTGAATAAATAATTAAAATATTAGAAAAGCTGATGAAAATATACTGTTAGGCGGTACGAAGTTCACCGGGTCACACCCATCAGTCCAAATATAGAGCCTATTCCGTTTTGAAAAATGTTGATAAGCCTGAAGTGTCAGTTGGTGACAGGCTGTTTCTTTTTTTAGTCACTTCTCTAGAATTCCATTACTGTACTATTGTGTAAACTGTCGATAAAACTAATGAAGACATGCCAATACGATGATTGTTGTCTAATAGCGGAAACTACTGAAAATCCGATAAATACTTGACAACGCTGCAAAGTTTTAACAAAATGAGTCATTTTGAGAAAATTAAATGTGTTATCGGTTGATGGTACAGTCAGCGGTGTAAACAATAGTCTTGTTACGTTATGTTCAATTAATTTCATTAGATCACTTCGCTTTGGTTGCTGATGCTACTTCTGAAATACACATTTAGTATGGGAACTCAAAATAAGCTCACTGAACATTTTATTTATGTCTACACCAGTGATATCCCGGCAAATAACAGCCGTAAATTTACATATGCGGATGATCTTGCGTTAGCTTTTCAGGCCAAGTCGTTCAAGGAGGTAGAAGCAGCACTGATTGCAGATCGCCAGGCTATAGGGGACTACTACTCTGTCCAAATCCCTCGAAGATCGAGGGGGCAGCCTTTCACCTCACGAACTGTCCTGCAAGCCGAAAATTGGATGTTTCGTTTTGTGGAGAAATAGCGCGCGCATTTTGAGCGCGAATACAGACAAAGTAGACACCCAATTAAACGAGGCAATGCGCATAATCACGGGGCTGATAAAACCTACCCCAGTCCCTTGGCTACCTGTTCTAGCCCATATATACCTGCCTGCCCTGCGTCGAAGCAACCCTGCTGCGTCTGAGTGGAAGAGTGCTTATACCAAGGAATGCCCATCCGAAGTACACTTGAGACATTACCACCCCAGCGACTTCCATTCAGAGCCCCGATCTGGACTGATAACAGCCTAAAAACCGACTTTAGTCTGAGGACAGCGTGGCAGTCATCCTGTGACACCATTAAGGACCTACAAAAAGACCTGATTGTGGATTCGACATCAGAGCCCGCTGGTTTTAGTTCCACACGACAAGTATGGGTAAGGCTACACAGGTTCAGGACAGGATACGGGCTTTCCAACCACCACCTTCATAAGTGGGGGCTGAAGGAGCCACCGGCCTGCGATTGTGGTGTCGCGGATCATACCTTGGCATATTATTACAAACAAGAATTCGATACAAAAGAAAAGAAAACAAAGTAAGATTTAATATTACTTTAGCTTTATTTTCTTTTTTCTATGCTGTGAAAGTAGTCAGGAATTCAAGCAACATTTAATAACAAACATTTAATAAGGCCCAAGCCACAGTTTCAGGCATTCTTCGGTTATCCCACCACATCGCTCCGCGTCCACATATTTGATTCTAAACTTTTTTAATCTCGACTGTATGTACTCATAGCGACAGTGACTCATGAGCAGTAAAAATTTCACGATCCTCTTATCAAACGTTGGAAACCGTGAAAGGAGAAATAATGTGTTTCAGCATGAGCTCATGGTTTTGTTGTGAAATAAAGTAGGTACAAAGCAATTTTTTAAACAAACACATTTTTCTTTTTGGCCCAGCAAAAGGAGACTTTTTTTTATTGCATTGCGGTCTCATATTAAATAAGTTAATAATAAGTGATGTTGACCACCGTCTGGTGTAGTGGTTCGCGCTCCGGAATACAAAGCTTGGCGGTTGCGGGTTCGAATCCCGAAAGGGGCAAATGCTTGTGTGATGAGCTTGAGCATTTGTACCTAAGTTATGGATGTTTATTTATAAATATACGCCATAGTACAAGCTTTGTTTAGTTTGGGGCTAGATAATTGGTGTAATTGTGGAAACAATTTATTTATGTCCATCTCATCTCATCCTGCATGGGAAAGAGAGAGAGAGAAATATTTCTACTAAAAGAGTTCTATTAGACACACACAATACAAAAGTAGAATATTACAAAACACAAAAAAAAACAGAAAAAAGAAAACTAAACACCAATTTACAAGAAGAGAAAAAAAACAAAATGATTACGATACTAATGGTCCGCATCGATGTGGTGTCTAAAATGTGCATCAGCTCAGCGTGTGCTGCAGAAAATTGCAACGCTGATTTTCAGTTGAAGCCCCATGTGGCTCAATTTGTAAATACTGCATACTAAACTAAATAAATACAATAAATATATCTAATAAACAAACTTTAAAATCTTACATAAACAATAATAATTAACTGTCAGTACATTACATTTGCGATTGCGAGCAGGCATCTCGGCAAAAAAGTAGGTTTATGGGTTTTCCTCCTCTTATTCTTGTTCCCAATATCATAATGGTCACGGTTACCCCACATGAGTATCACGCAAACCAGACGAAGGACGAACTAGTATCAAGTTATCTACATTAAGCCTTCTCTATCTGTCCTAGAATACTAATAATTTCTGATGTGTGAACCAAAATAAGATGGATCCAGTTATAACCGGTTTAAAGCGCATTTCGATAACATTAATACCGCTGCCCCAATCCTTTATCAGTTGTATCAGGCAAATAACATCGTACGAGGCTGTCTGAGGCTGATGATTGCTAACAGTGTCAGCCGTGATATCTCGCCAGCAGATTGTACTGAATGTTATTATTAATAATAGAGTCATTATTAGAATAATAATAGTTTGCCCTTTCTGTATACGAGGAGTCGAGGACTCGATTGGTTAGACACCACTTATAATTTTCTATAAATGAACTAAACTGGTAAACAGCTTAAGTAGTACTAGGCTCAATAAAGATATACAGTCGTTAGAAACTCAGAAGGCTTTGATCAAATTTACAAACAAATGATGAAAATAATACAAAATACTAATAGACAGACTAAATCATACAAATAATGCCTTCCGGGCTCGATCCCCGGTCGGGTCAATGCAGAAAACGAACTTTTCTATATTGTCTCGGGTCTGGGTGTTGTGGTACCGTCGTTGTTCCTGATTTCTATAACACAAGTGCTTTAACTACTTACCTTAGGATCAGAGCAATGTATGTGATGTTGTCCACTATTTAATATAATATTTAATAATAAAAGTCTACGTTGATGACCTCATTTAAAAGAATTTGTCGGTCGTGAATACGTCTTTCTAAGTTTGTAATGTATATTTTAAGTCCATCTTTCAGTGTTCAATTTTTAACTTCACTTTTATAATTTATATAGGAGATATTATCTCCTTTATCGTATTACCCTCAAAACATTTACATGGTAGAGTATGTAACATAGTCCTTTTGTAGGTTTTTTTTTAATCTATACTAACAGTTAAGTTATAACAAGAAATAAGAAGACGGGCAGCAGCGTCTCCTCTCCACCATTGGCCAAAATGCGATCGCCAACCCGCCTGCCAAGTGTGGCGATTATGGCTAAATCCTTCTTTTGGAGAGGCCTGTGCCCAGCAGTGGACTGATATAGGCTGGTAATGTGAAGTTATAACATAATAAATAGGGTCTTATGTAGCTCAGTTTTAAGTAAATTGAATTGGGTAACATTATTGTCGTTTTAAGGTCATTTAAATATTTAATTTAGCATTGTTAAGTAAATAATCCACACTTAAACCGATTTAAGGAAATCTTTTGTTGTTTCCACCGAGGTGAGTGGGTCAAGGTGGGTTGCGTCATTTCGCTTTGACTTATCAATATGTATGATTCATTTAGTAACATTACATATCGAATGTAATTAAATTTTTTGAGTACCCAAATGGCGAAGTGGCGGTAATTCCCAAGTTCGATTTCCAGTTCAAGACAATTTAGAAAACGTGTAATTCTATAATGGCTCGGTTTTGGGGTACCTCGTAATCGTAACACAAGCCTCACTTTGAAAGTTTCGAGACTATGTTTGTTTGGTATGATATTTAAGGTGTAACTAATTGTTGTAAGTAGTAACGAAAAAAATCTATGATCAGTTGGTCGACATGGACCAAATGAAAATTTGTCTCTAACAAACCGCTACCCTGATCTATCTTGCAAAACCAATGCGTTAGCGGAAATTGACCAATTCTAGCTTAAAAATCGCAAATTGATAGCAAAAAACAAAAACAAATCAATCTACTGTCAGTGCTGCCTACCTATACATTTTGACACTAACTATCAATCGGGCGATGACTGCGCGATTATTGTTGATTGCTAATTTTTAAAGTTCCGTACCCAAAGGGTAAAACGGGACCCTATTACTAAGACTCCGCTGTCCGTCTGTCTGTCTGTTCGTCTGTCACCAGGCTGTCTGGCACGAACCGTGATAGCTAGAGACTTGAAATTTTTACAGATGATGTATTTCTGTTGCCGCTATAACAACAAATACTAAAAAACAGGATACAATAAATATTTAAGGGGGCTCCCATACAACAAACGTGTTTTTTTTTCGCCGTTGTTATAGAAAATGGCACGGAACCCTTCGTGCGCGAGTCCGACTCGCACTTGGCCGGTTTTTTTAGGGAATACTATAGTTGGGTCGTCTGAAAGTCCGCATATACGAAATAAGGAACAGACGGACAGCAATACGGTTTCCACTTTGACATTAAGAAAACTGAATCTAACTAATGTACAAATTATCATTGTCATTTATTTGTGAAGGTAAATACTTATAGACATAAAAAACAGGGTAAGAACGCTGTGATAAGCCTTGGCGGCATACAAATGTAAGTAGCTATAGTTTTTAATAATTACAATATTTATTATTTAAGTATTAAAATAACTGTCAGTGTTAATTAAATTACAAAATACGAAGGTATTGTGTGTCTTTTTTAAAAAGATAATGAATGTAAAAACACTTTATTTGATTTTTTTCAAGTGTTATTTATTTGCAAAAAACACTTTATTTACTTTATTTTATCATGCCCTCTGATATCCTTTAGGTATAATTTGAGACAATCTTATCGCAATTATCATCACTTACCATTAGAACATTCTCGCATCAAACTGCACAGACATTATGGCACCTGAGCAAACTATACCTAGACTCTTACACCCTTATTCCAACTGCTATAGAATTCAAAATCCAACTATACTTTTTATCCTCAGATTAATGCACGAGACTGTTGCATTGAGAACATTATCCATTCAAAATAAGACTTAAACTATCATAACGTTACAGTTGAAATTCGAATGCACCTTTACTGCTTCAATTACAAGTCATTTCTGATGAGTCGTGCGATTTTCAACTTATTTTTTTGTGAGCTAAAGTGTAAATTGGTTTGTATGAGAAGCCACCGGTTGCCAGATGACGTCAGATCACGCCACTCAGTGCGAATCATAATGAGCATAATGATCCATGCAACATATCAGTAGGTATATAGATCACTAATCACCGGCGAGATGATGAAAGAGGAAAGAAACATTACGGAAAATCACTGAATAAGCATTTATTTCAGCCAGCAACAGTAACAGCTAAAATTTTTGTTTTTTATCAATTACCATGCTAGGTTTTAGATTTTTAATACTTGAAAAAAATCGTCCGCCTCAGTTGGGATCCGAACCCACTTAAGTGGTTCTCGCTGTTTATGTTTTTTTTTCAAGTATTAAAAATCTAACAGTAACAGCGTTATTAAATACACACCTTCGTTGATACAATAGTGCCGGCCTCACTTTTTAAACGTTGTCGTATTTTATTTAACGCGAAAATAAATAAATAAACGCACTAGGTTTAAACCGAATCCATGGGGTTCTCAATGTAAGAAGATTCGGTTTATTAGGATTATATGTAAACGATACGTTCTGTCGGCGAATCGTTCATAGTCAAAAAGTTTTGTAGACGAAATACGGCGATTAATCCGATGGAGAATCCACTATCGGAGATACGGAATCGAAAATGATGCACTAATATAAATGCACTCATTTCTATTTCCATCCCAAATTTTATGTTTGTTTTTTTCATGTTTCATTTTCGAGGAATATAAACACTTTTTATGTTCTTTTTTATATAATTAACTTCCTATTCGATGACGATTTTATAGTACCTATGTACCAGGTGATTTTTTCCATACAACTTTGCTAATTTGTCATCTACATATTTTGCGATCTCAATATTTGTTTCATAGAGAAAGTTATTACATTAAAGAAGAATAATTATTCCTGAAATGAAATTCAACTTAATACCTAAATGTTAACCTTTACTTTTTAGTTTTGCACAGTATTAGCTTTGTTATTTTAATCTAACGCAACCTCTTAACTGTTCTAAAAATAAACTAATGCGCGCAAGGCGAGAGGGAATCCGCGATACAATAAAGCGGGACTACTGCATCTCTCTCTGACTCGCCGTGGGTGAGTGAGACAGAGCACGCAACGCAGCTCCGTCCCCCACGGCCATTTTGTTCCACCAAGCGTTGGGCTGCAGTGAGGCGTGGCCACGCCAACTGTTTAGACGTAGAATCCACGCGCGTTTTCCGAAAAAAAAAACATGTCTAGCTCGGATGCTACGGTTTTGCGAATCAGCGACGAGAAAACTATAGAATTGGTCGAGTTGTACAAGAACGAAAAATGCCTATGGGATACATCTTTACCTGACTACAGGATCAAAATGAAGCGAAGATTAGCAGCTGAAAAGATAGCAAGTATCTTGAACATACCGAATTTTAAAGCAAGACATGTTATGACGAAGTTCAAAAATTTGAGAAACGCATTCTGTCAGGATTTGAAGAAGATAGCGATTTATCAGAATTTGAATTTGCCCGAAGATTCTCATCTTAGTCGCAAGTGCAAGCCGAGGGCCCAGTGGTACACTATTATGGATTCATTCATACGGCCTCACTTACAAACCAACTATTCCCACAGCGGCCCCACTTTGGTTAGTTTGTTTTTTATTTAGTTGCATGTAAACTGGCGTTAACATTAGGGTCGCCACACACACTGATGACAAAACTTAACATGACTTAACTAAAGCTTAACTTAAACCAAAAAGAAATACATAACCGCTATGAAGTTGACGACCGTCTGGTGTAGTGGTTCGTGCTACGGATGCCTGGCGGTTGCGGGTTCGAATCCCGCAAGGGGCAAAGGGCAAATGTTTGTATGTTTATCCGTTATCTAGTCGCCATAGTACAAGCTTTGCTTAGTTTGGGGCTAGCTAATTGGCGTGATTGTGGAATAAAAAAAAGTCGATTGGGCGGGGCCAAATACATTTTTTTATCAATCAATTAATCTATGTTTTAGCATCAAACTTCGCCTCGCTCGACTTGAGAAAATTTATTATAGGTATCTGTTTTCAATTTTAAAGTTTTTTTTTTGTAAAAAAAATATCAAGGCCGTTGCCGTACGTAACCATATTGTGATCATTTATTTAATGTCCGACATGTGGTGCTCTTATCTACTTATTTCTTATCTTACTTTCGCCGTTTGTTCTATTAAAAGAACTACTAATATATATGTTAAATCACTCGAGTTTATATTGATCTGACCGACCCTATTGAAAATATTAAAATTAAACAATTTTCTACGTATACAAGAAACAAAATCAATTCTATTTTTTTGCTTGATAAGTGGTGCAGAAGGTGTCAAATATAAAATAGTTCGCACTAATCACCACAAATGGCATGCAATTTGCTAACAAATTTTGAAATAGTACATTATGATACAAGTGTGCTACGTTGGTCATTATACACGAGGCATTATTATAAGCGCGAGCCGCAGGCGAGCGCGGTAAGGAAGCCGAGTGTGATAATGATCAATGCACACGAGTTGCATACGACGTTTTTCAACACAATTGCGAGGAAAAAACAAACTAAAATCTTAAATACCTTCTCCGAATATGACTTAGCGTTTTTGCTGTTTTTCTATGTATTTTGGCGGCAACAGGCTATCACTCGCGTTTCGTGCCTCGATAAGTATTTCCGACGGGGTTGAATAACATTTTACTCGTCTTTACTATTTTAAGTAGACATTTGTGATAGTAATTAACCACACAGCAACAACTTTACCAAATAATAATGGAAAATAGCACGTAAGTTTTGTTTTTTTCGCGCGCCGCAATTTCGATGCGCGCGCAGGTTCAATAATGGCACAGGAAAAACTGGCTGTTCAGCCGAGTAGCAGCAATTTAAAAAATAAAATAAACTATAAATTATTGTTTTTAAAAATGATAGTTAAGTTAGTTTGTGTTTATTAATATACAGTTTAATAAAATGAAATATTTATTTGTCATCCTAACCCTTAAATAATTTAATATTCGTAAAATATTCAATGTTCTTAGACACAAACTTTTGCTGGATTTTTAAAAAAAAAGTTTACATTACCGCACTAGTGCGATAATCTTTTTACAGCACAAGTGCGTAATATGATGAGTTATGATACTAAAAACGGTGTTATAAGAGTGAATTTACGAGCAACTGTGTTGAAAATAAATATTTTAAAATGAAGCAGAATAATTATAATTAATTTACAAAGCGACTACATTCATTAAAAAAGGATAGGTATTATAATATAATTATAATTATCTATCATTGTTTCTTAAGCAATTACATCAACTAGATACAATATAAAATGTAATTTTCAATATTAAAGGCAAATGTCATCGATTTCAATTACTAGTTATAATCAGTCAATTACATGCAACAAAAATGGGAAAAATGAGTTTTTTTTAAATAAATCAATGTCTATACTGTACATGTAACCCCTTGTCCGAGAAAGAATGGCTTATATTGATATGCGGTTTCATGCGGCCGTGCGGCGGCAATTATTTAAATTTCAATTTATCACAACCCATGGCGCGCTACACGCAGCGCGGTCGCTGGCGACCGCTTCGTATTAGAAGATTGAATTACATGACCCTTATTCAAATTTACAGGTAATCAATGGTGGCATCATCAAACGGGATCCCGAGCCAGGACCAACTGAAGATCCAGATGAGCTTTGGGACACTGAAGCTGACTCTGAAGACCCAACAGACCCAGAGAAACCAGCAGAGGAATATAGCGAGAACAGCGACTCCGAATCGGAAAATCGAAAACGATCGGCTTATTGTAGTAAAAGTAACTCCCCGAAACGCATAAAAAGCGAAGACATTTTAGCCGAAAGTCTCATAGAAGTATCCAACCAATTGGAAGTCTTAAAGGATGATAATATACCCAGTGGTGATGGCCAAAAGTTACAGAACGACAATGATTACCACGAAAATTTTGGCAGATATGTGGCTTCCTTGATGAGGCTTCTTCCAAAGCGTAAAGCTCTCTTGCTGCAACCGAAAATAGTAAATATGATAGCATCGCAGGTGTTAGGAGAGCAAGATGAAGATTTTGAATAGAAGTATTTTTTTAATTGGTCTTCTTGTAGGACGTAGAGTCATTGACGTCCTGCCGACACGTATAAAAGGGTTTGAATGATTATTGATTGATATGTGTAATAATTGCAATTTTTCAAATAAAATATTTTAAGTATGAAGGAAGTCGTTTTCATTTACGTCATCCCAA
Source organism: Anania fuscalis (assembly GCA_950371115.1). Taxonomy (NCBI): domain Eukaryota; kingdom Metazoa; phylum Arthropoda; class Insecta; order Lepidoptera; family Crambidae; genus Anania; species Anania fuscalis. The sequence goes on from OX493342.1 coordinate 16,031,367, forward strand.
ACCAATAAACAAACATTGAAAAAGAATAAGAGTAAATACATTATTTTATTTTAAACTTTTATTGCGGAACATTTGTTGGAATCAGGTCTCAATCACTGGATTGAGTTTCACAACCCTCAGATTTTTTCAATCGTGAGGATGGGTTTAAATTGTCAAGTGTCTGGAATCCAGTGATTCGTATGTGCAAAAACCGGAAAAAACAACAAACTGCTGTGTCGCGGTCAGATACTGTTAGTGTTGTGTGTCGAGAACAGGTGCGAGAAAATAGTGAGTTTGTAGACAATGGTACCGACGCGTGCAATAAAAGACTGCGAAAGAGGGTAGACCGATATGTTTGCCCTTAACAACTTACCCGCAAGATCTTCAGTTACTCCGTGATCATGGCGCTTGCAACAGTGCCGAAATATCGGGAACTCAAAAATAAGGTACATGGTAGCAATCCCGTAACAAACTATTCTAACTATTCTAATACATTATTTTATTTGGATCTGATAAGTAAAGGCCAGCCAACTTGGGATCATCTAATTTTATTGTATCATAAAACAATTCATACAAATTACAGGAGAAAAATACTTTTTATGTCCCTTTTAACTTATGGTTATGTGGCCATTTTCCCATACAACTTTGGTGATCTGTCAATTGTCTTTTACGAATAAAATATTTTGTCTTATAGAGAAAGTAATTACTTACATTAATCTGCATTATGCGACTGCGCATTGGTTGCGCTGAGCGCGGCACTGTGGAATATGGTAGAACAAAAGCATGTCAAAATTGATTTTCATCACTGATTGAAATTGGGTAGGTACTTCGTGAATATAATTTAATAATTTAAAAGTCGAAGTTTAATATTCTGCAGCGTAATTCATATTGTATTTGGTAAAAATCTTTTTTTTTTATGAAGCAAAGTTAAACGTTTAATAATTCAATTGGGAAATACTAAGTTCCTCATTTACGTTTTCAAACGTGAAATAGTTTTAAAACTTGAAATGAAAGGTATAAGGTTTTATATATTTTTGAAAAGTGCATCTTTTAGGGGTTTGAAATAAATACAATTGATTGTTTATAATACGAATAGATAATTAAAAAACTATTTAAAGAAAAAAAAATCCTCAATATCGTCGAAGCTTTTAAATCATTTAGAGTTGTTTACCGATGCTTTAAATTTAATGTTAATTCATAAGTTAGTTACTGATCAACAACATATAAAAAAAAATTGCTGCGGCTTTATGCGTTTTACGAAGATATGTGAAAAAATCTAATGGGAACGGAAATCGCTATCAAATGCGGTTTCATAGTTAACTTTTATTATCAATAATTTGTGGTACGTTTTATGAATTAATTATTTGATATTGTTAAGTTTTTATCATTTCGATGTCATTTTCCGTGAGAAATAAGATATCTGAAATAATTCCCATATTCTGAAACAATATAAAAAGGGCAGTGAATAAATATGTCTCCATTACCATTTCAGTGCCGTAGGGGAACCGAGGAAGCCGGCGGCCAGTGTCCCCCCACTCCCTACACCACCCACAAACAAGCTCAGTTTGTGGGAGCTACCGTGAAAGGCAGCCACGTTAGCGTGGTTTTAAACGTTTTTTGGATTTACATTCAGCGATTCCTGTTCAGTATAATGGTGAATACAAATTGTTCTGTACACGGTTGTAGGTCGACGTCGAAACATACGAATTTGAAATTTCATAGATTTCCCCGTGACGCAAGGTAAGATTTTATTATAATTTCGTAATAACTTCTATTTATTTTTAGGGTTTATATTCAAGATTTCTGATCTTCTTTCTTTTTTTTCTGTTTTTAAGCAGTCATTTTTTTTATTATTTTTATTTACTTTTGTATGTAATTTTTTTTAGTAATATTTGTACAATTCTTTACATTATGACTGTGTCTTGTTGTAATTGTTTAATAAATAACAATGTTCTTCTTCTTTTTCAAATGCCTAAATAAATACTAATGTTTGCAATGAATTTCACAATAATTATCATTATCAAACGTCACTGTGACGTTGTTATTTGACCATCTGTCAAAAAGCTCTATTTCCACGTAACATATAAGCACAGATAATCAAATCTTGGTTTATAATGCTAAGGTTAAATCTAAATATCATTTAGTCATTTGAATAAAACTTAATTTATATTTAAACGTAGAAATAAGTTGAATCATATAAATCAATGTATGCTAATCTTGTCAACGTAATAAATAATTATATATTGTGCATTATTTATGTAATAGGGAAACGTGTCCTTATGACAACGTTGAAGCAAACGCAACGTAGATTTGGCGGTTAAAAAACCCACATTCAAATGTTATATAAAATATTATAAAGAGGAAAGATTTGAACCTATTTTTGTATGTTTGTATGTTTGTAATAAATAGGCTCAAAAAGTACTGGGCCGATTTAAAAAATTCTTTCACCAATAGAATGCTACATTCTTCCAATTTGACATAGGCTACATTTCATTTTGAAAAAAAATAGGGATCCTTGGTAAAATTTGAACAATGTAACCGAAGGTGTAGAAAAATGAGTCTTAAAATGTCTTTCGTCGAATGCGCTGCCGAAACTATTAGCGATAATTGTCTACCCCGTGCGAAGCCGGGACGGGCTGCTAGTGTTATATAAATAGGCTTTTGAACATGTATAAACTCTTTTACTTTTGATCCTCTACTAGACCTACGGGGTCACTCTGCCCAATTTTTGTTATAATTTCAAATAAAACATTTAATCTTCATCATGTATTTAATTCATGTATCCAGCTTCACTTTGAGAACAACTAAAGTCAGGAATTGTACATATTTAAAGTATTTTTTCTATCCAGTCATTGCATTGCATTATGGGAGTTGATATACTCGTTATTTTTAAGAATTAACGCCAGTACAGTCGCAGGCTGGCACTATTAAATCCGCAACTGTTTTTTTTTTCAATTGAATTTAGGTACCTACCGTATTTCGTATCGAAATAAAGACGAATTCAACAACTCATCAAAATTGGTTCAGCCGTTTATTTATTACGAGGGAACATAGGTACGGGAATATATCATACATACGTCAAACACGTCCCTATAACCCTACTTTTTTGGGTGTGGGTAAATAGGTGCTTCTAAGCCGTGAAAGCCTGGTGGTATTGAGTCCCGCCTCTCCTTTTCGATCCTCCTGGTCCGTTCAATCTTGGGCAATCCTGATATTTTAAATGATACGTACCTACCTATATGTATATTTATCACTGGGGCGCACAAAACTACCCAAGCCGTCAGTACCGGTTGTCATCATCCCGATCACAATTTAAAAATAGAAGAATAGAATAGAATATAATTTAATTGGCACTCAAAATTGACACAAACATAAAAAAGAAAATAACATTGATTGACACAGAACTAATAATAATATTATAAAAAATAATATTAAAATAAATAAACATGCCAAAAAGGACCCTCGCTCAGTATTCGCCGTGGCAACTTAAGGCTGCCACGACACTGATATTCTGCGATTTTTATTATTATCGGCATTTTTGTTCTTTTTAGGTGCAAGTATTGGATAGAGGCTTGTCGTAGACCTGACTTGGGAAATGTAGGCGTTGAACAACTATATAACAAACATGTATGCAGCTTACACTTTGAGAAATGGATGTATATGAAAACTAAATTGAAAAGCGCTGCTATACCCATACTAAACTTACCAATTTCTTCAATACATTCAGTGAGCACGCAAACTGAAGCTCCAAGAATGGGGCTTATTAAAGATTTGTTTAGCAAAGGTGTTCGACAATACATCGATACTACTACTGTCGGCGTATCAGCTGCAGCATCCACCAGTACCCAAACATCACGGACTAAGGTAACTGTGCAATATTCCGGGGTAGTATAACCGAAATACCTCAATTTACGAATAATTATATTAGTTCTTAATTGGATATCGAGCTTGTGTATATGTATTACCTTCCAATGTAGTTGGAAATTTTACTTGAAAATATTTACTTCAAACTAGTTCTATAATTCCTATCTTGCTTGACCGTCTTTTTTAATAAGCCAATCATGATTACTTTTTTAACAAAAGTACCTATGTACTGTTAAAGTAACACTTTATTACTACTGCATATTAGTGCATGTAACCCTTTGCCTAGCGAAACTAGACACAATGCCATTTATTGTAACGCGGGTCCATGCGACCGTTCGGCGGCAATAATTTTAATTTCATTTTCTGGCAACTCTTAATTTACTTTACTCATGAAAATATCCTTTGTGTATTTTACATGAACCTAATTCAAATTTACAGGTAATCAACGGCTGCGTCATCAAACAGGAGCCCGAACCAGAACCAACAGAAGATCCAGATGAGCTTTGGGACAACCCTGACTCTGTAGACCTCAAAACAGAAGAGGATTGTGAGAGCGGTGACATCTTCGACTTGGGAAATAGGAAACTATCGGCTTCATTTAGTAAAAGTAAATCTCCAAAACGCATAAAGAGAGAAGCCATTTTAGCTCAAAGTCTCAAAGAAGTATATAACCAATCAGAAGTCTTAATGGATGATAATTGCCATGAAAATTTTGGCAGATATGTGGCTTCCTTGATGAGGTATCTTCCAAAGCGTAAAGTTCTCTCGCTGCAACCGAAAATAGTAAATATGATAGAATCGGAGGTGGTAGTATCTAGTGCAAGATGAAGATTTTGAATAAAGAAGTTAATTGTTAAACTGGCCTTCTGGTAGGACATAGAGTCATTGACGTCCTGCTGATAGGACGACAGGTATACGAGGGTTTTCATAATTGATTGAGTTAATTCATAATTGAGTTGTTAAATAAAATATTTTCAGTATGAATTCGTGTTAATTTGCGTTATTGCATAAACATTAGTATTATAATTTGTCTTTTTATGTTTTTCTCCTAAAAAAACTTAAGAGTAAATACAATATTTATTTTTTTGGGATCAGAACCTGCTTAGTCCCTATACCTTGAGGGCCAGCTAGCCTGAGATCTTTACAAGCACTCATTGTATCAGAAAATAATTATTTTAACTACGAGAGCACACTTAATAATCTGCTTACCTGGCAATAACTACATAACTTGTAACTCTATTTTCTGTAATAGAGACTGACAAAGGACTAAGTTGGTTGGTTGGGCCGCTTTTTCTTACAACGTCACTAACTTATTTATTGAGTTCTTTACTCAATAAAACGGGAATTAACGCGATCATGATTGTTTATTAGTTTAAAGTACCTAATTCTTTATAGTGGCGTAAAATTATAAAATTGGAATCATCCCCTGATTGGCCTAGTGGCGTGGTAATTTGCCTTGAATACAAAGGGTCCAGAACTCCAGGTTCTATTCCTGGTTCAACTCAGTTCATAAACGACTTTATATAGTGTCTTGTGCGGAGACGCTGCTGGAAAAAAATATTGTCGGATATTAAATACAGAATGAGATTAATTAATTCGCTACTTCAAAACCATGATGGTGTGTTGTCAGGCCCATATTTATGTTGATATTGAATAGTATTAAATATTTCAAATTTCAATATCTCATCGATACTGCACGTAGGACGACGTCATGTCCTACTAGTAGCCCAAAAGCTATTATTTTGTCCCAGCAACAATAAAAAAAGTTAAGTCGTGTTTACAAACCCTTAATAACACCGGACAATATTCATTACTTGCCAACTCGTGTACGTGACTGCAGTCAGAGCGAACTGTGTAAGAGAGAGACAATAATAAAGATTTCTACGTGCCAGACAGAGTTAGAAGTAATGGGGTTAAAGACCGAACGTGATACAGAATAGCCAACTTGTTTCGCCTGGTTTTTGGCGGTGTTAAGATTTGTAAATGTTTTATGGGGGTTGTTTTGTCCCTTGTGGCGTTTTGAGATAATGGAATTAAAGTGTTAGTTAAGTCATTGTTGTTGAAGTTAAATTTTACGCGATTTATTGTTTGTCTTATTGTTTTAATTTATAATTTATTTAAGTAAGTACATCATTATTATTACCGCTTCCATGCTTTTTTTTACCTATATTTATTTAAGAAAAAATATATCATAATTTCATGCTATTTGAGTTCAGATAACTGTCATATTATTTATATAATTTATAGAATTTAATCTTTATTGTATGTACCTAACAATTGAATATTGGAGTTAAATCTTTAGGCATTATCTACCAGTCAACCATTAGGGGAAGCAAAAATATCTATAAAAATACTTTTAACAATAAATGTGCAAAACTTATCCAAAATGTCCTATTTTGGTTTAATGAAAGATTAAAAGCGAACAACAAGTCTCTATTCTGATTACTCTATAATCTGTTAGTGTCAAAGCGGTTCGTCTTGTATGCAAAAGATATCAGGTACATTTGTTCTGGAGAATTTTTTTGTAATTTTTTTGCTAAGACAAAAATATAATTTTTCGGCATATTACACGACGATGTTCTTTTTACTTCAAGGCTGGCAAGAGTGTTATTATCACTCGCATTTAAATATGTTTTTACTAAAAGACGACATAATATTTTTAACAATAGAAAGAAATTTAAATGAAACTACTTTTACGGATTATTTCAAAGTAGTTTCATTTAAATGTATCGTGTTCGCGTAAATAAAAGACAACAGTAATAGAAAGAAAGATTGCATTGATGCATTTTTTCCCCAAAATTATTCCCACATTACCGAAAGATAAAGAGTGTCATTACCAAAATGCAAGTGTGCGTTTTGTATGATGGCAGCACAAAGGGTCGTAAACCATTGTCTTATTTTGGCTCCTTTAATATGCAACAGAAAGCCAGGCGATTTTGAACTTTAGGGTACTTAAAATTGATTAAATTTTTAGTGTTCCTCGGTCTACTTGTAAAAACCGAACACTTAGAAATCGCAAGTCTGTTAAAAATCCATAATGGTCTTGTTCCCTCGTCCAAGAGTTTTAGAGGTTTAATGGGAATTACTCCAAAATATAAATCGGTTTTTAATAACAATTTAATATGTACTTCTATCATCATCATCATCTTAGCCTATTGCAGTCCACTGCTGGACGTAGGCCTCCCCCAAAGAGCGCCACAGAGCACGATCTCCCGCTTTTTTCATCCATCCACTGCCAGCCATCTTCCTAAGGTCGTCGGTCCAAAGAGCTGGGGGGCATCCTATACTACGTTTGCCCAGGCGTGGTCTCCACTCGAGAACTTCTTTAATAAAACGTTTTTACAAACAAGACACATGTACAATCAGGTGGTCATATCGCCAAAAGAAATCTCTTTGCATCTTTTTGTAAAATCAACTGTAATTTATTTGTATGGTGTTCAGAATAGTCAATCATTCTTTCAAAACTAGGTTAAATATGAGTCAATGCTGAGCGAAACAAAATACGGAAATACGAAACCAACAAGGTTCGATTCCGACTCACACTTAGCTGGTTTTCAATGTATGACGAAGGCCTTTGCCAGACAGAGGATTTCGCCTTTTATTATGAGGTGCAACTTGTACCGTGACGGGTTTAGATCAAACTCTGCTAACGCATTCTCAACCTTAAATGCAAGGATTTGAAAAGAGAAAATCGTGAAATTTGTTTGTACAGGATTCGATAATCTGCCTCGTGTTTCGTTGCACGTACGCCAAAGCGTTTAGCCTTGTTTCCAGGGCAAAGATAAAAATATGGGCAAGCGCGAGACGTGAGTGTGGAGATATTGCTTTCTTTGTTCGTTAAGGTAAACAGTTTGTTGTTTTTTTATTATTTGAAAAAGTTTTTTTTTAAATTAAATCCAAATATAAAATAAAGAGTATCTATCTCTCTATCATTGTGCTACTTACAAAGTAGCACACAGTGAATGACAGAAAAACGCTTAGAAAAGTTCTTATTAAAACCGTTTCGCTAAAGGCGAATTCTTAAATTAAGACAAAGATTAGACAACTTTATCTCCAAGAAGACAAGAGATCCAGAAAATGGAACTTAGCTCCCTTCATTCGCCCAATTACCCTGTCATCATTTATTTTTGGACAAAAGCCTGTACCGATTACCAACCTACAACAGGTATTTCATATTATTCCTATCATATCATATCATACTCTAATATACAAATAAAGATAACGATTTCCCATCAACCATTTACTCATTACTCAACAACCATTTTTCCAAAGAGCATTTAATACTACGTCATTTTCCCAAAACCATGTTTGCCAATTCCATCTCTCGAAAACCGATAAATTAAACCTGCCAGTTAAAAAGTCATTTGTCAATCTGACATTTGGCATTTTAAGTGTGTGCTCCTTTATTACCATTTATCCTCCGTATTACGTACAGGCTCAAAGGGATGACTCGTTCATCTCTATATTAAAACGTATAAGGTGCAAATTGACTTTTTTGCAAACATAGTATTGATAGTATGTACAGTGACTACCACGACTAATAATAAACATTTCACCTCTGTTGCTAACGAAGTGAAGGTAAAATTCAGCCCCCTAACCATGAACTCTTAAAACAAGCTCAAAGTTGTCAAATCTGTCAACTTTGGTACGTCATTTCATACAAAATTTGACAGAAATGATAATGTTTGACAGATTTGTGATTGTTTTAACAGTTCATGGTTAGGGCCCAGTAGTAGTGTTGTATAATGTAAGAACTGACATTTTATTTTGATAATGTAATATTATTTGACATGATTTAAATTACTTATTTGACATATTTATTTTATTATTATTTTTCTCATTTGACATTTGCATGCTAGTAAGTTAGCGAAACATGTTTAAACATAATATTTAAATGTAACACCTTATAACATGTACCGTGTTTCATGTAAATAAATGAATTTAAATTAAACAGCGTTGTTCGCAAATCGAACACCCAATTATTAATTTCACCACCAAACTCAGAAGTCAACAAAATCTTAGAGCATTTGCTCTAAGATTTTGTTCATTGAGGTAGTTAGTACATTATATCTCAATGATTTAACAAACTAAAGGAAAATTTGTAGTGTCATAGAGCATAGTATTAGACTACTATCTAATATTGGCTATTATCTATAGCTGATTAATAAGATTAGAAGTTTAGTATTTTTTACAGGTTGTTCCAAAAATGGCACGACAAACAGATGTTACTGATATTATAAGCCTTACAGATAAAAATAATAATGACTCGTGAAAGTTGTGTTTTAGGGGAGAATTCCACTTTTTTGTTTCATAAAGATACTTTGTAATCCCCATCATCATCATCAGCTTTTTCAAGTCCACAGCTGGCCATAGGCCATAGAAAACCACAGCCAGAAGATCTGAGCCGTTTGCTTGTCCAGAAATTTTCCGCAACCTTTAATGATTTTCAAAATGCTAGAGAAAAACAAAAATATTTTTAACGACGGTAAAGCCAACAAGTTGCACAGTAACATTACAAGCTCAATTTTGAGCTCTAACACTACTAGTCCAAGGTTGATTTTATGAAGACAGAACAAAAGTGACCACGTATAACGATTTATAGGGATTAGGGTGACACATCTAAACATTTAGTGATGCTACAGGACGGATACAGGTGGAATACTAATGCAGAACCCTTGAAAGAAATCAGGAGTTTATTGATGTCCATTTGAGAGAGGTGTGGGACTTGATTTTTTATAAAATTAAATATATTAACTGGATCCTAAGTAATACGAGTAATATCTTTGTAAGAAGATGTTCTGTCTGATTCAGTGACTTCCTCACTTGCCAGCTAAAAATCCGGTAAATGTATTTTTATTCAGCATATAGCACGACTTTATTCGCAATCACTTAGGGAACATACTAAGAACAGTTTTTTTTTGTAAATCCTAGATCAGGGTTGAAAGTTTGTTTATGTATGAAATGTCGTCATTTTCGTAGTTTCGCACCTGAATTAAATAGGTATTCTTAGATTTGGGTTTGAATTTGAAAGCAAAAATATCAAAGTTTTTTTTTGGGTTGAAGAGATGTTTGGGTCTAGCTTTTATTCTTCATTATAAATCATTTTGTAGTTCAACTCGTGTCGTGTGGTGCCGGCACGTTAAAAGAATTGCACCACCCCTTCTCTTCCTATGGGTGTCGTAAGAGGCGACTACAGAAGAACCGCCATAAGAAGACGGGCAGCAGCGACTCCTCTCCACCATTGGCCAAACTGCGATCGCCATACCGCCTGCCAAGCGTGGCGATTATGGCAAAATCATATTTGGAGAGGCCTGTGTCCAGCAGTAGACTGATATAGGCTGGTAATGATGATGATGATGATTGTAGTTCAAAAACAAAACTAAATATAACTTAACTTACCTAACATTAAAAACTACCTACTGAAAGAAAATAAGAAAAACTTATATATCAAAGAATTGATATAAGTTATTTTTATTTGCTTAGTCACCTCTAGCTATGTGTAAATTAGAAGGGGAGATCAAGGATGCTTGGCATATAAAAACCTTTACCTATTTTAAGGTTAAATTTCATTATTTAACTGAGGTAGGTAAGAGTCATTTCCTTTTCCAGCTCAGTCTCTACAGACTAGGAGACGGAATCGTTGCTTTTCTAATACGTCTATTTTTTGACAATCAGTTTAGAAGGCTGAAAGAATATAATAGCTGGAATAGATAGGTTTGTTATTGTGCATGAAATTAATCATTTTTATCTGAAATGACAATTTTTATCGCCTGCCCGGATTTAAGACTAAGACTTTTTGCTTCAGATAATTTCCGAAAACATGTTTACCATTCACCTTACTTTGCTAATCTTGTTTTTTTTTATTTTAAACTATTTGTAAGTATTTTTTTCAATTTTATAACCACCAGATAAAAAAGAACTACTTATGGCTGAATATTCAATTTATATTTAAATACTAGAGTCATTGAAGATAAATAACAATTGAAAAAAAATCATCGACCTCAGGTGGGACTCGAACCCACGTCCCATCGCATGCCGGCGAGTGCTTGCATGCAATGGCATGCGATGGGTTCGAGTCCCACCTGAGGTCGATGATTTTTTTTTCGAGTGTTATTTATCTTCAATTAAAACCTTGCATGGAATTGGTAAAATCAAAAATTGTCTAATACTAGAGTAATTATATTATCTGATTCTAGCTGTTAACGTCACTATAAAGTCCTCGTTTCAATGAATATAAGTGACATAAACAGATTTAAAGAAAATACAAACATTTCATGTGAAAACAAACATTACGCTTGTTTCAAAGACCGCTTTGACACCAACAAGTACATCCTATTGATAACAGTGTAAAAACACTGATACGATCAAAGTCTTATCACCTTATCAATTTCAACTCTAATCCGTAAGTAATAAGAGCGCTATAGCAAACAGTCGATACACCGATCGGCTGAAAGTTACGCAAGATCTATTTTAAATCGGCGACAGTATGTCTGCCATATTGCATTACAGGCGTTACAGTGTGATGGTGGTTTGTTTGTTCATGCTATTGTCAATATTTAGCATGATTTTATGTTTTGTAGGACCTTTAATAATCTTTTGTCTGTTCTCAGCACTTATACTTTTTCGGAAGTAAAGAAACTTAGATAAAAACAGAGTTACTATCACTTCCGAAAATGTCTAAGTTTTTTAATCGAGATAGAAGTCTATATGGGTTTTAAATTTAATGTATTAAGACACTTTTTTCTTGCACATTTTACAAAATAATGAAAATCCTATTGTGTATTTTTTAAATGAGTCTGGCTCCTTTATTTGCCAGAGTACGTTTATTTTTTATTCTCGTTTTAATGGTAAGTATATTTATTTTTTTGCCTTAAATCTAAAATTATAAATCCACTGCTTATTCAAGGCGTTCCCCTTTTATTTCTGATCTATCTTCATCATCATCATTAGCCCTAGTCGGGTGAAATTTAAAGTTTATTATCGTTCAAAAAACTACACACCTTATAAAATATTTTAGCTAGCAATGTTTAAATAAGGAAGAAAGATTGTCAAGCTGCCTACTCAATTACATAAATTGGCAACCGCTAGTAACCATCAATGACTCAAGGCATGCCTCTCAAACGTCATAGGATTCTTCAAGATAGATTACTTATTTTCTGATGCAACCACGTGTCGGGATGACACGTCAAGTATGTTTATTATTTTCTGATGCAATATGGACTTGTATGAAGTCTAAAATGTTCATTCAAGGTCTTCCTTACAAACACGAGGTACAAGATATCGTATTTTTTTTTTTTTTTTTTTAAACGATGATGATTTTTTGATTCCCAATCCAAAAAACTTCGCAAAAACTCTCAGTTTTGACCGTGAAAATGTATTTTCTATGTTTATATTAGGTAGTAAAACAAAGCCATTGTAAGAAACAATAACACTTACTGTACAACTTCATGAATATTCAAAGAAAATATTCCATTGTTATATGTTTTTCTTGTTTTTACTCAAGATGGTAAATTTAAATATATTACCTACAAATAATTTCATTTTCAAAAACATTAAGGTTTGGTATTTAAATTTTCATGGATCATAAATCCGACGAACGTTTTGGTGTTCGAACCTACGCAGCTACGGCCCAGGTTTGTCAGGAGAAGTTTGTCGCGTTGCTTCTACTGAGCTTCCACCTCTTTTGGACACAATTCCAAAAAACTATTATAATCTATTCTGATACTAAGCAGTATCCTAAATTAGCGTACTTACGTAGTTCTTTTCTGAAAACGCCCCAGACATAGCCAACATATCTTTGTTACTAATTAATTTCGAGGGACTTTCAAACTATCTTATACACATAAGAAGTATTCAACTTGATTTACCATACCAAGATTGTAAAAGAAAAATGCATAAAACTTTTTATGCTCTATCTCCACTCACCCAGATGATAATTACTCGTCACAGACAAAAAAAACAAGTTTGTTTTTGCTGCACAAAAACGCATAGCAACTTATGCATGATCAAAACAAATTACGTCTATAAAAACGTAAGTATCGCGCATAATTGGGTGCGTGGCGTGATGCAGTCCACTCTAAACTAATGTACCTCCACACCACATTACCAACGGCTATATTCAACAACCACAACACAATGACGATTCTCATCCACCATACAGGAAGTTATCTGAGCCAAACCCCTCAATAGATACCACAAAAACAAAAGCTAGCGATAGATGGATAGCGCAATTACAAACAGCTTATAGCGGTAATTACAATCAATTAACAAACACGTTTCGAGACCAGATTTCCTCTCGCATGTCTGCTAATGTTACCGCCGCGATAAACCGTTTATACACCAGCCAGTAATGGACCAAAAATAAGTCCATAAATCTGTTTAATAGACCGATAAACGTGGTAGCTACAGGCGTGCAGAGACTCACGTAGTCAGTGCTCTAGATGTATTCTATAAAAAAACGAGGAAAACCTTTGCAAAAACTATGTGCATCTGAGTACGTGATCGCTTGCGTGCCATGAGATAATTGCGGATCTTTTTGTGTTGTAATTGGAACCGGTAGGTTATGACCCTGTTGTAGATATCGCAATACAGGATGGCAGAAAAATGGTGTCGAGTGGAGGTCCAGAGAAAGTGCAGAGTAGGTATCCGAATGATCAATCAAATGTGAGATTGGTATCCAACTTTTTTTTCGGTCGTATCGGATTGCTCGGTGGTTTTTTGTAACTTCTTCCTGGTGCTAGCTTAAAATACGTAGTAGTTGAGTTTAAAAAAAATCGGATTTGTAAAAGTGCCACATTCAAACCTATACTTACATATTTCTGGACTTCCTGTGAGGCACACTAAATCCATTTTAGAAAAGATACTTTAAAAAAATGTATCCAATAATGCAATGGTAAGAATTAACAAATAAACCTCACACCTCGAGATGATTCGGTTACCTGATTATCTCTAACTCTAAGGGAGTTCTATCCCTGAACTTACACCCACAATTTTTTTGAGACACCCTGTATAATTTTCTCTCAAGTTAATGTAAAAACATTAATGTAAGTAGGTCTTTTGATAAGCTATACTTTCTCACTAAAACCAGTCAAGAAGTAAGGTAGGGTTCAGTAGCTAATTTTCATGTTAAAATATTAAAAATGGATTACATAATGGATATATATGTAACATTTCATTTAGCCTAAAAAAGAGAGTGGCAATTTGTCGATGAACCGACGACGTTAGGAAGATGGCTGACAGTGGCTGGATGAAGAACGCGGGAGATCATGCTCTTTGGCGCTCTTTGGAGGAGGCTTACATCCAGCAGTGGACTGCAATAGGCTGATATGATGATGATGATGCATATTTGTAACTACTACAAGTTAATCCTTTTTTAAAGCCTTCACTTATGTGTAAAATACTGATATAAAATACTAGAATGTTTAATAATTTTATAAAATACTTCTACTACTTATACTTAAGAAATGTAAGTGTACAACTGTGTTGTAAGTTTAGTCTGAATAAATAATCCCCATTCTCACTTGTATGATTTAAATCTGTTGATTAAAGTTTTAATAAATAAGATAAACGTTATACGATAGTGTAAACCTTAGCTATGGTTTGCGAGCCTTCACTGTTTCCCATATTGTATTTCACCCCCTTGCAGTGTCTAGACTTGTGAAGAGGGTATTGTCACACGTGGATCAACGCAAAGCTTTATAGCAAGCTGACGTTGCGGAAAAATACCGAAAAATATATTTTTTACTAACAATCACACGAAACTAAACTAAGCTTGCATTCATTATCATCATCATCACTTCAGATTGTCCACTGCTGAACATATTAAGATGATACTAAACCAGCACTATTACAAAGTGCTTGTTGAATAATATTGACTTTTCGTTAATTTATTTTGCAATAAAGGTATATCGTGATTTCATTTTAACTGTTATAATAAGGTCTTCGGACCTCATAAACCTAAGGAAACGCGATTGTTTATACCTAGGATAAAAAAAAACACTAGTAACATAGGCTTATTGTACACATTTATTCAATAAAGACCTTTCTAAAATCAATCAAAATCAACTGCTGAACATACGCCTCCCCCAATGACTTCCTGATTAGCGGGATGGATGCGGTCTGCATCCATTACCAGGTCGTCTGACCTTGTGGCTGCGCTTGCCGGTACGTGCATTACCTATGTATAGCCACAAATGATGACGATAATGATATTGCACTATGGACGCTAGATTTACTAGACTAATTTTCAAAATCAAAATTATTTATTTCTGCAAATTGGCCATTAAAGGATTTTTACATGTCCCAATATATTTTTTGCCTAACACCGCTTCGGGACTACATATCGGCTGGTGATGAGAAGAGGATTGATACGGGTACTTATGAGTTGCTCGGATTACACAAAAAATTGGCGGGATTCTAACCCAGTACCACTGGTTTTGAGAATTAAAATGAGGCAGCACACTCGCTATCATAGTTAGATAGATAAGACCCTATCAGAACCTTCGCTAAAGTTAATTTTTAAAGGGTATCGAACCTTGGATCTTTACGTCCCAGAACTTTAATATTACATTGAAACAAGAAAATATGAATTTAAAAAACAATGAAACATTATCTACTGGCTTACGTGACTAGCGGCAGACAAAAGACCTGGCCTGGTAAAGGTTGCAGGAAAAGTCAAAGTATGTACCTATATAAACTAGGTACGTAGGAGCCAAATTAAAAAGAGTATTTTAAACCAAGATTACAGTCTATATTTTGATTCCGTAACGCAATGAAATGTGTTTGACCTATTTGCGGTTTGGGCCATTGGCACAACCCAATTTTAAAAAGACAGTGTGGTGTGACGCCATTTTTATTTATGCAAGAGTCATTGCTTCGGAGATTTGGCACTTGGCGAACTATATCAGTGGAAAGGGGACAAACCTGCAATATTTAGCAAATGTCTGCCGGCTGTCTAATTTCAATGGTTGCTTACAGAATTAGACTGAAAGAATCAGCGCTAACGTAGTGACTTTTAGTAATACCAAGCAGCCTGCCCCCGTGGCCCGCAACCACATGAAAAGAAAGAGGCAAACCTTATAAAGAGCGTTGAAAATTCATACCTTTATTGGTAGGGTTGACACGACAAGATAATTACCTCATCTTGTCGTAATTTTAATGAGAGCGAATCCGATTCAAGCGGCCTGCATCCATCGGCTTCCTGCAATCTTTACCAGGTCGTCTGTCCACCTTTTGGGTAGACGTCCTACGCTGCACCTGCCAGTGCGTGGCCATTATTCCTGAACCATCTGCCCCATTGGCCGTCAGTTCTACGTGCATGTGGCCCGCACATGCTTGCTAATCCGTCTGGCTATGTAAGAGACTTTTATTCATTTTTGTGTCTCATTTATATAGGAAAAATAATACAGAACCATTACATCGTGAAGCTGGAAGTGGACGAAGTACTGTTACTAATTGTTAGTTTACTAATAAGACCTTATTCGTGGATTGCAAAGTCAGTAACTTCTGTAATGGGCTTTTTGCCATACCGTTTCAGTAACTATTTATTAGCCTGACAGCATTTTATTTATGTAAGTCTTAACACTCTTGACCTTCAAGGTTTTGGCACTCTGCCCTGCTATCTCCAGTTTTGGAATGCGAGAATGTACCTATATGTGTCTTGTGCTCGTACGATGTTGTAGCGACTTTGTAAACACATTCCTTTTTAGTATTAATTGTAACAAATGTGCGTCAGATAACTCGGCAAACAAGTGTCTATCTATTAAGAAAATTGGAACAAGCAATATTGGTATGATATAGATTTCAATACTTATTTGGAAGGCTATTTTTTATAAAGTTATGTTTAGAAGATTTTTTTATTGTAACGTTTGCTAAATGTCATTTAATACAACAGGCCAACAAAACAGTTAATCAAATTAGGTATTGCTTAAATTTTTATGAGTTTATTTTATAAATAGACTCTTTTCGCTATCGAGCCCTTATAATTTCTGTCTGGAAACATTATTAAGATTCGTAGTTTTTGTAGATTGTATAAAAGATCAAAAATAAATGGAACAAAATTGTTATTACAATCATTTATTCATTCATTCACATGTCAAGTTTTGGGGAGAATAATTACATTTTACAAATTCACATGTCAAAAGAAAAAAAAAAACAATTCCAGAATTAAATTGAGCTATAAACTAATGGGTTTTTCACCATGTCAGTCATGATAAGAGTCAGAACAGAACAAAAAAAATACAATATCAGGTGTTTCCGATCCTTTAAAATACTAACCTAATTAAACATTTTGTAAAGAAACACAACTTTTAGTCAAAACAAAATCAGACAAAAACCTTTTTAAATAGGAATAAACTGCAAGATGATTTATTTTTAAATTATATTATCCTATAGTCATATATTCAGGCTTCCTAGTATATAAAATACTGCAAATTACCACTTCACAGGTTTAACTGTTGCTCAAATACAATATCTTTTTATTAGAAAAAATAATACAATTTAAAAAACCAATCGATCTTTTTCTTTGAGCTTTAATTGTTTTGCCTATAAAAGTTTTAATCAGCAAAAAAAATCCTTTGGAAAATAACTATTTCAATTTAACCCTGAATATTTATTCAAAGTCACTTTTCTTAATATTAAATACACCGTGTTACTTAAAAGTTCATTCGTAATACTAGTTTTGCTGAAATTTTTAGACTTTGCTAAAGAAGCATTGGTCCAAAATATGAAGACTATTTATTTATTTAATTATCAAACTCTCAATTACAAAATTAACAATATAAGTTTTTTAATACTTGAAAAAAAAAACTTAGATAAACCTAGCATGGTAATTGCTAAAAACAAAAAAATTAATTAACAATATATTTCTGTAAACTTGATTTAATAGACCTTACTATATCCTTAATAAATATAGCTGATATTTTATGACAAACCTGAAACATTCATGTCTGTTTAGGAAAAAAAATACAAACTTACAAAAAACTAGTCAGATCAGACTAGTAATTTAGTCAAAATTAAATTTGAAGATCTATCTAATAATAAGAATCACATTATAATCATTTATTCATGTCAAAATAGGAGAAAAATAATTCAATAAGTAAATGACTAACTACTTGCTAACGTTTCTAGTATCAAATCAGACTACCTCTCAGTTTCGAACCTTTTTTATCAAAGATTTATAAACTTAATACTACAACGACTAATTTATAACTACTCAAAGGATACGTTAAATTGAGGTCACGCTATTTCGCTGTCATTACGATATAAAAATAAATATGAAAAAAACTAAAAACCTATATTTACTATCACTTGTAAAGTGTGAGTCAAATTCTGAATTAATTGTCAATTTTTTACCATGGTACAGTATACCCCTAAGGGTTTTTTTTCTCAAGTGCATAATTATGACGTACACAGAACTTCGAAGACAAAGTGACTTCGGAGGGTCACATACAGTGCTTGTGGTCAAACGATACCCCCAACCCAAGTTGACGTTATGTCGTCATAACAGAAGATATCGGAGCCTCAACCTTAAGTACGAGCCTTAAATTTGTGGTCCATAAACAATATCACTTCAACACTTATTATCACCATGGTCCAAATGCAAAGGATTCTCATCGAGGCATTCGTTTATAACCACAGTGTACTGATGTGAGTTATACTTCTTCATCTCTTGCTCGAAAAGGATGTTGTTGATCGCTTGCTTAATCATAGACTGTGTTTTGTCGTCGTGTTTTCTTAATGAGTCTGCAATGTATTCTCCGAAGCTGTCGCATTCGTCTTTCTTCCTGGACAGGTCTGATCTTCTTAGCAGCCGTAATGTTTCTAAGAGCCTGCTGTCGAGTTTACTGGCGCTAGTTGAAGATACTTTCTCGATGACCCTGCGCCTGATTGGCTTGGTCAGCCGGGGCTTGGAGTGATGTCTCATCCTTTTGCGGTAGCTAAGATCAGAGGTTGGCTCCTGTTTGATGATAATATTGTCGTGAATGTTCTCGAATTCATTTTCTGATGATTGGTCGGACTCTTCTCGTGTTTTCACTTCGCTCACCACCGACTGTGGAAGAAAAACTCTTGTTAGTTATGTTTTAGTGCCGATTTTTTTTTTCAAATAGTTTATGGAAACTGGTGGATAATCCGTTTTATGGTGCGGATATATAATGTGGTGTTAGGTTAAAGTTATTATCAAACACTTGGTACATCTGAACCTTTGAAGGTTTTAAAGCTTCTGAGTATAGTGCCAGACTGCCAGGCGCACTGGACGACCCTGTTTTGGTAAGAATTGAAGTCGCGCGTGTTTGTACAACCGAGCTCGGAATCGATATTTTATTTATTTATAGAAACCTAAACATTAATTCCCCTAAAATCATTCCTTATAAGAATTTTGCATGCATGCATATAAGCATGCAAGTCTCATAGTCATACTACCTACATTTTAAAGGGGAAAAAAGAAAATCGGAGGTACCACAATTGAGTTGCATAATACTTATTTTACAATTAAATTGGTAAATTATAGGAGAGTCATTAATTTATTAAAAACAAAAAAACCGTGTCACGTTTTAAAAATTTAAAGATGCCTCATTTCGACACTGCATAACCATAATCAAAATTCAAGTATGCAGTAGGTTTACTTTACACACGGCAGACCACAAAGTGTGTGACGTAGAACATTGAAAATCACTTTGCTAGGTTGCAATGTTAGGTTATATGAGATATAGGGAGAACAATTTTAGCATTTACATGGTGTAATTATGAAGACAGTCGGGCATTTTAATTGTTTCAGCGCTTCAGTATATTTAGCTTTGCTATAAATTATATTTATCACATTTATTATGTATTAACTAACATTTTCCTGTGTTTGTGATATTTTTTAGCAAGAACAGCTTATATTATCGCTACTCTGTTTTGGCTTCGATGTCAGTAAAGCTTACAGACAAACCAACGTTAAAATCATTTACACTAAAAACTAATCGATCAATCCGTAAGATAATTAAGTTAAACGTATTATATTTTTGAATCCCATCAATGTTTTACCTGTCTCATAAATAAGGTTTCACAAAACTGCATACTTAGGAAATCATTTGCATGTACTACTTAAATTATTTTACATTATAGCATTAATGTCGTCAAATGACAGATGATCGCACTTTCCGCCACAATGATCGCAGATCGCCACGATATTCATGATAAATGGACGACGCGACGTAGCCGAGAGGCGAGCACGCCGGACTGTAAATGGCACCGCCATGTCTGAGGTTCCGGGTTCGATCCCCGGTCGGGTCAATGTAGAAAACTAACTTTTCTATATTGTCTCGGGTCTGGGTGTTGTGGTACCGGCGTTGTTTCTGATATCTATAACACAAGTACTTTAGCTACTTACCTTAGGATCAGAGCAATGTATGTGATGTTGTCCAATATTTATCTATTTATTTAATTGTGTAATAAATAATATCATTTACGTTGAAGTAACCATGCTTGATCTATTTATATTGTGGCATTTTGTCGCTACGCTGCTCATCTCGGATATTGTTTAAAATCTCGTTTTTCGAGTTCGCCATTTCGAGAACCGTTAATAAATCGGATTGTAGTCACTTTCGACCAGTTTTTCGAGTAAATGGCAGTGTTTAATTACTGTAGTATTAGGGCTGATACCTTTACACTTTTGAGATATAGGTAATAGTTAAATAATCAATATCTTATGTGTCATATAATTTAAAGTTTTATATAAAATTTGATCACGATTTACCTGCACAAAATATAATTAAACCTAGACTAGTGAGTCTCATCAGATAATTTATACCACAATATCAAACATTATTACAAACAAAATTAACATATTTGATTATTTAATGCAGGCAGTGAGCAAAATAAAATATTATTTCGTTAGTTTATTAAAGTTACAAAAAAAAGACACGTGTAGCAACCCTACTAAGCGTTTAATTTGGCATTTGGTTGAAAAACTAGATGTTTATTAAATGAGAGGATGCAATTACCGGTTCCCTTACTTAAATTAATAATAAAAGTTACTTATACGAAAGCTTAAGATAATCACGTCCACGATTATATGGGAAGACGATACAAACGCGGCATTAGCCTTTGGAACACCAACTCGGACCACAATCCTACGGACCATATGGGACGAGTTGCAGAAAATAATAATAATTTAACTTTTCATTCATCAACTCGTCCCACGCTACTATAGATATGAATGAAGGTAATGCTGCATACTTTTTTATGCTGGGGCTTTACCTGCGTGACGCCTAACGTTCAAATAAAGGCATGATTAGCGTTAACTAAATAAAAGCATTAAGCTACGCGCTAAGTGCGTGGCCACACTTATTTGACGTTTGATTCTAGCGTCTAGCGACTTGTGTCTTTAAAATAAAATAAAAAGCTTCCAAGAACTCAATACTTTTCTTATTTTTTCTACTCCATCCTAACTTAATAACTATGCACTTTAACATTTATTTCACAAAGAGTTTTTGAATGTGACCGTGTTTTAACATGTTTAGTGTAGTAGGTGTAGCCACAACAACGCACTAAACGCCCGCTTAATCCCTTTGATGTGTCAAAAGTTACCGCCGTCCGAGCTATCGTCTAACGTGTAATGGTATTGAAGCAAATTAGCGCACAAAGACCGGCCACACCTGCGTATTACGTCAAATAGAGCACTAATTAACGACATTAGACGCAGGTGAAGCCCCAGCATTAGACTGATCAGGACTGGCCAGCAATGACATACTAATATTTGAATACAGACTGACAAAACAAACGAAGTGAACTTGACTTTTACAAACAGACGAATACTAGATTACCACGAGAGACGGCTTTGAGGCGTGAAGACAATATTAATGAAGACCTGATTTATAGTAAACTTTCTTCCAAGACGACTCATTGATATCTTTGTACAGATACAGACAGACGACACAGGTAATCAGAAGTAAAATTGGTCCGAGTTAGTGAATTACTCTTGGAAGTCCACTGCTGGACAAAGGCCACCCTTATAGAACGCCACAGCGTACAGCAACCTGCTTTAAGTAGTCAGTCCACCGGGCAGCATGCCTACACTAGGGGTTCAGTTCCAGGTCGCGTAAAAGAATAATAATATTACATCGCATATTAAAACAATTTAAATGAACAAAGGATATTATACTGTAAATGATTAATATAAATGATGAAAATATTTGGAAATAAATACTGCCCTGCTCGCACAGAAACATTTATCTTGTAATGTAAACTTTATACTATTTAAAAAGAGGCTGACAAGTATAGTGACCGAGTTTCTTGCGCTACTTCTTCTCGGCGCTAGCTCAAAATTGTCCTGAAGTAATGGTAAGGGAAAAAATATATTAGGACGTGTAAAAGCGCCTATTAACAGAAATAAATTGGTTTTATTGGTCATTTCAGCCACAGGACGAACATAGGCCTGCCCCAGTGACTTCCAGATTTTACCTAAGTTATGAATTTACATAATTAAAGTAGGTATATTTATCCGCTATGCAATTGATGCTTAAATAATTGGAGTGATTGTTAATAAATAATTTATTTATAACTTTTAAATACTACTACTTTTACATAGTATAATACTTACTCTGTGATACTACTATAAAATCCATTCTAATAAATAATGAAACAAAACAATCTTTCGCGCTATTACCTACATACAATCTACATTATTCAAACCCGCGACCATTAGCTTAGCCGTCGCTAACCACTAAGCCAGAAGGACGTTCAAGCGTAAGGTAAAGTTTTCAACTTTTTTGCGTAAAACCCAAAAAATGTATGTAATAAATGGAAATTGTATTACTCAGTCATTTAAATACTCAATCAATACCTTATCTCATATTACTGTCACTATCACTTATCCATTGCATGAGTATTTAGTGATAAATGCTATCTATGAACAAAAATAGTTAAGAATACTTTATAATAGTATTAAAATAACTTTTCAACATACTAATTATTAGGATCAATACTATCAAAATCATAAATAAGTATCCTATTTAATTAAAAACAGCCCTTCGTTTACATAAATCCTAACTACATAATAGAGTAGATTTGGCAACCCTACTCACATAATACCACGCGGCGCGCTGCTCTACCAACCAACTTACCGGTATATGAATCGTGACGTCATCGTTCGACGACTCCAAATGATTCGGAAGAAAACTCAAGTGCTTATACAGAAACCACGTGCTTCGTCCCCCGCACCGCACTTTCCCCTTCTCCCGTCTATGCGAAGCGAACACCGAATTCAATTTCTTCCGCAAATCCGCTATGTCGCATTCAAACGAGATCGCTAGCTCCGACCACGCTTCGTATTTCGCTGTTGGCACTCTATACAACTCGTGTTGAGTATCCCACAGCTCAGGCCGTTGTTTATATTCATTTATTAAACGAATAACGAGTTCGTTCGTCCATTCTACTTCTGACATATTGATAGATGTCACGTTTCACACAAGTCACAACAACACGTCAAATTAAAAGAGTTTTCAGTTTTCACAAATGAGGTTCCGTGTTTGAAATAGAAACGCGGCGTTATAGAGCGCGCGAACACGCATTCGGTACGTTCGCTCGCGCGCGGTCCGAGCGAGAACTGCGGGAGGCGCGGCGCGCTCGGCCGTCGTTCGGGTCGCGCTCGGATGCGTTCGGGGCTCGCTCGGCGGCCGCGTTCGATGCTCGGTGACGTGTGATACAGGGAGGCCGGGTTTACGCAGCGTTATTTTATCACAAACATTCGTTTGCGAGCGTTCATTTTATTCATATTGTTTTGTACTGAATTAAAATTGAATTGTTTAGGCTCACTGAAGATTCTTTTAATCCAGTCTTTATTACACTCGATATAATAATGCGCTCTAGATTCAGATGAATGAAAATGAATGAATGATGAGTTTACAAAATGGCGTTTATGATAGCCTTTTACAACTATTTTCTATTCGTTATCACAATTACATAAACTACCGATAAGTCTTGGCATACATTCCTACCTACATAGGTAATTATAATTTATAATTCTTGTAAGAAATGTATATTTATTTTGTGAAAAACAAGCTGGGCTATTCTTAACGCCTTTGTAATGTGTTGTTTTTCTTAGTTATTTAGATAATTATACTGTACTTTCTATGAATATTCATTTGTTTACTACTTCCATATGGCTGCTGGCTGTTTACTTTCAGTTTTTCGTAATAAATTATTCATATATTAGACATCAACAATAAAAATGCCTAATATTTAAATTGGTAAGGAAATGGGTGTTAATAAACCTTCGATTTCATCTGTTATTATGAAAATTAACTATCCTACCGGTGGTAATATCCGACTATTAATCAATGATAGTAAGATATTTAATAATAGGTACAACACGCAACGCACAAAGAACCAGGAGGCCTACTAAGAAAATATTTCGTTCGTTCATATCGGACGTATTAACCTATCAAATTAAAATAGGTCACCATTCACTTAAATCAAACCTTTGACAACGTTGAAATTTGAAAACGGTCGTGTTTTTTACACGGCTAATTTGAGTTGGTCATATTTTGTCAAATGATTGATACAAGTGAATGGTTATTTTAATTTGAAAGATAGGTTAATACTTCTGAACGAGCAATACATAATTAGTATAGACCTTTAGCAACGAACGGACATCTAAAATCAGTAGGATACCAACTTTCTAACTATACAGCTAACCATTTAAATTAGACCTTACATTCCATACAGCTGCTTCAAACTTTTAGTCCTAGCTATACTGAATACACGCCCATCTAATCAAAACCCATTATCTTAAGCTACTACAGTACAATCAGAGATCAAGATATACTAGGCACATTTGCTAAAGCGGTCCTTTTACGACCAACTCGTCTTGATCTCTGAGTTCTCAAGAAGCTGTACTGAAGTGGTACTTTCTTATAGGTCAAGTTACTGGCCGGTCCCATTGAATGGAGAGGGTACAGTCGTGGTAGGAAGTTACCAAACACTATGAACTTTGTGTCTTTGGATATTAAGGTCGGTTTTAAAGAGAGGTGAATAAGATTTTTTGTATATGAGGGCGAGAGTGCGCACCCTCTCCGAGTTTGTCCAAGGGCAGGTTGAATTGAATTAATGAAATTCTATTTTGGGAGGGTATCGCTTATCGTTTAACTTTCGTTTAATTATAAAAGGTTGCTTTTTGTTTATTAGATCAGCAATGCAGTTGAATTTTCTGAACTTTTCGACATGACCAAATTAAATTATTAAGAGTCTTATTAAAAGTAATTTAAGGGAGATGATTTTTTTTATTATAAACATGAAAATGTAGCCTGTTTTAAAACAATCTTGAATATCCTATTTGTAAGTAAGTAATTTTAAGGGTATAAAATTAAAATGTTTCCAAAGTGTTGGTACTTTTACAGAAAAATAGGTAGCTCTACATTTAGAAGAGTTGTAATTTATGTAGTTAGGATATAAAAATCAAATTTCAGTACACAACTTAAACTAAATTTAATCCATTGGATATTCTCAATTATTAAATCTTGAAATAATATTGAGTCTAATTTTGTACTCCTCGCACCTAATTAATTTATGAGGTCTTTAATGGAGAACGCTTAATGACCTTAGTAATACAATTATATTAAACAAACGTTTAAAACGAATTGTAATATTAGAAAATAATTAATTTATGTACGCCACTGTACAGCAATAATAGCACTAAACTTGTGCTGTCTTATTCAGAGTTCATTTGCTAGTCCGGGACTAAGGCTAACCCACTGTACTAACGTATATAAATCAGTATAACCTTAGGCCCGGACTAGCAAATGCACTCTAAATAAGACAAATGACGACTATTTAGAAAGAATAATAGCAAACGAATCTATTTTCCCTTCTCTTCCTATGGGTGTCGTAAGAGGCGACTACAGGAGAACCGCCACAAGAAGACGGGCAGCAGCGTCTCCTCTCCACCATTGGCCAAACAGCGATCGCCAACCCGCCTGCCAAGCGTGGCGATTATGGCAAAATCCTCCTTTTGGAGAGGCCTGTGTCCAGCAGTGGACTGATATAGGCTGGTGATGAATCTATTTCAGCTGCCATAAAAATACTACAATTTGGGATTATCATAACCTTTTACGTAGCAAATATTAACTCACAGTCCCCACATAATCGAACCAAAACTGTCGATGCACGCGCCATAAAGTTTGTAAAAAAAAGTCGATTCCGTCAGTTTGACGCAGTTTATGCCGGCATAAAGTGGCATTAGATAACTGCGCGTTATGCAATGGAAACCGTCATTCCATGTCATTCGCCAGAATCGTCATAACTTAAAAACAATATGGAGAGGGAGAGAAAGATTATGCCAAATATGCGGTTCGGAATAGAGAGGGGAAACAAATGCTTGTCGATATCGATAATAACCTTTTAGACGGCACTTGATGATTGAGGGAACAACTTTGTGTAGCAGAAATAAACAGACCAATCCGCAACCGTAGGTATTGTTTAATTTTGTTTAACGAATGCTCCAGTTTTTTTACATATTCATTACGATAATTTATTAACTATACGGATAATCTTCTTTTTAAAACATTTACGATTTAAAATTTTACTCGAGTTGAAAGACTCCTTATTTAGTATTAAATTTCTTGTCCGTAAACGCATGTGAAACTGTTTTATAAAAATCTTGGGTCATTAAAGATAGATCGTCAACATTTTCCTTGTACGGCTGTAATTTGTAACAGAGTAACATAGTTATTATAAGTAAATTTAAAATAATACAAAAACATATTTTGGTATTATGTTTCAAACAGATATTAGTATTTCCGCTTGATTCAAAAGAAAAACAAAGTATTTATCGACAGTCCTAACATTCAAAATAAAAACTATCGACAAAAATCCCACCCCTATCACCCCAAGTAGTGCCTATGGACTTATACGCACTTATCTCGGCGAGATTACCGCGCGGGCCCGGGTTCGATCCCAGCTATCGCCAACAAAGAGCGCTTGTGACGTACAATTTACGAGACACTTTTACGAGTGCAAAATACGTGGGACACGGTTTACGACCACCCTGTATAATAAGGGCGAGCAGTATATGCAGAAACAGCAGATGTACTCGTGTTTTATATGGGTAGGTAAAAAGTGTGAATTCCCGTTGCATTTTTTAATTAAATAATCACCGAATATTTTTTTTATTATTAAGGGCATATTTTTTATTTAAAAGGTTTTTTTTAGCCTAAGTTATGGTGTCCCTTTTTTATTTATGGTGTCTCTGCTGGAAAAAGTTGTATTCCTTGTCTCCCCATGCTTCTTAAGAACAACAACAAGAGAAGCAAATTTAATACAGGTGCGATAAAAATATGCTATCCATTGAACATAGAAAGAAGATTTAATAAATTAAACAATTAATTTTAACCAATTTTATTATTATCTATTAGCTTTAAAGGTTCGAGGAATTAAATTCAGAACTGTTATCTAACAAGGTGTTACCAAAATCGGCTTAGACATTTTGTTGCAGCCAACACACACCGAGTTAATGTCTGCAATTCTGCATTCACAGTGTTTACTTTTATTCATATTGAAAGATAGTACAAAAAATACTTTTATTATTTAAATCCTCTGCAGCTTCTGACATCCCCGGAGTTTACTACGAAGTAGAAAGTTAGGGTAGGTTTAGTGCACATCAATGGGGCGAGATGCCGGGGGCGCCATTCAACGTATTACTAGATAGGGCTGAATACGTCATTTCTTTTGTTCACCAGCGTTTATGTACTACTACTAGTATTAATTAAAGCCCCAGCTTAACAAACTATTACATAGTATTACTATGTTATGTGCTAGCTGATCCCACAGATGTTGTCATTTCTAAATTTGGCAAGCTGTAAAAAGTCGTATAGCAAAAATTTCAATAACTTTGGTTTTCCGAATTTTTCAATTATTCGGACAAGTTTCATGACGTATGTAGATGTTTTTACGTCTGTCTTGGTTATCATATCATATCATATGATCTATCTTTATATCATAGGGATTGTGTTTGTAGACTAGAGTCTACAAACCAAACCTACAAACCGGTTGCTGGTTTGTGTCCCGCGAGGGACAAGTGTTTGTATGATGAGTACGAGCATTTGAAGAGAGTAAGAAAGGCCGGACATCCACCAGAGCAGCTCTGCTGTGCGAGGAAAATGTAATGTGCGCAAATGTGAAGCGAGGATGTGAAACGGTGTGACCCTTTCCATCAGATCAGTGCCAGGAATATGTTAATGTGAACAAATGAGCGGTGCGAGGAAAGGTAGCGGACTCTTTTTGAACACAATCTATTGACTGACTAGTAGGCACATATTTACAAATCCTCGTACACATTCCTACGACACATTTCTCGTAACAAATCCCTCGCTCACATTTCTCGCTGTTTAGTATGAACAAAAACCTCGTTCCGTTATGCCCATATCTATCAAAGCTGCGCAGAGCGAAGCTAGGTAAAAGAAGTAATTCTATTGCTGCTTACAAAACGCATTACTCGTTAGAACAGCTTTGGTGGATGCTCAGCCTAAATGTCTATCCATTATCTATTTGCAAAGCTTAAGCTCTTACATTAAATATTACACGGGTATTACCTCATGCAACATTTAACTCGTTTTGCTACCCGGACCCGATGTTGGTTAAATAATGCAGCAAGAAAGTTTAAAATGAATGTTACAAGCTCTTAGTTCAAAGCTAAAATTTTGACTTTGAACGAAGAGCTTTAAATTATTTTTATCAAAACATTTTTCAACTTCTTCTGCTCCCCAATTATTTAAAACAGCAACCCTGTATAAAATGATAAAAGGGGAGTCAGCCAACTCTTATTACGAGTGCTGTTTCGGCGAAATTAGCTTTCGCTGAGGCCGAATATCCTGACGAATTACGAGATACGAAGTTATGCTCCTGTTTTACGAGGTCGGCGTAATTAGCTAAAAATTACGAAAGGAGATTTGACCGTACAGTTTGATGAGTCTCATCATTCTCAACGATAATATGAAATTAGAATTTAAATTTATATTCTTGAAGATACGCGTTCGTATTACAGCACGCAGCAAGAGGGAGCTGAGCCCTAATTCTGCTAATTTAAAAGCGGCATAATTAAATATCAATTGGATCTCATTTTAAATGTTTGTTTGACACATTTGGTATCATGCTTAATGTTTGACACAATTACAACAATTCAAATGAAACAATTGCAATGAAATCTTAATATTCAATTATGCCACTTTTAAATTAACAGAATAGGAGTCCGGAATAGTAGTTCAATCTCATTCGAGTACTTAGGTACGATTGGCTAGAGCTCAAACAAGTGGTCTATCTAGCCGGTATTACCGCTTGATATTTAACCAGACCACCCCACCAGTCTGTCCGTCGAGAAAATACTAACTGATCTCAACTCGAGAACCTTCCAAAGTTTCCAAGCCCAGCAACTGACGGTTCGAGTTGGTATATTCCACGAAAACAAACACAATCCATCGAGCTCAAACCGTAACTCCCACAATGGCCGGGCCCAGCGCGACCGAGTCCGCATGGCAACAATAGGCGCGTGCGCATGGCAACAGACACAGTGCAGTGTGACGCAGTACCTCATTCACTCGTGCCCGACTGCTATGAAAGTAGGTTATGTTTTGAACATAATTGGACAGCATCAGATACTTTGCTCTGATCCTAAGTAGCTAAAGCACTTGTGTTTTAGAAAATAGAAATAACGACGGTATCACAACACCCAGACATTAAAGAATTTAGATATTGAAATTTGTATACAATCTCCTTTATCGCACCGCCTACAAGACATCTTTTTAGCCTAATGGTCGACTGGTAGAGAATACCTTATGGCATCAAATCAAACTATTTGTACTTATGTTTTTTTTAATCTGTAAAATAAAGTTTAAATAAATAAATAAATTCGTTAATAGACCAGCTTCAGTGACTCTACATGCCAAGCTACATCTCAGCTCTACCTCAGTAAAAAACTAAGTTACTGTTTTTGAACTATACTGTTGGGTTACAGTACGATCTCAAAAATAACATTTAATTATACACTGTGGCAACACAATGCGTTTCACATGACAACGTCGGTATAGTGATGTTACTTAACCTGAAATCTGTGGTTACAAAAAAGAACGACGGTATTTGATTAAATCAACAGATTATTTTTTAAAGATATCGACGACGCGTATACCCTACAAAAGTTGTTTTAATACAATACAGAGGGATTCGCGATAATGATAAACTTTTATGTACAAAAACAAAACTATCTCCAACTATACTTAACCTACAAAATTATGGTCTTTTTTTTTATTTTTATTTTTTTGTATAAATAAGCTTTTAACGATTGAATTATATTTTATTTATTATTTAATTAAATCTTAAATGCAAGAATAATAGTTTCAAACTCTTATCTTATTACTTTATCTAAAGGTACGTACTTAAATAAGTACTTCTTAAATTGATTGATTTGGGTGCTATTTTAAATTACATGTACAAATAGCAATAGTAGTTAAATAATGTTTACTTCTTATAAATATATTTTTTTAATATATTTCATTTGCAATATGGATCATCGATAAACGAAAAAATATATTTTAATATTTAAACCTAGTTACATCCCTAGTCACGCAACACTCGCAACGTACAAAAACACATACTTTTTCGTTGTGACTCTTTGTTCTATTATGTATTGGTGAGTCGTGTTTAGAAGTAAATTGAATATTAGCATGATGTTTCATCAGTTGATGATCGTAACGAGTTGTCGAGTTCTTATAGCTTAACATCTTTAAAACAATTTGCCTCACTACCAATTAATTTATTAACAGTGTATGATTTAATAATAAAACAACAACTTTTTTTAAAACTAATAATATTGAAACTGCAAAAACACGTCACGTCCCTAAACCAAACAATTGCCCTATCTGGAAGTTATTTTGGGAGGCATATGTTCAGCAGTGGACGTCCTATGGCTTAAAATGATGATAATGACTAGCTGATTAGCTAAATATGATCTTTTTAAACGAAGTCATTTTGTTGGGTATTTTCGCCGTTTTTATTGGTGATGATCCCTTCACTAGTATTTCTGTGTTAGGTGTGCCGATAATTTTTTCTAAAATTCTTCACCTACCTACGTGATGATCAGGGAGGTAAAAATAAAGTGGGAATGGTTAGTAGTTTTAATGAAGATAGACTTAATAAGTATAGAACAAGCGAACATAACAACTGCAGTGCGAACACAGTTAATACCTCCATCCAATTAGGCTGACAGTTGTCTGTCGGCTCTAGACACGATCAGACGGCCTAGGGCTTCCTAGTAATTATGCATCCTCTGCACTTTTACTTACGGGTCGATGCACAAGAAATAAATTATACAATGTGATATGGGCGGTACTTCTAACCCGTTAAGGCTAAGTGCGATATCTAATTTTATCGACAAAACTAAAAATTTGGGAGGTTAAACCCTCATCCCTTATGAATAGCGGCCATTTTAGTTATTTAAACACTTTAGGCAATAACAAAGGTTTTATGTGTCGTACATGAAAGTACCACTAGCTAAAAGAACAGAGCAACTAGCCATAAATTGTATTTATGGTGTTAAGGGTTTCCTTGGCTAGAAAAAAAAAATCATGAAATTATTTTTGTAAAAAATATTTTTTTTTGCAATTTTGTTTTGACCCCAAATAACTTCTTTTATCAATAAAATTTGACACCGAATTTACCCTTAACGGGTTAGAACTTAGAAGTACCGCCCATGGCACATTGTATAGATGAATACAATGTGCCATAGTCTGGATAAAAATATATCCTGATCGTGTCCCATGGCGACATGATTGGGCAGCGGCGCAGTGTGTCCCATTGAACGCAAAGGTGTCCCAATTCCTGATTCAAGTCGTGAAATTAGCTTGATTGGTGTGCTGAGTGTTGCCCCTGGCAAAGTATATTATCTGGTACTTGATCGCAAGGATAAAAACACTACTTGGTAGACATCAATTTTTAACTTAACTTTTTATGTATTTCTTTTAGCAAATTACTTTGCATACATATTATTAAATTGAAAAAAGACAAGCATTTCCTAGATGGCGTTGATGTCACAAATAAATTGAGAAGGCAAATTTCGTCCGGTCGAGATATGTCCCTGTAGCTTAATTGGTAAAGCGCCTGCGCGCTAAGCAGGAGATTAGGGTTCAAATCCCGACATGGACGAGTTGTCTTTTTTCAATTTAATAATATGTATCATTTTTTAAAACTAACTTAGAAACGACAGCAAAACATTGGAGCTGCTCAATTTAGGTGGTTTTAAGCAATCTCTTTAATCACTCTTCTTGATGGTAAATAAAGTCTCAATAATACATCATTAAAATATACTTAAGTATCATATTATTTTTGATACCTAATAATAATCGTCCAATACTCGTTTGTTCCAAGTTCTTCAAAGCGTCATTGTTTTAAATATTGGACAACATCACATTAATTGATCTGATAAGGTAAGTAACTGAAGCAATTGTGTTATAGAAATCAGAAACAACGACGGTACCACAACTCCTAAACCCGAGACAATATAGAAAAGTTCGTTTTCAGTATTGACCCGACCGGGGATCGAATGCGGAATATCAGAGATGGCGGGCGGCGGCGCCATATATAGTCCGGAGTGCTCTGTTCTCGGTTACGGAGGTCGTCATTGAAATGAAAATCACGTCTAAAACATCCATCAAATACCAACCGCTCAGCTAAATAATGAGATTGCCTGTCACCAACGTACTTCGCTTAGCAACAGAGCCTGGAGTTGTTCACAGTGTTCCACAACTGTTCATAATTCATTTACCTGTAATGGTTTTTGTGATATGTGCCCGCGAGCTGCGACGCGGTTGCTATGTGCGCGAAGAGGTGTTAGGGTTGACGCAACGATGTTGTTTGATAACGTTATGTTACCTTACGTTTAAAATGTTTTAGCAATATAAGCTGCTTGGACAGTCACTGTTACGCGTAGGTTACATTCAAAATAATAATAAAAAATATTAAAAGCTATGAATTTTTCAATAAATAATAGGGTACTTTAATTTAAAAAAATCTTTAAAAAAATCCTTTTAAAATCGTTTACATAAAAATTGTCCTTGCTTATATTGCAAATAGGTTAGGTTGCCTGAGAGAGATCTTTACTAGCAATAAGACACAGTTAGACTGCTTAAATTTTGCTTATTTTAATGTTTTTATGACATTATATTTTTTTTACTTTGTTGTTTTATGTGGTGTGCTAAAACAGTATCTATTTACGGACGTAGGTCACTTGTTATTTTTGGAAACTAGTAAACAGTGCTCAAAGGTCACTATTGTTTTGTGACAAACAAAATTACTCGCGAGAAGATTCTAGTAGGTATACAATAATACTTACATGAGAAAGTTTGTAAGGATGGATGGATGTTTGTTGGTCTTTTAGGTAAAACGAATAAACGGGTTATGATGCAAGTTTACAGTAATATACTTAGCTACCAGAATAACATAAAGACAACAATTTATAAAGTTATTTTTTAATTTGACAATCTTGTGTCGGAGGCCAAGACACACTTTGGGTCGCTGCGCCAAACGAGTAAGTAAGTAATGGCCATATTATGAATAAACTAACGTCATCGCATCACACAGTTTCTAAAAAAAATATGTATATCAGAATCTAGTGAGCCCTGTCCTGGCCCTGGCTGCGTAAGCGCCGGTAGCAGCTGCAAAATATTTGCGTAGCATGTTAACACCGCGCTGCGGTTAGCTAACACTCACTAACAAACCGACTAATTGGTCAACATCTAGTTATTAACTTGTAAGTGAAATTCAACCGGCCCAGCGCAATTTTTACATGTTTGTTGACGATTTTGCGTTTTTTTTTGTAAGAGATCCGTAATGTAAAATGTTGTACGTAGGTAAATGTTGAATCGTGTAGGATGGGTAATGAAGTGTCGTATTTCTGTTAATTTCAATTTTTTTTTCCGAACGCGTCTAGAAGAGGAGTAAACCAAGTCGGGTTTCCGGTCGGGTATGGTCCGAGCCTACCGTCAGGGTCCCTGCTGAAAACCAGCGTCGTGATACGTCCCTGACTGTCACGACAAATGCTGAGCGGGGGCCTTTTTGACACATATCGCTTTTATTATCCTGTAAATGTTTTTCCTTTTGTATTCTGTGTGTGTCAAATAAATATTTTTCTATTTCTATTTTCTATTTTTATATTTTTTTTACAATATAAGAGTTTTTTTGGTATAATTTTTTTAAATGCCTTGCTTTCAATCTTGAACAAGACATTTATCGGTACAACTATTAAGTTTCTTTAGTAAATGTTCAAAGATACAAATTGTTATGTAAATTAATTTTCAGCCATATTTTTGAAATTAATTTTGTTGTAAAAGGGTTGCCAAAGACAACTGCACCGAAATATATAAAAAAAAAATTGTCCGTTCTAAGTCTACTTTAAGCAAACTATTATAGTTTAACACGGAGTTGACAACCCTTTAGCTGATAATTCTGATTTATAATTTACTCTTATTTGTCAGCATCTGCGTATTATCATCAGCAGAATTTCCATCAACTAAGAACAAGTCAGTTTATATGAAACTAGCAGCCCGTCCCGGCTTCGCACGGGGTAGACAATTATCGCTAATAGTTTGGGCAGCGCATTCGACGAAAGACATTTTAAGACTCATTTTTCTACACCTTCGGTTACATTGAAAGTGAAAGATTTTTTTAAATTGGCCCAGTACTTTTTGAGCCTATTCATTACAAACATACAAAAATAGGTAAAAATCTTTCCTCTTTATAATATTAGTATAGATAATCAGCAATATTTGTAAAAAGGTTGAATATCTGCAATTTCTACGCACGTGTTAGGTCATGTGCAAGTTCTATACGAAAATAAAGGATTTACCGGGACATCGCAAAAGTCACATTTCATATTTTTAAAAAAACTTTGTATTTTTAAGGCGTGTTATTTTTTTTTTAATTTTCTAAACACCTTTTTATTAAGGCGGATCGTTCAAGGCAGCCCGCGTAATTCAGAATCTCTTACGTTTTACGCATAATAAAAAGCGACTGAATTTTTACCGACATTTTGTAAAACTTAACAAAAGGTTTTTCGCGGCTGCAATAATTAAAGTTTTTAATTAATGTCCCTCATTAACTTACATTTAGTTAGTTACAAGTAAGACAAATGGACAGACAGAATGGAATGACAGAATGGTACAGGAGGACCGCCATAAGAAGACGGGCAGCAGCGTCTCCTCTCCACCATTGGCCAAACTGCGATCGCCAGCCCGCCTGCCAAGCGTGGCGATTATGGCAAAATCCTCCTTTTGGAGAGGCCTGTGTCCAGCAGTGGACTGATATAGGCTGGTGATGAAGAAAAATTTTATGCTATTTTTGACCAAATATGACTCAATGAACTAAATCGACTGTTTAAGTGATTAATTTACTTGAATAAATATAATCATTATTGCAGCCGCTTATTCCATTTTGATCAGTGTACAAAGTAAAATACATATTTGTTTGTAAAATAACGTAAGAAATTTGGAATTTTGCGGGCTAAGTCACCTTAATTTAGCAATTATTTAAATTTGTTTTAAAATATAAGATATGATACGTTACTGACGATTTTATTTATCAATATTATTCAATGTTCCACAATAGGAATTTTATTCGTTCTCTTTTATTTATACACTACCTTTCAAACAAAGTACTTAAAATAATGGACTATATTTTGTTAAATAAAAGATTTCGTTTCTCTTTTCTTATCTATACTTTATTGTTTATTTAAGACAATAAAAAAAGAGTTACAGTGGTGGGTTGAATCTGGTATTTAAGAAGCTACAGAAAAAAAGTTACGAGCCAGCCAGTCAGCGGTCGGGAAATGTGGGTATTTTAGAATAAGTTTTAAGCCTACGGGGTTGAGCTAGTATCGATTTGGTTGAGCTTACTTGGTTAATTAATAGTGGGCGCCATACCCTTAAGGTGGGTAAACCCTATAAAAAA
Source organism: Anania fuscalis (assembly GCA_950371115.1). Lineage (NCBI taxonomy): Eukaryota > Metazoa > Arthropoda > Insecta > Lepidoptera > Crambidae > Anania > Anania fuscalis. The sequence continues at coordinate 16,067,178 of OX493342.1, forward strand.
AATAAAAATAAGTTTCTTTCCTGAGGTCGACTCGGCACACCTTCCCGTTGCGTTTTCTAGGACCCCAGGGAGTCAGGCCTTCCCCAGCTGCGTGTAGTCCGCAGGAGTGGGGTCGAGTTCTCAATACAAAAAAACCCCTTAAAACGGGGCTAAAAGCAGCTCGCGGTGGCACAAGCGTCGTTCCAAACTGTATCCCGCTGTGTCACTCGCAAAAACTGGTACAATATGTAGTTTTAAGAAGTCGAGGGTGTAGCTCCTCAAGGAGAAAACCGTCTGCAAACAGCTTTGAAAATGAACAGGGCTGGCAGGCGATCCACCTCGGCGCACAACCACTTTGGACTTCTTGTATGCACGGCAGACAGGCAACAAAAAAAAGAACCTTCCCGGCTCCGCGCCGGTATTTATTGCAAGGCGATGGAAGCTTCTGGAACCATTACGTAGTTCCTGCTTCAACTCATCAGCCAAAAACTACCCTTTTTCAAATAATAAAAATTCCACTTCCTGAACACAAGACACTTGACAGTCACTTTACTTTTTTAATTTTGAAAACTAGTCGAACGCATAGCGTATTATAATCCAATTGCCATGGAACGATCAAATGACTAATCAAAAGTGACAACATTGAACTCTCAGAATGACAGTTGTAAATAAAAATATAAGTTAGTTGCCTATGCGCAACATTCGCAAGATAAAAAAAAACAAACTGTCACTGAGGTTATGTTTGTGTTATGCTTCAGTTTTATTTCCAGACTTTAGCAAAATACTACAATTGAGTAAACTAGGTTAATTAATGAATGTAACTAGGGATGCTAGTGTAAAATGTGCTGCAAATTGACTAGGTGACAGGTAAATAAGTCTCCATGAGTGGTTCTAAAATTACTACGTAACAGTACCCCTCCTGCCAGAAGAATTTTACGCAAGTAAAATTCGAGCTGGCCCTCCAGCTCACAAACAAAAAACGAAACCACGAAGGAAACCGAAAAAAATAAAAACGCCACAAGGCAAAACAAAACAAATAGTCCTAAAGCAGACTAAGTTCCAAAATAATAAATAATAAAAAGGAACATGTTGGGTGGTCAACGGCGGCGGTGTGGCGAGCAGAAAATTAACGCGGGCCACACGTCCGTCGATAACCAGGACCACAACAAGCTAATCCACCAATGGGATTGGATTCAAACGGGGAATCCGTAAAAATGTTAGGAGCTAAATTAAAAATTCTCCAAAAGTCTACGCCGAGAAGAATTGGGGTGGAAACATCGGGGACCACATAAAATTTAACAGTTTTTGTGACCTGACCTAATGTTACATCCAAAAACACATGACCGCAGATGGGAACCAACGAGTTGTTAGCCGTGGCAATGGTCTCAATGTCACTGTCACGGTGCAACGTTGCTCCAGCCGCAACAAAATGTTGACCTGTATCCAAGCCTAATATGGAAATACTCGAGCCCGAATCAAGTAAACCATGATAATTATTATTATCAATGCTAACGGTTAAATGAGGACGCTCATCTTTAGAAGTTGTGGTCTGAAGCACAGCAACTTTACCATTTTTCTGCTTGGCATTTTGGTCAACACCTTTGGGGCGGTTCGGGGGTGGTGTTTTCCTATGAATGGTAGGCACAGTGTTGCCAGAACTCTTGGTCTTGTTGCAATTCGGACACTTAGGCTTAGTCACCCCTTTTTTTCCACAAGCGTAGCAAACTACTTCTGTCGATTTGCAATCAGAAAGCCAATGGCCTGATTGTCGACAGCGGACACAAAAAGATTGAGATACATCTTTGACCTCATTAACCTTAGGCTGATTATTGGGCGCAACATATGCTAAGTCCCTAGCAAGTGTAGACTCAGTAGCTTTTGGAGGTTCCCTAAAGTCAGCAGCATAGGCGAAACTCTGCTCTAATAGTCTACACTTGGTTTTAAGCTCAACGATTGTGTCGATCTGTTGCAGCGCCAATGCCAAAATATAATTCGGTCTTAGATTGTATCGAATGATAGACAACTTCTCAGACTCACTAACAACATAAGATAGCCTACTGAAATAATTTTCCATTATGGCTATATAAAGGAAAGCTGGCTCAGTTGAGCCCTGAGTCCGTTTGCGAATCTCGTCCATTAACCGCCTATCATAATCGGGAGGGGAAAATTCGCTAATTAAAAGACGCTTCAAAGAAAGCCAATCCGTAACAGTGTCTCTAATACTGCGGTACCAGACCAATGCAATATCCGTGAATAGTTCATACGCGGACCGAAACAAGGTTGCATCACTAATCTCCCTAGAATGTGACAACTCCTCAAGTGTTTGCAGATAGGTTCTAACGCAAGCATGACCATAAAATTTATGATTTAGATTACGAACGGATTTTTCACTGTCACAGCTGCCACAGGAGACACGTAAAGGAGAAGGTGTGACGCTCGTAATCGGCTCCTCCACGACAGAACCAAAGTGGCTATTAAAACTTTGAGTCAAAGTGTCAATCTTAGCTAAATATGTATTTAAGCATTTCTGAGTACTGGCATATTCAGCCTCTAAATCATCGCTAGGCTCAACCCTACTAAGTCGATGATATAAATGATTTGCTAAAGCTTTAACCCTATTAAACTTTTTAAAATGAGATGAGCTTGTTGATAAAGTTTGTTCGAGTTCAGTCAGTTTCTCTTTAATAATTAGGAGTTCAGAAGCAGGATCCAGAGTGGTGTCTGCTACATCATCGGCAGAAACCTCCCTGGCTAACCGACGCATCTGAACTCGGAGAGCCACCACTGTATTTTCAGGCTTCTCATCACGGATTGCGACTTCATAAATAAGCTCATCCTTATGTAATAAATTGTAATTGATTGGACGCTCCATATTGAAAAATTAAAAAAATTAAAACTGTCGGGCTGGCTTTACAAAAAAAATAAAAACGTGTAGGTTAATTAGCTGATAAATACACTTCGTAAAAAATATAGTATTCTGACCGTTTTAAAACAATATAAAATGGTAACAATTAATCAGAATTAGTCAATGTCAAAAAATTGACAAAATTAAATTATGTTTAAAGTTATAAATGTGAAAAAAAAATTGAGGGTGTGGTTTTAAACCAAAACTAACAAATAAAACCCTCTGTTATAAGCTCAACCAAACGCCAAACCAAATTTAAAGAAAGAAAAGAAGAGAGAAAAAAAATTAAAAAAAAAGGTGCACCAGATGTTGGGGCAAAAGTAAGTCCCTTAGTCGGCTCTTACGACACCCAAGGAAGAACTGGGGTGGTCCTATTCTGGCCCGAGACCACACAGGCTCGTAGGCTTAAAACTCAGGTTGCAGCGAAGACACAACCCTTTCCAAAATAAAAAGGCCCCACGTTGGGCGCCACTGTTAAATAAAAGATTTCGTTTCTCTTTTCTTATCTATACTTTATTGTTTATTTAAGACAATAAAAAAAGAGTTACAGTGGTGGGTTGAATCTGGTATTTAAGAAGCTACAGAAAAAAAGTTACGAGCCAGCCAGTCAGCGGTCGGGAAATGTGGGTATTTTAGAATAAGTTTTAAGCCTACGGGGTTGAGCTAGTATCGATTTGGTTGAGCTTACTTGGTTAATTAATAGTGGGCGCCATACCCTTAAGGTGGGTAAACCCTATAAAAAAAATAAAAATAAGTTTCTTTCCTGAGGTCGACTCGGCACACCTTCCCGTTGCGTTTTCTAGGACCCCAGGGAGTCAGGCCTTCCCCAGCTGCGTGTAGTCCGCAGGAGTGGGGTCGAGTTCTCAATACAAAAAAACCCCTTAAAACGGGGCTAAAAGCAGCTCGCGGTGGCACAAGCGTCGTTCCAAACTGTATCCCGCTGTGTCACTCGCAAAAACTGGTACAATATGTAGTTTTAAGAAGTCGAGGGTGTAGCTCCTCAAGGAGAAAACCGTCTGCAAACAGCTTTGAAAATGAACAGGGCTGGCAGGCGATCCACCTCGGCGCACAACCACTTTGGACTTCTTGTATGCACGGCAGACAGGCAACAAAAAAAAGAACCTTCCCGGCTCCGCGCCGGTATTTATTGCAAGGCGATGGAAGCTTCTGGAACCATTACGTAGTTCCTGCTTCAACTCATCAGCCAAAAACTACCCTTTTTCAAATAATAAAAATTCCACTTCCTGAACACAAGACACTTGACAGTCACTTTACTTTTTTAATTTTGAAAACTAGTCGAACGCATAGCGTATTATAATCCAATTGCCATGGAACGATCAAATGACTAATCAAAAGTGACAACATTGAACTCTCAGAATGACAGTTGTAAATAAAAATATAAGTTAGTTGCCTATGCGCAACATTCGCAAGATAAAAAAAAACAAACTGTCACTGAGGTTATGTTTGTGTTATGCTTCAGTTTTATTTCCAGACTTTAGCAAAATACTACAATTGAGTAAACTAGGTTAATTAATGAATGTAACTAGGGATGCTAGTGTAAAATGTGCTGCAAATTGACTAGGTGACAGGTAAATAAGTCTCCATGAGTGGTTCTAAAATTACTACGTAACAATTTGCAAAGGCAATTAATAATTAAATAAATAAATAAATATTGGACAATATCACATACATTGCTCTGATCCTCCTGATAAATATTGGACAATATCACATACATTGATCCTGATGATCCAGAAATCAAAAATAACGACTTTACCACAACACCCAGACTCGAGCCAATAGAAAAGTTCGTTTTCTACATTGACCCGACCGGGGATCGAACCCGGAATCTCAGAGATGGCGGCGCCATTAACAGTCCGGCGTGCTCGCCTCTCGGCTACGGAGGTCGTCAATTAAGTATTTTGTTGCAGTATTACGTTATAAATCAAATGAATCGACGTTAGAATTAGATCTATTACCATTTGCGCGGGTTCTGCCGCTAGTTTTCAGAATTTCCACGGAACCAGCACAATTGGCAATTAAATCATATAAGGTTAAGTGTGGGTCGCCACGTAAAGGTCGGGGTTCCGTAACTGGAAATAATACTGATTTTTAACCGATTAAAATGTGTTTTAGGGTTCAGTACCCAAGAGACCTTATTACTATTACAGAGGCATTGGTCTGACTGTCTGTCATCCCAATTGATACAGGGCTGTATCTTTCAAACCGTAATAAGTTGACATGAAAGTCTCATAGTAGTACCACCATCTTCTTCTTCTTCTTTGCGTGTCGACTCACTCAGGCTTCTATATATTTATATGTTAATATTTTAGCACAAATTTGTCTCATTTAATTAAATATGTTATACACGCTCTTAGATCTTGGTAAGCTGAGACTCGCAGTAACAACCACATTTCTTTTCTATTATTTTTGTTTTGTTTCATTTTCCGCACGGAATGTATCTGTCTGTATAACGTGCTAATAATGTATAGTGTATGCAGAGTTTATCTATAAATCTGTTGTGTAATACCCGCACAATCTTAAACCACAATCCATGTTAAAACTAGAATATATGTGAGGATCAAATCTATGCCACCGATATAGCACTATCAGTGGCCTTGTAAGATCTTCGCATGTGTAAAAAACCATTAAAACCAATTTATTTCTGTAAATAGGCTTAAACTAAGCGCTTTTACACGTCCCAATATTTGTTCCCTACCACTACTTTGGGACAATTTTGGGCTAGCTAGACAAAAAAATTTAACAGGGGCAGTTAGTACTGCCCCTGCGTCTATTGTAGTCAATAGACGCTGGTAATTTATTAAAAAAGCGAATACATTTTCCCATAAACGAATTACCCACTTTATGCAGTCTGAAATTGGGAACGGCAAGCTTATTCTTATTCCGGGTGTTAAGATTATGAATGTATGTAGGTGTAATACCACCATAGTACGTAAATACTTATACGCAATATCAGCTGATAAATGATCCATAAAGAGGAAAGGTTCTTCCAATACAAAATGGAACCCTAAAAACAATGCAATTACAATCTCGAGCCCGTAAGTTGCGAGAAAAATTCTCGTAACGGAAAATCACAGACATAGCAATAGTTTAATTGTTGTGCATGAGTCATTTAACTTGGAAACTTAAGTAATCTTCAAAGGGGCCGTCATTTGTTATACGTGAGTAGATATGGTAATTTGTAGCATAATGGACGCATAGGATACAGTAGGATCATTATCGAATTGTATTGTATACCCTAGCTCTTTACTATGTAGAATAGAATAGAAAAACATTTATTTGACACACACAGAATACAAAAGGAAAAAAAAAACATTTACAGGATAATAAAAAGCAGTATGTGTCAAAAAGGCCCCCGCTCAGCATTTGTCGTGACAGTCAGGGACGTATCACGACGCTGGTTTTCAGCAGGGACCCTGACGGTAGGCTGTATGTCTCATCCATCGCTCTCTGGTCTTCGAACTTCTCTTAGTTCAATTATTTCTTTGTCTGCTGCAGTAAGCTTAAAGTCTCGACTCTGCTTCAATTTTTATTCTTCTTTTCAATACGGTTTTTTTATAAATTTGTCAAGTCAGATTAGGTTTCTTAGCATCATCATCATCATCAGCCACAGGAAGTCCACTGCTGAACATAGGCCTCCCCCAGTGACTTCCAGATCGGCCGAAGCGCTATGGAAAGGGCTATGCTCGGTGTTTCTTTGAGAGATCAAATCAGAAATGAAGAGATCCGTGAACGAACCAAAGTCGCTGACATAGCCCGACGGATTAGCAGGCTGAAGTGGCAATGGGCGGGGCACATAGCACGTAGAACTGACGGCCGATGGGGCAGAAAGGTTTCTTAGCATTTCACCTTTAATGGTAGAGTCATCTTTATCATTTTAGCCTAAAGAACTCTGCTCTAATGTGCAGCGTTCTACATGCAAAGGCTGATTTCTTCTCATCACCAGCCGATATGTAGCCCGAAGCAGTGGTAGAAAAAAAAATTGGGACATGTAAAAGTACCATTGATGGCCAATATGCAAAAATAAATGACTTTGACTTTGTCTTTGACTTCATTCATCAGATCTTATTGATCACGAATACAATCCTACACTGCACTTATTCTAGAAGTTTGCCAGAATATTCTCTCCGCATTGCCTTGTCACGTGTTGTTGTGTCGTGTGGTGCCGGCACGTTAAAAGAATTGCACCACCCCTTCTCTTCCTATGGGTGTCGTAAGAGGCGACTACAGGAGAACCACCACAAGAAGACGGGCAGCAGCGTCATCTCTCCATCATTGGCCAAACTGCGATCGCCAACCCGCCTGCCAAGCGTGGCGATTATGGCAAAATCCTCCTTTTGGAGAGGCCTGTGTCCAGCAGTGGACTGATATAGGCTGGTGATGATGTGATGTGATTGCCTTGTCACTTTAGCTTTCACGGAGAGACTGGTTCTCTGCGAATGAAGTGCACTACGCCTACATCTAGTCCATGGAAAATAGAAGATATGTAGAGAACCTAGACGGTGGTGGCACTTATAATGACCACGAATCGAAAATATCCACTGAAAGCCCCATATTTTACCTATTAGCCCATAGGAACCAACATGCCCATCGCCCCAATAGATCAAATTAAACCCCATCAAATGTAAACTGACAGACAGGGATCTCCACACTTAAGGCCATTTTGGTACCACTAGTTTTAGTTTTAATTTAAGTTATTATAGATTTTGCCGTTGGTGCCAAATAAATATTTTTTTCTTTCTTTCTTTCTTTCTTTCTAAGGCTCGATCTATACGCTGCCGGAATCCGTAAGCATCCGCAGGAATCTGTTCAAAAAACTACCTTATTGCTTGAATCCGCGTTAACCCGGTCCAGTTACCGGCTGGGTATAAACCGAGCCTAAGATGTGTGAGAGGTCACTTGTCACGTTACGATACATGCTATATGTGTGAGTGACCTACTTCTTGCTACAAACTGACTTACTGAATATATCTCGGTTGCGTTTGTAGTTCTTGACCGTAACTAATGTTGTTTCGAAAGACATCATCAGTATTGTCCTATATTCAATCTAAATAGAAACACTTCCATGACTGACTGAGAGATAAAATAAATAGATATAGGGCTATTTTCAATGTACCCTCACAATGTATGTATAAAGTTATGTAAAAGATAAAATATGCAGAGGATAAGAGTGCTTGAAATATTGTGTCATATAGCGCTATTTGACGGTCGTGAAAAGCAAAAATCGTGTTTATCCTTCAGATAAGTAAAATATAGCTTATTCAGAACTTATGCAGAACTTATCGGTACATTTTGAAACAGGCTTTTAAACTTGCAAATTGACAAGCAGCATGATATTTTGGCAGATATGTACAGGACCTTAAACAACAAAAAATTCTAGAAAACTTAAGACCCCTCTGCCTCTTTCAGTATCGACGGCAATTCTTAAAAAAACCGGCCAAGTGCAAGTCGGACTCGCGCACGAAGGGTGCCGTACAATTACCTATAAAAACAACAAAAATCACGTTGGTTGTATGGAAGCCCCTTAAATTGTTTTTTAAGCGTTGTTGTTATAGCGGCAACAGACATACATCATCTTTAAAATTTTCAACTTTCCTATCACGGTTCCTGATATACAACCTGGTGATAGACAGGCAGAAAGACAGACGACAGACGGCAGCGGAGTCTTAGTAATAGGGGGACCCTTTTACCCTTTTGATGGCCGGAATAATGGCACGAACTTTGGTTTGTGGAGAAGCCTCGTAATAGCAATTAGCTTGCCATTGGTGCGATAAGTTTGCATCCACAAAACTCCTTAAGACAAGTAGAAAAAATCTCGCACCTCTGGCACAAGTTCGTAATTGTTACGTTTCCTTGACTAAACAGGCTGTTATACCCACTGGTAAATGGACAAAAAATTTGAAAGAATGATTGTTCATTATTTCCAACCGATTTCAGTAGTAAACAAACCCGTAGGCACTGAATATTGTTTGTCGTGACTCATGCGCTAAAGGTCAAGCTATTAACATTTCAGTATGTTAATGCGATCGAACGATCTCTATGCGAAAAACAATAGTGCTTACAGACGAGCTACAGTTTGTTGGCGACTGCTTGCAACAATAGTTGCTGACTACTCGCAACAATAGTTACTGATTGCTTGCAACAATAGTTGCTGACTGCTTGCAACAATAGTTGCTGACTGCTTGAAACAATAGTTGCTGATTGCTTGCAACAATAGTTGCTGACTGCTCGCAACAATAGTTGCTGACTGCTCGCAACAATAGTTGCTGACTGCTCGCAACAATAGTTGCTGATTGCTCGCAACAATAGTTGCTGACTGCTCGCAACAATAGTTGCTGATTGCTCGCAACAATAGTTGCTGACTGCTTGCAACAATAGTTGCTGATTGCTCGCAACAATAGTTGCTGATTGCTTTCAACAATAGTTGCTGACTGCTTGCAACAATAGTTGCTGACTGACATCAATTTACGGCTGACGATAGCCGTCGACTTACTAGACTAGACAAAATATTGACACATGAGTCTGGTTATTTTATTTTGTTAGGTTAAAACGTCCGAACCACGGAGTGAGTATTTTACCACGTTCCGAACTAAAGATACATTTTTATTTAATGCATCCTTCCTGGGCCCCCGCAGAATAACAGTGTCGTGGCGGTTATTCCTAGCTGCCACGATTAATGCTGAGCGGGGGACCCTTTTGGCACACCAAAAGCTTTCTATCATATTATAATTTTTTCTTTGTTTGTTTATGTCGTTTTTAATTGAATTTTATTTGTACCTTTTCATTTGTGCCAAATAAAGATATTCTATTCTATTCTATTCTATTTTGGTGCTAGGCTTTCAGTCGAATAATATCGCAAGCAGTCGCTGACAAACAGTCGCCCGTCTGTAAACTGTCCAATCGTCAACGGCGACACTACCAATGTTTTTCATTTCGTTGTGGAGTTTTATTTTAGTAATAATTACAACGCTAAGTACCAAGGTGGAACCAGGTATTATCCGTAACAATAATATAATGTTACACATTTAATTTAATTGGATTTCTGCGTGGCACAGTTAAGTTTTAGTACAAAAATAAATTAATATAAAATTATTTATCCTGGTGTTATCAATTATTGAATAACATAATTACAAGGATATAAACAACTGCATAATTAATTATTATTTGTTATGAAAGCAAAATTTTAATTATTATTAATAGAAGGTGCCTATCAAAAGTTTAAGTAACTATTGAGGATCAATTAAATTATAAATATGTGCCAAAAAATTACACCAATTGTTTATTAATTACCTATAACTAGCGACCCGCCCCGGCTTCGCACGGGTGCAATGCTGATACTAAATAAACTACATTATACATATAAACCTTCCTCTTCAATCACTCTCTATATTAAAAAAACCGTAACATAATCCGTTGCGTAGTTTTAAAGATTTAAGCATACATAGGGATATAGGGACAGAGGAAGCGACTTTGTTTTATACTATGTAGTGATGACCAAAGAAAAGAGTACATTTATACTTTTTATATTTCAGATTACCTTTTCTCTATCAACCCGATGTGAGTGTAAGAGAGGTAGGAATCGAACACAGTATCCTAATTGAACTACAAACTATGCCACCGCGCCTTTGAGACCCGTAACAAAAAGCGCTGCTCTTGAAAATAAAGATTAAAGATATTAAATCATCCAGATATTATTATGAGTCAGACATTTATACATCTCCAAATATAGATTTAAATTGCATCCATATTTAGTACGAATCGTTCACTAACAAAATGACCGGTTTTAGGGTTCCGTACCCAAAGGACGGGACCCTATTACTTTTACGTAGTATAAAACTTACTCTGTGCTATTACTAAGACTCCGCTGTCCTGTCTGTCTGTCCATCTGTCACCAGGCTGTATCTCATGAACCGTGATAGTAGGACTAATAAAATTTTCACAAATGATGTAATTTTAAAAATACTAAAAATATTTAAGGGGGCTCCCATACAGCAAACGTGATTTTTTGACGTTTTTATAGACAATGGTGCGGAACCCTTCGTGCGCGAGTCCAACTCGCACTTGGCCGGTTTTTACGTCGACTCTAGGTTTTTATTTTAGGTGTACCTAACTTATTTTTAACAGCAAAAAATGGTCTTAGGTAGAGTCAGTTATAGTTTTTTGCGATAATAAATCAACCTGTAACTTCCTCTACACAATTATTTCCATTAACAACCAGTAAAAGACGACCTCCGTAGCTGAGAGGCGAGCAAGCCGGACTTGGCGTCGACGTCTCTGAGGTCCCGGGTTTGATTCCCGGTTCAATGTAGAAAATGAACTTTATCTATGTTGTCTCGGGTCTGGGTGTTGTAACTGTCGTTGTTTCTGATTTCTATAACACAAGTGCTGCTGCTGCTACTTTCCCTAAGATAGTTTTTGTTTTCTTCAAGATCAGGAGCACCGTATGTGACGTTGTCCAATATTTATATTCATTGTAGCTATGAGGACTCAATATTTAGTTCCTGAGCCTAAGCGTGATCCCGCTTTACACTTTACAGGTTTTAGGGTTCCGTAGTCAACAAGGGACCCTTTTATTTTAGGTCTAGGCATTTAGGATAGGTCGTTCAAATATATTGTAAGTGTGTATATAAAAAGATTTTTTTATCAAGAAAAATTGCGTAATATATCTGGAATTTTTCGTAAGATTTTTGGGTCCCAAGTCCAACATTTTCTTTGTTGTTAAAAAGGTTTAAAATCACCACAGTAGTAGTACCTACACATAACGAATGAACGCATTTTTAAAATGTGCATTTTGTTTTAATGAACACATAATTCAATTAACTTGTGATACTTTATTAAAAAACAATTTAAATATAATATCAGCTACTAAAGTTAAATTGGTTTAAAGTGTTAAATAATTCGTAGCAAAACACGATACAGAACCCTTATTTCGCCATTCCCGACTGGCGCTTGACCGTTTCTTTCTTCACGCAAAAATGTTGTTTGATGTCGTGTTTCCTATATTTATTTACCGAGTTTTGTTTTGTAAACTTGCTCATTGACACCGCTGTCCGGCACAAGAGAATTCTCACGGTCTGCGGTTACATGGAAATTGATGCAGACAGACCGACAGACAGACAGAGTTACTTTCGCATTTATAATATGCATTACACTTCGTCAAAATTCATCATCATCATCTTATTCTATAGCAGTTAACTGCTGAACGAAAGCCTCCCAAAAGAGCGCCAAAGAGCACTCTCTTCAGTTTTGTCAGCCATCCACTGCCAGCAATCTTCCTAAGGTCGTCAGTCCATCGGGCCAAGGGGCGTCTTACACTACGTTTACCTAGGCGTGGTCTCCACTCGAGAACCAGTTTAATCCACCTTTCAGCGGTTCTCCGACAAATGTGGCCAGCCCACTGCCACTTGAGCTTTCGTTTGTATCGTACCGAACGGGCGCGTCCTAACTAGCGTTCTTGCAACGCCACGCTGTACAGAACGTAGGTACGGTACGGATAAAAGAATAAAATATCTGGACACAGCTTTATTTTCGATATTATATCGAAATATTGTTGCTCCGACTTTAGAAAAATGGCTGACAGGGGCTGGATGAGAAAAGGAGATCTTGCTCAGTGGGTGGGCTGATATGATGAGGATGAATGTAACGTAGTGTAGATTTTAGATTTAATATAAAAAGAAACCGATAGGAAGTGCTTTTTGTAAAATAATCAATATTTTTTTATGAAAAAGAATAGAATTGAAATATACAGGGTGTCCAGGAGAATAGGACACTCCTTAAAACCACGTGATCAGCTGGTCATATACAACAACTTTTTTTATGGAAGCAACATTGAAATCGAGAATTTTTTTTTTAGCTTTTCCATACAAATCTACTCTCATACCTAGATGATAATTTATGGAGCATCTGAAAATAAAATCACGACTTCGATGTTGCTCCCATAGGAAAAGTTGTTGTATATGACCAGCTGATCACGTGGTTTAAGGAGTATCCCATTCTTTTGTACACCCTGTATTTGTTTAGAAACTTGCATACGATATAATTACAGAAAATAAAAACAATAATTACCTTTTTGTTCCGAATCGATAAATGATACTGAAACGGTATCTACCTACCTAGCATATTATTATGTCGGAAGATTTTAGAGGATACGAAAATCGTCTTTCGTAAAACCAATATAACAAATTTATTTCTGTCAATAGGCTTAAACTGACCACTTTTGTACGTCGCATTTTTTTTACCCTACCACTGCTTCAGGACAATTGTGTGCCAGAGCCGAGAAGAAGCAGCGCAACGCTAGATTTACGAATACCTCATGGAGGGAAATGTAACTATCAACCATCTCTTAATGCCGATGTGTATTATTAATACTGGCACTATAATTTGAAGTAATTAAATTAATAATACATAATACTAATTAATAATATTTACCGCTCGAGATGATGAACCACTGTTTCTCTCTTCCTCCGCCGGAATATTTGTCTGCGAATAATATGTATATTTATTAATTAATAGTGTTACGACTTACGAAATAACGATTAACAAAATATCCTATAAGCGGACAACGAAGTGGTCATTTAAGGGTTTCTTTTAATCTTTGGAGGTAGGTACGGAACCTTAAAAATTATTTGTAAGTAAAATGTAAAGAATCAAAATCCTTATGTTAAATTACCCAAAATAAATTTTGCCAAGGGCCTCTCCCAGGACAAATTCGAGCTAATTCAAAAAAGTGTGTTGTTTGTATTAACCGAAACCGGGTATCGAACCAGGGACCATTTACGTTAATGACGACCTCCGTAGCCGAGAGGCGAGCACTCCGGACTGGGCGTCTGCGTCGCCGCTATCTCTGAGGTTCCGGGTTCGATTCCCGGTCGGTTCAATCTCGAAAACGAACTTTTCTATATTGTCTCGGGCCCGGGTGTTGTGGTACCGTCGTTGTTTCTGATTTCTATAATACAAGTACTTTAGCTACTTTCTTTAGGATCAGAGTACATATGTGATGTTGTCTAATATTTATCTATAAAACGATAAACTTACTAATAACGGCAAGTATAAAGTTGGAACAGCGTCATTCATCAATCGTATCCGGTTCTTTATACTAAAATACATTTTCTCGAAATGTCTCGAACAAACGAGACTTATATTGGCAGGAAACCAATCATCTCCCCGACAGCATGCCTCAATCCATTTCGCTTTCCTCTCAGGGTCATTTAAAGGAAACCTAAAAAAGAAATAAAACGATTAAAACGTGATAAATATGTCGTTAAGTATTAGAATTCCTAATTGTATCATCCTTATAATAATATACCGTGTTTTTACGCAAATAAAGTTTCTGATATCTTAGTAAAAAATACTAAAAAGTCCTATTTTTAATATTTTATTTACTTCTAGACATCCTGAAAGACTGTTCAAAATACAACTACTTTTTCAATGGATTCAAAATATAAGCTTAAAAACCGTTCGGTTCGGTCTTCATACAAAACAGTAAGGAAGAATTCTTTTCCTCGTAAAAAGATACTGTATTTGAGCAAAAGACTCAGGCCTTGAAAGAAGATAAATAATAGATTAGGTCCATATATTTAACGCTAAAATGGCCAAAGATACCGGTAATGATAACGTCGTGAATAGACTTTGAAAAATCTTTGCGAGACGACTGAACGATTTGATAACCTTGCGCGAAAATTACATGACTCATAGCGACAATGTACGTAGCCGGTATGCCGACTCCATACGGTCCATATTCGCTTAAACTACGGCTAACGTTATCACGCAACGTGGTGCCCGCGTGGTATAGTATCGACCATTTCAATTAGAACTCTAAAGACAGATAGCAAACAAATAATTTCGCTTACCTATGGAACGTTATGCCATCCTTCTTATAACTTGAAGTTCTGGAGGACTTTCCACACCATTTTACAGAGCAAGTGGACATTTTGGTTGGTTTTATTTACGTATTACTTACAAAGGGAGCGAGTACGCGCGGTATACGGGCCCACCGCGTGGTTGGTACTAAAGAGCCGATGCGAGCGGCCGGGTTTTAGCCGTGCAATAGCATTGATGGGCGGTACGCGCCATGTTTGCCCGCATGCGTAACTAGATGGCGTTGTACGCAGTTATTTCGCGCTAGCGTATCGTTTTACCTAAATGATATTTTACGTAGTATAATACTTACTCTGTGATTATATCTTCTATTGCATTAAAAGCTATTTTATTTAGTGTTAGCCTTATGCCGGGGCTTCACCTGCGTGACGCCTACCGTTCAAATAACGGCATGATTAGCGTTAACTAAATAAAGGCACTAAGTTACGCGCTAAGTGCGTGGCCACACTTGTTTGACGTTTGATTCTAGCGTCTAGCGGTTTTGTTAACGTGTGATCTGTGGATACAAGTCTATAAAAAAAAAACGCTTCCAAGAACTCAATACTTTTCTCATTTTGTCTACTCCATCCTAACTTAATAACTATGCACTTAAATAACATTTATTTTAGCAAGAGCTTTTGAATGTGATCGTGTTTAACATGTTTAGTGTAGTAGGTGTAGCCCATAGAAATATTCTTTGATCTGAAGTGTAGCCACAACAACGCACTAGCTAAATGCCTTTGATGCATCGAAAGTTATCGCCGTCCGAGCTATCGCCTAACGTCTAGTGTCATTTAAGTAAATTAGCGCATTAAGACCTGCCACACCTGCGTACTATATCAAATAGCGCACTAATTAATGACATTAGACGCAGGTGAAGCCCGAGCATTATTGAATAATTTGTTGTTTTTAGAAGATTATATTGGCTTTTTTTTTAATTTATGCAAAGAAACAAACAGATTTATATTTTGGCATATTGGCATATACGACATCGTTTTTAAATAATTCTACTGAGACATCATTTAATTAAAATAACTTATATGTTAGGCATGAAAACTCAGTACATATAAATTATGAATTTTGATTTTAGATTGCTTTGAAACCAATTATTTGGGCAAGTGGGTTAGGTAAACAGTGACGTCATAATTCTATATCGTCAAACAAATTACTTATTTCGAATGAATGTATTATGTTCCAAAGTGAAAAGGAAACAGGCAAATTTTAAAAATAATTCAATAGATTTTTTTATAATTTAAAAATAAAATAATTTCTTTTCTTTCCATTAAAATTAAATGAAATGAAATTATTTTTTGGTAAGTATGTAGGCCCTCTTCAGGGCACTTATACACGTCCCAAATAACTTAGCCTTACCACCGCTTCGGGACAAAATATCGGCTGGTGATGAGAAGAAGCGGTGCAACGAATTCAGTCACCTTTGTCAGCCTGATTTTATTGCAGGAAATACACATTACAAAGATAATGTTAGTGCGAGCTAGGCAGGTTATTAAGTCTATGCACTTGTCGTTCAAGTAATCCTCAACTTTGTAATATCCTTTTTTTAAAAGTTCAAACATTGTCTTGTACATGATTGCTCTAGTTTTTAGGGTTCCGTACCCAAAGGGTAAAACGAGACCCTATAGGACCCTATAACTAAGACTCTGCTGTCCGTCCGTCTGTCACCAGGCTGTATCTCATGAACCGTGGTAGCTAGACAGTTGAAATTTTTACAGATGATGTATTTCTGTTGCCTCTATAACAACAGATACTAAAAACCAGGATACAATAAATATATAAGGGGGCTTCCATATAACAAACGTGTTATTTTTTTTGCCGTTTTTATTGATAATGGTACGGAACCCTTCGTGCGCGAGTCCAACTCGCACTTTACCGGTTTTTTATTCCTTTGTTTATTTTGTGTAAGTGTACTACTATTAAGAGTCTTGCTGTTTCTAGACAGTTTCAGATAAAATTAGAATATTGTGAATAAAATAGGCCTAACAAAAGTAATAGTATATTTCGTCACCTCATGGTTATATTTAAAACTATCTAATTTCTTTAACTAATTTTCAACTTTATAAATAGTACATACTCTAGGCCTCCTTTCTAAAATACCATATTATGATAGTGAGAACTACTTCAAAAGATACAATTTGAACATCATTTGAGGTAACTAGCAAATTATGTCGAAACAATTTCAAAATTTAACTGTGTTGAGTTGGAGTAATATTTGAATTTAACATTAAAATAAAATGTCATATATATTTTTTATAAAACGCTATTTTTTGCTATCGCTACACCTGTTAACAGGAGATTCTAGTAATCGAATAAGTAGGTATATAAACTTTTAATTTTTTTTAAAGTAAAAACGTCTGTGATTTCAATCTTATATTAATCTCTTGAGGTCCCGTTTCGATTCCTGGTCGGGTCAATGTGAAAAAAAAAACTTTAATATTGTCTTGGGTCTGGGTGTTGTTGTACCGTCGTTGTTTCTGTCCAATATTTATTTATTTATTATTATTCGAGAATTAAAAAAGGTCATGAAGTATAGCGTAAAATTAAATAGCGTTTACCAGATGACCTGGTAAAGGTTGCAGGAAGCCGCTGGATGCAGGTGGCTTCCAACCGGCCGATCTGTAAGTCACTGGGGGAGGCCTATGTTCAGCATTGGACGTCCGCCGGCTGAAATGATGATGATGATGAAATAGCGTTATATGTGAGTCAAACTTAACATAACAAGACAACTGAACAACATCATGAGTGTCTCGGTGAGGGAGTTGCGTCAGATCGTCTCGTGTCGCAGACGAGGAGATTGCGTCAGCCGGAAAACTGGACGTGCTGTTTCATACTACTTAATACTTTTATTTACTATTACTAATACTTTATTTACTAATACTTTTATATACTATTAGACCAATATAGAAAACAAAAAAAAACTTATCACATATACGCAGAGTGTGAGAACCATGTGATCAGCTGGTGATATACAACAACTTTTCCTATGGGAGCAACATCGAAATCGTTTTTTTTTAGATGTTCCATACATTATCATCGAGGTATGTGAGTAAGTTTGTATGAAGCAGTTAAATTTCGATTTCGATTTTTGTATAAGTAAATGATCTGATCACATGGTTTTAAGGAGTGTCCTATTCACTTGTACAACCTAAATTATGAAAAAAATTCAAAAAATTAAATCGTTTTTATTAAACAGTGCACATTAACAAAGCGGATTTTTTTCTTATTTTTCGGCGCGTTTTTTAAAATTTACCCTCTAGCTACAGTGGCGCCGCCATCTACGCTATTTTACGGACTTTTTAATACACAGAGATGGTTCTTCTTTACCTTCTACACTCCATAACTAAAACAGTACACAGATTGTCGAACAAAATAAAATACATTTCTTCTCAATGGTGTTGTGTAAGTTATGTTCCATGACGGGAAAATTAGACTTCGAAACGGTTTTTTACCTTCAATACAAACTTTAATAAGCTTGGTTCCTCGACGGTAATTTAACGTAACTAACAATTTATACTATTAATTTGTGATAAGGTTAAATAACATTTTAAAGACAATTATTATGGACGTCCTTTGAAAAATACAAAAAGTTTTGTAAATAGGTAATTAATTATTGTGGGCATTTTTTAAAATGTTTTAAGTTCCAATTAACATCTAATTCGTAAAAAACGCACAAATTCTATTTGTCTACCGTAGTATTGTGACGTCATGATTATATTTTTTTGCGGTTTCTGATACTAGTTTGTGTCAGAGGTAACTGTTTTTAACGAATATAATTAATAATAATATGTATTTGACCAAAAATTCACGGCTCTCTTTTTTTTTCTTACTGGCCTGTTTTTTATTAGCTCATGGCAAAGATGGTCAATCATTTATCTTTTATTTAATAGACAGATTATGTATCGCTCGTGTAAATTAAAATTATTAAATTCAAATGCGTGCTCTTATTCTGAAACTATATTATAATATTATTTATTTTTAGAATTTCATTCCACTCGAGCACATTTCTCGTATAGCTTACAAATGGCAGCTTATTATTGGTTTGGTGGAACCTAAAAATATATTTACCTATACTTTTTAAAGGAAACCGTTGCTATCACCAGCCTATATCAGTCCACTGCTGGACACAGGCCTCTCCAAAAGGAGGATTTTGCCATAATCGCCACGCTTGGCAGGCGGGTTGGCGATCGCAGTTTGGCCAATGGTGGAGAGGAGACGCTGCTGCCCGTCTTCTTGTGGCGGTTCTCCTGTAGTCGCCTCTTACGACACCCATAGGAAGAGAAGGGGTGGTGCAATTCTTTTAACGTGCCGGCACCACACGACAAGTTGCTATGCCGTCTACTATTACATTTACAAAACCATTTTAATCCATCAATTTGATTGCAAACGTATCATCATTCAAATCGACCCCACTTTCCGAGCCGTTAGACAATAACCAAAGTAGCCATAAACAGTGGAATCTTGATACTTTGCTATAAAAAGTACAATGACAATATACAATAGATTACCCAAACAACTGGTCACAATAGAAAGCAAGGAGCTGTCATTAGCATAATCTATGGGCTAGGGTAGTGAAAATAGTTACCTCGATATCGATACATTACAGATTAAAAAAAAAACGAAGATTATTCATTTTTCTGGGTTCTTCTTGAAGTGTACTTCGGTTAATAAGTAATGTTACTAATAATACGCTGGAGAGTGTAGACTCTAGCTTTTACGTACTGAATTAATAAAGGTTTTACAATAAAACTGACTAAACCTATTCTTGAATGGATTTACAATGATAAATTTACAGACTAACGTTTTTCCGCATTGACAATCAAGAGAAAGGCAGTAAATGGACATCAGATGTCATACCATAATTTTTTAATAAAACGTCGTGTCTAGTAACGAGGTTTTACTAACGCGTTGGCATTAGAGAGATTTAAGATTCTTTGGTAGGTCGATTAAGTCATTGCATAGCAACCATTTCTCTGTTAGGGGGCCATTAAATTAAATTTAAGCAAAAAATATTCATGAGACAGTAAAAATAAAACAAATTGAATAATAAGTGTTTTTTGATTTTGTTATTTTAAGTTGCAGTACTTATAACTTAGATATACTGCAGTACCTTACCTTGAAAATTACAGCACTACTCCATATTAATTACTGCTGATTTTATATCGATACTTTTAAATTCGAAAGTTTTATCGATAAATATTAAACAGACAACACTAGGGATGGCAAACAAAGGACAACAATGCATATTGGCTAATACTGTGAGAATATTGGTCAGTGACCTCAAATTTGAATACAAGTATACGACCCTATATTTTCGTTTCAATTCTACCGTAAATTAAATAAATACTGTGCACAAATAACCTTAAAAACACAACTTTTATTAAAACAACCTGTTTTTTTTTAGTTTTATTCATTCTTATGATCACATACTGCCCGGTTCTCAGGTCGTTTTGGGTCGGTGCAGTATTAAAAACCATTGAAACCAATTTATTTCTGTAAATAAAGCGCTGCTACAACTAAGCGCTTTCATGTTGTAGTTTTTTAACGGTTACTCGTCATTAAGTCATACACTTACTTCTAATTCATATCATCCGTCACAAGATCCAACCATCTCTTCTTAGGTCATCTTCTACTTCTTTAAAACTCAATGAAACGGGAATTAACGCGATCATAATTTAGGTACAAAATGTTACCTCTTTTGCCTGACGTTTTGATCGGGTTACACCGACCGTGGTCTAAGGCTGACTGGAACAGCGATGTCTTCACTCCGTATGAGAGGCAGATTCTTCACCAACCCTCATAATATTATTTTTACGCCAAGTACCGTCACACACTACACTCACTGTGTCCCTATTCTGCACACTAACCGCCGCTTCCGTATTCAGTTAAGCACTCGATCGCGAAACAAAATCGAGATTGTCTATTTTTAATCACTGGATTCCATGTCGCGGATAATTTGAAACCGTCTTCCCGATTGAAATTTTTATACTTTTTGATTTCACGCACAACTCTTAAATAAAAGTGGCGATCCGTGGAAAGAACTTACGTTTGATGAAATTTAAAAATAATTCTTCTACTTCTCCACCCATCGATACTCATACCCATCACTCTCCTGCCTTAGAAACTTAAGAACTAATCAAAGATCAATCTTTGTTTAACAAACATAGTGTTTAAGAGTGCCATGTTACTTAACTTGAATTAAACTTTAAACTATGGACTCTTATCGTCTGAAAACAAACGGTAATTATTTTTATTATTTATTTATTTGATTCGAGATTACTTGGTTGGCATATTGTTAGGGTATTTCGTCTTGAGCGCAAAGAGCCCGGGTTCGATGCCCGGTTCTTGCCAATTCTGAAAATAGATGCATCTCTAGAAAAAAATGTTTTCTATGATTTTACTTATTTTATTGGTGTGTTTTCTTGTATTAAATTATATGGTTTAGGATCAGGATATACAAGCAAACAATATTTATATATCTAAAAGTAGGTACCTACGAAACTTTCTTTACATAGAGCTTTTAAGCAGAATCTCTTAAAGCTGCTCTAGAAAGTCTTATAGTTCATTCACATATACTAGTTTGGCGCAACGTATAATTTGCGATAATATCTTTATGCCGTAATAATTCCGATATTAACGGCAACTAGTCGGTAAACGGTTTGGTATTTGAAATGTAATGCTTGTAAAGATTGTTGGGTAATTTGATATAGATAACTAAGACAACTCATAATATAATGTGAAAGTGTGTGTTACTCAATCACGCATCGGCTAAACGGATTTGAATAGAATAGAATAGAATAGAATAGAAGATCGTTTACTCAGAATCATGTATATACAATATAGTTACAGGAAATTAAAAAAAATGATAACAGTGTTATTTACTTATATGTATACAACGGTACATGATACTGGAAAGGTATCTACTCAGCATATGTCGGAGCATATTACTAATGCTACGACGCTGGTCTTCCGTAGATGCCCAGGATAAAAAAGAGCGCACTGCTACACCATAATATATAAATTATGTATAGAGAATAAATGTATTTTATGTGAACATATTATTAATTATTAAACTTATCTATATTTTACTTGTAAATTAAAGGTATATTATTAAGTTGAATTATAGGTACTTACATAAAAGTTTAACTAATATTAACATAATTACTCAAATATAAAGTTTTACTTATTATTTTTTGTATAAAACCTGTACAGCTTTGTATTTTATTTATTATAACGATTCCTTTTGTAAATTCAATAGATAGTTTTTGTATTTGCATTTGAATGAATGTAATGTTAGACAAGTTTTTATAGGGGGTGGAATATTATTCCAGCATTTCGTAGCGGAGTAGCGGAAACTCCCACGAAATGCAGCTGTACTGTGTGTCGGACAACCAAGACGAGAAGCAGTTCTAATACGGTTGGAAAACAACAACTTGTCGTACAAATATGAAGGAGATTTGGATTGGACTAAACCAAATAGTAGGCAGGCAAAATGAAGTGAACGCCGAGATTTCATATTAATAAGATTACTTTGGATTGTGGTTCACCGCAACAACCGTATTCTGCATTATTTCAAAGGCATTATTGAATTTGTACCTAAAACGAGAACTCTTTTAAGTGAAAATGAAAAATATTTTATTTTCTAACAAATACATTTGAAAAAAAAAAACATAGTTGTGGACTCTTTCTTGTAAGTGCTACTGCACCTGTGATAGAAGGAGCCACTCTTCCTTAACAAAAACAGTTGTAGTGATAGAAAAAACACAATAATAAAAGTGGTAGTTTAACAATAAACTGTTAAAGTATCAGTTCGACTCGCATATTATGGTTCCGAAAATAAATTAAGTTACTTGACTTGAAAGTATAAAATATTTTCCAATCTCGAAGATAATTTATTTTATGAAGTCATGTCACACTATGAAAATTAGCCATTTATAGTTCAGGAAGCTTCAGCGTTTTATATTTATATGTTTGAGGAAAAACTAGCAAATAGCTATATCCTTAGTTTTACTTCCTAAGAGGCTAGGAAGTCTGGTTCGTGTCTAACGCGGAAGATAGTATGCTATGTGCTACTGTAGACTGCCGGTTAAGGGGAAGCATTCTTTTTTATTTTATTCAAAATCCACACGTCTTAAAAAGTTACAATTCACATTTCATAACTTACAGACAATAATAGATTCTATGTATACTAATATCATCATATCATTCAGCCTGTTGCAGTCCACTGCTGGACATAGCCATCCCCCAAGGAGCGCCACAGCGCACGATCTCCCGCCCTTTGCATCCAGTCGCTGCCAGCTGCCTTCTTTAGGTCATCGGTCCATCTAGCCAGGGGGCGTCCTACACTACGTTTGCCTAAGCGTGGTCTCCATTCGAGACTATAACAATATACCATTGTATACTAATAAACAGCTTTAAAATATCAGTCAAAGGGAGAAGGACTTTACAGAACAAATATTAGGTAAAGAAGAAACTAATTAATAAAAAAAGGGAGTATACTTGCACGTGGGTGAATGTCTGGGTCTGAATGAATGAGTGTGTATGAGTATTAATGTGTAAGAGTGTTAACGAGAGTATATTAGGTAAATGTGTGTGCGTTTGTGTTTTTCCCTACCTAGCTAACAAATTGTAAACCTCCTTCCTGAAGGATCGTTTAGAGGTACTAAAATTTATTTAATATATAAGTTTAGTATCGTAGATTATCGTAAGATTTTTTGAATCAAAAAAGACACTGGACAGGGATCTAAGTTGCTAGTAATAAGATATAAAAAAACAGTCGTGATCTGGATTAACATATAGGATACTTTTTATCCCGGTTTAATTGAATAAACTAAAGATCACGGGAGCGAAGCCGCGGGCAACAGCTAATAACTTATAAAAAACAGTCTTTTCGCTTACTTTAATCGAGAGGTAAATGTACATTTCTCGCATTTTCGATCAATTTATATGATGCAGTAATTTTTACAGCACACACTAGACCATCTGTTGCGAGTTTTGAGTTTAAATTACTTATATTTGAATTATTATTATTTGTTAAAAAAAAATCTTTTTTTTTTCTTTTTTACCAGACGATCTGGAAGACACTAGGGAGGCCTAATGTGCGGCAGTGGACGTCCTGTGGCTGAAAAGATGATGATGATTTTTTATCTCAATAATCGATTTTAAAAAATGTGTTGGCTCTCCTCACAACTGCCCCTTAATCGAACGTTCGCGATAGACGCGCAGGCGCATTGTATTCGCACGAGCGCTAATGATTGACAACGATCGGGCGGGGTCGACGCACTCGCTCGCTGATAACTTGTTTTAATCAACACTGACGTTGGTATAGTGCGAATCTCTGCACAAGTGACTAATGGAACAGACAGAGTATCAATTTACGTTAATATATGTTTAATTAAGGTATTTTTTTTAACATAAGTACATTAAGGTTTTGCTGCTGTTACTACTACTGTCTATCCAAACTAAACTAACTAATTACTTAAAATGTAATGTATTCATAAGATTTATTGATTAAAATAATGTTATCAACTGCTTATTAATTTTACATGCCATACAATGGCGAGACATGTTGAACTATTCTCAAAACTATGTATTAATAAAATTCATCTTATTGTTCCGTGTCTCTAAATATTAGTCAATGAATTGAATTGATTTGATTTGGACAGAAATACGACTTTTACTGGGGGATCAACATTGTAATCGTATAAAAAATCATTTCTTCGTAATAATACCTAATAGCTGCTGTTGAGCTAACAGTTGTTGAGTTAAAAATACGAAAGTTGAGCGCCCGACGAAAAGATGCGCAGAAGAGCTGTTGGGGTCCTAGCTCAGGTATTGAAATGAGAAACGGAATGGACTGTAAAATATAGGTTTACTAATCTACGACTTGTACAATATGTGGTTGGACAAATAAATTAATTAAAATCGCGCGCGGTGTCGTCGGTAGTGTGATCTGAAGTAGCGGCCGCAGGCCGCGCGCTCGCGAGCGCCGGCCGAGCACGGCCGATGGTGCGCGAACAGAGCATTACGATTAATACCATACGATTGGCTAGTCGCGCGCTGCGCCTGCACCGCCGGCCGTGATTGGTTGTTGGCTCCGCGCACACGCGTCTCTGATTCGCAAAGTGATCCCCACTCTTTGTCCCAGTGCTCAACATCGATGTCCCGTATTGTAGCTGATAAAACATTATTTTTTAAATTATTTAGCTGTTATTTAAGCTGTAGGGATTCGTATTAATGGCAAAACACAACGCTATCTAGTCTCGTTCACAATCTTTAATGATTTAAAGTTGCTTTGTCTGACTGCCTAATCAACGCTAAGCCAAAAAGGCTAAACCTCGAGATTTAACATTTGTTTATTCCCTAGAAAGAAGTTAGCAAATAAATGGCGACATTATACAGGGTGTACAAAAGAATAGGACAATCTTTAAAACCACGTAGTCATATACATCAACCTTTTCTATGGGAGCAACATCACATTTTTTTTAACTGCCCATACAAACATACCCGTATAACTCCATGATATATTAATAAAAAAAAACATTTGTGATGTTTCTATCATAGAAAAAGTTGTTGTTTATCAGCAACTAATTCTAAGAATATATTCTTTTAAACTTTGCAACAGTGCCGAAATATCGGGAACTCAAAAATAAGGTACATGGTAGCAATCCCGTAACAAACTATTCTAATTCTAAGAAGTGTCCTATTTTTTCGTGTACTCTGTATCCGAATACCTCCTTAATTAATTATGTAAATAATGGCTCTACGTTACACAGAATTTATAATTCTCTGCATTTTCAATGATTCGTTTCTATTTGAGCTCGAGCTCACAATCTCCTTAAAGCCTTGATATTAACTGACATTTGGAATCTTCCTTATTATTTCAGCTCCGTGCATTATTAATCCCCGGTGATATTGTTTTATGAATAACTCACGGTGTTGCTTTGTTATTACTCGTAGTAGAAAATATTTAATGCAAGTAACTTTTATGAAAAAAAAGTAAAAACGGCTAAAAATCACGTTTGTTGTATGGGAGCCTCCTTTAATATATATTGTATTCTGTTTTTTTAGTATTTGTTGTTATAGCGGCAACAGAAATACCTACATCAGACAGACAGACAGACGGACAGACGGACAGCGGAGCCTTAGTAATAGGGTCCCGTTTTACCCTTTGGGCACGGAACCCTAAAAACTATGCCAACTAGTCCTATCAGTCTCAATCTATTGAAAGCGTTAAATTGCTTGAAGGAAGTAAAATTACGAAAATTTTCTGGTTTATTTTTTGGTATTAAGAATTTGAGACACAATTTAGGAAAGCATTAATAATTGCACTACCTGCCTACTAATTATGTTAAATAATTTTGTAGAAACACAAGCATGTGTCAATCAAATCAAAACAAAAACACCAAAACTGCTTGATTTGAAGTAAAAATAAACCTGCTTGTCTAGTACCATACCAGGGCCCTAACCATGAACTGTTAAAACAATCACAAATCTGTCAAACATTATCATTTCTGTCAAATTTTGTATGGAATGACGTTCCAAAACTGACAGATTTGACAACTTTGAGATTGTTTTTAGAGTTCATGGTTAGGGGGCAGGAACCACGAACTCTTAAAACAATCTCAAATCTGTCAAACATTATCAAATCTGTCAAATTTTGTATGTAATGTCGTACCAAAATTGACAGATTTGACAGCTTAGAGATTAATTTTTTTTTAAAGATGGGCTTACTCTTGACCCCAATCTTGCTCTAGCTAAAGCATAGATGGGATCTACGATGGAGCGAGCTTGCCCAGAAGATGCCTATTCACTCTGGACTTAAAGAGAGTCAGGTTATATGCACTCGGAAATATAGACGCAGTCAGGGAATTCCAATCTTTAGCTGTGCGCATTATAAAAGATGATGAGAAGCGCTTAGTGCGGGTTAAGGGTATATCAACTAAGAACGGATGGTAGCCAGCCGTGCGTCTGGATGTCCGATGGAAGAAAGGTGACGGTGGTATTGTTTTAAGAGTTCATGGCTACCCCGCTGAAGTTCAACCGAAAACTGTTCTCCCCTTTCTGTATATCCAAATCAACAAGCCATACCAAAACACAAAGAAAATTGTATCTATGCAAATACATTTACCGTTCTCCTATCACCATAGCCAACCTGAGTGATCCCGTAAAACCTTACATTTTTCTATTCGCGAAGAAAACTGAAAAGCGTACGCAAATCGCAGCAAAGCCGGGTTCCCGACAACCGTTGGGGGTGTTTACGGATCGCTGCTAAGCTTGTTGTTTACAATGTTGCTTTTTAGGGTTCCGTGGGGGAATTGGGGTGGTAAACATTTTTACTGGTCAAGCAAGTAAAGTTTTAAGATTTTTTTTCTAAAATTCAAAATATATGGAGTCAAAAACCGCTATCTGGTAATACTAGAACTAGGAACCTACGTAGTATCGAATACCGTATATTTTCGTGTGATATTACTATTTTACTTATTTGAAAGGATTCTCGGGAATTGACTGTATCTTCTACTTGCCAAGTTCAGTAAAAAACCAGCTAATTATGAATGTGACAAAGCTACAGAACCATGTAATAAAAGCATATGTCACTCTTAACTAAGTTCAGTCAGCTATTTTCGTATCAGATTATCGTCTTCTCGTCGCAAGTTTGAAACACGTCACTGTGTTTTGTTTACCCCCAATTATAGAAGGGGGGGGAGGAAGATATCAGGGTCTTATTTGGCATCAGGGTAATGAATAAATTACTTCTCAATACGTAAACAAGCTTATAAAATATGTTTACCCGAACTGATCAATCGGGAATGATTTGGGATTGAATTGGGTATTCAAAAGTTTTCGGGTTTCATATTACGTTATATTAAAGATGGAATAATCATCCTTCTCACTAGCAATCACAAGGTATTTCGAATTAATGAAAATATTTTATAACCCAGATCAGGGCCATAACCATGAACTCTTAAAACAATCTCAAAGTTGTCAAATCTGTCAATTTTGGTACGTCATTTCATACAAAATTTGACAGAAATGATAATGTTTGACAGATTTGTGATTTTTTTAACAGTTCATGGTTAGGGCCCAGGGGCCCAGGGGCCCTAACCATGAACTGTTAAAACAATCACAAATCTGTCAAACATTATCATTTCTGTCAAATTTTGTATGAAATGACGTACCAAAATTGACAGATTTGACAACTTTGAGATTGTTTTTAGAGTTCATGGTTACCCAGCAGGGCGGTAACCACGAACTCTTAAAACAATCACAAATCTGTCAAACATTATCATTTCTGTCAAATTTTGTATGAAATGACGTACCAAAATTGACAGATTTGACAACTTTGAGATTGTTTTTAGAGTTCATGGTTATGGCCCTGCTTTTTAGAAAATATTTCCGAAATCGCAATTTCAAATACCACTTTCTTTCTGAATCAAAATTACTTACTGTATCAGCTTTAAGTAACAATTTTTACATGACATAGTTTTTTTTTTGTTTTCGACGTTTGTTGCGTAAAGTTTGACGACCTCCGTAGCCGAGAGGCGAGCACGCCGGACTAGATACGAGTATATGGCGCCGCCATCTCTGAGGTCCGGGTTCGACCCGGTCGGGTCAATGTAAAAAACTAACTTTTCTATATTGTCTCGGGTCTGGGTGTTGTGGTACCGTCGTTGTTTCTGATTTCTATAACACAAGTGCTATAGTTACTTACCTTAGGATCAGAGCAATGTATGTGATGTTGTCAAATTTTTTTAAATTTTGTTTTTACTTAGTTCGGATCCCACCTGTGGCGGATGATTTTTTTCAAGTATTAAATATCTTATTTTATACTTTTTTGGAGGTATGTAGTTACCTACAAATACTCAAACGTTTAATAATCTTGCCAATCAATCTACAGTTTGGAAGTTTTTGAGCTACCTTCAGTATTTATGTCTGTAATATAGCTATAACTACACGGAGGGCCGTAAAGTTCACCACCGCCAGTGTTAAAGTTCGGTTTTTATTGCCCAAGTCAGTCATTGTGCGTGCCCTATTATTACGGATATTAGGGTGTCCAATTCTAAATTTATAGTAAAGGACATTTGCGAAAAGTCAGATAAGTATATTTTTTGGAAGCAACATTTAACTCAAAATAATCAGAATGTTACACATTGATGTTGTTAAACGCAATACCTATGTGAAAAATATGTAAGACTGCGACTGAAAATTCCCAAGATCTTTTAAATATTTTCTTAGCGTAAATGTTTGGGTTTATTACTCCGTCAGTGTGCCTACCTAATGCTTGTCATTAAAAGATACGTATAATGCGTGATTTGCCCTTAATACTTCGTTCTAAACCTTTTACGCCACTATAATACTGAAGTTGTTTAATTTATCAATTTTCCATTATTTACGACCCGATTGGCTTAGTGTAGTGACGGGAGACAGCTCTGGCAAAATGTATTGTCTAGTAACTTGTAAAGCAAGGATATGATTCCTTACTACGAGACCAGGACATTTCGTGAACGTTAATTAATTATAATACTAATTAATATTCTTTACTTAAATTCAAACCTCAATTTTTTTAAACAAAATCAAGACTGTCCTCCTCACTCCAAATTCATGGCGACCCCAATCTCGTATGATTGCAAGGCATACATTTCCCCAGCCGTTTTCACATTATAGCCACAACTTTTGTTCAGACAATTTTGGCTCGAACAAAGGGATGAACCCATTACGTTCCGGTGAAAGGAATAACTACTGATGAATGTAAATTGGTTTTCGTTAGTTTGGTTTATACCCGGTTCGAGTGCCTTTCTTACTTAAGAATAGAATAGAATATTATTTATTTACTAAATAATATTTATTTACTAAATATTATTTATTTATTTAAGATTTTTAATACTTGAAAAAAAATTCGTCCGCCTCAGGTGGGATCCGAACCCTGAGGCGGACGATTTTTTTCAAGTAATAAAAATCTTAGATAAACCTAGCATGGTAATTGATAAAAACAAAAATTTAAAATATTTATTTATCGACCTCAGGTGGGACTCGAACCCACGTCCCATCGAGTCCCACCTGAGGTCGATGATTTTTTTCAAGTGTTATTTATCTTCAATTTAACCTTACATGGAATGGCTAAAAACAAAAAAAAAATACAATATTTATTTACTTAAGCTATAGATAATTATGTAATTATCCTTTGACACATTCGCAGTCAACGCTTCTCGGCGTAAAATTGTATCTGTTTTCCATACAAGTTATGTTATCACTAAGATAAAGTTATTTACGCTAATGCTATCTCTGTGATAGCGAAGTAATGTAAGTTAGCGAACATATACAATGACAACGATTTCGATGAAAGTGGCCGCTGGCAGGGTGCTGCCGAGTGGCGACATGATGACGCCTGCTAGTCGACGCATTTACACGATGTGATTCTACGCTAATGTAAGGTACAAAATAATGAACTGGCTGGAATAGACTTTTTTTTTTGTTATTTTTTCTCTAAACTAGAGTGACTATTTTATCTCGAGCCGATGGCAAACTAAATAGTTTTGTCATTAAATGATTTGCTAGTCGTGGCGCAAAGTACTTATATACATCATTGCATAAACAGATGTGTCACGCAGTTTAGAGATCAGTTTTGAACTCGAATCTGTATAAAGATATTCAATAGAGGAAAGTTTTAAATTGTCGCCATTTTAAATTAATCCCGGTGTGTAATATTTTATTTTGAATCAATATGTCTTCTACTTGACTTAAAATAAAAGGGAAGAGCCCTATTATTTTTAGTCAAGTAAAATACATATTGATTCAACTAACTCGTAGTAATCTACGACTACGAGTAATATTGATCTGTTATATAACGATTTTGCTTTTATTTAAATTAGTCTTTCGCATCGCAACTCTCTTTTAAATTTTGTTTTCTTTGAAAGTATTTTGTAAGGCTTTGGCTTAACTTAGCAAAATATTTTTAAGATTTCTTTTACATTACTGCGAGTCCTTGTCGTGTCGTCCGGTGTAAACGCCACAAGATAGAGCACAGTGAAAAACAAAGTCCGAATGGCCAGGAACCTTTTAGCCGGGATGTTAAGTGCCTGTTTTTGCCACTATTTACGATCACCGTCACTTTCTGTTTTTGCAGCCGTAGCTAAGGCTGTTTACTCAAAAACTCCTAGTAATAGCCAGCAAGCGTCTATTTTGTAATATGGGGTAAGGCTTTTCTTGGTGAAAAAGGAATGAATTTCGGAGAAAGTCTTGCACTGACGATTGCAGTTAAATAAATAATATAGCTCAGTGGCGGCAGCGCTTTGGTATCGATTACTAAAGTTAAGCAACCAACGCCGCGGTCGTGAGTGGATGGGTGACCATTCCGACCATATTTAGTGACATTTATCACGAGCATCTCCGTGCTTCGGAAGGCACGTTAAAAGTTGGTCCCGGCCAATATCGCTTGATATTGGTCGTGAAGCCTAGTCAGAGGCCTTAAGGCGGCTTAATAACATCTGACAGTAAGGTTTAGTCACTGGCCTTACAACACCCCTCAACCAATCCGCACCGGGCCCGCGTGGTGGAGTATGGCCCAAACCACCTCATAGTTGAGGTGAGGCCTGTGCCCTGCAGTGGGACGTATATAGGCATACTTTACTTTACTTTTTTAAATAAATATTGGACAACTTCACACACCTACATTTTTCTGATCCTAAGGTAAGTAGCTAAAGCACTAATGTTAAGAAATCAGAAACAACGTCGGCACCACAACACCCCGACCCAAGCCAATATAGAAAAGTATGTTTTCTACACTAATCCGACCGGGGATCGAACCCGGCACTTCAGAAATGGCGACGCTAAATTCATCATGCTCACAGGTACCTTTTAAAATTTCAAGAACGAGTCCATTAAGTTTCATCTAAGTTTCTTGTTCTTGACTACTATGGTAATGTTTTCGTATACTACAGTCACCGTATTGTTATTGTAATTTTGTGTGTTGTTTTTGTTTCTACTCCTGGGCCATAACCATGAACTCTTAAAACAATCTCAAAGTTGTCATATCTGTCAATTTTGGTACGTCATTTCATACAAAATTTGACAGAAATGATAATGTTTGACAGATTTGTGATTGTTTTAACAGTTCATGGTTAGGGCCCTGTTCTGTAAAGGTATGTGTGCAGCGGTGTATCGGCCCCCCGGAGCCTGCCTGATTCCGAGCCGGAGTCGGCCGGAGGGATTTGGGGTTCTCTGGTGATCCCATATACCGCTGTCACTACTCGTCCCACGTCCTAGTCGGGGTTGCCGCTGAAAACCAGCGTCGTTACGGCTTCGGCTGTAACGACCTTTTTACAGCCGACGGGGACCTTTTTGACACTCTTTTTGTATGTTCAATGTAATTCTGTTCATAACTATGCCTATGTGTGTCAAATAAACGTTTTCTATTCTATTCTATTCTATTCAATAGTAGCTTAGTATCTGGATTTTCGGAAACAACTGCATTTCAAAACCATCACATACCATACCTTACTTGCCACAAATACCACAATAGTCTTACAGAATGACTACCTACGCTAAAGGATAATTAGGAAGTCAGGTTATTTGTGACCGTTCCTCAATTATTATTAGAGATGGGCCGAAACTCGGTTAATACTCTGTACTCGGCGTACTCGGCGGATTTTTTAATACTTGTACTCGGCCGAACAACTCGGTTTTAATGACGAATATACTCAGTTTAAGTAAAGCTATATATTTTTGTAGATATAATTAAAACAACAGCGTTAATCAAAAAGCATTTATTATTAATTTGGGAAATCTTTGACAATCTCAATTATTATAATGAATGAGTAGGAATAAGACCAAATTAGGAAAGCGTTAATAAAAAAAATATATAACGGTAAATTATGATACAGGAATACAAGGCTCTCTGCACGTTCTGGTAACAGCCTATTCCTTTTTTCTTCGTAGACGATACCTCCGAAAATAATCGCTCGCTATACACGGTGCTTGCAAGTGCACATAGAAACACTCGTGCTAAACGTGCCAGCTCTAGATACCTTGTTTGATGCCCTTCGAACAGGAATTTGATTGAACCGAGTTACTCGCCGAGTACTCGGTTGGAAAAAAATTAACCGAGTAAAACTCGGTACCCTTTACTCGGCAAAAGTGCTACTCGGTGCATCTCTAATTATTATGAACGGTGAAAACCAACCGACTTTGTTTTATTTATTTAAATTTAGACATATTTGAAATAAAACCTTTAAGAAACATCGTACGAGTATACTTATTGGATGCCGGGCGGTCGCATGAGACCGAGTTTTAATATTCATATCATCATATTCATTTATTAACTTCATAATGTAACAGCAGTATTATTAATAATATACATTAGCAACCGATGGTCAATATGTAACATTACAGCCTGCACGGGGCATTTGTGAACTAAAACATTTAAATCAAATTAAGGTACTTACTAACATTACAATTTATCACTCAATTTACAATAGGAAATTCTAATAAAATTGTTCAGTTACATCACATGCTAATTACATTGATAGATGGCAATTATGTCAATAAATTTAATAAATGTCAAAACAAAAATCCTAAATGTCAAATTTTAAAATGCCATGATAATAATCAAATGGTGGTCAATTTAGGATTGAGATTTTAATATTATATGTCAGGAAGACAGGAATAGCAATTCAAATTTTGTCTCTAAAATATTCATTACAACTTATCATTATCATCACCAGCCTATATCAGTCCACTGCTGGACACAGGCCTCTCCAAAAGGAGGATTTTGCCATAATCGCCACGCTTGGCAGGCGGGTTGGCGATCGCAGTTTGGCCAATGGTGGAGAGGAGACGCTGCTGCCCGTCTTCTTGCGGCGGTTCTCCTGTAGTCGCCTCTTACGACACCCATAGGAAGAGAAGGGAAGACAACTTATATGACTTTACAACTAATATTTTCTTTAACACCTCATCAAATTTAATACCTAATAGGGCTATAAAATATTTATTTATTAATAATAAAATATTTATTGTCTTCAGCTTAACTATGAGACCTCTGGGGGGTAACGTATACTGTGTTATTATCAAATTTAAAATACAAATCTAATTTTCTTCTCGTTTAGCAGTGCCCCCCGTTGTCCCATCACCCGAATTGTAATCCCATAAAAAACAAAAGTTAATTCTATCCCATCGCATACATAAACGGTCAATTAAAGCCTTTTATATGGTGGTAAAAAATATATGTGCATATTTTATTCTGATAACATAAAACAGCCAGCAAAAACGTTACCGGGCCTAGTAAGCAACCGATTTTAGTATTTTAAGGATTAAGGCACAGTGCACACGAGGTTATATCATCGTACGATGGTAAATTATCGACAGAAAAAACGTGGCTTTAGCTTAGTCACGTGATTTTTCGGTTGTTAATTCGTTTAAGGATTCTGAATCAGTGGACAGGTGGACGTAAACTTCAAAAATTTGGAGGTTTTGTCATCATTGACGAACTCCGTGGCCAAGAGGCGAGCATGCCGGACAAAAAATGGCGGCGCCATCTCTGAGGTTCCGGGTTCGAATCGAACCAACTGGTTCTACCAATGTAGAAAAATAACTTTTCTATATTGTCTCGGGTCTGGGTTTTGTGGTACGGTCGTTGTTTCTGATTTCTATAACACAAGTGCTTTAGCTACTTACCTTGATCAGAGCAATGTATGTAATGTTGTCCAGTATTTATTTATTTATTATCATCAGCCCCTAGAATTATTACACCGCTAAACTATTAGGCATCAGCCATTGAACGCTAAAAAGCTAGCGGCTCAGAGACGTTTGCATTCGATGTATTCCCGTAACCATAAATCTGGTCATCAAGCCATATCTATATATGATCTATATATAAAAAAATAGGCTTACTTTAAAATAATACCTGGTGTATATGGCTATCCATATAATATACCAGGTATTATTTTAAAGTAAGCCTTACTTTTTGGCCTTTATAATATTTTGTTTATATTATTTGCGGTTGGTCGGTTTTTTTCTAATAGCTATTTATTTTAAGAGCCTCTTTTTTTAAGTCTTTATTGTTTCATTTTATTTATTAATACCTATTTAATTAATCTTTTTTTTCTTGCTGTTAGGCTAGGACCAACATTAACCATTGATTGTACTTAAAATTTGAATGTGTAATACTCGTTCGCGCCCTGCCTAAATGCACTAATTCGACGTTGTCCCTTCAAAGGGACACTCGGTGGGCCGAAAAGGGGAACAAAGGGCTATTAACATGAATTACCGGCTTTGTCCGAGGGGCCGGTCAAAGTGCGTTCATTAATACTTCAACTATTTTATTTGTTTGCCTTTTTGCTGACCCTGTTCGGGTGGCTTTTGTCCGAACGCTACCATTTCTAATTAGATTTTGCTGGCAAGTTTAAATGAGCAATTTTTTTTAATGATTTAATGCGACTCCATTACAGCTGTTTTTGCTTATGCTGTAAAGTATTAACAAGAGAATTCATATCTAACATTCGATTACGTAAATACTTACTGAAAGCTTTGCTTTGCTGAGTGTAGAATGTTTATTAACATAACTACTATGTCCTCCGTCTGTAGGTATTTTTAATGGTTTCGATCGAAAGCTTTCAATAGGCTGGCAACACTACTAATATAAGATTAAAGTAAAACGTTAAAAGTCAGTAAAGCAAACTCTCAGAAGTACATTAAATGTTATAGTATGCCTTAAAAGCATGCTATTCTATAGAATTTAAAGTATGTAAAAATGTTTTGCTTGATTTGTAAAAATAACCACATATATCAAAACACATCCTCATTGATTCTGTTTGGGAATTAAAAGTTATGACGTCACTTCTATTGGCTTGAAAGTTATGACGTCACTTCTATTGGCTTAAAAAGAACTCATAGCACTCTGCACCACTTTCCCCTTTCTTTATAGTTGTCCTCTGCCTGAAGGTTGTCTGGAAGAGATCGCTTTTTAGCTTTTTTTTAGCGTACATCTTTCTGTAAATATCATCTGTAACTTCTTTGTTTGGTGTGCAATAAAGAGTATCTATCTATCTTAAATAAAAATGTTTATCCCAAAAAAAACATTTTCATGTAAAATATTGTCAAGTCGATATGGTTCGCATTGTCAAAAAGTTCGTATCCCATGTAGAGCCAAGCTTTAAGCTCTACACGTCCTTACTCTACAATTTAACCTTATAAGCTCTACACCATGGTTTAAAATATACTTGGCCGTTTTGTTACTATACTATAAGAACTAATATTAGAATAGTTTGTTACGGGATTGCTACCATGTACCTTATTTTTGAGTTCCCGATATTTCGGCACTGTTGCAAGCGCCATGATCACGGAGTAACTGAAGATCTTGCGGGTAAGTTGTTAAGGGCAAACATATCGGTCTACCCTCTTTCACTGTCTTTTATTGCACGCGTCGGTACCATTGTCTACAAACTCACTATTTTCTCGCACCTGTTCTCGACACACAACACTAACAGTATCTGACCGCGAAACAGCAGTTTGTTGTTTTTTCCGGTTTTTGCACATACGAATCACTGGATTCCAGACACTTGACAATTTAAACCCATCCTCGCGATTGTTTTTTTTTTATTTTTTTTATTTTAGTGATGTTAGTGGCCATGAAAGTTTAAAACAATATGTTATAAGAACTAATATAAAAGGTCCGATTTTATTAGTGTACATCCTGTTAACCTGTGACTATATAGGTGAAAAGCAATCATACAAAACCAATTTTCAAATGTGTACCAAAAAACTATAAAAGTTAAAAATCTTAATCAAAATCAACAACATTGACTGCATATTGCATAAACTCGTCCTATCTTTGGTACATTACACCATCTGATTATCCGTCTTATTCCTTCCCCTTGTTCAGAGCGAGAAAGAGTTGAAGATAGGACGAGTTTATGCCATATGAAGTCAATGTTCTTATTTTGTATTTTTATTTTTAACTTTTTTAGTTTTTATGATAGAAATTTGAAAGTTGGTTTTTAAGATTGCTTTTCACCTATATAGTCACAGGTTAACAGTATGTACACTAATAAAAATGTACCTTATATACAGGGTGTAAAAAAGGCTTAACGAAGCGTTAAACCACGAATACATATACAACCAAGTAGAATGCAAAAAAAATAATTGCTGGGAAACGACTTTTATTTTTGGGTATCAAAAAAAAATAACTTATTTCTATCCCGCAATGTATAGCGCGCACGCCACAGACTATGCCTGTGTGTGTAAGCGGATCATGTTTCTTTGTAAAAAAGTATAGTATTATCAAACAGAAGTCAATTTTGTAAAAATCTTTGAAAAAAAATTGTAACGTTGAGTGTCAAGAACTCGGTAACCCGTCATTTCCCAGGTATACTGTAAAAGAAAAAAAAAATTGTAATAATACGTAGAATATGTAATATTCGGCTTTGTTAAGCCTTTTTTTACACCCGATATTATATAACAGATAAGTAAACAGTAAATAAATTTTTCGCCTTACACCCAGAGCCGGTGGCGAAACGGTCAAGCCACATAATTTTGACTAAGGGGTGGAGATTTTTTATTCATAAAATAAATTTTAGAGTGCATTGAAATTAGTGTGTCAGCTAAATTTTTTGCGATTGGTACTCTCCACTTATTAAGCTACTGACTTTGCTTGGCCCTGGTATTAAATCTCAACTTTTATGACAACTTAAGTCACCATTTTGATCAAAATTTTATCAAAACAATACGTTAACATAGACTTTATATAATCGCATCGTTGTTATTGATATAGAGCCATTTATCAGATAAGTATTATTTAGTATTTTTGTAAATTTTCCACTTAGATAAACCGACGCTTTTCATTCAGATATTTTACTATTATCGAGCTAGAAAATTCCACTAATCATGATTTTGTTATTAAAAATATAAAAAAACATTTTTTCATATCTATAAACTGACGACCAGCATCGATATAAATTTATATGGAAGATTTTTTTTTCGGGATGTGAATTTGGTTTTAAAAGTTGTTGTTTTTATGTAATAGACGTCGATCACCCCCTTAGACGTTACCAATAAATTGGGACCATTTACTAAAAAGTAAAACTTAAAATAACTTAATTTCATAATTGTCTTGTAACTTAATTTACTATTCAGGCGAAATTGCCAAATGATTCAGCTCTTAGGTGACGTTATGTAAACTTAGTATATAAAACTACTTAAGCATATGAGGCTGTTTCGAAGAGATCTGTCATCCTCGCGAATTCCCTTAAGAATTAGAAATGTTACAGATAGTGATGTGACGACACTTCATGAAATATATATCGATATTTTTGGTTACAATAAATAATTGAATATATCCATTGGGCGCCAAGCGGTTTCATGAATTCGAGTACCTAATAACAAAAATTCTTTGTGATTTGTTTTGATGGGTTGAAGTTTTGCGATAATGTTAATTCCAAACTTTTGTCTATTTACGCTCTTTTCATTAGATTTACTTGTGTATTAATCTAATCAAATCTTAAAAGTAAAGTTCGATATACTTTTAATATTTGATATCATACTATCTAATTCTTGACTGATATTATGATGTAACCATAAGATGGATCATACTCCTTCTAGTTAAACTTCAACTTAAAATGTTGCGTTTGGGCTCATTCAATTCGATTTGGTTTGACAAACTGTGTTGTATGTATGTATGTGACTCGTCGTATACAAGTTTACACGTTTTATGATTCTAAAAATAGTGTGCAAGCCAAGCAATCATACCGCCACAGTAAATAGACAACCATTTTAATTAACTTTCATTTCTAGATTAATCTTGTTAAACATCTAATTTAATGCCAACATTGAAACAAAACAATTATAATATGAATCATGATGTATCGCGTCTAATATAAGGCTAATTGTGTAATGTAAAATTTACAATCCTCAAGTATTTAACGTTCGTGTAATTATAAAAACAATTAGTTATGTAAAGGTGCGTGTTCACTGTAGTCATACATTTGTGAGCGCGGAACCACAAGTTCATTATTCGTTTGCAAATAGGTTCTGTTACTTTGATTTTGTAATAGATTGTTCCGGAATTATTCTAATTTGATGTTCTAGTGATCAATTTACTATTATCTATATATGTCACGTCTGGAAAAATACTTACTTAACAAAATTACTTTATTAAGTGAAACAAGAGTTGAAAATCAACAACCCAAACCACATCTTTATTTTTTTTTCATTTTGAAGTATATTTTATTTTAACGTATTCATAATCAATTATGCTATTTATTGCAGTCAAAGAATACTGTAATTTTGGTAAAAATGTAAGGTTATATTGAGTCATGATTAAAAATGCTTGTTTAACGTCTCATTTTTGATAGCAAGGCCTACCATCCCATACTGGCTTCTGAATCTTTAATTTTTAATCTTTCATGGCGTCCATACTACTGAAATGCTTAATGGCGAATGTTCACTAAACACGAATGGTCCGGGTGAGGACGCAGCTTTAGTAAAGTAATTTAATAGTATATTGTCGTGTTTATAATCACGACACGAAAGTTTAAATTAAAATACGCGACTAGGGCATGAGTCATTCTTTTATTTTATTTCAAAACATTTCTTTTACAAATAAATTTTATTGTTAATCACCTGTAACTAGGCCGAGGAAATTGCAAGGTGGTTTAATAACTTAATTATTCATATAAAATTGTATCGCTTTTGATAGTACCAATAAAAACAACATCGCCTATCTTCTTTGAAAAAATAATTCGATTGTACTTTTGCAATTAATATAATAATTTAATACCTGTTGTGTTTAACAATCTGTAATGCGATGCTTTATATCCGTTGCTTTACTGGCACTATTTTTATGCTGATTACGAAAATATAAAATTAAATAAAAATAGCTAATATCTACTTACATTTCATGTCAACAAGTTACATCTATAAGTTAAGAAAACAATAGCATTACTTAAAAGATAATCGCAGTCACAACTTTCAATTTCACGTAGACTTTGATATCGATAAATGATTTATGTCTATCCATCCCTACCGAAAACTACTGTTAATTACTTATTAGAGAGCATTACCATAACAAGTTACATCTATAAGCTAAGAAAACTAGCATATAGCATTATTTATTAGAGAATCGCAGTCACGACTTAAAATTTTACATGAACGTCGATATCGATAAATGAGTTTCGTCTTCCCATCCCTACCGAAAACTACTGTTAATTACTTAGCAGAGAGCATTACCGCTGACGTCACATCGCAATCGGCTTAAGTCCCGGGTTCGAAACCCAACTCCCGCAGCGTCGGGATTTTCTGTAAACTTATGCAAATTTTAT
Source organism: Anania fuscalis (assembly GCA_950371115.1). Classification (NCBI taxonomy): domain Eukaryota; kingdom Metazoa; phylum Arthropoda; class Insecta; order Lepidoptera; family Crambidae; genus Anania; species Anania fuscalis. The sequence continues at coordinate 16,107,255 of OX493342.1, forward strand.
TTTGCTGTTTCAAGACTTACGTGTTTGAAGATTTTAGTAAAAACTTAATAGTGAAATCTGAAATGGAGATATTAATAATGTATAAGTCTTGTTTTGGAGTTTTATAAAACTGTAAAATAATTGTTTTCGCTTTGAACCCTTAAAACATGACGACCGTCTGGTGTAGTAGTTCGCGTTCCGGACTTGGATGCCAGGTGGTTGCGGGTTTGAATCCTGCAAGAGGCAAATGTTTGTTTGACAAATGATAAGCGCGAGTATGTATCTAAGCCATTAGATGTATGTTTTTTGTCACAAGTTGTCCCGAAGCAGTGGTAGGGAAAAAAATATTGGGACATGTAAAAGTGCCAATTTGCAGAAATAAATGATTTTGGTTTTTTGTTTTATGTAGAGTGTATTTACGAGTCAGTATTTTTATTATTATTATTATTTATTTAAAATTTTATTGCACAAACATAAAAAATAAATGTACAATAGGTGGACTTAATGCTAGAAGCATTCTCTGCCAGTCAACCTATAGGTCATGCAGAAAGCTTTTGAAGTGGTGCGGTAAACATACAAGATGAAGAAAAATAAACAAAAGCAATAAATAGGTAATGCAACAAATAAATTAAATATTAACATTAAAATACATATTGCATACATATATACAAATTTATAAATAAATATAATATATATAGACATATAAGATACATAAAATACCTACATACGATAACCAATAAATTTACATATAAATACAATATTATGCAATCAATCTACATTAAGAATTTGCGAACTTTGTTCTTAAACGAGACTTTTGTCTCGCTGTTTTATCCGCCATAGCAGTATGTTTAGCCGCATATAGTCGCCAATGTACTTAGTTTAGTTTGAGGCTAGATAATCGGAGATATTATTGCTGATATTTACATTAAATAAATACATTTTTAGATTATGTCTAGCCTATTAAAAAAATCATTTGTTTTCGGGTATATGACAACACAGAGATATAGCCAGCACTGTTTGTTAATATTTTATTTTACTTTTTATAATACTTCATGCAGGTATTGTAGTTTAATTTGCATTTTAATAATATAACTCGAGCAACAAATTCAATTTTAAAAAATACTTCTCAAAAATATACCGTTCCCCTACGCGCTTTTTATTACACCCAGTCCCAAATTGTCCACGTAAAAATCCTCGAGCAGGGATTAGTTACTGTCCCTCTCCGATGTACTGCCGTGGTCACGTGGGTCAATGGGGTCTTTTCGACCTCGTTTTGTCCCAAAACAATAAATAAGCGCTCATTGGACGTTATACCATGTGGGGGCTCTCAGGTGGCTGTTATAAGATAATACTTGAAGGAATTATTTATTATATTATAATTTAGGAGGAGAGGGTAGCATAGATATTTTTAAAACAAAGAGGGGTGGCTACGTTTTTAATAAATATAATACAACATGAAAGTGCACTAAAATATAATTATATAAGCAAACTGATCACAAAGTCCTCAGTATTCAATCCTCCGAAAAGCTAGCTCTACCTAGCGGTAACTATGTGTAAAAAATTGGCCAAGTGCGAGTCGGACTCGCGCACGAAGGGTTCCGTTCCATTATCTATAAAAACAGTATATCTGTTTGTTGTATGGGAGCCCTCTTAAATATTTATTGTATTCTGTTTTTTAGTATTTGTTGGTATAGCGGCAACAGAAATACGTCATTTGTGAAAATTTCAACTCTCTGACTGTCATGGTTCACAAGATATAGCCTGGTGACAGACGGACAGACAGACAGACGGACAGCGGAGCCTCAGTAATAGGGTCCCGTTTTACCCTTTGGGTACGGAACCCTAAAAAGGGCAAAAGATAACTTTGTTTTAAAAAAACTCCATGAAATATTAGCGACCCCACGAGGACAACACAATCATACAATAATTGTGATTGATTTTGTCTGCGTTTTGAAAGAGCTCATGCCTTGCTATTATTTACAAACATAACCCTCATTGATTTTACAAAACACAAACTTTAACTTAACACTAACATCGTATAGTCTTATGAAACTCAATATTTAAGTATTTGAGAGGAAAAAAGCCGTTCATTGCTACTTAAAAAGCCATAAACATTCGGCATTTATCAGCCGTAGCTTTTCAAAACTTACCAAATACTCCATACTTGCAACACAAGTTAGTTATCTTTATAATTAATCGTAACGACCGAATAGCTAGCATTTAACAGATGTAGCTAATTGGGCTCTTAATGTTAATGATTATACAACCTTTTGGATGTAAAACAGTTGCATATTATGGTTTTATAGGAGTCCAGTGCACCTGCACGCCTGATATTTGATACGCAAACCATTCTATAGGGGTGGTGAAAGTTCGAATACACCTGGGTAAGCAGCTACCCATAGCGATAATTTAATTAACTTGTAATTAAGAACCTTTAAAGCTATTTTAGAATGTAATTTAAAAAAAAAAAAAGTTTAATATTGCTAACAAATAGGTTTTAGATTTGATAGAAAACCTGGTTTGGCTGACTTACCTAACTAGATATGATTATCTGTCACGAAACATCAAAAACATAAATACGTTCAGAGCAAACTGCTACACTAAAAGGGCCAATAAATAATAACGCAACTGGATAGTTAAAGAACATACTAGGAACTTTTTAAAGATCTTGACAACAAAAAGTGACAACGTCTTTAACTTATTGGTTTAAGGGTTTCTTCTGCTATCCTAACTGTGTCATCGGAACTTTATTACTAAGCCTAAGCTTTCCGTCAGTGTCAATTAGTAAGAAAACACTTATCATTTAGAACAAAAGCCAACCAAGTGTAAGTCGAACCCATACTATGGATCTCTAACTGTTTTTGTTGCTATTGTGTTTCAGTATTACTACTAAAATCAATTAATAGCAAGGCTATGCCTTAAGGCAAGTTATGTTTGTGTCTCTTTATCATCATCATTCCAGCCAAAGGACGTCCACTGCTTAACAAGGCCTCCCCAAGTGACTTCTTGATTGGCCGTTTTGAATGCCTGCATTAGTAAGTCTATTTGGATTTATTCATTATAGCACATAAATGAAATTTGAAGTAACACAAGCCGTCATTTCTATAGTATATAAATTATCACACTCAGCTGTGTTTACTACATACAGTAGCTCTATTCTTACCATAGCCCCTTTATAGACATCCTAGATTATACCAAGCTACAAGCCGCCTCTTAAGGGCCGTGTAAGAGACAGGCCCGATAAAACAATGCACTCACCTCGTCTGCACTCTGCCTTAAACCATTCGAATTTAAGCCGTATGCTTATGGAAATAAGAGTCAGAGATGTGAGTTGTTTAGGGGGGATATAGGTTAGTGTTTTTAATCACTCTGCCCCGAGCTGTTGGCTGTCATCTCATTTGCCCCCGCGTTCGAGCAGCATCAAGGGGCTGTGTTCCAGTTCGAACTATTGTTTTCAATCCCTTTTTATCTGCAGATTCATTATCTCTCGACAGCGAATTTGGATATTTTTATACAGTTTGATAAAGTTTGATTAGTTAAATGGTTACTGTTTGTATTTATGCAAATGAGTAATTTTTTTATATTTTATAAGACTTAGTGCGATAAAAACAGCCAATTTATCTAGTCTCTTCATGATGCTTAATTATATAATGATACCGTTTTTTAAATAATCACTGATATTTTTATCGTAATTATAAAAAAGTCACGAGTCACATGTCACCTTAGTTTGTCACGAAATCGCCTAATCAAGTGCAAATTTTGATTGAGTACAATAATTGTTTTAAAGCTATCTTCGATAAAAGAAGCAAATCTGTTTCAATCAGTTATTTTCAAGAAGGCACTAGTACTACAGATTTATATCAAATTCGTATTTTTTTAATATCTGACATTGTTCGTACAATATGTCATATAATCGAATATTCTAGCAATTTTAAATAATATTCAGTAAGTCTACAGATAAAATATATATCCATCTCAATGTGACTTTATTACTATCAGTCATCTGGGCCAACAACGTTTTATTGCTTTTAAATTGCTGAATATTATAAATCATTCAAGTAAATAATTTTATTTACCCAAAACAGCAAGCGATTTCATCACAAAATGTCGTAACCTAATCAGAATAAAATATCTTTACAGCAGGATGAGTTTAGGATTGTTACTCGTATTTTGAATTTAAATTGATAAAACATTGGCAACTAATGTTCATTGTTATATTGACGACCTCCGTAGCCGAGAGGCGAGCACGCCGGACTATAAATGGAGCCGCCATCTCTGAGGTTCCGGGTTCGATCCCCGGCCGGGTCATGTAGAAAACGAACTTTTCTATATTGGCTCGGGTCTGGGTGTTGTGGTACCGTCGTTGTTTCTGATTTCTATAACACAAGTGCTTTCGCTACTTACCATAGGATCAGAGCAATGTATGTGATGTTGTCCAATATTTATTATTATTATTATTATTATCCTTTCTTTAACCCCCTTCCTTTCACCACACAATATCATTGAAGTTTCAAACAAAGACATGGAGTATTATAAAAATTGTAGTCACAGAAAGTGAATGAAAAAGAAAATCAATAGAATGAGGTCAAAGTGGAACAAACCTTCTCGCGTAGCAACAGTCCCCTCGCCCTTGCACCCGCCACGTTCACTACGAAAATAGTCTGTAACTTCAAAACGATAGAGATGAAAGTCTAATAGCATTCCCTTCGCTCGCAGTCATGGATTCTATCGAGTTACTCCAAAGAAATAAAGCCTATATTCGCTTGGAGGTTTATGCTACTGCATTTGTAACTGCGTGCACACTATTTTGAACTCTACGTGGTTTGGTTAGAGTTGTATCTTATTTTGGCATTAGTGTTTTAAAATAAATCGTAGGTAACAATTTTAAGGTCCAAAACGTAGGGTCAGAAAAAAACTGATTTATGTGTTATAGAGTTTTTGCGTCGAAAAAAAGGTTTCAAAGTGTTTATTCGTGTTGCTGTTCGGGTAACATGTGTTTAGTTTTTGCTGACTGTAGACTCTTTGTTAGGGCTTAATTAGTTAGTTTGGGCGACTTGAGTAATAATAATTACTAATTATAGAAAATAAGCTTATTTTCAATTTGAGGTCAACGTAACGTGGTAACGGCACGGCATGCATCTTTTGAGCCAAACAATCTTAAAAAGATCTGGGGGGTAACCATGAACTCTTAAAACAATCTTAAATCTGTCAAATCTTGTCAAATCTGTCAAATTTCGTACGTAATGACGTACGAAATTGACAGATTTGAGATTGTTTTAAAAGTTCATGGTTACCCCTCTGGCCTTTATTTATGTCAGTTAACAAACCTCAAATCATAGATTGAACTAATAAATAATACGAAATAATCGCGGAAAAACATACATACAAACATTCGGGTCAAACTGAGAACCTCCTTTTTTTAAGTCGGGCAACAACTAACACATACTTACTCGTAATCAATTCAGCCATCTGTTGCTGATCCTCATTGTCATTGTTTTCAGTCGATTGGCGTAGAGGAGATTGTATTACGGCGATGATCACCTTGGTACCAGGTTAGATTTCCGATTGAGGCCAATTCAGGCAAAATGTCATATGATGTCAATTCCTTACTTCGAGACTATGTCTGGGGAATAGCTGTAATATTTATTAATTATAGATTATTCAAAAATGTATGTAAAGCTTGAAGTCAAGAAATACAAGATATGATCTTAGTTCAAGATTTAAATAATTAATTTAATTTTAAATATTAAAATAGCAAGATAGGCAGCCACTTTTGTTGTGGTATCGATATCGTTTCTGATTTCTTTAACACAAGTGCTTTAACTACTTACCTTATGATCAGAGCAATGAAATAAAATGAAATTATTTATTCTGTATACACTTATACGTGTCCCAAAATATAGATTCGGGACTACATATCGGCTGATGAGAAGAAGCGGCGCTAAAGACTCGGTCACCTTTGTCAGCCTGATTTGCAGGAAATAAATTTTACAAGACAATCAGAAGTGCGAGCTAGGCAGCTTAAGTCCATACACTAGCGTTTAAATAATCTTCTAATTTATAATATCCTTTTTTCATAAGGACTTTTTTAAAGTGCATTTTGAACTCATGAAAAGGTAGTTCAACACGAGTTTGAGGTACTTTGTTGAATTTTATACCATTCCCCATAAATGAATTACCAAATTTTTTAATTTGAAGCTCGGAACGGCCAGTTTATTTTTATTTCTAGTATTATAATGATGTGAACCAACCCAACCGCATTTTAGGCTAAACGAACTTAGATATTTTCTTACATACATAATGTACGTGATGTTGTTTATATTTATTTATTGTGGATGCCATTAAAATTATGTAAAGTTATAACGATTACAAAAATTATGTACAGATGTTTATTTACGAGACGTGCGATAATATTTCGTTATCAATGCTCTTGAATAATAACTGATAAGCCGAACCCTGTCTAGACATTGCTCAAGGTTTTATTTTAAGTGTAATATTTATAACAACTTTTCTAAGTGGGGTGTTAATTGCGTCTGTTTCCTTTAACTATTAGTAATAAGTTATTACAAAATAGTTTTGAGTTACACGTGCTTGCAGCTCGATGATTAGCATAGTTAAGTTACACATGAAGTGGTTATGAGTGGATGGGTGACCATTTCGATCATTAGTAGCATTGATCATAGGCATCTCCGTGTTTTGGAGGATATGTTAAAAGACAATACCGGGTATTGCATAATACTAGTCGTGAATTCAAGTCACGAGCTTTAATATTATTTATCTTTTTTTTTGTGATTCCGTGAGATTAGGTACGTATTCATTTGTTTTCATCTCTTTCATTTTTAAATCTACCCAAAGTCGCAAGCAAAAGCTAGCAGCGGGGTAACCATGAACTCTTAAAACAATCTCAAAGTTGTCAAATCTGACAATTTTGGTACGTCATTACATACAAAAATTGACAGATTTCATAATGTTTGACAGCTTCTAGATTGTTTTAAGAGTTTATGGTTATCCCGCAGGTAACTAAATGAATGTGTCTAACAACGTTTCTTACTTATAAAAGCCGTTAAATCTCCCATTAAATCGCAAACAGCTGACGTCCAAATGAAATGTCCAAATACTCCCAATATCTAAAGGTGGTCTTCACCCAAAGGGACGATCCCTTCTGTAGTTTCAACCCTCCCTCAGCCCTCAGGGTCTAAGGGCCCAAGGGAGTGTGGTTGGATAAGTTTGGCAGTTAGCCATCACTTTTACCTGCCTATAAAATCGAATTTAATCGATAGGTGATAAAAAATGGATGTCCGTTTGATGTTTAGGATAGTTTAGACTTGCAAGACGTAATTTAATATTTAACACATAACAAATAGTGCTTCTTATACCTAGTGTCCTTGGTGAAGTTGGAAGAGCAATCCGGATTGAGAAGAGGATTAATTGCGAGAATTAAGATGTTGTAATATACGAGTATACAACGTTATAACTGTTCATCCTGCCTTTTTGAATTAAAACAAAACAATATAACTTAACAGTATTTGAATGAACTAAATTTTAAAGTAAGAACTTACTGTTTTTTGTTTTCAGAAGTTTTAATATTAGTAATATTATTTATATAAAAACCTCTCAGCTCCAAAATCCCATCTAAACCCTCCAGTAATTTACAAAATGGCTGCAGGCAAACCCATTGATGATAAACCACCGAAATGAGCAAAAGTCATCCAGGAGTCCAGGACCCCTTCAATTTACATACTCCTTGCTCGAAGGCTATAATCACAACCAATTTTAATTTATTCAACAATTTAGCTTCGCCCAACTCCGAACAAAGAAGATACGGAAATTTCCAACGAGAATAAGACGGACTATCATTTCTCTCGCTCCCCTAAAAAGGGGCTGAATTATGACGTAATCATACCCTGCACACCCTGCAGTTATGATGCAACTTACTACGTAGACTTTAATACAATAGAAATAGAGGCGATATTCGAATGCGATCACTCTGTTTAGGTGGGATGATGAAATCGTAGGGTGAATCGGATGATCATAGTCTAGGGTCTGGGATACTAATATTTTTTTGTGTTGTTAATAATTTTTGTTCTTCTTTTGTATACTCAAAGAAATCATTTAAACGTTACTCACTAGATTCATGGTTGTGTGTTTTACTGAATCTTTCATCCTGGAAACTGTAAAATTAAGAAATTTTGAATTTTAACTCCAATCATTAATATACGAGTATACACCGTTTTACACGAAAATAAGACATGGATAAATAATTGACCAAAATCTATTCCATGACTAGTCATTATCAAAACAATCCACCGTACGACCTCCATAGCCGAGAGGCGAGCACGCTGGACTACATGGCGTCGCCATCTCTGAGGTTCCGGGTTCGATCCCCAGTCGGGTCAATGTAGAAAACGATATTTTCTATATTGTCTCGGGTCTGGGTGTTGTGGTTCCATCGTTGTTTCTGATTTCCATAAAACAAATGCTTTAGCTACTTACCTAACGATCATAGCAATGAATGTGATGTTATCCAATAAAAATATAAAAAATAATTTAACCTCCTAAAAAGATTGCATAACTTCTAACCCCGTCATAATATTACATTAGTATTTTACGACTAAACAACATCTTTAATAGGTTCGATTAATGCACAGTTATCACAGTACAATAATAAAACACTACAACATAATTAATTCCATACAAAAGACACAGCCCATACCTAGTTATTTTTATTACACCGGAAAAGATTCGAAAACATCAGCTATGTCGTGACGCAAATGAAACTAGTAATTATGCAAATTTAATTGGTGGCAGGAAAAACAAAGAACACCAGGTATATCATTCGCGAATCGAATCTAATATTAGCAAACAGTTATTTTTTTACTATTAAAATAACAATTCAAATAAAATATGTTAATTTTGTAATCGGTCATCTATTATTAAGATTCTTATAGAAGTACCTAAACATATTATGTCGACGATTTCATCAGCTAGCTCGTTTTGGATATATGTCCAGGGCCATAACCATGAACTCTTAAAACAATCTCAAAGTTGTCAAATCTGTCAATTTTGGTACGTCATTTCATACAAAATTTGACAGAAATAATAATGTTTGACAGATTTGTGATTGTTTTAACAGTTCATGATCAGGGCCCAGGTCAGTGCAATGGATAGTGATTTTATCGGCTATTCTTATTCTGTTTTAGTTCTTGAAACAGCCTTAAAATTTCAAAGAAGTAGCAACGAAAATAGATAATGTTATTCTCAGTAAATTAGTAAAATTGTTCTCAACTAACTTAATGCTTCTCGATAGCAACAGTATTAGTACTTGGATCTGAAATGTAGATTCCCATGACGTTATTATGAAATATAAACTCTTCATCTCCTAAACTAACTGCACACATAACCCTTTACTACTGAGTAGAATTCGTAGATTTATTTTATTTACGGTCGGCCCTCTTGTCGTAGGCTGAATATGCCGTAAAACTTTATGGGTTTGATAAGAAAGAGTTTTTACTAACGAAATTGTGTGGGCGTCTTAGACCGAGAGTATGTTAATTAGTGTTAATGTTAGACTGTCGACGTCGGATTTAGTGTAATAGCTTTTGTTAATGGCGTAACTCATTTTGGGTCTTCTTTTGTTCGTTTAATTAGGATTTATCTTGTGTCTATTGGAAAATAACAAATAGTCTATGTTGCTAGTAAATCATTTAATATATATAGTAGATAAATTCTTCTAAAAATTTCATCAATATCGAAACCATACTTAACTAAACAAGGCTTGAAGTAAAACGACTAGATGCAATGAATATCAATGACTTGATACAACTTCTCGGTCTCATGACAATGTCATATGTCATATTAACAAACAAACAGACATATACATAACTAGCAGCCCGTCCCGGCTTCTCACGGGGTAGACAATTATCGCTAATAATTTCGGCAGCGCATTCGACGAAAGACATTTTAAGACTCATTTTTCTACACCTTCGGTTACATTGTTCAAATTTTACCAAGGATCCCTAATTTTTTTCAAAATGAAATGTAGCCTATGTCAAATTGGAAGAATGTAGCATTCTATTAGTGAAAGAATTTTTTAAATCGGCCCAGTACTTTTTGAGCCTATTCATTACAAACATACAAACATACAAAAATAGGTACAAATCTTTCCTCTTTATAATATTAGTATAGATGAGTAAAAGGGAAATCAATTCATTAATCCTTTTACAAAGTGCAAACAGCCGCCTATCAGATAAACACAGCATCCAATATAGAATCAAGGGCAGTAAGCATAACAAGTATGGTTATCTAGGCTATGACCTTTATAATACTACCTTTGTAATACTTGTAAACAAATTATTTTCTAAAATAATCATAGTAGGTTCTTTCAATATGGATTTTCAACTACGAACACGGAAGTTATAACAATAGGTAACTATAACAGCAAAAACTCAAATGGTAATAAGTAATAACAGAACCGTACTCTAACAGCTGATGTGGCAAAAAATTCACCTGGTCAGTAGACCGTGACTGGTAATCCCGAAATTCGAGTCGTGACGTTACATCGACAAAAAAAAGACAAATATATAAGGAGAAACATCGGCCTGGGGAGAGACCCCTGAGGGATGCCCGAATAAAAGCCTACCTGTGCCGAACAGGTATGTCGGACAGGTTTTTATAAAGTCTTATGGGGTGAATAAATGTTTTATTAAACAACAAACATTGGAAATGGCTGGGACAATGTGGACAAGTTAGTATGACCGGTTTGGCTCCTCAGCGTAGGCGTAAGGACGAGCTCAAAAAGTTTATAAGTGTTTTTGAAGGTTCTTTGACATGGCAACAAGAAAGACACTAAAAAATTAACTTGAAGACCGTAGTCACGATCTTTTCCATCGTTATGTCTGTTGAACACGTTCAAGATGGAAGTTATAAGCAGCGGTAGCAAGTTGGCAACCATTGTCAAGAGTTTTATAATTATTAAAAATGTATAATCTTTGGGAAAACATGCAGCCTTATAAAGTTATGGTAAAAAAAGAATCTTATCCAATTAAGGTTAACTTCTCTTAAAAATAATAATTCTAATGCTGGGGCTTCACCTGCGTGAAGCCTAACGTTCAAAAAACGGCATGATTAGCGTTAACTAAATTAAAACATTAAGGTACGCGCTAAGTGCGTGGCCCTGGCCACACTTATTTGACGTTTGATTTTAGCGTCTATCGACGTAGTTAGCGTGTGATGTGTGTGTGTCTTTAAAATAAAAAAAAAATGCTTCCAAGAACTCAATACTTTTCTCATTTTGTCTACTCCATCCTAACTTTATAACTATGCACTTTTACATATATTTTACAAAGAGTTTTTGAATGTGACCGTGTTTTAACATGTTTAGTGTAGTAGGTGTAGCCACAACAACGCACTAGACGCCCGCTTAATCCCTTTGATGTGTCAAAAGTTACCGACGTCCGAGCTATCGCCTAACGTCTAATGTTATTGAAGCAAATTAGCCCACAAAGACCGGCCACACCTGTGTACTACGTCAAATAGAGCACTAATTAACGTTATTAGACGCAGGTGAAGCCCCAGCATTAAAAGATGTAATCCACAGATCTCCTTTGTTCGTCCTTCTTATAAATGTTTTTCTTTTGAAATTCGAAATCTTTTGTTTTATGTTTGACATTACAGTATTAGCTTACTTCGGATGTGTTAGTATATTAATTTTTTAGTGAGCTCATTATAGACTTTCAGAGTAATTAGAAAACAAGTTTTAGTGTACTAAAGAAGAAGCAAGTAAGAAAAAACTTATGCGTAATAAAATACATATAAATATATTGGCATCGAGCAGATCGACATACAGAGCATCTGCTCCGAAACTTGTAGCGATTTTTCACTCAAACTAAATATGACATGACAAGTCCTGTCAACTCTCGCCAATATAAAAATAAAGCAGTAACAGATTTTAAAAATGGCGGAGTCGGACAAATAAATGATATTAATTCTACTCTATAGGCTAAGTTCTATGTTATTGTGTTTAAATTGATAAAATATATCAAGTAACATTGTTTAATGCTCTCATCTCGCTTCTAATATAAGTACGTATTCATGTTTATTGATTTACCGACTTTTATTGCTGTAAAACTTTCATTTTTAGGGTTCCATACCCAAAGGGTAAAACGGGACCCTATTACTAAGGCTCCGCTGTCCATCTGTCTGTCTGTCTGTCACCAGGCTGTATCTAATGAACCGTGATAGAGAGTTGAAATTTTCACATATGATGTATTTCTGTTGCCTCTATAACAACAAATACTGAAAAACAGAATACAATAAACATTTAAGGGGCCTCCCATACCACAAACGTGTTTTTTTGCCGTTTTTATAGATAATGGTACGGAACCCTTTGTGCGCGAGTCCGACTCGCACTTGACCGGTTTTTTTAACATGCTTTTGACAACACAATAATCCAGATAATGATTTTTTGCCACGGGCGTCTCCCCCAGCCCTACCACACCCAGGTTCGACAATTTAGAAAATTTCGTTTTCTGCATTTGCCTAAACCAGGAATCAAGGATATCTAGCATTAACAGATTTCATCCCTCATTTTAGCTATTTCGCAAATTTGTTTTTTAGAAATTTGGATGGGATCACCCCTGAAGTAAACTATTCAAATTTGACAAAGTTATAGCGTATGGTAAAAAGAAAGAAGAAAACCGTCAAATTGTAATAGGTACTTGTCTTTTGAAAGTCGGCTCAAATCAAAAAATTGACTGTCCACATAAAATTATAATTAGTCAATAAATCAGACTTACAATTCAATCACGTTTCGTTCAATGAATATTCCGTGAGGTTTCATATCGGGTCTTAATCGAATCGTAAAAATTCACATCATACGTTTATTTCTTTGACTTTCGAAATCGGTTTGTGGTCTTTCTTTAGTCGTGCCTTCGGTGACAACTGAGTATTACTCGAATATTACCCGAGCGGCCATGTTTTTGTCTTTACCATTTGTTCCGAAAATAACTTTTTACTGTAATTTTACTGCGAGAACTGACGCCTGCTTCGTTTTAGCTCTAATTGACGATTAAAGATGAATAACACTTGAAAAAAATCATCGACCTCTGGTGGATCGATGATTCTTTTCAAGTGTTATTTATCTTTAATTAAACCTTGCATGGAATTGCTAAAAACTAAAATTTCTAATTGACGATATTGAAGAGTTCGTGCGAGACAAAAAAAACAAAGTTCTTTCGCGTTTCTTTTATATTTGGTATTTACTTATAACCTTGTCATTTTAAAAGAATGAGCGGATTTTCTGAAAAGTATCGTTTTTATTTTTTTATTAGAAAATTTATCTTTTTTAGAAGAATTTGCGATCTCTATTGAATTGAAACTCATTACAATAACATTTGTTTAACTTCTATTAACGAAGTTAAAATGTAGAGCTGATTTAAAGAAATTTATTCTTAGATTGTTAGAAAATAACTCAATCACAAAATCAACGACTAAAACAAGATTGTTTTGTTTTGTTCGCCAACATCTTATGATTAACAACTTTTAACAACCTTATTCGAAAAGAGACAATTCAGTATTGTACAGTTAAACAGAGTGTAGAAACAGGTCTAAAATTAACTTCCTCAATGTGACATACCCCCCACTTATCTGTCTAAAAATATCCATCCGATTGGTCCTAACTAAGTCCTAACCAACCCTACTTAGTTACCAAAGCACTTCGATTGAAATAGACAGAACCCAAAATATCCCTTTGGTCTTAGTGCTTGTATTTCGGGCTAGTAAATAGGCTGTGTAACCATCTAGGTATAGTCGGAGAATCAATCGAACGCATTCGGCTGTTTCCGTTGGCGGTCGGACGCGCTCGGCTCAGCTGACTGTGAAACTGTTGCTATGTGCACTCACATAGCCATAAAACGGACATAACAAAGCCTTCTTTCTCTTATGATTAATTTCGTATTTGTGACCATTTAAAGTGTCATGATCTTCGGCTATGGTAGTCGATGAGATTTCTGAAATTCATTTTATTGTAATTTTATGACATACGAATTTGATTTTGCTGCTTGAAACACCCTCAGCAACAATAAACGCCGTTTAGTATATTGTTTTAAGTAGATTGCATACAAAAACAAGATAAACTATCGAGTTAGAATGAAATTAAAGCTGACGTCGAACAAAGGACTCGAGAATCGTTGTGAAAACGTCCGGAAAACTTCCTAGCAACAACCAGCCGAGCCTACGTGACCGGCGATGTGCACACTCACAGCCTCGAATGTACGGGAACGGCCACGCACACTCGCAAACCGGTGGTTAACTCGCGCGTCAGTCGAAGAACGACGGAACCGCCTGCGACCTTCACAAAGAAATCCTTACATCCGTCGCCTCTATGACTCTAGAAATAAGGTTGGAATTAAATTCGTGACGTGAAAGGTTCATACTACAAGATGGGTATTGAGTTAGGTAGCTCGTTGCGCTAGAGAGTGCATTTATGGCAGCGCACTTGAGTCGCCAACCTTTTCCATTTTGTTATTTTTTGCGTGGAAATAAACCGTTCGTTTAACGACACTGAATTTAACGGAGTTGAATTGTACTGGAAGTTTATATTGATTGGGACCGTTAGTAGAAACAAAATAGGTTGTACGTACAGAGCCTAACATTTTTAATGTTTTTTACTGTACGTATTTTTGACATGTCGAAACTTTAAAATTTGTTTTTCAAAACGATTAATTTCAACAAAATGATGTAAATATTGTGATAATTTAATCTAAAGAAGTAGCGTAGCTTAATATGAAGATAAATGGTGCATAAATGAATATAACCAAAATCTGATTTATATTTACATACTTGGTTACTTACCATAACTCATCTATAAAAATAATTTCGACATTAATTCGGATATATTCTCAAATCTATTTAAATGCTTACAATTCGCATAGAAACAGTGTTTCCAAATAGGAGAAAGTCGTGACGTTTAGCCGTTCCAGAAAAAGGTTGGCGCTCCCTGCGCTTGGTAACAGGAGAATGAAAGCATTGCCTGAACTACAAACTAATTTGAACTTCAGTTCGTACCCCATAAGGTATATTTTCGGTTGCAGGCGACTTGTTATTGATCGAAACTTACGTGAAAAAAGTTCTGTACTTATCGCCTACAAACGATACATGTACTATTTTATTAATTGGCTTAAACTATTGCGTTATTCAATAATGTGCTGTATTTGAATACGTTAGAGTTGGTTTTGGATCACGTTTGGTGATAGGTTTTTTTAATCAGTTATTAAAAATGGATAAAAGATCCTCGCTTAGCGTTGAACAAAGGAATTATTACGGGTTTGTTGGAGGAATTAATTTCAATCAAACTGAGGGATTAGTTTCGTACTTAGTTGTTGTATGAAATAGATCCTTTGGAAATCTTCAAACGTTTTTGGAGGCATTTATTAATTTTGCTTGTTAAAAGGATTTTGTAGAGAAAAATATGAGCTGTATTTTTACTAAGTAGGTATTTTCTTTGTGTGTGGATTGGAAGATCTTTAGTTTTGACACTACCTATTTTTACGATTTGTACCTACCTGTATACATTATTAAAAGTTGTAAACACACAGCTAGCACTCCGACTTCTTCTTCTTCTTTGCCTGTCGACTCAGGCTTTCTTACTTAAATGTGAAGACCAAAACTTAATGGCTAATCTGATCACTAATATTGATATATCAAAATCAGTTCCTCACCTCTTTTTAATTAACTAATAGTATTTATGTGTTATTTTTATATTTGGTATTACAGTAGACTTACTAATGATTTGTCATACATGTATTCTTAGATCAAGCGTAATGGAATCTAGAAGTCGCTGGGGGATGCCTATGTTCAGAAGTGGACTTCTGCCGGCTGACATGATGATGATGATGAGTTTAAGTACCTATACCAACATCTTACAGATTTTAATGTAACATATAAAAATGTTTATTAGCATACATCTAGATATTGTTAGTTTTCTTTATTTACCAGTCAAATAGTAATAACTACACAACACTGATATACAGGATGATAAGTAACAACCATATTTAGGGGGTGGTCGAGTCGGTTTTTTAATACAGTTTTTTTTTTCATTATTTATTTTTTCGCATTAACCAAAACCTCTACATAAATAAATATGCTGCGCCAGAAAACACACTAAATGATTTCTAAATTGGTAAATATTATTTAATTATTAACGTACAAATAACACGAGGTATCAGACAATGACATTTGCCAGTGGCGTCATAGCACAGCCAGAATTCGTTTCTGAATTGACTAAAACCAGGAACAGAATCCGTGACCCTTTATTTTCAAGGGAATCAATCAAGGCAAATCATCTCACCACTACGACAAATAGGTCATCTGCGGGGTAACCATGAACTCTTAAAACAATCTCAAAGCTGTCAAATCTGTCAATTTTGGTACGTCATTACATACAAAATTTGACAGAAATGATCATGTTTGACAGATTTGTGATTGTTTTAACAGTTCATGGTTAGGGCCCTGCGGGGTAACCATGAACTCTTAAAACAATCTCAAAGCTGTCAAATCTGTCAATTTTGGTACGTCATTACATACAAAATTTGACAGAAATGATCATGTTTGACAGATTTGTGATTGTTTTAACAGTTCATGGTTAGGGCCCTGCGGGGTAACCATGAACTCTTAAAACAATCTCAAAGCTGTCAAATCTGTCAATTTTGGTACGTCATTACATACAAAATTTGACAGAAATGATCATGTTTGACAGATTTGTGATTGTTTTAACAGTTCATGGTTAGGGCCCTGCGGGGTAACCATGAACTCTTAAAACAATCTCAAAGCTGTCAAATCTGTCAATTTTGGTACGTCATTACATACAAAATTTGACAGATTTGATAATGTTTGACAGATTTGAGATTGTTTTCAGAGTTCGTGGTTACCGCCCTGCTCTTCAATTCGAATAAATAATATCTCAACGAATATTATAGAAAAAATCGTAAACTTAACGATTACGCCCACAATCGAAACCATAAAATATTTTGCTCGTATAAAAACTGAATTACTAACATACGTTTCCGTGGGCTTAGTGATAAAATAGCGGTGTGACAGGTTCGATGCTTTGTTCGGGCGCACAATATACAGTAGATGGGCTGATACAGGAGAATAGCGGTTGGGTTCTGATTGTGAGGTAGAAATCGGTTTTATATTATCCGTAATGGGGATCTGTTGTAGTAAAGTATATAAATAAACTATAGTCTTAATATATAAAACAAAGTCGTTTTTATTACAACACTTATAACTCGAGAATGGCTGGACCAATTTTCAAGGTTTATACTTTGTTGGATTTGTCTCTATTAAATAAAAAACATTATTTTCATCAGTAAATCTACGTTATGTAATTTTACTTTTTTTTTAATTCTTATTGGATGTCGACAAATTCGTGTTTACAAATGCACACATCTTTTAAAACGATTGTTGAATAAATTGGAAAAAATCATACATCGTTTTGTTCTGATACTAAGTAGCTAAAGCACGGAAGCAGTAGTTATAGAAAAAACAATTACGGTACCACAACACCCAGGCCCCATACGGGATTATAATACAATTTTCGATTTTAGAAAAGTTTGTTTTCTACACTGACCCGATCGGGAATCAATCGCGGGACCTCAGAGATCGCGATGTCACTTTACTTGCGTACTAGACTTAAACCCAATCAGATACTTCAAAGTTTATGGCGGCAAGAGTATACAGTAGGTATACTTTTCTGAAATATAAACGTTTTAAAGATTGTGGTTCGCGTTCGAGCACTTACAATTCCAGCGGTGGCGGGTTCGAATCCCGCAGTCCCAAGTATTAGTGTGATTTGCAACATTTGTACCCGAGTCTTGGCTGTCATACGTATTGTAAATTTTTGTTTTTAGCAATTCCATGCAAGGTTTAATCTTTATATATAAAATAAAGTCGTGTTTGTTACAACATTTATAACTCGAGAACGGATAGACCGATTTTCATGGTTCATAATTTGTTGGATTTGTCTCCGCCCCAAATAGTAGAATAAATAATTTAAAAAAAGCTGACGGAAAAAAAACTGTAATGCGTTACGAAGTTCGCCGGGTCAGTTGGTTGAAGATAAATAACACTTGAAAAAAATCATCGACCTCAGGTGGGACTCGAACCCACGTCCCATCGCATGCCGGGCGAGTGCTTTACCAACTAAGCTACCGAGGACGTCACGTGACAAGATGAAATTCCTCAAGTGTTTTTTCTCGCTGTCAAAGCCAGCGTATTCTGATCAATGTTGTAGCTATATGTATAGCTGAGTAGTATACTACCGTCAACGTATGTCATACGTATGTCAGTAAATCATAGTACTAAAACAGTACAAGCTATGCTATGTTTAGGTAAAGAATTGGAGTGATTATTGTATGAACAAATAGTTGTTAAATAATAAAAGAACGTATTTGCTTGATTCTTAAACTGTTTATACTTTATTACGAAGAAGTAACAGTTCGTTTTAGCAGAAAGTTGCACAAATTAGGCGGTCTTATCGCTAAAAGCGATCTCCCACACACCCTTTGCTACCAAACCAGAAACTAAATAACGCTACGTCTCATCCATCATTAAATATTTACAAAACCAAACTCTGGTTAACTCTATATTATTCTCCCAAATAAATGTTATTCTATTTTATTCATACTATCTTCTATTCTATTGAAAAATCCAGCAAAATGCGAGTCGGAGTCGCGCAATTTCTCTAAATATCGAGTTTTAGTTTAGTTATAACTAGCTGACCCGGCGAACTTCGTACCGCCTAACGGTATTTTTTTTTGTCAGCCATTCCAATTTTTTTATTATTTATTTAATAGAGACAAATCCAACAAAGTATAAACCTTGAAAATTGGTCCAGCCATTCTCGAGTTATAAGTGTTGTAATAAAAACGACTTTGTTTTATATATTAAGACTATAGTTTATTTATATACTTTACTACAACAGATCCCCATTACGGATAATATAAAACCGATTTCTACCTCACAATCAGAACCCAACCGCTATTCTCCTGTATCAGCCCATCTACTGTATATTGTGCGCCCGAACAAAGCATCGAACCTGTCACACCGCTATTTTATCACTAAGCCCACGGAAACGTATGTTAGTAATTCAGTTTTTATACGAGCAAAATATTTTATGGTTTCGATTGTGGGCGTAATCGTTAAGTTTACGATTTTTTCTATAATATTCGTTGAGATATTATTTATTCGAATTGAAGAGCAGGGCGGTAACCACGAACTCTGAAAACAATCTCAAATCTGTCAAATCTGTCAATTTTGGTACGTCATTACATACAAAATTTGACAGATTTGATAATGTTTGACAGATTTGAGATTGTTTTCAGAGTTCGTGGTTACCGCCCTGCTCTTCAATTCGAATAAATAATATCTCAACGAATATTATAGAAAAAATCGTAAACTTAACGATTACGCCCACAATCGAAACCATAAAATATTTTGCTCGTATAAAAACTGAATTACTAACATACGTTTCCGTGGGCTTAGTGATAAAATAGCGGTGTGACAGGTTCGATGCTTTGTTCGGGCGCACAATATACAGTAGATGGGCTGATACAGGAGAATAGCGGTTGGGTTCTGATTGTGAGGTAGAAATCGGTTTTATATTATCCGTAATGGGGATCTGTTGTAGTAAAGTATATAAATAAACTATAGTCTTAATATATAAAACAAAGTCGTTTTTATTACAACACTTATAACTCGAGAATGGCTGGACCAATTTTCATGGTTTATACTTTGTTGGATTTGTCTCTATTAAATAAATAATAAAAAAATTGGAATGGCTGACGAAAAAAAAGATACCGTTAGGCGGTACGAAGTTCGCCGGGTCAGCTAATTATAACTAAACTAAAACTCTATATTTAGAAAAAATGCGCGACTCCGACTCGCATTTTGCTGGATTTTTATAATTTAAATAATTTAAAATTTTAATAATATATTTGAAGATAGTATGTATAAAATAGAATAGAATAACATTTATTTGCGAGAATAATATAGAGTCAACAAGAGTTTGGTTTTGTAAATATTTAATGATGGATGAGACGTAGCGTTATTTTGTTTCTGGTTTGGTAGCAAAGGGTGTGTGGGAGATCGCTTTTAGCGATAAGACCACCTAATTTGTGCAACTTTCTGTTAACATGAACTGTTACTTCTTCGTAATAAAGTATAATAACAGTTTGAGAATTAAGCAAACCCGTTTTTTATTATTTAATTCTAACTAATTGGTTATACAATAATCACTCCAATTCTTTACCTAAACATAGCATAGCTTGTACTGTTTTAGTACTATGATTTACTGACATACGTATGACATCCAAGACTCGGGTACAAATTTTGTAAATCACACTAATACTTGGGACTGCGGGATTCGAACCCGCCACCGCTGGAATTGTAGGTACTCGAACGCGAACCACAATCTTTAAAACGTTTATATTTTTTGCCGCCTTTAACTTTGTAGTCTGTGATTGGTTTTAAGTCTAGTACGCAAAAGTGACATCGCGATCGCAATCTCTGAGGTCCCGCGATTGATTCCCGATCGGGTCAGTGTAGAAAACGAACTTTTCTAAAATCGAAAATTGTATTGTAACCCCGTATGTGGCCTGGGTGTTATGGTACCGTAGGTAACCGTTTTTCCTATAACTACTGCTACTGTGCTTTAGCTACTTAGAATTAGAACAAAACAATGTATTATTTTGTCTAATTTATCCAACAATCGTTTTAAAAGATGTGTGCATTTGTAAACACGAATTTGTCGACATCCAATAAGAATTTAAAAAAAAGTAAAATTACATAACGTAGATTTACTGATGAAAATAATGTTTTTTAACTCATTACTTATTAATTTAACATACAATAGCGAGACATGTTGAATTATTCTCAAATCTAATTTAACCATTTTAATGTACCGTGTCTCTGAGTAAATAAATGACCTGATTAGTAAAACAACATGCAGTTGATAACGTCCCGAGCGAGCCTTTGTCGATATTTAAAAAGAATAAAAGTAAAACAGCGCGCCGGCGATGACGTCACTCGCTCGCCGAGCGGTCTCGGGTGCGGTCGGAGCGGTCTAACCGCAGCCCCGCCTACGCGCCTCCCGCCACCGCGCATAGGGCTGACAGACAGAAGTTTTGTAATTAAATAAAGATTGTTTATTAATAATTACAGGAATTAGTGTAGATTGGGGTGAATTAAGCGTTTATTCTTTATTTGCTTGCAACATTGTGATTAGAATACTGCGTACTGAAATATTTGCGTCGCCGATACATTGAGGTATAATGTACTAGCGTACTAGGGAAAACATCTCGAAATAAATGTTTCAGCCAAGGATTGTGTAGTCCAGTGGACACATCACGGACTACAAAGCTTCAGTCAGTGTCAATAATTGAAGTTGTCAAAACTGCTTCTTGATTGTTCAATACTACAATGTTTGGCTGAAACATTAGTTCGAGATGTGTTCTCTGGTACGCTAGTACATTATACCTCGATGCGCCGATATCCTGGGAACAGAACAGGCGAATGATGATGATGATTATCAGCAGAATATTAATATTAAAATTGTTAAAATGCTATTTTGTTTTGGTCCCAAGTAGAAAAGGTATTCTTTTACACTATAATTAGGTAGGTAGGTATGCGTAGCGGAGCGTAGTGCGTGTCTTACTTGTTCTGTGCGGTATGTCGTCAAAAGTCAGAAAATGCAACTGAAAGTTAGAATACCATTTTGGATTGTTTCATTTTCAGTATTAGTGCGACGTTTCACTTCCAACGCTATTGGACCGTATCCAATTTCTTTAAAAATTAAAATAGCAAACATTTCTGTACCTTACCATAGAAGTAAGAAATTAATATGGCCTTGTGCTCTAAGTTTTATCGTATAACCATAGCATATTGAAAAATGAAGCTTATTATTTATTTATAAGTTAAAACGTATATGGGACCAAATCGAAACGCACATCTAGATATTATTGTCAGTGTTCTAACAATGTTAGAGTTAGGTATTCAAATAAGCAAGACAGCATCCCAATACGTATAGTTGAGTTTCATTCTAAACATTTTTTATTTCCTAATAACTTAAACATCCTATATACCTGGGCAATAACATAATACACAGGACAGGAGTAAGGTTTACTCCTGTGATAAATATACGTGCAGCAGGCAAAGTCAAATATTGTGAAAAATTACAAAAAGACAACAATAATTACTTTAAAGAAATTTACAAAATAACGCTGTCAACCCTGGCACTGCAGCGTCGCATGGAGCAGCGGGAGCCGCACGGGCGCGGGCGCGGTGGCGGTCAGTCGCTCGCAAGCTGTTACCGAGACCGCACGTCGCGTCGCGTTTTACCCACCGTTGGGCATTATCGTACTTAAATCACTTTACTTTTCCCACAGTTGGGTAAGATCTTCACCGCGGTACTAAACAGTGAAACTCGCAACAAACAAGTACCTATCAGGTTCGTAATCAACAATAAAGTTGCCGGTATCATTTATCAACGCTTACCACAGCTGTTTTAGAGTTGTGTTGATATCGATACGTCTTGCTGACGTCACGGTCTATACAAAGGACAATCTTTAACTTCTTGTCCTTTCCATAGGACTTTCTTCTCAAAAGGTTAACAACATTTGCCAAAATTCGTCAATCAAAGGACACGATGGACAAAACCGAGGAGTTGATAGAAATAATAAGGCATTATCCTATATTATATGACACGTCGCATGAAGATTATAAAAATAACAAAATCAAGAACAACATATGGGAAAGCGTGGCCGAGTCTATACAGGAGAGAGATGGTAAGTGGCCATTTTATTTACTAGCTTATTGCCCGCGACTTAGTTCGTGTGGTCTAAAAGACCTGCGGGTCTGTCCTGTTATGAACGGAATATGAAACATCCAATGCGGCCGTTTTAGACCCGCAGATTTGTAATATTTGACGACCGGATTGGCGTAGTGGCGCAGTAATTCATCTTGAAAGCAGAGACCTGGGTTCGAGTCCCGGTTTGGGGCAATTTATAAAAACGAAACCGAGAACAACAACTCACTTAATCTTAATTCTTATAAGTATGCGTTGCGGCTAACGGTTAAACTAACAAATATTTTTTTAAACAAATTACATAGTCTATCTTTCACGCTCTAGCACTTTATGTAGAGTTCTTACCTTACAACTTGTCTATGTAAAAGTACGAGGTTCGATTACGAGATCGGTATTAATTTGTTGAGAATTATGTCGTAACGCCGAATACTTAGTAATAATATTACTATTAAACATTGTTTAAAATTATTTACTACATAAATTAAATATTTCCTTACGCAACGGTGAAGGTAGTGCCGGGCTCGATTTCCGGACTAGGTCATAATGATTTGGTCGATTTAAGTAGTAAGTAATAATAAATAAATATTTTAAAGAAATTATTGCCTTAATCACACCAATTAGCTAGCTTCAAAGTAAGCAAAGCTTGTAATATGGAGACTAGATCAGATAAACAGTTTTTAAACGATTCTAAGTTTATAAACATCCATGACTTGGGTTTAAATGCTCGTGCTTATTAAATTAACATTATTTTGTCCCTTGCGGGATCCGAAGTCCGAACCCGTATCCGCCAGACACTAGTCCGGAGCGCGAACCACTAAACCAGACGGTCGTCAGTTATACCGTAAATTTTGGTAAATAAGTAAAAATATCCTCAGGTATTTCCTAGGTGTTATGATTGTTTTTATTTATACAAAAAATATCACATAAAATGGAATATTTAAGGGT
The DNA here is from genome assembly GCA_950371115.1 of Anania fuscalis. NCBI lineage: Eukaryota > Metazoa > Arthropoda > Insecta > Lepidoptera > Crambidae > Anania > Anania fuscalis. The sequence goes on from OX493342.1 coordinate 16,131,037, forward strand.
GTTTTATGCAGTTATTAATCATAGATTAAGCCTTTACTGCACTCTACAAAAACCTAACAAGGTAAAACCTAATGAGGTACATAAAAATTGCGTAATTTAGGTGATCTTATTGTTACAAGCGATCTCTTCAAGATTGTTTGTGTAGGTTTTTTTTTAATAGTCACCAATTATTTAGGCTTAAGTACTTAGGTCAAACACCAATGGCAATTAGATCTTGCAATCACGACCTGGGTATACTGTTTTGAATTTCCACAAGATAACTAACTCGGAATTAGAACCCGCTAGGTACCTCTTAGTAGTTACAATAATAAATCAATATATCTGACAAAACCGTTTATTCGCAGGAGACATCCCCAAAAGCCGCTGGAAGAACCTCCGAGACTCGTACAGCAAGCACCTTCGAGCTGTCAAAGGTGAAGAGTCCAAATATATCGACCGCTACAAGAGTTGGCCTTGGGTGTCACAGATGTCCTTCCTCCAGCCCTTCATAGAAGTAATCCCAACACGCTCCAACCGAGGGGTTAAGAAATATAAAACGGTCCAAAAACAAGACACACCTGCCACAGAGTTGCAGGCCATCAAAGCAGAAGAGTCATCCTCTAATGAGGTACAAAACGAAGACCCCATCTTTGTAGACACCCACAGAATGATCGAATCCCAACAAGACGTGTCTCAGTATTTCATTAGTGACGTGAAGAGTGTTAGTAATAGCAATTTCAGCACTACGCCTTACGATGAAACGGATTTAATATTTTTAGGGTATTCTAAGCTAATTAAGAAGATGTCTCGAAGGCAGCAAGCGGCGGTTAAATATAAGATAGCGAAGGTTATAATGGACGCTGAGATGGAGGGCGCTGATGCTGAACGACCACCAGCAAAAAAATCAAAAACTAGTGCTTATTACATATCTGATACTGATAATTGACTCTGATGTTGTTAAGTTTTTACACTATAAAGTTATTCTCATATTTACTAGATCGTTAGGTAATATTCAGCGATTTGTGTTGCTAGAGGCGTGGAAAATCAACAACGTTGCTTGACGTCGCCAGGCATCTTATATCGTTGTCTTTTTCTCACAAGATTGTAATGAAAAATGTTTGGGAACGTTTGATGACGTTGCCGAATCTCCTGCAACACGTGCCATCAACATTCGTCTCCGATAAAAATTAGGTTTTAAACCACAAAGAACGCACTGAAAAGTGGAACCTCTACAACTGTTGATCTATGTTACACTTCAAGAAATGTGCGACGTAGTGCAGTAATACGACGTAGCTGCAATGGCGGTTGATATCAGCTGCAAATTATTATTTGCCATCAGCCGTTATTTGATTGTTTGGGAAACATGAAGTTGATTTAATAAGAAAACAAAGAAAATTATTTTTATTCGTAATTCGAGACTTACGTTCCTATGTAAATAGCGATTTCCTATTTAATTACTCTTTGTTTTATATTCTTAAAAACAAAAGGACCGTCTTAAAGATATAAGTTACAATAACGAAGTTAAAGTTTGTTATAAATAAGAAAATTACAAAAAGTTCTTAAAACAAAGTTGTATTTTTGTAACCTCCTTCCAAATTATCTTTTACTATCAAAATGATCCACAGCTTTGCCTGCGTAGAATATAGTGATCGGGAGTCATTAAGGCACCTCTGCAGACATCCAGACTATAAGGTCAGAATAGAAAACGGACTTCCTAGTGAGCGTAGAGTTTATTTAATCACCTTTTAAATACTTAAATCCATAAATGTAGACAGAATAGCAAGCTAGCCAAGCATGAGCAACAAAACACGATATAATATAGCGATTTATCGCATATTTTTTGTCAAAATATAAACTATTATCAAAAAATCGAGCATGACCGTGATGTCGCCGGCACGGACATGCTCACTGTTTCGATAAAAGTTCAAAATGGCGGCTATATTACCATATTCTGAAAGTTGGGTGTCGATAAATCGCTATAACGTATCATATCGTGTTCTGTTGCTCATGCTAGAGGGGCAGGATAACAGCGTTAAGACGGTAAGTAGGAGGTGTCTGCCGGTCTTGCAGACTTACCAAACAAAGTAACGGTAAGGTAACATAGTTTGAAGAACTGAGAACGTAAACCAGCCTTAGGATCCCATAAACATTTCTAATTCTTTTACCGGCCGAATCGGTTCGTACGTTTTGAAAACAGACACACAAACAGACAAGCATACAGGCATTAAACTTGCAACACCCTTCTTTTTGCATCGAAGGCTAAAAATAATAGTTTCCATGGCAAAAATCCGAATAGGGTCGATTATTAGACTTTATCTCCATCATCAATACACCCCATTATTCTATCCCAATACCAAAATTCAATACTTTGTTGCACGGAACCCTAAGCAGATTGAATAGCGGCCACGTGACGAAGGGATAGGCAATTCGATTCCCGGTTGAATCAGTGAATTTATGGGTCTGTACGGTGATTGATTCGATGCGGTGGATTTACAAAGCTTTATGTAGCTCGTTGGAAGATAGTCGTAGTAATTTATGTGCTTTTGTTTTAAATACTTAGATCAATTACTGAAGAGACTGATTACCTATCCGTCTTGTAAAAGACAGATTCAACTTACTACATTAAGGCCTTGACACGCTTGAATGACCTTGACGCGTCGCGCCCATACAATTTCGCGCGTGCGAATGACCTCTAAAAATCGGAAAAACATGTTTTTTTATGAAATTAATGCCTTTAACGAGAATTTCCAAATAAAACTCTCAATTCAAAACATGTATATTTCCAAATCTTGTTTTGTGTGAAAACAGTAATGAAATAGCATGTGCCGTTTAAGAGAACATTTGCATGGAAAAATAGACACTTTTTTGGGCATTTTTTAATCCAAGGGACTTAACGGAAAATCAATACAAGATGTTTTTTAAATCCTCTTCTAGCATATCGTATTTTAAATTTTTAGATTCAAGTAACAGGTATTCTGACAATTTGATTTTCATATTCGAGATTTTAGGCACTTGGGTGGTGTTAAGGTGGTGTACAGATATTGTTGGTAGACCGTAATACCACTGTGTCTAAACAAAATGTTCAACAGACAGTTTAAATAGTTTCAATATTTCTGCCTTACCTTAAGGTTGCCTAGTCGAGGATTCTTTAGGCAAGTCTGCCACTTGATTTTTTTTCGTGCGATAGAGAGTTATTATGTCTTAGTTCTATGGCTTCTATAAAGAGGGGAAGAGAAAGACCTCAGACCTCCTGGCTGACTAATATACAGAGAGACATGAAGGAACTGGGTCAGAGGGAAGAGGACGCACAGCGACGGACCACGTGGCGTCCCATGATTGGAAAAGCCGACCCCGTGTAGCGGGAAAAGGCGAGGCCAAAGAAGAAGAAGAAGAAGATAGAGAGTTATTAACAAACAAATAGTGTAGACCTGGCAATGCCGAAAACCGCTGGATGCAGGCCGCTTCCAACCGGGCAATATGAAATTCATTGGGCCTATATTTAGCAGTGGACGTCCTATGGCTGAAATGATTATGAGGAAATAGTGTACTAGTGTTCCAAAAAGGTGGATTTTTGCAAGCTATTTACAAGTATTCTCAGTTTCAAACACGCTGGCTGCAGCTCTTGCAACTAACGTTTTTCGTCTCTTGAGATCTCTCTCGTCTTTTAAGATTTTTTCGAACGGAATATCAAATAAACTGTTTTAGTTATAGACTGCACTAAACTCGCAGTGTTATCAAAGCTGTGTTGAATTTAAAGTATAAAGCGGATAGTTTGAGAGATTTTTATGACACAGACGAAAGTTGTAAAGGTTAGTTTGAAGGGAAGTCGTAAATCGTGGGAGGGCTGGCTTTTGAAATGGAAGTTTAAGCAAACGGAGCCGGTGTCTGTTGGTTTTGCTATTGCTGAATGAAATGATATTATTTATTCAGTATATAGGCCCTTCTCCGGGCACTTATACACGTCCCAAAATATAACTTAGCCCTACCACCGCTTCGGGAGTAGTCCCGAAGCCTATATGTAGATATAGGCTGGTGATGAGAAAAAGCGGCACAACAAAGTCACCTTTGTCAGCCTGATTTTTCAGGATATACATTTTACAAGACAATTAGTAAGTGCGAGCTAGGCAGTTTAAGTCCATACACTCCCAATCATCTACAATCTTTTAATTTGTAATATCCTTTTTTTTGTAAGGACTATTTAATGTGGATTTTGAACTCATGAATAGGTAGTTCATCAAGAGTTTGTGGTACTTTATTAAACAATTTTATACCATTCCCCATACATAAATTACCAACTTTTTTCAATCTGAAGCTCGGAACGGCAAGTTTATTTTTATTTCGAGTATTATAATGATGTGAATCACTTTTTAAGCTAAACAAACTTAGATCTTTTCTAACATACATAATATTTTCAAAAATGTACTGCGATGCAACGGTTAATATATTGACCTCTTTAAAAATCTCCCTCAGAGACTCGAGGACCAACACAGTATATTGCACGTATGGCTCTTTTCTGCAACACAAAGATTAATTCAATGTCAGCAGCTGAGCCCCATAGCAATAGACCATACGATAACAAACTATAAAAATAACTAAAGTATACTAGAATTTAAAAGTATTACGGTTACTCGCGACATGACAACTAAGTATAAGATGTTTGGTATATCAAATATATCCCACAGGAACATTGGATCGGGATAAAAAGTTATATGTCCTATATGTTAATCCCGATCTTATTCTACATGTAAGCAAAATTTCATCCAAATCCGTTCAGCCATTTACGTGTGATCGAGTCACAAACATCCAAACATCATCACAACTGTTCGCATTTATAATATTAGTGGGATAAGCATTGCACAAAACATGTCAAATTCTTTGCTGTCGTATCATATTTAATGTCAAGCTAATAAATCACAATAGTATCTATCGCTGGCCGCAAAGCTTTAAATAACAATGGTTGTTTTATAACAACTTTCTAAGGTCAGAAGGGCTCATACTGTATTCCGATAATTATTTATTACGTCCATCATGAACAAAGACTTCATAGCCAGCGAAAAGCATAGAATCAGTTAAATAAATAATAAATATTGGACAACATCACATACATTGCTCTCATCCTAAGATAAGTTGCTAAAGCACTTGTGTTATAAAAATCAGAAACAACGACGGTACCACAACACCCAGACCCGAGCCAATATAGAAAAGTTCGTTGTCTACATTGACCCGACCGGGGATCGAACCCGGAACCTCGGAGATGGCGGCGCCATTAAAAGTCCGGCGTGCTCGCCTCTCGGCTACGGAGGTCGTTAGTTAGAGTTGTATAATAAATGGCTTCGGGTTTACCACAGTAATATAAAAATGCCTGTCCCTCTCTCAGGCTCCCTCAGCTGCGATTAGTTCACAAGCCACTCCAAAATCTTCAATTTTAATATTATCAGCTCTGCCTGGCCTCTCTCACTTCCCATGTAGGCATCGAAAACATAGGGTATTAAACAGTGAGTTTTATTCGCCTATTTTCCTATAACTATTTTCGAAATGCACACCAGCATCCATCCACACCTTTGCAGAGTCGGATTTCTGGAGTGTTTAATATTCTGTGGTTATGCAAGCGATTAAGCCTGCCCATGGCCACTATAAGCAGGTTACTCACCTAGCTACACGGCTGCTAGTTGCTACACGTCAGGTAACGTATCTGATACTGTATCTCGGAGGGTCATTGCGAGCTTCATGCGCACCAGAGCTCGCAGCAGGCTCGTGCCTACGTACTCACTTGATACGGTATCAGATACGCTACATGCTACACGGCTAGGTGAGTATACACAGCTTTAGATATGCAATGCGAGGGGCAATTATGGTGACTATTTATTTTATCTTTTTATTGCGTTCGATTGAACTAGTTAACATCTTAGATTGTGACTGTGTCAAAATACAATGTGATATGGGCGGTACTTCTAACCCGTTAACAATTTGGGGGGTCAAATCCTCACCCAATATGAATAGCGGCTATAATAACAAAAATAATTCATTAAATTATTTTCGAAAAAAAAATAATTGCAGATTTGTTTTGACCCCAAATTACTTTTATTGTCAATAAAATTTGATACTGAACTTAGCCTTAACGGGATAGAAGTACCGCCCATATCACATTGTATATTATATTGTTACTTCTACGCTTTTGACTTTTACTTCCATCATAAACAATAAGAGTTCGCTATAGGCTCACCCGATAAAATCGAGTTGAATTACTGATAATATTGTTTTGAGAAATGTACAATTATACGCAATAAAAAGCTTTCACTGATAGGAGGAGTAATGAGGTTATTGTTAGCAAAACACATATTTTAATCTTCTTCGAGTTTCTTGGGATGCCTACTTTTATAATTTATTAGTTTTTTTTATAACTAACCGATAAAAAATAAGCTACTATGTTATCAAATCTCGTAATTATATATAGCTGACCCGGCAACTCCGTATCGCCTAACAGTTTTTTTTTCATCAATTTTTTTAATGTGTTATTATTTATTCTGTTATTCCGGGCGGAGAAAATTCATACAAATTATAAACCATGAAAATCAGTCCAGCCGTTCTCGAGTTATAAGCGTTGTAACAAGCACGACTTTGTTTTATATAATAAGGAGATCAGATATAAAAAAATGTTTAATTTTTCTGTCATTTGCTGTCAGTTGAGTTTTTTTTTATTACATGTTAGTTGCGTTTTGTTATACCACGTTTTATGTCACGTTCCACGGATTCCAAGGAAAAGGTGATTCACCTTATCCTAGGAATCCCCGAAGACCAGAAGCAGACCATCCTGGAGAGAGATCGCCGAGTAGCCCATATGTCCGGCAGTGGCTACATCCGCTTCTTCTCTCCGGACGAGCCCGCAACAACCGGACAGGAACCGACAGCGACGAGTGAGGCCGCAGGGATAACATCCAACCCAGCGGCATCCACCTCAGCTCCCCAACCGGGTATGAGCGAGATGGAAGTAAACTCGGCGCTGCACATTGAGGGGAGCTACAGCGACGAAGATGACGTCCTGCGTAGCCCTTAGCTCCCTCAATGTCATACAGACAAACCTCCAGCACAAGCAGATAGCGGCGGCAACTTTACGCAGAGTGCTGGAGGTAAACAACAAGACCGTCGCTCTTATCCAGGAGCCCTGGATCAGGAATAATAGAGTCTGCGGTCTAAACAACATCGGTGGTAAGTTACTGCTGGACACCTCAGTTGAAAAACCGAGAACCTGCATCTACATGCCTAATAACGTAACAACAACCTTGCTTAACCAATTCTGTTCTAGAGACCTCACAGCAGTGAAGATATCTACAGTACAACAGACCGTCCTAGTGTTAGCTTCGGTGTATATGCCAAGTGAGGGCGAAATTCCTGCAAGGGAACTAGCCCAACTGGTACAACACTGCGAAGCACACGAATGGGACCTGATCATCTCCGCAGACTGCAACGCACATCACCCGCTGTGGGGAAGTAAGGACACAAACAAAAGGGGTGAGTCTTTAGCCGAATATTTACACCAAGCAAACCTGAACATTATGAACAGAGGTATAGAACCCACTTTCGTAAGCTCAAGGTATCAATCTATCATAGACGTTACTTTGGCAACACACGCGGCGGCAGACCTCATTGAGGGTTGGCATGTATCAAATGAACCCTCCTTCGCAGACCATCGCCGCGTCTGTTTCCAAATACAGTACACACAAACACACCCTGTTCCATATCGCAACCCCCGCAAAACAGATATAACAAGGTACACAAATCTACTAACCAAGTCGCTAGGTGATGTACAACTAACAGACGTAACACTTAGTACTGATAACATAGAATCAAACGTTCAGCTCCTAACTGAATCCCTTAGAGACAGTTATGAACTGGCTTGTCCTGAAGTAACACCCAAAACCTCGGGTAAAAGTACCTGGTGGGGGCCAGAACTCGACCGACTACGCAAGGGACTCAGGACACTCTTTAACCGAGCAAAAAACACCAGATCCACTGAAGACTGGGAAAAATACAAAACAGCACAAAAACACTACAAGAAAAGAATCAGATTCCGGAGAACGGAAAGCTGGCATGATTTCTGTAATACCATTAACTCAACCAACCAAGCCGCAAGAATAAAGAAAATCCTTTCAAAAGGCGATCTCAAACTCCTGGGCTCCCTGAAGAAAGAAGACGGCACTTATACAAACACAGATGAGGAAACCAGTACAGTACTACTGGAAACTCACTTCCCAGGCTGTCAAATAACGTCAGACTACGGATGGTCTGACGAGCAATACAGCACACCAACAACCCAAGAATGGGAAATTGCAGACAAGGTAGTAACGACAAATAAAATAGAATGGGCTCTAAAGAGCTTTAAGCCCTTCAATTCGGCAGGGCTGGACGGAATCTTCCCAGCACTACTACAATGGCAGACCAACCAAGTAACAAAACATCTACTACCAATCTACAGGGCCTGCATTGCATTTAAATACATACCAAAAACATGGAGAGAGGCGAAAGTAGTCTTCCTGCCAAAACCAGGCAAGGAAGACTATACACACGCCAAAGCTTTCAGGCCCATTAGTCTAACATCATTCCTACTAAAAACACTGGAAAGACTAGTAGACCGATACCTAAGGGACGGAGCGCTAAAACGTAAGCAACTACATCCCCAACAACATGCATACAGAACAGGCAGATCAACAGAGTCAGCGCTGCACATGGTGGTGCATAAAATAGAAACGGCTATCACAAATAAAGCTTCAACCCTAGCTGCCTTCATAGACATAGAAGGGGCTTTCGACAAAACCATGCACAACAGCATTAACCACGCCCTACAGAAATACAACGTCGATCCAGTCATAAAAAACTGGATAACGCAACTAATAAGTAAAAGGGCGGTTCAAATAGTGGTGAACACTACCACAAGAGCAAAGGTAGTAAAAGGATGCCCCCAGGGTGGTGTCCTTTCACCACTCCTATGGAACATAGTAGTGGATAGCCTACTGTACAGACTAAACGAAAGAGGATACACTACTATTGGTTATGCAGACGACCTAACAATACTGATAAACGGAAACGCTGAAAATCTGCTCTGCGGAATTATGCGCTCAGCACTTCAGATAGTAGAAAAATGGTGTGACGAGCATCAACTATCAGTAAACCCGAAAAAGACAGAACTTATCCTTTTCACCAACAAAAGGAAGTTACCTCCACTACAATTACCAAAACTATTTAACACAGAACTCTCGCTATCAACTCAGGTGAAATACCTGGGCGTTATCCTTGATAACAAACTGAATTGGGCGAGTCATATCGATACAAAAATAAAGAAGGCCTGTATAGCATTTTGTCAATGTAGAAGACTAGTTGGTAAAAGTTGGGGTCTAAATCCAAAAATCACACTTTGGCTCTACACATCAGTTATCAGACCTTCTATAACTTATGGATCAGTTGTATGGTGGCCCAGAACACAACTGACCACAGTGAAAACAAAACTCCAGAGTCTACAACGACTAGCGAGCGTAGCAACTACTGGATGCATGAGAACCACCCCATCAGCCGCGCTCGAGTTCCTCCTAAACTTGAGACCGCTAGATCTCATCATACAGGAGGAAGCACAGTCAGCCGCCCTGAGACTAAGAGCAAATGGACTATGGAAACAAAACATTGAAACAACACACTCAAAAGTTCTGCAGGAGGTCCTAAAGGAGTTACCACTCCTCGAGGCGCCCATGGACAGAACTCCGTGTCAACACATCTTCGATCGAAGATACAATATCCAACTCACAGAAGAACCAAAAGACAACTCTGGCGTCGATGAAGTTAGGATATATACAGACGGCTCAAAAACGGCACACGGTACCGGAGCCGGCGTCTTCTCGAATGATTTAAACATAAATATATCGACCACACTAGACAAGTTAAACTCCATCTTCCAGGCAGAATGCATTGGTATAACCAAAGCGGCACAGGCGGTTGCAGCCAGAGACGTCCGAGATCTTGGCATAAAAATTGTCTCGGATAGTGCATCCGTACTCCAAGCCCTACAAAACAATGTCGTAACCTCCGCACTCATACTAGAGTGTCACAATGCACTCCAATCCATTGCAAACACGAACAGAGTAGTTCTGCAATGGATCAAAGGACACAGCAACTCACTGGGAAATGACACCGCAGACGAATTGGCCAAAAGAGGATCGAAGGTAGTAGTCCATGGACCGGAACCACTACTGCCTATACCTCAGGCCCAAATTAAAACGTGGCTGCGTGAAAGAACCACAGGAACCCACCATACCGAATGGATGAACAGTGTAGGATGCAGGCAAACAAAAGATGCAATTCCGGCAGCATCAAAAAAGCTTGCCCGCAGCCTCATCAGACTAAAACGGAACGAACTTCGGAAGGTTGTAGGTACTATAACCGGTCATTGTTCACTAAACAGGCACCTATTCCACATAGGAGTAACAGACAGCCCCACATGCAGAGGATGCATGGAGGCAGAGGAAACGCCGCGGCACGTGCTCATGGAGTGCGAGAGCGTGGCAGAACAACGGGCACGGATTCTCCAATCACCAGGATCACTCCCGGAGGCATTCAGGAGCCTGAAGGGTCTGCTGGCCTTCTGGGATGACTTGGGCTGGTTGGAGTAGGGGAAGGACACAGCACGCACAATGGCCCAATCGAGAGGCTAAGTGCGGACACCTCCCAGCTAAACTAACTAACTAACTATGTCACGTTCCACGGGAACGAGATAAAAAGTCAATCCTATGTCCGTCTCCTGGTTCTACCTGGTTAAACCGGGAATCGAACCAACTTACCATTCAAAACAATTCGCGGCACTGCGCCGTTCAACATGTATTTATCTGCACACTGTAAAAGCTGCCAAAGGTGCAGTGTCATTACTGCATTTTTTCTCGTCTCCACATGGCAGGCAGCAATAAATCGCTTTGACAGATCGATCCGTGCTCGATCGTGGCAGGTAAAGGTGTGCGTCCACTGCGTCGGAATCTCATCGTACTTTATCCGGATTTGTTGCTTTTGGTTGTATGTATTTTATCATCATCATCGTCATTTTAGCCATAGGACGTCCACAGCTGACCATAGGCCTCTCCCAGTGGCTTCCAGATTGGTCGGTTGGCAGCGACCTGCCTCCAGCGGCTTCCTGCAACCTTTACTAGGTCGTCTGTCCACTTGTGCGTGGACGTCCCACGCTGCGCCTGCCGGTACGTGGCCTCCATTCCAGAACCTTTCTGCCCCATCGGCCGTCAGTTATACGTGCTATGTGCCCCGCCTACTGCCACTACAGCTTGCTTATCTGTCGGGCTATGTCTATGTATTTATTTACATGTCGCAGAACAGAACCGATGAAAGGTAAAATAGGTAAACAGATTCTTGAGTGGAGACGATGCCTAGGCAACCTAGTGTGGGCAGCCCCCAGTTCGATCAATGATTAAAATGCCGGAATTTTGTAAAACAAAATAAATGTCATTCCGACTCTACAGGGTATAATAGTCCATACAGTGGAAGTACCCTAACAGCATTTCACATAATATGCCGATGCTCCGGTCGACGCGAACGCTTTGTTTCCGATTCAGTGGACGCTTACCTTTAAACCTCGACAAATGTTTGGCATCGGCTGGAGCATTTTTATTGGCGATTTGACTGAATGCTTTGTTGCTGGTAACGATCTCGAAAATTCACTGTATTTTATAAGCTTTGTGTATTTGAACAAGATAAATGCGCTTCGATTTGTTTATAGTCTGTGTGCATAGTATTGATATATAACTATATAACATATAACTGGCGAGTATCTCGGATCGCGATGGTTTAATGCAAAGGGTCTTGTAATATTCCCGATGTGAGTCAATTTAGAGTCATTTTATTTTAGCCGAGAGGAGAGCATACCGGACTTGGCCTCGCCATCTCCGAGGTGCCGGGTTCGATTCTCGGCCATGCCAATGTAGAAATGAACTTTTCTATATTGTCTCTGGTCTGGGTGTTAGTACGATCGTTGATTCTGATTTCTGTAACACAAGTCCTTTAGCTACTTACCATAGGATCGGAGCAATGTATGTGATGTCGTTCACGCCTCTCGGCTAGGATTGACAAATGCCGAGAAATCACGAGGTAAACAGTCATCGTTTTATATATCTGACAGGCGATTTAAGCCATAATTATGTATCCACTATGTTCGCGAACGTCTTGCGCTCCGCGCTCTTGCAACATAGGGGATACGTTCGCGCTCCTGGAGCGTGCAACGTGCGCGCTCCGCGCTCGGCGCTCCAGTCGGTGGCGGTGTTTGGGCAAACACAAAGGGGAGCGCGATCCGTATCCATTGAAGCAGTTGCAGGAGCGCGGAGAGCAAGAGGTTCGCGAACATAGTGGATACAAGGCTTAATAAGCGATCGTCACTTATCTAAGCCCCAATTAACCCAAATATTTATTTTCTATAATTCCCTGTGGTCCAACTTGGAGGTCGATGCAAATATTTTATGTGCCACTTTACTCCACAAGGTATACTTAATTTATTTTTGCCGACGCGTTATGAATAAAACTACGAAACGAATTCCTTTTTATTAGCCACTGAGAATGTCGTAAAGCCACAATACGGGGACATTCAGCTGGTTTTTAGGGTTCCGTACCCAAAGGGTAAAACGGGATCCTATTACTAAGGCTCCGCTGTCAGTCTAGTCTGTCTGTCCGTCTGTCACCAGGCTGTATCTCATGAACAGTGATAGTTAGACAGTTGCAATTTTCACAGATAATGTATTTCTGTTGCCGCTATAACAACAAATACTAAGAAACAGAATAAAATAAATATTTAAGGGGGCTCTCATACGACAAAAGTGTTTTTAGCGATTTTATTAGATAATTTTATATCCTTCGTGCGTGAGTCTGACTCGCACTTGGCCGGTTTTTTAATACTACAGTGCCATTTGGAGCACTAAAACAAGATAGTGACAGAGCAGAGTATGACTTAGACGTTAAAAAGTATGACTTAGAGTTAGACTTAAAAACAACACTTCCCAAGTTTTGTGGCCTAATTTATTATATATCATACAGTGTTACTTTAACCTTGTTTTTGTAGTGCGACGGTTAATAACTGGGGTTTCTGGTAACGCAATTATGTAGTCTCCATGGTACCTATTAATGGATTGGTTGGAGTGCGGGGGTTACCATGAGCTTAAACTATCCAATTAAATTCCAGGCAGTTCAGTATTGGTGCAGCTCCCTAAATCGCTCAGATTAATACTATCTGCGCTGAATCTGAGCTTCTAAGCATAGTACGAATCTGAGCGACTCAGTTAGCTGCTCAGACGCTGAACTGCTTGGAATTTGAGTGGATAATTAAAAGCTCATGTTACCCCCTTGTATTTAACGAAGGCTTATAAACTGGGAACTGAACCTACTGCTACCGTTTACGTAAAACTCCCGATCTATTAGCCGGGTTTCGAACCCGCTCCCGTCTCCGTCACTAAAGATCCTATCACTCACTCATACATACAAATACTTTGCTTACTGAATTGGGGAACGGAAAAAACAAAGAAAGTACCACAGCCTAGATCAGCATCTTTATTCGAATGTTAGTGATCTTCTTCTTCTATGGCCAATCCGCAATTCTACGTTCTCCGATGTCAACATATTAGTAATATTTTATTATCATTTACGAAGAAATAACAATTCCTAACAACTCTCGCTTGTACTTAAACAGTCCAGTACTAGAGTCACTAATCAAATAATGTCAGAATTTTTGTAGAACCAAAATGTTATTTCTACTTCACAGAATATGTGACGCAAGTCCATCGATCCATTTTTATTTTCCAGGCGACGAAAATGGTTGAAATTAATCTATAGAGAATACTTATTAGAAATGGAAGTTATGAAGAGGAAAAGCTATTTAGTGTGTTCTGCGCATTTCGAAGATTCTTCAATTAAAATAATAAAACACCTTAAAGGCGATGCAGTTCCTTTATTACTACTCAACCAATCTCAAGGAAGTGCATCTTGTTCAGACACACCGTCAACATCCTCACAAACCAAAGGAAAAGGCAAAGGATCATGTAAATATCTTAACATCGGAACTCAAACAGAATCAATAAAAACAACAGAAAAAGAAACACAGCCTTTTAAATCACTAACAGAAGAATCGCCCAAAAAAAAAAAAATTGCAAATGAAACAAAGGATTTTAAAATTCAAACGAGAGTTAGATCTACAAACGGAAGTTAAGAATGAAAGGGAATAGCTCTTGAACGAGCAATTATATTGATGCAATTAAACGGTTATAACTGTGAATTCAAAGACAGTAGCATAAAAATAGAAGGTCAGGGAGGGTAACCATGAACTCTTAAAACAATCCCAGATTTGAGATTGTTGTAAGAGTTCATGGTTACCCCGCTGATAGCCAAGATATGAAGATTCCTTTATGAGCAAAAAAGCTGCAAAAAAAATACCTACTCATTTTAGGGCAGCCGGGACGCTTACGTGGTCTTAATGGTCCACACTCAAAGAAAAATAATTATACTGAGGGTTGCATGGAAAACTGTTTTATTCCAATAAATGCGAGTTAAAAAACCTCCTTGATGCCGTTATTAATATTACGTAAATATTAAACGTTGTTTGCAAGTACATAATTCCTTGCTCCCTTCTATGTTTTTTCCATCCGATTGAATCACATTGATGCGACTTCCGTATGGAAAAATATAACTTGGTAACTTCATGAATTTCATCAGTTTCCCATCCTCTTCTAACTTACCGTTCCATCTCTTTCTACACCAATCGCCATTATAACGATAGAGTGACATTGAGCGTAATTTTGCGCAGTTACGTCACTTTTCTCCCGAAATTCTTCGAGTCATGCAAATTTCGGTGTTGTCCTTTGGAGTTAAGGTTGAAGGGTCTAATATAGGGTGAGGTAATGAAGTTGGCAGGGTAGGAAGTGTGTCCCCTAGGGGTTGCTATCTCGGTCGCTGTCAGCTGACGCATCAGGCGACGTAGATTAGGTAGGAATACACTTGCCGAGAGACTGAATGTAAACGACAGCCCTGTATTATGTCGTATTATTAAAACAAAGATGGGTTTTTATATTTTTGGTAAATACGAGTAAAATTATTATTACGCTGTTTTTATTTTTTAGTTTGGAATGTACAGACAGCTCGTCGACCTACCACAAATCGTCTAATTTTCTCAATTGAAAAAGATCTCTACATGGAAAATCTGTTGGAGAACTTTTAACTTTTGCAAATTAATATAAGGACAGAATTGACATCTAGTAATCAATCAGCATAATAGCATTTGACATAATGTATTGAAAATTAGAATTGAATGTAATTAGGAAAATGTTATAGCATGAATTATATAAGGAATCATTAATGGAATGATATTTAATTTGATTTCAATGTTTGACAATGTTCACGTATGCCTCATGGAGGTTGTAATGTAACCATTGACCACCTTTAACGCTAATGTATATTGTATATAATACTGCTGTTACATTATGAAGTGATTAAATGAATATGAATATGAATATACATTTTTGGGTAGGTTGACGTGCTGTTGACTGTGCTAATGAATAAAGATGACAACAAAAATTGTTTTATTAATATTTATTATTTTATACACGACAGAAATTCGTTGGTTTTAGAGCTGAAAAAGTCACATTGTCTCGCTCAAATACAACATTTTAGAGGGAACTAGAACAAAATAAAAACATTTTCCCATTCAAATGGTAACAGATGGAATTTTTAGTATGCAGATAGGTAGGTAGCTACTCCTAAAATATCACACTGCCACTGCAAGTATTATCCTACCAATAAAATTTACATTATCCCCTTTATTATTAGTTCTCAGTTTACATAAAAACGAAGATCCACATTCCATTCCAAACACATTTATACAAAGGTAACTGAGTTTGTTGCGCCGCTTCTTCTCATCACCAACCGATATGTAGTCCCGAAGCGGTGAGGGCTAAGTTATATGTTGGGACGTGTATATGTGCCCGGAATACGGGCATATATACCAATAAAGAATTTGAATTTGAATCACAAAAGGAGTCGCCTTGTATTGTTGATCTTGCCCATAGTAAGTATATCAACCGACTTCAAAAAAGGATTAGGTTCTAAATTAGACTGAATGTTTCTTTCTAATTCAGTAGTTTTGCGACTAATTAAGTTGGCGTAATCCGAGATTAGCTATGCCTGTGTTTCCTCATTAATACCAATTTCCGACGATATACTTATGTCATGTCATTAATTTATTGTGTCATTAATATATAGTGCCGTGTGGGGACGGCCGTAAAGAATACACTTCCCCACCGCCAACATTAGTCGTGTCGTAAGAGGCGACTAAATCCTGTAGCACGAGACGGGGAGCAGCGTCTGCGTGCGAAATAATAAAAAAACTGCGCTCGCCAACCCGCCTGCCAAGCGTGGCGAGTATGGCAACAACCCCCCGATGACAGAAGTCACTGGGGGAGGCCTATGTTCAGCAGTGGAAGTTCTGTGGCTGAAATAATGATGATTAATTAATTTAAAGTCAATTTACGAGATTGTTAAGTATTGCGTGTCAATATTTCAAAATACACAAGGAATTTAAGTAGACCTTAGAAAGAAGCAAAAATGTTAACTTGAAGATTTAAAAGTTATTTGAAAAAGTCAACGTTGTAGCGTCACAATACATTTTTGATAATATTATGTATGTTAGAACAAATCTAAGTTCGTTTAGCCTTAAATGTGATTCACATCATTATAATACTAAAAATAAAAATAAACTTGCCGTTCCGAGCTTCAGATTAAGGAAAGTGGGTAATTCATTTTGAGGAAATGTATAAAAATCTTCAATAAAGTACCATAAACTCTTGTTGACTTACCTGTTTATGAGTTCAAAAACCACATCTAAAAATCCTTATGGAAAAAGGATACTACAAAGTTGAAGATTACTTGAACGACAAGAGTGCATGGACTTAATAGCCTGCCTAGTTCGCACTTACACTATCTTGTAATTGTATTTCCTGTAATAAAATCAGGCTGACAAAGCTGACTAAGTTTGTTGCCCCGCTTCTTCTCATCACCAGCCGATATGTTGTCCCGAAGCGGTGGTAGGGCTAAGATATATGTTGGGACGTGTATAAGTGCCCGGAGGAGGACCTTTTATATACAGAATAAATAATTTTATTTCATTTCATAACATTTAAAAAAACTTACTGTGATGTGTAAAAAATCTCACATACTTAACTAAACCATTCTTTATTAAAATGTATTCTCGCTTTAAAAAACCGCATTTCTCTAAAAATACTATTTGGCTACTGTATGCTGAAAATCAGCGTCGTGATATGTCCCTGGCTGTCACGACAAATGCTGAGCGGGGGCCTTTTTGACACATTTTTTTTTTCTAATCTTAATTCTTTTGTATTCTATGTATGATGTGTGTGTCAAATAAATATTTTTCTATTCTTTTTCTATATTTTCGGACCCCACCTATGTGTATGCAAAGTGGTCAGTGCATCTGCATACGTTGCATATGCATGCGGAGCAATCTGGAGCTTACGGGATACTTTGCGAGAGAATTTATACTAAAAATAGATTTTACTAGAAAGTACGTAGCGATGGCCCTAAGTGCTGTTGGATTTTACATAAAATAATGTAAAATTCGGAGCAAAATTAAAAAAAAACTATTGGCCTTACTACATAATAGATAGACTATTCTAAAATTAGAATAGTTTGTTACGGGATTGCTACCATGTACCTTATTTTTGAGTTCCCGATATTTCAAAAAAAATTTAATCGCGAGGATGGGTTTAAATTGTCAAGTGTCTGGAATCCAGTGATTCGTATGTGCAAAAACCGGAAAAAACAACAAACTGCTGTGTCGCGGTCAGATACTGTTAGTGTTGTGAGTCGAGAACAGGTGCGAGAAAATAGTGAGTTTGTAGACAATGGTACCGACGCGTGCAATAAAAGACAGCGAAAGAGGGTAGACCGATATGTTTGCCCGTAACAACTTACCCGCAAGATCTTCAGTTACTCCGTGATCATGGCGCTTGCAACAGTGCCGAAATATCGGGAACTCAAAAATAAGGTACATGGTAGCAATCCCGTAACAAACTATACTAATGTTAGTGACCATGAAAGTTCAAAACAATATATTCTAAAATTAGTCAACAAATTTGAAATGTTGACACATCAGACATTCGAGACATATTATTAACAATCACTTTTAATTGGTTGACTAATCTTTAGACAAGTGTTTAAACCTAGTCTATCTTTTTGTAGTAAGGCCGTATATTTTTAAAGTGTTTAGATTACTAGGTCCGTTTTATTCATTGTGTAATACACTGAATTAATCTCTCGAGATAAAGAAATAATATCCAAAGTAGTTAAGGAAGCCCTATGTTCAGAAGTGGAGGTATTATAGCTGAAATGATGATGACCTTTGAGTTACCAGGTACCAGACAATGTATGATTTAGCCTTAGGCATCTCTCAGACTATCAGCAAACTAAGACATCCGATGTCCGAGAGAATTGCCCCGACGAGGAATCAAACCCTAAACCCATGTGCTAACTTAAGGCATTGCGCTGGTTGGGTAGAAATATAAAAAAAGTTGATCTACATACACGCTTGTTTAAACATTTCTTCTAATGTACGAGCATTATTAAAATAAAAGGTACTATCAATTGAGAAAAATGGACTGTACTAAGATCTATCAAAAACAATAATAATTGCTTTTGTAATTAACGAATGAAACGAAAAAAATATTATTATTTTAAGACATATTTTAAATTCAATTATGCAAAGACAAACATAATTACGACGGTGAGTGTGGACTTCAAGTAGACTCCTTCAAAATGTGATATTAAAATATTCCACTTTTTTAAATAAACTCCACTCACAAAGGAATATCGAAATAACACCATCTCTGTTATAAACTAATTACATTCGTAATTAATTCACAAAAGCTGCAACGGTCCCCTTCATCTGACTTTGAACTCTCTTCACAATCCAAAACCGACCTTAAGTATAACAAATAAAGTTTCATTTTGCAAATTCAGTGGCAACCCTAACAGCTGACTCCAAAGATGTGGGTACTTAACGACAATCGAATGTGAACTTTAAAATAAGGCTGTAAGCTACAGTTTGGTGTAGCAAGAGTCATGTGGCAATCAGCTGTTACTTCACAATGTGTTATGCCTACGACAAAAAATATTCTAAAGATGGAATTTTGTTTAAAACGCTTTGTGAAATAAGAATTTTCGGTAAATAATTCTTAGTAAGGAAGTAGGTAACAAATGGTATTTATTGCAGACACTAGACAGCGAATTTTAAGCGGAATGTGTGGCCGTTGTATTTTTTGCACTGAAGAAAACGACATCCTTGAAAAAACAACACGGTATTTAGTCTGATGAACTTATTCAAATATGAAACAACACAAATTGTGCTTTCAGCTCACAAAACCTAATGAATTTTACCGTAGTTTTAACCATCTTCTTCTTCTTCTTCTTCAAATTCAAATTCAAATAGTTTAATGCATGTCACATTAATATTAGGGTAAGATAGTAGTAGTAGTAGTTGTCTTCTCGAGTCAATGGCAATTAAACTCTCTGCGCCCAAAAAGTGGCAACATCATTCTGGTTGGCGTTGTAAACCATTATATCGTGTAATTTTTAACCATTATTCAGATCTTTCCTTCTACAAGTTGGAAAAAGTTTACGAAAACATCTCTAGCTACTGATATTAAGTACATTTATTATCGTGAAGTACAAAAAAAACTTTTCAGCACGTCTTGAAAAAACTCTAGCAATACTAGACTTGTATATCTTCAAAAAGGTTATTCCTACATCCTTGATACACATACTAGGAACATTTATATGAAGTCACATTACCAACTTCAATTCTACTTATATCGTTCACACAACCACTCGGAAAGAGGGCTGCAACTTAATTACGGAGGGCTTCCCTCTTGGCATTTGAGTTGCACTCGTTACGCAATAACATTTGCTTGTGACGCGTAACGGGTGTTTAACTGAACAAATAATTGTGTGAAATGGATTAAAAAGTTGTGAGAATAGGGCAAGTTAAAGTTCACCCATAAGAGTGAAAAACTGCAGTCTACCAACAAGTATTCTATACTCGTATAGCATTTGTTTTTCATTATTTAAGATCCCAGCGGCGTAACCATGAACTCTTGAAACAATCTCAAAGCTGTCATATCTGTCAATTTTGGTACGTCATTACATACAAAATTTGACAGATTTGATAATGTTTGACAGATTTGAGATTGTTTTAAGAATTCGTGGTTGGGGCCCTGGGCCCCCAGACATAACTTATTTTTTCACAAACCAAATGTATGGGATTAAGTAGTGTAAGTATGTACTTTGAGTGTATCCGTACCTAAGTAAGTTACCGCCGAAGGAAAGTGGCTGGCAGTATTAATTTTTCTGAATTCTCTAAAACATACTTAAAAATCAGCACTCGGCCCAAGCTAGCAGGTTCGCATACACTCAAAGTATATAATTCAATGCTCTCACACAGTTTTTGCTTACAACCAATATCAGAGTCTTCCCTCCCATGTGTGCAACCTTGTCAATAAAAAGCTAGAAATACCCCCGAACATATCGGGAGTGCAAAATTATAGTTACAAACTGGCTAAAATCATTAAACTACGAAGAAACTGAAAACCTACTTAAACATGATAAATAACACAATACCAAACATAATTTTTAATCGCACATACTTTCACACATACACACACACACACACACACACACACACACACACACACACACACACACACACACACTCACACACACATGTTTTGTTTTGTTTTGTAAGTTAAAAGTACTACGTAACTTGCTCTTATATATATACAAATGTACATTTTGTTAAGGAAGAGTGACTCCTTCTGCCACAGGTGCTATAGCACTTATAAGAAACAGTCCACCTCTGTGTAGCTATATTTTAATTGATTTTTAAAGAAATAAATATTTTTTCATTTTTCATACTTAAACTACTTAATCCCGTACAATTAATTGGTTTGTGAGAAAATAATTCATGTCTGGGGGCCCTGGGATCTTTCTCTATTTGGTCTAGGACTTTGACCAATTGTTATTATGTTTATTATGGGTTCGCAAAACTAGGTTTATTAAAAAATAAAATGCTCAACCGTTTTCCCTACATTAACGTATATTAGTGTTATGGAGATAATTAAAAAACTAATAAACAAATAGGTCTTGACAATTGCTTTAGCATTTTTTATTTGTTATTATTTAAAAACAAATTCTAAAAAGTTTTTTTTCTTTACTTTGGTGAAGAACCTTGCTTTTGCTAATTGCTAGACTGATTTTATAATTCTATGGGTTTACCCAATCATCAGGACATGGTGGTACTTCTCACCAGATTTTGAATTATGAGTTTTATAAGTAATTTAAATTAAAATTGACATACATTTTGATTCCGTTATCTTAAAAGCTTGAAATTTATAAAGTTCTGACAAAAAGACAGATAAAAATATATATTATTTGCTTTTAAAATATGGTTTTAACCTATTATATCTAGGAAAGTTTATCTGTTAGAGGTCCCCCAGAAAAAAGACATCACTTTGGCATTATGTTATTTTATCTTTTCTTTATGCCACACTGTTTTTCACCGCAGTAAACATATCAGCAAACTTGCCTACCACCCCAGTCAATATTCCCCTGCACTCAATCGAAATTACTCCACGTATTGGCAAATGTGTCATTTCGTCAACCGTGCAAAAGTGACACAATATCCATCAGCCAGCTGGCGTTTACACCCCGCGACTGAAACGGCCACAGTGGACAGATGGGTAGAAGAATCGCTCCCCCACGGAGCTTGCGAACATCGATCGGCCGAACATGAATGCTCAATCGCCCCCAATAATTCAGGGCGGTAACCACGAACTCATAAAACAATCTCAAATCTGTCAAACATTATCATTTCTGTCAAATTTTGTATGAAATGACGTACCAAAATTGACAGATTTGACTACTTTGAGATTGTTTTAAGAGTTCATGGTTACGGCCCAGGTATATCTACTAAGCGTGATAATTTTTTTATTTTTTAATTAAAGACACTGTTCGTAGGTTTTTTTATACACAGTCAAGTTTTAAGCTAGTTCAAAATTCTACAGAGTTTTTAAAGGGTAGAAAAGGTTAGCATTGTTAAATTTTTTTATTACTTAAGATGTTGAGATGTGAGTTGAGATGTCACTATGTATTTATGTGTTTTTAACAAGCAACTAAATATTGATAATTTGTAGTTTTAGAAGATTACAAGTAGTTTTTAATGCGCTCGATAACACACTGACCGTCAAAGTTTCAATTTTTTTCATGTAACGGGGTTTTAGACTGAATTTGCCAGTTGCGATTACCAGAATATTTAAAATCATAATAATAGAAGGATGTTTTTTTTATGGCTTGAGTCAAGAGTTAAGAAGTTCTCTGATTCTTCTTCTTTGTTGTATAAATAGTGACTCTTGGTAGACATCGACCGAAACTTGGCAACCTCTACGGCATTTTGTGTCAATATCTTTATATCATCTCTCGTGCAGGTGTAGTAAGTAAAACAATTGACAGAAGATTAGGTCTACTTCTGACAATGTCCAGGAGTTCTCGCTTCCACACACAATAGGTATACTATGTAACCGTAAACACATCCCCAGCTGGCCTTGTAAGGGGTGAGTTTACTGCCTGTATCTCCCTTATGGTGTCGCACCGAACCCCCGCAGAGCTCGTAAACGCGCTTACGCCATAAAAGGCGCGCGATAAAAAAGCGTTTGATATTAAAATCGGTGGGAGAAAATGCAAAAGATATTGTTGTGTGCGACAAGCTTCGAACACCGAGTGTGCGTCTATGATAAGAATAATTTATTTTACATTGGCAAGACTTTTTGCACGTCAGCTTTTTTAATAAGTAAAGAACTTATATTTTTATGACAGTCTGTGTTTTGTATATAAGATTACATTGAAACACTTCAGCTATCATGTGAGCCGCAGGCGAAGAGAGCAGAATTATGTCCAACAGTGTATGTGTGTTAAGTTTATGTACGCGTATAATTTTTTGTTAACTTATACAGGGTGTACAAAATCATAGGACATTCCTTTAATCCACGTGATCAGCTGGTGATATACAACAACTTTTCTTATGAGAGCAAATCGAAATCGTGATTTTATTTTCAGATGCTCCATACATTATCATATTTATCATCGAGGTAAGCGATTAGGTTTGTATGGAGAAGCTAAAAAAAACTCGATTTCGATGTTGCTCCCATAGAAAAAGTTGTTGTATAAGACTAATGATCACGTGCTTTTAAGGAGTGTCCCATTCTCTTGCACACGCTGTATAATACCTAATACATAATAATATTCCTCGTCTTTTAGGGCCTCTCCAGTGCTGAATATCGCATTCGTCTACTCTGAACAGTTTTCTACAGACTTGACGACGGAGAAAACGGTATTTAAATAATTTTAGAAAGCTTTTATTTTGTAAAATTGTCAAAAACTATAAGATCGTTTTACAAATTCAACAAATATTAGTCTTTAAAAAAAGCTCACCCAGCTACTTCTTATTTGAAAATGATCGGTTTACTACGGTTTATCAACATCATTTTAAATATAATTAACGTAAATAAATGTATTTCTACACTACAGCATTGCTTAATTTCGTTTCCAAATTGCTTTACAACCCAGTTTATTGCAGTACCTATAATTCTTGGTTTATCTTTGGAAGCAACGATAATTTAACGTTGCTTGACGGATGTTTTAAGTAAAAAATGGTCTTCACTTTACTACCCAGTCCATTCCTATTTGAGCTTGTTTATTATCATCTTCATCATTTCAGCCACATCATCATTTCGTCCACTGCTGAACATAAGCCTCCCCTAGTGACTTCCAGATCGGTCGTTTGGATGCAACCTGCATCCAGCTTGTTTATCCTTTGATAACTTAAGTGCTCTGCAGAAAAACTGAAATATGATTTCTTCATTTCTATCTCTAATATCGTTATTTATACATACGCTAAAACAAGTATATATGACATAAGCCATAGAATAGTGAATACGAAGGTCCATGACCGAATACAATAGCAAGATTAGCGGCCGTAAAGATTGGATCGTGGAGAGAGAATGGGAATGTTTCATTTACATTTTGACTAGAGGGCCGGATCTACAGCATATTTCGAAGATAGAGTATTTATTTAGAAACATTTATATGCACCATAATACATGTAAACCGTAGGTAGATACAAGCAGCGCGGGCTATAAAATTGTTTAAAAAAACAATGGCGATAGTGTTTTGTTAATCGAATGTGTTGGTTTTGTTTTTTTCTATTGTTTTTTTTTTCTTATTTGTCTCATTATTATTGATATCATAACATTATTTCAATAATTAATAGATTTAAGTCAGATTTTTACAATACATTATAGCTTCAATGGAAAAAATTGGAACACAATGCGTTGGATAATCAAAGCTAAGTTTTCTGATGCAATTCTTAATACAGTCGAAGTTTATATCGAAGTTAATGGAAGAATATAAATTACGAGAAGGTTGACATTGATTGCAAAAATGACTAGAGGAGAAAGGTTGAAATAAATTAGGTTAAAGCCATTTATTTCCAAACGTATTTTTTGTTACAAGCAAACAGCTGAAACATATTTTTTGCATTGCCATATTTTGACGCATTGAGTATCACATGTGTGCAAATTTTAAGTGTTTTTTGGAGGCTTAAATTATTCTTCGTGTTTTGAGTGCTATTTCTTGTGTAAGAAATTATATTTCTTCTATTCGATCCTCAAATATGAAGAAAACTTGATATTATGTGTTAAAACTGGATGATATAATGATTTATAAGTCAAAACCTCAGCTACAAAATTTTTCAATTACCCCACTTTATTTTAAACATAAAAGAATTAGGGCACATCTACCTTTTCAGGTTACAAATAAGGTTTTGGTTTTTACTGCATACCTAACGATTCCTAAACTGGTTTACATTACTTATAAATAATATTTCGTATATTTAGTGTTGAATCTATTTACATTCAACTTGAGTAGACACAGTTACAAAACAATAGTAGATGACGTATTGTTTGACAATTTGTTAAATGGACCGCATCTTCGGGCAGTGTCGTAACTCAAACACCCCTTCGGCCGAAGTCGGTTAAGTAAATCTCTCGAAATAATACTTTAGGGCTGGCACTCAATCAAAACATTTTAAAGCTGAAACTGTCTGTGCCTGTTTCAATATAAAATATTCGTTAAAATAATTCAATAAATTCTGTGTGTCCTAAAGACATTGAAAATATTTATGGCGAGTTTGAACTATGAAATACACTTTTATTAGAGAACCCAGACACAATAAAAATTTTTTTTGCAATAAAATTCAACCAACATGGAAACATTCACTCGCAAAGTTGTAAAATTATGTAGATTCTATAGATCTAGCTTTTTAATATTAATAATTAGTGATGTACTTTTTATTTTGCTGTCATCGTCATCATCATCATTTCAGCCACAGGACGTCCACTGCTGAACATAGGCCTCCCCCAGTGACTTTCAGATTGGCCGGTTGGAAGCGGCCTGCATCCAGCGGCTTCCTGCAACCTTTACCAGGTCGTCTGTCCACCTTCCCACGCTGCGCTTGCTGGTACACGTGGCCTCCATTCCTAAACATTTCTGCCCCATCGGCCGTCAGTTCTACGTGCTATGTGCCCCGCCCACTGCCACTTTAGCTCTCTATAATAAAAACAAATACCAATTTTAATAATTATCATTCAATGTAATTTATTGTTACTTTTACATAACGACCATTTTAAGTCTATTTAATTGTGGTCCTTCCTAAGGTCGCCCAAAATGTCTGTTAAGCAACCCTGCTGTGGGGCTTGGGGCCATAAAACCAGCGTTGTGTCGAACCGCTGGAGTTCGGACGTAATGGCCTGTGAGTCCGGCTCGCGGGGCTCACACACCCGGGAGGCAATCACACCGAAGTGTTATAACTAGACGATTCGATCAGCGTAGTTCCGTGGTACAGGCAACACAGCTCGTCGACCTACCACAAATCGTCAAATTATTTCAATTGAAAATTATCTTACATGTCAAGCTTGTAAGTAAATGATAATCTATAAAACAAACTCAAGTAAGTTAGGCCTTTATTAGGTTCCTATAACACAAGCACGTCTGGACTGATTTATTACGTGTTTTTTTTTATTGTCTCCACCCCGAAGTACAGAATAACTACTAAAACTTCGGAACAATCCACCATAATTCAAGCTTACGAAACCGCTCCTAATACTGGGCAGTTAGTTATAAATAAAAAATTATTTTTTTTATTTTACAATGGTTACAAATTACATAACATAATGCTGCTAAGTAATACCATTTAGTAAAAAAAAGTATTTAATTACTTTTAAACTTTCGCGTTGCATAATTTAAAACTCAATGAAACGGGAATTAACGCGAAACGTCAGGCAAAAGAGGTAAAATTTTGTACCTAAATTATGATCGCGTTAATTCCCGTTTCATTGAGTTTTAAAAAAATATTTACTAATTTATATTCACATTGTTACAGCACGGTGTGATAGCAGCCTAGTTTTATGGGCCATAAAACAGAATTGACTCTTGTAATAATAATTGTCTAAGCGCAAACGACGGATGTGGATGTTCGTCACTGGGCGTCCTGGAACGACCAACCAATCAGAAGTTTCTATTATTGCATAGGAAGCAAAACGTTCCCGCTTTTGTTCCTAATCGTGAGTGTAAAAATCATGAACTACAAATTTTCCTAATTTGTATTAAAAACCACTATCATGAAAACGAAAAAAAAAACATGTTTTTTGTATGGGAGACCCCATAAATATTTATTATTTTCTTTTACTATTTGTTGTTAAAGCGGCAACAGAAATACATGATCTGTGGAAATTTAAACTCTCTAACTATCACGGTTTATGAGATACAGCCTGGAGACGTATGTTTGAAGCACTCGAACTCCAATTCGCATACGAACTCCTAGGAAATTTTATACGATTCTTAGGATTTCGTATGCAAAATAGAATTCAAACGCTTTAAAAATAGGTCTCTTGGATGATTATTTTTTAAGCATTCGAATTCCAATTCGCACACAAAATCCCAAATAATTGTTGTCATCGAATTTCTAGGAACTTGCACCTATACGATTTATAGCATTTCGTACGCGAATTGGAATTCGAACGCTTCAAAAATACGCCTCCTGGTGACAAACGGACAGTCAGACAGACAGACGGACAGCGGAGCCTTAGTAATAGGGTCCCGTTTTACCCTTTGGGTACGGAAACCTAAAAAGCAAAACATATTGGGATTCAATTCAAATCATTTTTTGCATTACATTTAAGTTCAGTTTTCCCATGGATTATTTAAGTTCAGAAACCCAATACAAGTAGGTACTTTACTATCTATATTTATTAGCAAAGACTATAAAACCACTCTATGACATTTAAAATCCATTAATATCTGAAATTATTTTTTATTAGAGTCACTTATTTGAAAAAAGCTAATATAAAGTTCGGCTTTTATCATGGTTATTAATTTTAGGGTATCAATGATACTGAACTTTAATGTTTTATAAAAATTTACAGTCAATTTTAAAGTACCTAATAAAAAGAATATTTTTTGTTACCAACAGAATAATATTATTTCTACACAGAACAATGAATGGTCGATAATTCTGTGTACCGTATTATTAAATACATACCGAAATAAACAATACACACACAGAAATTTCAACCCTTTGCTGACGTCATCTTGAAAAGTGCTCGAAATGATTGAGATTCAAATTTAACCCTTCACGTGTCTGACCAATGCATTCCCAGTGGGTTGTAAGCGCTTTGAGACCACATGTGGCTTTAATCGATGCAATTTGAATACCCCCGCAGTATAGTTAAATATAACCCGACTTAAACTAAAACTAGTTGTGTGAGAAAGGGATCCTATTTACAATGTTGTACTAGTTTTGGTTCATCTGTGTGAATCAAAGTATCTTACAGAGTAACCAATCACAGCAGAACCGAGTAATATTATTACGATGCTATAAAAACCGACCTACGCAAGTTTTCATCAATCATTTATTGAAAAAATATTTATCCTACACAATTTTCGAGATGAAAAATTGGGGCTAGATCCTTAATACAAAATAGTATTTGCCTATTCTCGCCTACAATTTTTTTTTTTGTTAATAAGCTGTCCTAAAATAATCTATAAGTAACATGTTATAAAGTTTTTAAGCTTAAACTAGGCCGTTCTCACCAAACCTAAACTACTAATATTTGAATAATCCTTTGACCCAAAGCCATAATTTAACTAAGTATGAATAATTAATTAGATAATTATTATGTAATCATTATTTTAAATAATTACTTATAACAATTCTTTTTCTTTTAGTTCACGTGCAAAACCAGAAAAATTGGTAGATTTTTAAGCTAAGTATTTTTTTTTACAAGTTCACAATCTTATTACTTTATTTTACAATGGACATCACTGCTAATCTGACGTACCCGATCTCATAAAATGCTGTCATTGACGACCAATAAAACGAATTGATTTATAAAGGGTTTACACCTCAACATTCAATGCCAAATATATCGCATGACAATCGATGAAACCCATATCCAAAATTCAGTAGGCCCCTATCATTGAAGACCATGTGGGGACAAAAAGGTCCATGTTTTTGTGCTGCAGCCAACGTGTCAAGTTACGCCTTTTTTCTACAACTCAGGTCGAAGGACCGATTTATTTTAAGCCCAAATTTTACGGGCTCTGTTATCGTAAAAGTTAATATTCAGTTATAAAATCGTTTTTCTCTATAAATGTGTAAATCAAAAGCCTTTTCAATGCCCTGATAAGTACGGAATAAAATTAAACAAACCTAGCCGGTTTGTGAGTTTGAAGTGCGAGTCGGACTCGTGCACGTTCCGTACCATTATCTGAAAAAACGAGCAAAAAAAAATACGTTCGTTGTATGGGAGCCCCCTTACATATTTATTTTATTCTGTTTTTTAGTATTTGTTGTTATAGCGGCAACTTAAATACATCATATTATGTGAAAATTTCAACTGTCTAACTATCACGGTTCAGAGATACAGCCTGGTGGCAGACGGCAGGACAGACAGACAGACCTACAGCGGAGTCTTAGTAATAGGGGACCCTTTTACCTTTTAGGTACGGAACCCTAAAAACGATGCGGCTCCTACTACTAAAATTAATGGTACGAATACAAAATATAGCCAAAAGGAAACATGTCTACGGTTTCTATTATCCGCTACGTGATCACAAAAATAGAATCGCTCTTTTCTTGTAGAGCTATTGTTAGGTGTTCGCAAATACGGTTGTTGAATGTTGATAAATTTTAAATGGCGACCCGATTGCCGTAGCACATACAATGATTCGCCTTAAAAATGCAATCCCCGGTTCGGGACAATATAGACAACGAAACGTTCTCAAATTGGCAACACTTTCTCAATTATTGGTGTGCTGGGAGACGCCCTCCAAACAGAAGGATGTCAACGCATTGATCTCCTCCCAGACCTATCAGTCGATGGCGACACCCTGAAAATTGATTAACGAACAGCAAATCTGCACTCACACACAAAACCCAACAAACTGCTGACCAGCCGAGTAACACAACAGCTTCGTTGGCCAGTACAGTACCATAAAAGTAAGCACGTCAAAAAAAAAACAGATTAACGATAGTGTTGTTTGACAAATAAATATTTATTATAATAATATTTAGAAGTCTACATAGCGCTGCATGCCTTCCGTCAAGGTAGAGTAATGATGACTGAATAGTCAAGAATCGGGTACAGTGCCTGCATTGGGTGAGGCCTATGCTATGGCCAGCAAAGGACTAATGTGGGCTGATTATAATTACTTAACTACTACAGCAAAATATTATTTGTCATTTCACTCGTTTATTTATGTTTAATACGACTAAAATTGGTCAAAAATAACTGACCTTGGAAGGATAGGATAGGACGAAGGATATGTTGGTTAACATATATCCTTCGCTCATAATTACACTTTTAATCGCATTAAATTTTATAAAGTTTGCTAAAAGATAAAAATCCAGTTATGAAAAGACGTAACTAAAGATCTATTTACTGAAACTACGCTAAACTTTTTTTTTCTAATCTACTCGTACATAAAAACAAGTGATTGTCACGCCTCGCTCACGCAAAGTGAGTCAAGTTTACTGTAATAAAAACGAGTTTAAAATTACAAAAATACGTCTAAACCGGTTTGGTGACGGATGTTAACACAATTTTATTTGAAAAGGTAGATTTAGAATAATATGTTAAATTAACTCTTTATCTTTTATTTCATATTTATAATGAAAGGTCGTGATATAACGCTCCAGATACTGAAAGTAGCACAGAGATAGTCTTTTCCGGGATTTAAAACAACAATGAGATAATTCAGGACATGATTATTTTGTGTGCAAAATATTCAATTCTATTCTGCATTACAGTAGATATACTTAAATCATGAAAAACTTTAACGACAGATGTTTTTTTTCTTCAATAGCTGGTATTTTTACATAAATAAGTTCATCTATTGAAGTCTAAATAGGTTCTGTACAATCTGATACAGTCTCAGAGTAAAGAATTAGGAAAATTATACACGCTCTTCCAATTTTTTTAGGCAGCACAATACTTTTGTAGTTCATAATGAGCCATCTCACAACGTGTACGTGACTTTAGTCAAAGTCGAAAACGCCCAAATTAATGATTTGTAGTAACGCGGCCGTAAATAAACGATGTTGTGTTGCTTGAACATTAAAATTATGGAGAGCAAACGAATTGAGGTCAACAGGATTGTGGGCTTTTAGAGATACGCTTGAAAATGTCAAAAAAACCAATGCTGATTTAACCAACATGACATACCTTGCATCATTACGATTGAAAACATTCGTGGGAAAACCTGAACATTCAATTCAACACTGGATGTGTAGCCATTTTCCAAAATGGTCCGGTTTCCCTGTGGTTTATGCTGGTATCACTCTCCTTCACATTTGAGTTGCTTCTAGGATCATGGCCAGTCAAATGTAATCCGATTACCCGATTAGAAAAGGGAAGACCGCTAGGGTGAAGATAACGAAACCCGTCTACCGTTCCCGCATTTTGAAGCAATGTTGCTCTCTAAGTTCTTGTCAGTATCAGATTAAAACACAATGAAACGGGATCATAATTTAAATTGATGTACAAATGTAACTTTTTATTTTCCCGACGTTTCGGCCGGCGGTAACGACGAACTCTTAAAACAATCTCAAATCTGTCAAACATTATCAAATCTGTCAAATTTTGTATGTAATGACGTAACATAATTGACAGATTTGCCAGCTTTGAGATTGTTTTAAGAGTTCATGGTTACCCCTGGCTGGTCGAAACGTCAAGCAAAGGTGTAAATTATTATGATCTATGAATTTAATTATGTAACGCGAAAGTTTAAAAGTCAGCATCAGATGTCCGTCTCAAAGCGCTAGTAGCGCAATTAAATAAATTAAAGAAATGTAGTATTTGTAATGCGGCAGATTATACAGAAGTCCGAAGAGTACAATCGACCCCTGTGCTTAGCATTTGTGGACTATGAGAAGGCGTTTGACTCTGTCGAGACCTGGGCTGTTCTAGAATCCCTGCAGCGATGCCAAGTCGACTGGCGATATATCCAAGTGTTGAGGTGTCTCTACAATGCAGCCACAATGGCCGTCCAAATACAGAACCAGCAGACTAAACATATCCCCTTACATCGAGGTGTGAGACAAGGGGATGTTATATCCCCCAAATTGTTCACAAATGCCTTGGAGGATGTGTTTAAAATGCTGGACTGGAAAGGACAAGGCATCCACATCAACGGTGAATACATCTCACACTTGCGATTTGCGGACGACATCGTCATCGTGGCCGAAACGTTGCAGGATCTACAATCCATGCTGAACGGCCTTGCTGATTCTTCTCAACGCATCGGTCTGCGGATGAACCTGGACAAAACCAAGGTTATGTTCAACGACCACATCATTCCGGAACCCATTTTAGTGCAAGGCAGTGATCTCGAGGTTGTTAAGGAATATGTCTACCTCGGGCAAATTTTGCAGTTGGGCAGAAACAACTTCGAGAGAGAGGCCAGTAGAAGAATACAGCTAGGCTGGGCAGCATATGGGAAATTACGTCGAGTATTTACGTCGCCCATTCCACAAAGTCTTAAGACGAAAGTTTTCAATCAGTGCGTCCTACCCGTCATGACATACGGAGCCGAAACGTGGACACTCACGATAGGGCTGGTCCACAGATTTAAAGTCGCTCAGCGAGCTATGGAAAGGGCTATGCTCGGAGTTTCTCTGAGGGATCGGATCCGAAATGAGGTAATCCGACAGAAAACTAAAGTCATCGACATAGCCCATCGAATAAGCAAGCTGAAGTGGCAGTGGGCCGGCCATATTTGTCGCAGAACCGACAACCGCTGGGGTAAACGAGTTCTTGAGTGGAGACCGCGTGTCGGCAAGCGTAGTGTGGGACGCCCTCAGACTAGATGGAGTGACGATCTTCGCAAGGTTGCTGGCAGGAGCTGGATGAGAGTAGCCGTGGATCGTGCAGAGTGGCGTGCAATTGGAGAGGCCTATGTCCAGCAGTGGACTAATGTGGGCTGATGATGATGAGTATTTGTAACCCAGCCAGCAAAACGAATTGCACTGACGCGGCAATGGACGGGCCAAAGCAGTGTGTTCTGTGAACACATAGAGCTCAACCGGGGAAGAAAGGTTCTCAAATGGCTTCCAGAAAATAAGTTAGTCGTGTTATAAAAATACATATTAAAAGCTACGGAACACAAACGTGCTCAAACTTCTGGTTAGCCAATTATTTTTTACTCTCATGTATTTTTGCGCCACAACATGGTTGCCCTTGGACAAACTGGTTTGTTTTTTGTCCGTGGTTAGATAACTCTTTGTTGGCTATAGTTTTTTGTATCAGATTAAATATACGAACTCGATTCTCTGGAAATGTGGAGTCACTGTGACGTAAAAAGTGATAGATTGTTCGGTTTTAAATTATTCTGTTTTGGACGTCTTAATTTATTTGAGTGTATTGTCTAATTTTGCTGAGAAAGTTATTCGTTATCGTTGTTATCTTATTTTGATTTTTCGATAAAATGTAGACCAAAACTGTTGACAAAACAACTGAAATTAAAAGTTTTTTTATTAACTTAACTGTTAGCTCGCCGTCGTCAGTCATGAAACGCTTACGCTACTAAAACTACTAAACGCTACTTACGATTAAAGTAGGCTTAAGATAAATCTAACATAATTAAAATATAAACGTCAAATAAATATTATTTGACAACGATATATAATAGCGTAACCTTAAAACCTTCTTCTAAATTTTCTACTTTGTCAACGTATAATTTCTTAAATCTTTTTTGTATGTGTATGTTAACATAATATTTATTTTGTTGGAAATTTAGATAACAATAAGAAGTAGAATAAATCGTCTCTCAAGATTTCATCAATGCTTAGTAAGTCAAAGTTAAGTGAAGTTAGCAAAACGTGTCAAAAAGATAAAACGAACTTCACTCATTTTCTGCTTAATATTTTGTTTAATTTCGATCAAACGTGTTCACTGCTCCACATTATCTGTCGTTGCTCACATATGTGTTTATTTCCTCAAAACACATTTTTATGTCTTTAAAACATAACCCATAAAGTTACGCATAAATAATATTATGACGCAAAGTAGCCATAATTTTGCGCTCCCATAATATTTGTCATGTAAATAAAAACAAATGTGCGTGTAAACTGTTATCATTGCCTCTAAAAATATAAAACTAGGTCGAGTCCTGTAATGTTAACTACGGAGATCATAAACTGAGACGTAAGACCACAGTAAACTTATCAGGAGCACAGTATCTTAAATTCGTAAAAAGGCATAAATTCACATGCCAATTGACTTACGAAAACGTTACCCAATCTAAAGCTTCACAATAATCTACCTCAGCCAATGCAAGTTTATATATTTTTCATATCTTTTTGATATCAACCTAAAGAAGCTAAGGATATACAAAAGTCCCTTTCTATGACAATAAAAAAGGTAATTCCGTAGTGACCGTTTTTAGCCCAGTCTACCTTAACATGGTAACCTGTGGTAAGGGAGGCAAGGTTTATTTATGTCTATACAAAATACTTCTAATGACTGATGATGGTGGTCACGATAAAAGTTACTTAAGGCAAGAGCTAAGTACATGTTCAGAAACATTTAAGTATAGAGTGAGAACACTAAAATGTCGAGAAATTCTTTGCCAGATGTCTTAGTTGAACTTCTGTGTACTGCTAATGTTTACTGTGGTTGTACTAAATTATTCTGTCATGAATTTAATTTAGAAACTCGTTTCAGAAATACTAAAAGTAAGTTAAAACCTACAGCTCAAAACTTGGGAACTGTCTTCAATAAAGGACTTTATTTCTAGTAACTTTGTTGTAGTAAAAGAAACTGCTAATTAAAGTTTTAGTTTCAGAATATGGCGTATTTACTATCTTCTCCTAAGTGATCTTAAAGTCAGCATATAGTTCCACGAAAGAAGACATAATCTTACAATTATAAATGCGAAAAACGCCAGAACAGCTGAACAGATCTGGCCGAAATTTGACACAGATAGTCTAGGAAAGCACAAAAGTTACTATTTATCTTGGATAAATGTACGGTTTCCGTGGGATATATTTGGTTATGTTTTTCACAGAGTAAGAAATCGACATGACTTTTTGCAGTGATGTCAGAAAATTACAAAGGCTTTTATCCCGGAAAAATCCAGTTCCTATAAGATGGCATAGCAGTTGTATCAAAGGACAGGACATAGGCAAATTTTTAATTTACCTTGTGACCTCGTGAGGAAGGAAAGTAAAGCCGCATTTTTCGCGGGCTAAGCCACGGTGCCACAACTAGTTTTTAGAAATGCTAATTTCCTTCATCATCGTCTTAAATAGAGAAAGCTGTGGAGATAGCCAGATTGAAATGGTGTTCATTTCGACCATCACCTCAAAAAAAGATAATTCATAGTAGTAGGCAAAAGAATCTCTAAAATTTGCATCGGTAATAGGATACTGTGTTATTATCTTACCAGTGCCATCAAAAATCTCACACGATGTCTTTATAACCATTGAATATTTTTTTTCTCCACACAAATTTTAAATTGGGCGATACCATAATAATTTTTTTGCGCTCACGCACGCACTTGCACGATTTTACCATAAAAACAACTCTCTACCATAATTTAAAGTTTCAGAAAAAAACACCGGCCAAGTGCGTGTCGTGCTACGCGCAGTGTAGAGTTCCGTAGTTGCCCATCGTTACCACAATATATTTCAGCAATTACTTCATTTAAGTCGCTTTTAATGTTTTCCTCTATGGACTTAGCATAGTCTTAGTAACCCTTAAGTCATTTTAAAGGACCTATTTAACGATACCACACGATGGGGTAGACGATGAAAAAAAATATCCCCACGTTACATATATGGGAGCTATCCTAAAAAAAAAATATTCCACCATTTTGTCGCGTGATTGACATATCTCCACAAAATTACAGCTCCCTAGAGTCAACAGTCTCCAAACAAAACTGCGGATGGACAGATAGACGGACGGACATGACGAAACTATAAGGGTTCCTTGTCAGGACTACGGAACCTTAAAAACTTCGTCTCAAAAATTCACGGTCACACAATAGCAGGTTTGAGTCCCGACATAAAAGGGCATGTGTAATCTAAACAAATGTTGCTGTCTCTTTTCAACATGAGTCGGTGGAGAGGGACAAAAGGGACGTGTGTAAGGAAAAAACAGCTGACGAATTACGCGTTGACAGAGGTTACTTTTTTTTACTTTTAGGGACCAAAAGCATATTTGGAGACCTCTTTGGAGATAACCTCTGTTTTTTTTCTTTTGATAACAGGCGTTCGTGATTTTGTGTGGGTGTATAGGTTTACTTATTAAGTACAATATGCAGAGGGAAAGATATTAAGACACGGCATTCAATATACAAACATATATTTGATTGGGAAAGAAGACCTCGGCAAAAGCAGTAAGAATCCGAGAATAGAGGCCGCTCCAATTCCGCCATCAACAAAAACAGTTTTGTAGGTACTATGGGGAGACGTAACATTTTAATTTTAACGAAAACTTATTAATATAAATATGAAAGTACATATGTATCTGTTTTGCTTTTAAGGCAAAACCGATAAATAATAAATATTGCTTCATTAAGAGAAAATTTTAAACCTAGTAAAGGTTATTTTCTAAATTCAGGAAGTAAGTTGAGAACTGAGGCGACTTTCATTCCAGATGCGAGCTCATTAATATATTTATTTAAGTTATAATAACTTTAAATAAAGTGTAAAGAGCTGCAGGAATTCGAACCCATTACCAATTCAGTTAACAGGCCAACTGGACCCCTCCCTGCTTATCACACCAAATCGAATACAAACCCAAGGGTCTTTGTTCCGGCCCGCCACCGTGACGGTCAGGATACGGCTAGTATCGCGGTCACCCATCTTTGGAAAGTGATATTGTTGTTTAATTAATAGTATTGCATGCGGATAGAATTGCTCTTTGTTATGTCGTTATGTCTAATTAATTCAGTTCAACAATAGAACAGATTTAATTATTATAATATCATGCAGAGATGAAAATGTTGAAGCTGTAATTTGTGGATACAAAAGAATCAACAGGGCATAACCAAAATCTCTTTAACAGTATTTCTTTAATCTTATTTTAGTAGAGTTTGATGTGAAAAAACATTGTAAATTTTTGTTTTTTTTTTAGCAATTCCATGCTAAAGCGAGTGCTTTACCAACTAAGCTACCGAGGACGTCACGTGACAAGATGATGTAGCTTAGTTGGTAAAGCACTCGCCCGGCATGCGATGGGACGTGGGTTCGAGTCCCACCTGAGGTCGATGATTTTTTTCAAGTGTTATTTATCTTCAGTGAAAAAACATTGTATGTAAATACAATTCATCATTGATGATCATCAATGGATGCAGACGATTCAACAACATTTTTGGGATTTATATTACATTGGACTTCCGACTGCAATGGGTTGGTTGCGCAGCTTCTTCTCATCACTGATAATATGACCCACAGTAACCACTTTAAAAGCAAATAAAAATTCTGATTATGATTCTGATTTACGAGCCGATATGTAGTCCCGAAGCGGTGGTAGAGCTAAGTCATATTTTGGGACGTGTATAAGTGCTCGAAGGAGGGCGTATATACAGAATAAATAATTTCATTTTATTTCATCGTCAGCCTATTGCAGTCCACTGCTGGACATAACCCTCCCTCAAAGAGCGCCAAAGAGCACGGTCTCCCGTTTTTTTCATCCAGCCACCGTCATCTTCCTGAGGTCGTCGATCCATCAAGCTGGGGGGCGTCCTACACTACGTTGACGAGATAGATTACAATTAGGAACTCATTACTAGGCCCCTTGATTTAAATTCCGAAAATCTTCATCATCATCATCAACATCATCTCAGCCACAGTCCACTGCTGAACATAGGCCTCCCCCAGTGACTTCCAGATCGGCCAGTTGGAAGCGGCCTGCATCCATTGTCGTCCTGCGACTTTTACCATGTCGTCTGTCCACCCTGTGGGTGGACGTCCCACGCTGCGCTTGCCGTACGCGGCCTCCATTCCAGAACCTTTCTGCCCTATCGGCCGTCAGTTCTACGTGCTATGTGCCCCGCCCATTGCCACTTCAGCTGGCTAATCCGTCGGGCTATGTCAGCGACTTTTGTTCGTTCACGGATATTCTCATTTCTGATTTGATATCGCAAAGAAACACCGAGCATAGCCCTTTCCATAGCGCTCTGCAACTTTGAGCTTTCTTATAAGGCCCATAGTAAGTTGAAAACCTTCTAAAATGAACATTTTTGATATTCAGGGTATCACTCAATATCATTTTGACAACCTCCGTAGCCGAGAGGTGAGCTCGCCGGACTTAAATTATGGCGCCATTGCACCATCTCTGAGGTTCCGGGTTCGATCACCGGTCGGGTCAATGTAGAAAACGAACTTTTCTATATTGTCTCGGGTTTGAGTGTTGTGGTACCGTCATTGTTTCTGATTTATATAACACAAGTGCTTTATAGCTACTTACTTTAGGATCAACAGAGCAATGTAAATAAATATTGGACAATGTGTGATATTGTCCAATATTTATTTATCATGAATGGATTATGGATTTCACATATACTTTTCAATCAATTATGGTGGTGGATCTCCTAGCACTTTGTCCTGTTCCTTGACCATGATTCTTGACGAGGCAAGTCAATGAGGTATAATGTACTAACGTACACGAACACAATATCTCGAACGAAATTTTTCAGCCAAGAATTGTAGTCCAGTGGACTACAAAGCGTCAGTCAGTGTCAATAATTGAAGTTGTCAAAACTGCTTCTTGACTGTTCAATACTACAATGCTTGGCTGAAACATTTAGTTCGAGATGTGTTCTCTAGTACGCTAGTACATTAAACCTCAATGAGGCAAGTCTGGTTATTATATTTGTAGCTATCGCCATTTGATCTCCGTAATATCTAGTATATTTTAAACCATACACATCCAATTATTAAATTTTAAACTGTGACATTTATACGGGACATTCCTACCTAAAATAAAGCCTTTCTACCATTGTAAATTTTGTTTTTTTTAGCAATTCCATGCAAGGTTTAATTGAAAATAAATAACACTTGAAAAAAATCATCGACCTCAGGTGGGACTCGAACCCACGTCCCATCGCATACCGGGCGAGTGCTTTGACCACTAAGCTACCGAGGACGTCACGTGACAAGATGAAATTCCTCAAGTGTTTTTTCTCGCTGTCAAAGCCAGCGTCTTTCTACCATTATTTTATTTATTTATTTAAAGCTCAAAACAATCTTTTAAATACCAACTAAATCAACATCTATTCAATCGTCTTTAATTAAGCTTTAGGTTAATACATTATATTGTGAATCATGAATATTAAATTGATAAACGAGTTTAACACCCAAACTTTTACTTCGAATTTTCTTAAACAAAAGCTTTATGTATAAAATATTCATTTTGGGTTTATTAATTATACTAAATTGATGCACAAAATAAGCAGATGTAGTGGGCTCACTTTCACTTTCTTCTAGCGCTTCACCAGGCTCTAGTCGTATGGTTGACCATAATAATAATAAATATTTATTTGCTCATAAACATGGTATACATTGATGTTCAGTGAATTTAAGGTGCTAGACATGTTCAACCTGATTAGAGGTATGCAAATTTTATGTCAAAGTAATATTACATTATAGTTAAATCGAAGATAATTAAATATAAATGATACACAATTATTCATTTTATTCTTATTAGTAAATTAGCATTAATTCCATACTTTACCAAAAAATTATTTCAAGTCATAAAATGTATGTGATAGCAGCCATATAAACAATTGCTTCCTAAATTCAATGAGACTTAGTGACATAGTCTATAATGATATTAGAAGTGCCAAGTCTGTTTATAATATTTGTGTACCGTTCTACAAATGCCACATCTAATACGTTATTACCTTACATTCCGTAATATACATATTGGTAAAGAGGCTAAAGAGTTATCATCATCATCATCATCAGCCCACACTAGTCCACTGCTGGACATAGGCCTCTCCAATTGCACGCCACTCTGCACGATCCACGGCTACTTTCATCCAGCTCCTGCCAGCAACCTTGCGAAGATCGTCACTCCATCTAGTCTGAGGGCGTCCCACACTACGCTTGCCGACACGCGGTCTCCACTCAAGAACTCGTTTACCCCAGCGGTTATCGGTTCTGCGACAAATATGGCCGGCCCTCTGCCACTTCAGCTTGCTTATTCGATGGGCTATGTCGATGACTTTAGTTTTTTGTCGGATTACCTCATTTCGGATCCGATCCCTTAGAGAAACTCCGAGCTAAAGAGTCGCCATAACTTTATTAAGAAAGTTCCTCCACTGGACGGGGATGTTAAAGTCGTCCGCTTAAAGATATAGAACGAGAGACATGACATGACATGATCTACCTTGGGCTACCTGGAAGTCCCTAAATAGACTACGGACCCAAGTAGGCCGAAGCAGGGAGAGAATGCACAGGTGGAGTTACAGCTTGGAGAGCGCATGTCTATGTGGTATTTCCCCCAAGACAATGGCACATCTCCTGTCATGCCCTGCGTGTCCCTACACCTGCACACGCGAGGATCTTTACAAGGCCATCGATAGTGCTTTATCGGTGGCTGAGTTTTGGTCCTTACATATAAAAGCCTGAGTGAGTTGACGCGCAAAGAAGAAGAAGACTTATTGGTACTCCTAGGTCGTGTGACATTGCACCCAAGCCTTATTCTTAGTTTAGTAAGTAATGTTGACATTTGGTTTGACGACGTATTTCTTAATATATTGTTTTAAACTTTCATGGTCATTAACATTACAATAGTTTGTTACGGGATTGCTACCATGTACCAATCCTAACAACAACCCTCAGATCATTGGTAGGGAAAAAAATATTGGGACGTGTAAAAGCGCTTAGTTTAAGCCTATTTACAGAAATAAATTGGTTTTATTGGTTTTTATTGGTTTTTATTTCGACAGAACGCCACTACATACCAAGAATGGTCAGGGAAGCAATTGAAATTACAAAGTACAAAAATTTTAATCGCGAGGATGGGTTTAAATTGTCAAGTGTCTGGAATCCAGTGATTCGTATTTGCAAAAACCGGAAAAAACAACAAACTGCTGTTTCGCGGTCAGATACTGTTAGTGTTGTGTGTCGAGAACAGGTGTGAGAAAATAGTGAGTTTGTAGACAATGGTACCGACGCGTGCAATAAAAGACAGCGAAAGAGGGTAGACCGATATGTTTGCCCTTAACAACTTACCCGCAAGATCTTCAGTTACTCCGTGATCATGGCGCTTGCAACAGTGCCGAAATATCGGGAACTCAAAAATAAGGTACATGGTAGCAATCCCGTAACAAACTATTCTGACGTATTTCTTATTCCTAAAACTTAAAAACTTAATACAACAAATAGTAACTTACTCATACTAAAGCTTTCTATAATTGTAAGTTAAGAATAGAATACTTAATCAAGAAATTATCACTATCGAGCTATAATGAGGGTGGCAATTTTATTCGAATCCGTACCCTACCCGCCGCTAAGTAAAAACTCCTCAGTTCCTATTAGTTTGTATCAGAAAATACATTTCCCGCCGGGAAGCGAAGGGATCTATGTTTTCCCCGTCAGTGAGGTCAGCGCCTACTGCATCGAACTATTTTATAAAATTACTGACTTAATGCTCGAAACCGCCTATAGAAATTTCTTATTATCTCATTATTATTCTCATGCAAATTTTGAGGTATTTCTGAATATCCTTGATTTTGTGTTATCATTCCATTCAAAAATCTGAGCGGTTGTTTCACTGATTGCGTTGGTGATTCAAAATGAAAGTTTATTAGAAAACGGATATGCTTTTATTATTAATTGGCTTGAAACGTTTTTGTTTTGGTAAAATTATATAAAATGTGCCATGTGGAAAGTTATATAATTGATTAATTAAATCTTTTAAACGAAATAGCGTGGGTGTAAACTTTCTCGATCATTCGGTATCATTATCCATGATCGGATTACTTTTATTTTAAATGATTTTAATTGTTTCTGGTCTCTGCCAAAGGTCTCTGTATTGTATTTTAAATACATTTGATGGTTTCAGGTTTGATAGACAAATGTTTGCCTGATAACCCCGAGCTCATTTACCTGAGTCATTGATTATCTGTTATTTAGTCACCTTTGATCAATCTTTGCTAAGTTTGGGCCTAGATAGTGGTGTGATGGTTAGAAGAACTTATTTTAATTATAAATGTACTTAGTTTACCTGGGCCATAACCATGAACTCTTAAAACAATCTCAAAGTTGTCAAATCTGTCAATTTTTGTACGTCATTTCATACAAAATTTGACAGAAATGATAATGTTTGACAGATTTGTGATTGTTTTAACAGTTCATGGTTAGGGCCCAGGTCTATGCAAAAAAAAAAGTTTTGACTTTAAAATGCATAAAATATCGTGCCGCGACCATTGAGGTATAATGTACTAGCGTACTAGAGAACACATCTCGAACTAAATGTTTCAGCCAACCATTGTAGTCCAGTAGACTACAAAACTTCAGTCAGTGTCAATAATTGAAGTTGTTAAAACTGCTTCTTAATTGTATTGGGCTACAATGCTTGTTTGAAACATTTAGCTGGAATGTGTTCTATAGTACGCTAGTACATTATACCTCAATGGCCGCGATCCTACGATTCATAAGTAACGTATGAAGGAATATAATTATTCAAGATGAGAACCCGGCATACCTAATATGTCGGAACATAATTATTTCAGTTACAAATACCCGACAAGCTCGAATAGTCGGGATGACTTGAGAGACAATGACGAACACTCCAAATACCCATTTCACACGCAAAGCCTCTCAAATTACTCTTCTGGGCTAGGGATGGACGGTGGTTGTGGTGAAATATCGATACTATTAGGTACATCATCTGTCAAAATTTCAACTGTCTAACTATCACGGTTCATGAGATACAGCCTGGTGACAGACGGACAGACAGACAGACAGACGGACAGCGGAGTCTTAGTAATAGGGTCCCATTTTTCCCTTTGGGTACAGAACCCTAAAAATGATTATTGTTTAAAAAAGAGTAATAAAATATTTTTAAAGAAGTTGACTTGATTTACTACGATTAATGGTAAACCTTATGATTAAAGAATGGACATCTAGCTTTAGTTGTAAGCTAAATCGTGGAATGGGTAGGGTTTTGCCACCTTTTGTTTCGGTCAGTTAGATTTCTCAATTTTCAAGATTTCTCACAGCCCAGTCAGTTAAGTTCGTGATACATATTATAAGCTTAACTATTGGCTTGAAAAATCTGGATAAATTCATGATAATAGTGCTTTTCACGAACTTTTGGGTAAAATCATAACGGTCAAGATAGATCAGTTCATCATCATCATCATTTCAGCCATAGGTCGTCCACTGCTGAACATAGGCCTCCCCCAGTGACTTCTGTCATCGGGGGGTTGTTGCCATACTCGCCATAGATAGATCACTTAGTTTAAGAATAATAGTTGTTCAACTTAGTCGTTCAAAAACTCCTCAGAGAAAAACATTAAAAGTTACTTAAATGAAGTAATTGCTGAAATATATACTGGTAACAACGGGCAACTACGGAACCCTACACTGCGCGTGGCACGACACACACTTGGCCGGTTTTATCTTCTATCTTCGAAAATTCTGCTTCAGCCCTCACTCTCAGGTTCACAACCCTATTATCGATATCTTCACTCCTCATCCCCACTCTAAATACACAGCTGTTCGACTGAATCATATCCTATATCAATCATACGCGAAAAGCGACCATTGTAACCAGCTGAGCTACAACCATCAAAGAAAGTGATCATTTTGAACACAATTCCCGGGGTGTGAGGGGCCAAGGTAACCTGGTTTCGCTGACTCAGGCTATACGCCAATTTCGGATCCCGGGATGTTTGAAGGCTTTTGGATTTTTAAGGCTGTATTTTAGGGGAAAGTGTGGATATAGCTTACACTTTAGCTCCGAATATAGCAAGTAATCTATCAAGTTTGTAAAATAAAATGGGTTCTCAGAAAAATAATTTCAAAATTTTTATTATTGTTTTTAAAAGAGTTAAAATAGACTTAATCGGAACCGTATCAGTCAGAAAGAAAAAGCTGTCCAATGTTTATATTTATTTATTTATTTATATTTAAGTTATAAATAATAATAATAAATGGAACTTCGGTGCCCAAATCATAACGTAAACAATTATCTAAAAGAAGTAGATACCTACTAATATCTTTGAAAAGCAATGTAATACTGGAACAAAAACTCTGTTGGCCCTTAGTAACTGCTTAGTTTCATACCTTTTCTTGTATTATATGAGTCAGCAACAGAGGCCTAATTCCTTATCCCTTGGGCGATATTACCGTCAGCCCTTAACTTATTTTTCCTCATAGCTTTTGTCCTCGAGTGCCTAGCGACAGGGATTATGAAACAATAATTGTATCTGTTATACGTATCTCTTCTTATCTATTTCCACATGGTGGTTTAAGGCAGTTTAACATGTTTTTAGGGTTCCGTACCCAAACGGTAAAACGGGACCCTATTACTAAGACTCTGCTGTTCCTCCGTCTGTCTGTCCGTCTGTCACCAGGATGTATCTCATGAACCGTGATAGTTAGACAGTTGGAATTTTCACAAACGATGTACATGTCTGTTGCCGCTATAACAACAAATACTAACAAAATAAATAAATATTTAAGAGGGCTCCCATTACAACAAACGTGATTTATTTGCTCGTTTTTTCAGAATAGTACAGAACCCTTCGTGCGCAAGTCCGACTCGCACTTGGTCGGTTTTTCCTTCTCCACTTCAGTCTGTCCTCGATATCGCCTTCGAAGACCTCTCTCTCTCATAACCTTCGGCACTGAGCAAGATCGAACACACGATGGGAGAGTGATCCCATCTTGTTTTGGATCTTGCTCTGGATCTTCGACCGGTATTTGTAATATGTTGACTATAAGTTCTAACAAATATAAATTCGACTGATAACATACTAATATCATAGGATTCAAGTAAAAACTAATGTGTTACGAGGTACTAGATTATGAATTTGGCAAGCTAAAGCTATCTTCTAGCACAACAAGACCAAACTAATTTGGAAGTTTTTCTTCTTAATTCACCCGAATAAACAATCAAACTCAAGTTCCTTTGCTTTCAAGGCAAACCACCATGCCTCTACTCCAAAAGAATCGACAAGACTACTAAATACTAGACTGGCTCTCTGCCTAGAAGAATGGGTCTAGGGCTGAT
Organism: Anania fuscalis; assembly: GCA_950371115.1. Lineage (NCBI taxonomy): Eukaryota > Metazoa > Arthropoda > Insecta > Lepidoptera > Crambidae > Anania > Anania fuscalis. The sequence goes on from OX493342.1 coordinate 16,175,964, forward strand.
CACCGAAACTTATTTCGCCGAAAGCCATTTTCTCCACCGCTATAACATCGAAGAGCCTCTTTATCGATGGGCTATTTTACCGATAAGTCATTTCACCGAAAAGCCATTTGACGGAAAACTTATATCACCGACAGTTTATTTTTTCGAAAGCCATATTATCGAAAGGAAATAAAATAATCTCAATAAAAAGTGGTATTGAAAAACTAAACCAAAATGTATATTATAATTTTGATTTCTCGTTTCTCTATCTATAACAAACATAATATACTTATACACTTGTATACATTTAAAATAGTATACTATGTTGGTATACACAACAATGATTCCCTGTCCTATTCTATCATTGACCTTGCCCGTCTATCCCTCTGTGCACATAGCAACTGTTAGTTATGCCTTAACACGTTCGCTGAAGGTCCAAGTTCGTGTGTCCAGGTAGTCTGTAATCTGATCAACTAACACGCGTGTTAGAGATAAGTGATACGTCAGAAAAACACGTCAAGATTGACTCGAAGAATTTAACACAGGGTCCCGTATATTTTTGAGTCTTTTTGCTGATTCATACCATTGCCAGGCAGCTTTTGTAATATTTGATATTGTTGAAAGTAAATATTTTATTTATTAAACCGGGTAAATGACGGCAATCTTCAATAGCCAATTTTAACACCAATTGTCTATTGCTTTATTCAAGCGGTGGCAATCACTATAGCCTGTGGCTAAAGTTATAGGTGATGTATTGTAAATTTTTTCATTAAATTCCGTTCAGTAGTTGATACCACCCTTACAAATTCCAATCGTAAAGTCCACTTTAAACAAAGGGGTTGAAGCATAAGTTTTTACCTAAATCTAAAAAAGTTTTGAAAATAAAATTATCTTTTTAACGAATATATTTTTAGCCCAAGAAAGGAACTTAATTTTAATCTCTTTAAACCCTAAACTTAAGTTTAAACTAATGCCCACGGATCCCTACAGAACGCAGGTTATCATCAAAAACAAGTACATCCATCAAGCCTTATCCGCCATCTTTAACTAAACACAAACTGTAATCAACTCTCTTGTCATAAAGATAGGGTTTAAATTCCATTGGCATATAAATCTTGATTATCATACTGTGTATATTTAGTTAAGTTTGGAACCGGTTCGATGCAGCCCAGCATTGTTTCATACAATGAAAGAGTTTGTATGTAAATCGTTTGATTTGCATAAATGTTTTTATATCTTTGTTAAATTTGGACCAGGTATCTGATGTGTTTTAGTTTGATGCAGCATTGGAGGGGTTAACGAGTCTACTTTCATATTTTAGGTTGAATTAGAAAAGAATGAAGTCACAATCGAAAATGGATTGTTTTATGTATTTTTACTAAAACATGTCCGTCTTATTATCTTGTTTATTCTACAGATGGATTACTGTTATTAAGTACCTATATTCAACTATCTGGCTATCTTAACCTCTGAACAGGCATATTATATGCCTCCGCATAGGTACGCAGTACACGTCAATTTTGACGCTATAAAATGGGTCATTTATATATTTCAAGTCAGGGCCCTAACCATGAACTGTTAAAACAATCACAAATCTGTCAAACATTATCATTTCTGTCAAATTTTGTATGAAATGACGTACCAAAATTGACAGATTTGACAACTTTGATATTGTTTTACGAGTTCATGGTTATGGCCCAATAGTCAACTAATTTTTGTCCTGCCATACTCTAAATTAATTAAAAAACACTCAATTAAAACGGATGTGATAACTGTAGCTACTAGATGGTTACAGGAAATGAGGAAAGATTTTCATTTAAAATGTTTTTGAATTTCGGCCTGAAATTCCATGTAAGCTCATATCTGTTCTGGCGAACATCTGTTATCGTGTGTGAACAGCTGTGAGGCTGGTATATACAGTGTTACAGTATACACGAATTGTACGTATTACAGATAAAATTACGCATCAAGACGATTCTTTGAAAAGTGGAAAGCATTTTATGATAACATTTTGTCAGTTTTCTGAACATAGGTATTAGGTATATACAACTTGCTCGTGAATCAGTCTATTTAGATATGTTGACCCAAAATAGTGTAATCATAGGGGAAATGGTCCCTTAGATGTTCTGCGAGTTTTGATTGATTTCGTAGTTTTTAAACCAAATTTAAAATTATACATGTACTATAATTATGTCTATGCTAAATTCTTTACAGTCACAGAAAAATTGCAAGTCTATCGTGTTTTAGTCAAAATAAAAACTGATGGTTATTCGGTTAACCCAAGACTTAGTTCGTCTAAAATCAAATTCACACTATTTTTTTGGTATTTACAGGGCTATAAAAAGTGAAAGCCGTATAAATCCGTTGTTACAATAAAGATCTTATAGATACAAAAGTTTTAAAAATTAATTAAATAAGAAAGTAAAAACCTAACCATTTTGTTTTATCAATTTTGACGACTTAGACCAATCTAGACCTTCTAGATTTCAAACACAGGATGTTTGACAATTATTATTTTGGCACAAACAGTGATTACAAGAAATAGTTTAATAAATAATATAATACAATATTTTTACAAATAATTTAATATTTTTACAAAACCCCGTCCATTACATGTAGGTATTCTTCGCAAAAGGTAAATCTTGTACAATACAATTCGCTCACCCACCCGCAACCAACTTAGCACCCCGAAACTACTTACCGAAATAAGTCTGTTGTACCCTCTTACTTAACTCAATATTACGGCAACAACAACAACCCGAGCCGTAGTCCTGTGTAAACGGGGATGTTTACCCCCTACGCCTTACTATACTTAGTTTACTAACATTAGTTACGGGACTTCGGGTAAAAATAGCAAGCCAAAATAGACGGAGAACTGAAGTAAGTCAAGTTTACGAACGACTTCATAGTTTAGTAACTTATTTGGGAGAAGTTAACAATTACAGAAGGTCAAAGTTACTTAACTTAAGGCCTTAAGGGTAAGTTAAGGCCTTAAGTTATACTAACAGCAGCAAAACAGCAGGGCTAGCATGCGCAACACGATACAATTTTGTCGCGGCATTTTTCGACTTTTGACGTAAATATGTCGTTTTGTCTTTGAAGATAACAAAGAAGAAACCAAAATATCATGACAATGCCGTGTTATAACGTAAAAATAAGAGGCTACGAAGAACGGGAGACCCCGAAAATATCAAGAAAAAGGATTCCAGAAGTCTGTGATCCGTTAGGTGAAATTTGTCTTGTCTATCGATAAAATAACCGATGCGCGCATGCTAGCCCTGCAGACCATGTTTTTGCGAAACACGTTCCTGATTTTTCACCTATTATTTTTATTGTTAATACTACTTTAGTTTTAAGTATCTTAGAATTACCCTCATAATGTTTGTTATTTGTTATAAATTTTATTTCTTAGGAAGTGAATCCGTAATTTTTTTGAGAAAAAATAATTATCGAACCATACCCAAATATGTCCTCTCTCTCCTCCATACTGGAAGGAAAGATACAAAATACAAATTAAATAATAGCGGAAAATTTTATGGAACGGATTATAAATCGTGTATACTATACAGGGATACGATAAGTAGAAAAACATCATATCATATACATTTAAAAAGTAAGCCAACGGCTGACGCAAAGGTAAACACACTTTGCTTTTGGCTAAATCATTATCTGGCTCTTATAGGATTATTGTTAATTTATTATATTTCATCATCTTTTAAACTTCCTCAGTCAAACTGTTATCAGCTTATCTTGTTATCAGTGATGATAAAGTAATTCAAAGGTGACTGACCACCGGGTCGGACGATCACCTTTCTAGAGCGTGTTCTGTGTTTATTTTGTATGACTTTATTGTGGTAGGTAAAATAATAAATCTATGAGTCATTACTTCTAGAAGAAGACTGAAGATAATGTTGTTTTTTAGGGTTCCGCACCCAAAGGGAAAAACGGGACCCTATTACTGAGGCTCCGCTGTCCGTCTGTCTGTCCGTCTGTCACCAGGCTGTATCTCATGAACCGTGATAGTAAGAGAGTTGAAATTTTCACAGATGATGTATTTCTGTTGCCGCTTTAACAACAAATAGTAAAAGACAGAATACAATAATTATTTAAGGGGGCTCCCATACAACAAACGTGATTTATTGCCGTTTTTAAATGGTACGGAACCCTTCGTGCGCGAGTCCGACTCGCACTTGACCGGTTTTTTGCTTACGTTCAAAAAATAGATGCTTGAATTTGAGTTGGGCTGATATATGTCTTATTTATTTTATAAGTGCAACCAACAAATTTTACATTTAACTAGTAATAACTAAAAAAATTAATAAGTCATAAACTTACAAATTACAAGGTGGGCAGATGATCTGGTAAAGGTCCTACAGGAAACCCCTGGATGCATGCCGCTTGTTTGTTTATTAATAGCTTTTTAAACAATAAAAATTATATATTGAGCCAATTTACAACAATTTCTGTCTATGTAAATTAATATCAAATTTTCTAAATTTAGAATTTATAAGTTGAATGTCCCGTCTTGATTTTTTGATTGATTGATTAAATTACGTCGTCTTACATTGCTAAACAAATCATATAACATTATTTCGTGCCTACAAAATCGAAAAGCTTTTAAAGTCAATCAAAATTGTTTTACAGACAATATCCTACTTAATAACTTATCATTTCAGGCTTAATTATCTGTACACTCAAATATTCTTTTGAACTAGAAACGGAATAAATAACACGGACATTAGGCGATAATTATGGAAAATGCCTCATTTAATGTTGCCATAAGAAACAATTTAAACGCTTTGAAGATGGAGTACTTTATTATTTGAGTTCCACAGTGCAACAGAAATAGGGGATTAATGTTGAATTATTATTCCCGTAATGAGGAGAAACATTAGGCATTATTGAGCGCTGAAGAGTTTATTCCACTTTGAATCTTTGGTTTTTACCCAAAAGATTTTTTACTCTTTCTTTTTTTTTGTTTTTTGTGCTTCTATTTTTTGCGTATTTTATGTACGAAAACCTTGTTTCAAATTTTATCAAAGACTATCTGTTTACCAGCGACTTCGCCCGCGTAAATTATAGTCTATAGATGTCACCCACGTATAATGTATTAGGTTCCCGTAGGTGAAATATTTTTTTTAATCGGTCTGGTAGTTTTGGAACCTGTTCAATGCAAACAAAGAAATACTCAAATTTTTCCTCTTTGGAATATTGGTATAGATGTATTTAAATGTCAAAAAATATCTTTAAAAAGGGCGTATAGAAAATTCATTAATAGCTGATGATGGAACTGTACTTACAATCTTAACACGTAAGTGTACTGATACTTTCTTTTCGAATACATACTAATAAAAAAAAGAAAAGCATCTAATGTACGCAATAAATTCACGACCGATATCAAGCGATATTGGCCGGGACCAACTTTTAACGTGCCTTCCGAAGCACGGAGATGCTCGTGATAAATGTCACTAAATATGGTCGGAATGGTCACCCACCCACTCACGACCGCGGCGTTGGTTGCTTAACTTTAGTAATCGATACCAAAGCGCTGTCGCCACTGAGCTACGAGCACCTCTCACCACCATCTCTCTCAGATCATATTGTGAAAAAATTCATTTAGATCCGTTAAGTAGGTGAAAGAGTTACAAACATCCATACAACCATATCAAACTTTCGCATTTATAATATTAGTAGGATTCTTGAGCCAGAGCTGCGGGACCCTAAATGAAATTTCCACTCCACTTCATGGAAATAAATAGATGCTAGCATCCGTAATACTATTAGTTTGTTTTTTGGGTTTCAGGAGAAACGGCGTTAGCTTGATTAGCTTTCCTGCATTTGAGGAAAACTGATTAATTACTTTTGTTAAGCAGAACCTTGGGAAATACTTCTATATGGAAAATATTCGGATTTTACGATGTTGTAGGTAAGACGAATTTAGTAGGAACGCAGGTAGTCAGAGAAAAAGTATTATCATAATTATGATTATGATATCATAAATGACTAGCTTTAAGCCTGATTAATTTGTCTTCCTACTGATGTAGATTTATGGTGTGCAAATAAATGATGATAATGATGATGATGATTAGAGATTATCCTCTTCAACGATAAAGCACAAGTCAAATCAATTAGATTTAACTCTCCAACTATCTACTAATCTAGTATGCATCTTGAAGAAGTATTTTTAACGTTGATTCGAATGATTCCATTTAATTAATTAAAAATCATCATTTTATTTTATAGGACTCCCACCTCGAGAAACTGTCTTATCTAATCTGTCTTAAGAATCAATCCCACGTCGACAAAATGTTAACATAAGCTATATGATTTGGCTTGATATATCATTAACTTATCACCCTGTATTATAAGCACACAAGGCCAGCGGGGTAACCATGAATGAACTCTTAAAACAATCTCGAATCTGACAAATCTGAGATTTGACAAGATTTGACAGATTTGAGATTGTTTCCACCCAGGCAACCAAATCGAGAACCGTTTGATAAGTAACGACTTGACAACCTAGTGTCACGTTTTATTCGATTGACAATTCGTTTACGAACGGGGCCAGTTAACAAAAGAAGCAGTAAGTCATACACTACGTAACCTATACCACAGTATATATGTATATGTACTGTGCCCATACCAACATACTAAAGTCCCTTCAGATGTCAAGCTCAAATAACAGCTTATCCGACGCAGAGTTTGCGCCACAGAGCTTAATGTAAGCTTGTAAGCCCGAGGCATACAGGCGCCTGACGCGATTAGGTATACGAAATAATGTACTTTGAAAATGGTGCTGAAACATATTGAGTTTATCTAAGCAGTAAAGTAAGAAGCTTAACCTTCATCGAGTAAATACGAGAAAGGAGTTTTGATAAAAATAAGCACAAGATTAAGGGTTCCGTTTTTTGCCATTTGGCTACGGAACCCTAAAAACGAACACAAGGAATGGAAATATAAATTTATAAATATTCTACGTCTATTTAGCAACAATAGGTTCATAAATAAGTACCTAAGTTCTTTATCGTATATGGAAAACAAGTTATATACCTATAGTTATTCATAATTAATGAGTGAGTTGTTTGTTATTTAGTTACGGCAGCGCTTTAGTAGTTATTACTAAAGTTACGCAACCTACGCCGTGGTAGTGAATGGATGGGTGACCGATCCGACCAATTAGGTGATATTTATCACTAGCTCCGTGTTAACGGAAGGCACATTAAGGCTCGGACTAATAAGCAGCTGTTTTCTGCCGAAATTTAGTAGAAACCTAACACTAGTTTTAAAACCTAGTCTGACTTAAGGCGACTTGATTACATCTGACAGTAAGGTTTAGACGCAGGCTTTAGTACACCTCTTTATCAAACCACACTGGGCCTAATGGTGAAGTATTGCCCAATCTACCTCAGAGTCAAAGACAATGAAATTATCTTGTACAACAGCACTGCAGAGTTTTTTTTTAAATACATTTAACAAAGTCTGTTCATTGCATCATTCATTATGTAGGCGTATAAGTTTTTGTTTGTTTTGCCAATAAAAAAACAAACTAGTTTGACGCATAAAATAAAGTATGTTTTTTTTCAAACACCATTACTAATCTACATCTGGCAATAATAATTGAAACAAAACTTGTAAAAACAAACCACACATAAATCATAATTTAGCCGACACCATTATAATATCATCCAGAAGCTTCACTTTATAATACCACGTATTAACTAAACAGTTATTACATACCAGACTTTGTTCCATACGCCATTTGGTTTAAATTCCTTTGACGAAGATTGGATTTAAATTATTGCATGCACTTTGTTAAGACCAAACACTTGTATTTGATCTAAAAATAGAAAACCATATTCTTTGATTTTATCGTTTAATCCATTGTATTAAAGTTTATTTCGCTTTAACATATAGGAAGAGTGATGGAGGTCTGTTACTCAGTACTTTGTCCTACAAATGACAATTGATTTGAATCGAGTTTCTTAATTATGAAATTAAGATATGTTATTTTGGTCTTGTTTACAACTAACACAATAGGAAGTGGTAGAAGTAGTAGTATTAAATTTGTATCTTATGTACTTAATAATATCATGGGAAATTAATGGGGATCATCAAGGTTGATAGGTAAAATTACATTTTTAAATTTTATTTTAATCATCATCATCATTTCAGCCACAGGACGTCCACTGCTGAACATAGGCCTTCCCCAGTAACTTCCAGATCGGCCGGTCGGAAGCGGCCTGCATCCAGCGTCAACCTGCAACCTTTACCAGGTCGTCTGCCCACCTTGTGGGTGGGCGTCCCACGCTGCGCTTGCCGGAACGTGGCCTCCATTCCAGAACCTTTCTGCCCCATCAGCCGTCAGTTCTGCAATTTTAATAAAATTATTTATTTGATTAAATAGGTACACAAAATAGGTATGGTAATGATAACTACAGTCCACAAATATCTACACTGTACACGGATAAAAAAATATTCACTGCTTTAGAAATAACTTACTACTTTTAATAAACAACTATTACTTTATATTATGTAACATTTTTTCCCACTGATTTATATTTAGTTTCAAATCAAATATGATTTACTGATTAAAAATCAATTTAATTGACTTACTTTGACTCAATGAGGTAAAATTATTATGTAACTGTGAATAATATTCATTCAAAATCATTGTGTCGTGTGGTGCCGGCACGTTAAAAGAATAGAAGATCTCCTTCTCTTCCTATGGGTGTCGTAAGAGGCGACTACAGGAGAACCGCCACAAGAAGACGGGCAGCAGCGTCTCCTCTCCACCATTGGCCAAACTGCGATCGCAACTCGCCTGCCAAGCGTGGCGATTATGGCAAAATCCTCCTTTCGGAGAGGCCTGTGTCCAGCAGTGGACTGATATATGCTGGTGATAATATTCATTATGGTAACATCAATTTACATTTTAATTATACAAAGTAAACTAGAGTAGTAATTAGTAAAAAAAACCTAAGAAGTTTAAACTGAGGCTTATTTAAACGATCCTCCTAAAGATTTTTAATGGTAATCGCCTGAAAAATGGAAACCTAATAGTACAAAGGGATCTTTTAAATCACTTAACGCTTAATAAAAGGGAGGACTTTTATTAAGCGATGAGTCATTAGCTGTAAGATAATTCCTAATTGTTTTCGGAAGTTTTTCCAAACCTCTTAGGGGTTCTTCATTAATGTCAAGCTATTAACAAAAGTTATATCCGTGGTTTAATAATGATAAATTGGTTGAGTACCAAGTTCACAGCCGCCTTTTAATGGGAACTGAAATAGGGACAAGTTTTATGTAGGATTCATATTAGAAATTGCATCACATAGTAATTTAAGTTAGTTAATAAAAATTATGACAAGCGGGTAACCATGAACTCTTAAAACAATCTCAAATTTATCATTTTCGTACGTAATTACGTACGAAATTTGCCAGATTTGACAAGATTTCGCGGTCTATTTGTCACCAGGCTGTATCTCATGAACCGTTATAGTTAGACAGTTGAAATTTTCACAGATGATGTTATTTCAGTAGCCATAGCGGCTACTGAAATGACAACAAATTACTAAAAAACAGAATAAAAAAATATATTTAAGGGGGCTCCCATACAACTGCCATGATTATTTTGCCGTTTCAAAATGGTACGGAACCCTTCGTACGCGAGTCCGACTCGCACTTGGCCGATTTATGAATTAACTCGAGTTAATGAGATCCATGACAAAATTTGACATGAATCTAGGTATTTCATATAGTTAATGATTGCAGCCGCAGTCCGTATCAATACTTCATAACCCTTATCAACTTGCATCTGCCATTTTACCTCTAGTGACCAATTTTATCAGCTGTAACCGCAGACACAAAATTATTATTCGCTCAAATCTACCCCAACTTTACAATTACCCAAATATTTGTTCAACGGCGTCGTTTTACACCTTTTCAAAACGCGCTATTACTCGTATCAAACACCTTTCCTCTTATCTATTCGCCAAGTACAGCTGCGATTACTTATTTGAATTACTTGACATTAATTGCACTTAAATCAAGATAATTATCGCGAACAATCAACAACACCCAACTCGTATAATCCCTCTTTTGAATAGAACTTGGCCGCCTTTTGCCGACACAAAAGATCTACAATGCGGGAACGACAAATTTTGGGACAACGATTGTATAAAACACAAAATAAGCCGTATTGTAAGGATTTAAAGTCGAAAATCGTATACGAAATGAGAATTTTAGGGTGTAAAAAATAATAACACAATGCTTTTTGACCCATAAAACCGAATATACATCAATAAATAAAACCATACATTGTGATTCGTTTTATGTACTTGGTCGTAAAGATGTAATTATGAGCATCTGTTTCTGAGGGATCGTTTGTTCACACGTCTGTCTGTCATTGCGTATTTTACTTTAGACATAAAAATGAAAGTCAAAGAAGACAACGGTTTTTGAAATAAAAATGAAATGAAAAGAAAATACTGAGTTTATTGCATTCACTTAATGACATCAGTTAGTGTATCACGAGTAAATTACAGAGGTACCTAACGCAGTTTTAATCTAATTTACCCGGGATCTACCTAAATATTTTACCCTTTAGCAATTAGTAAAAAGTTTTACCTTGAGCAAGAACCAGAAATCATTCTTCTTCTTCTTCTTTGCGTGTCGACTCAGGCTTTCATAATATGTGAAGACCAAAACTGAGCCCGCAAAGATCTTCGCGTGTGCAGGTGTAGGGACACGCTGGGCATGTCAGAAGATGAGCCATTACCTGGGGAGAAATACCGCATAGGCATGCAATCTCCAAGCTGTAACCCCACCTGTGCAGGTTCTCCCTGCTTTAAAATCATTCGTAAAAGATTTTTCTTTTTTCTCTCTCTCCTTTACCCGCTTTAACCGCTGACAAACGAAACCCCTTTCCGATAGCGAGGCTAAATAATATCAACCGACACAAAGGGGTTTAGGGTTCCGCACTCCACTATGATGTGGCTTTCCTTCCGCCTGTCACTGCAACGCCTCCTTTGAATTGAGAGAATTGATAATACATGAAAGAGAAATGAATATTTGATTTTTCAAAAGTCAAGGCAAAAATATTTTGCCTGTCCAAAAATTTTGGAGGTACCGGTCAATGTCAGTTTATATCTTTGGTTTTACCCATAGACTTAGGATTCGCTATTTACCCAAAGATATTGTAGTGAAATGTCTTTGGTTTTACCCGAGTTTTTTAAAGTTATAGCATCTACAATTCTACACTAAATGTATAAAAAACTTTCTAATTTACTAACTCGATTTATTCGGAATGAGCCTGCTTACACACGGAACCGTCTTCCAAGATCCAACTCGATATTTTCATAAAAACAACCTCCAATTTCTCCATTAATAAAATCTCCCCGAAGCGTTCGGCTTCAGCCATCAATCACATGCTACCTCCAACAAACGGGCTCTGTTTTTTCGCCTGTTGCAAACATTATTTATACGGAAAACTTACTTTCGCCATATTTATCGACGCTTCTTTGTGGGTAAAATGAAGTGTGTTTATTTATTTGGTAGAGGTGGAAGAAAATATTTTAATGAAATTGCTTTTAGCTCGGGATGGCGAACCGCTTTATTTGTGCTCATTAATGGGTCGTGTATCTCCTAAGTTTGTCATAGTCGGGGAACGCTTGATCATCATCATCATTTCAGCCATAGTACGTCCACTGCTGAACATAGGCTTCCCCCCATTGACTTCCAGATGGCCGGTTGGAAGCAGCCGCATGTAGCGGCTTCCTGCAACCTTACCAGGTCGTATGTCAACCTTGTGGGTGTGAGTCCCACGCTGCGCTTGCCGGTACCTACGTGGCCTGCATCGGTCTGCCCCATCGGCCGTCAGTTCCACGTGCTGCCACTTTAGCTTGCTAATCCGTCAACGCTTACGCTTATAATACGCTTGATCAGGTATGATCCTATATGTTGATCATCTATATTGTGTGTTTGATTCTTTCTAAATAGTCAGCCAGCACCTTCACAAATAATCTAAATATCATTCACCGAGAGCAGGAGGGGTTGAAAATCAGCGCGGCCCGTGACCAGCATGAGATAAAACTCTTCGCTTTGTCATCTTTTAATGTATTGATAAACATGCCTAAAGTTGATAATCGTTGTACAACATTATTACTTATTGTTTTAAACTTTCATGGTCACTAACATTAGAATAGTTTGTTACGGGATTGCTACCATGTACCTTATTTTTGAGTTCCCGATATTTCGGCACTGTTGCAAGCGCCATGATCACGGAATAACTGAAGATCTTGCGGGTAAGTTGTTAAGGGCAAACATATCGGTCTACCCTCTTTCTCTGTCTTTTATTGCACGCGTCGGTACCATTGTCTACAAACTCACTATTTTCTCGCACCTGTTCTCGACACAAAAATAAAAATAAAAAATAAGGTACATGGTAGCAATCCCGTAACAAACTATTCTAATTATTACTTATGTCTTGTAAAATGGATTTCCCGTCAAAATCAGACTGACAAAGGTGTCTGAGTTTGTTGCGCCGTTTCTTCCACCAGCCGATGTGTAGTCCAGAAGTGGTAAGGCTAAATTTTTGGAACGTGCCAGAAGAGGACCTACTACTTTATTATACTGATTAATGACTTTGACTTTGGGAAAGATTGTAGGTAAATGTTTTTTTAATTACTTATTTACTATTATTCTATTTCTATTTAGGTACGTTTGATGAGCTAACTTCATTTTAATAATAAATAAATTCTGTATTTCCTTTAGCAACAAGTCGCTCTAAGTTCTTTTAACGATGACCTGTCTTAACCACAGAAACAAGCAATTATTTCGAACAAATTACTGAAGTTCAAAGGAAACCGTGTTAATGAAGTTAAATAATTACCGCTAAATTGAAACCACATCTTAAAAAATACAGAGAAGTAAATGGCAAAGCTAACGAATGCCTGTGGGTTTGCTTACGCTTAATTACGTACGTTGATAATCTTCTGGGTATTACGTTTTAAAGAGATGACGAATTCTGTTTTTCGCTGGATTCTTTGTTACATCAAGAGCTGCCTACGACATTAGTAAATAATAAATCAATCATATTTATAACTAAACTTCACGGCGAACTTCGTCCTACCGCCTTAAGGATAAGAAAATTCTCGTTTTAGTATTTTCCTCGCGATTGTTCCATATTTTCCACGAATATTTCATGACTAGAATTAGCCAAATCCGTCCAGCCGTTCTTGATTTTTAGCGAGCAAATTTTTTTATATTATACTAATTAGCCCCAAACTAAGAAAGCTTGTACGATGGCGACTAGATAAACATCCAAGATTTGAAATGCTCATGCTCATCAAACAAACTCCAGCCCCTTATGGGATTCAAAGCTGCAACCGCCAGGGTTTGTAGACCGGAGCTCGAAGCCTGACCTTCGACATATTATATATGTATAGTATTATATATGATGTCAATACAACTAGCGGCACGGAAGTTAAGCGCTTGGCGAAAGATGCCCAGAAGACTATTACGATTACGTGATTGGCTAGCCGCGCGCCGCGCTCGTTTTTTACGTCAGGGAAATGCCATTACGCATACCACGCCAGCCACGAGGGTACCCGGGGGTTAGGTGGGACTCCGAACCTCAGGGTGAGGCCTGTCTAACCACTAAAAACCTGACGGTGTCCTCCGGTGCCATTGAGTGAGTTAGAACTGCGGTTTATTGCCCCAGGAAAGCCCTCGGGCATTCGTCCGCAGTTCTGCCTCTGGCTGTAGCCGCGCGCCGCGCCTGCACCGACCGGGATTGGTTGTTGGCTCCGCGCACACGCGTCTCTGATACGATGATCGTCTCGTAAGATGCGCAAATTGATCTTGATCTTGAATTTGACCCAGCGCTCAACACCGAAGCCGCGTACTGCGGGGTAACCATGAACTCTTAAAACAATCTCAAATCCGTTAAATCTGTCAATTTCGGACGTCGTTACGTACGAAATTTGACAGATTTGTACTATACATTTTTACTACAGAGTTAAGATGTTACAGACGGAGGAAAAACTGAGTTTTATACCTATTTTTATGTAGATTAATTTAGTCTCCTCTCACCCCCAGAGCCGTTTCTTTGAACAATAGCCCTCGAAAACTGCCCTTAATTACTGAATAAAAATGCAAATTCTATGTGGTCATTATCGCAACTTTTAAGGGCGCGACATTAAAGGGCAAATCACACCGCGAGCTAAGCTATGAATAAGTTATTTTAGCTCTCATCGTTGGTGCCATTTCCAAATTATATTAATTTCAAAATAACTTTATTTATATATTTTTTTATTTAAAACTTGTTGGATACGGTCCACTTCCAAAGGACTAACCAGGGCCCCAAGTCTGCTAATTTAAAAATGGCATAATTGAATATCAATTGGATCTCATTGTAATTGCTTATCACATTTAAAATTCTGCTACTAATTAACTGACTTAAATTTAAGACTAAAATTAGTTGCAGAATACCAAATGTATCAAACAATTACACATTTGGTATTCTGCTACTAATTTAAGACTTAAATTTAAATTACAATTAGATCCAATTGATATTTAATTATGCCACTTTTATATTAGCAGAATTGGGCCTGGAATACCAATCTGGACTGGAAGTCAATGGGCCAATGTTTAGCTGTCGACGTTCTTTGGCTGAAATGATGATGATGGTGATGAGACTAGGTACAGTAAACAGCCTAAGAACCTACCACAAAATATCAAATTTCATTGACCAACTTTAAATTAAAATTTAACTCGTTTGGAAGTTTATTAATGGTTTCTTTTTTGTTTTTTAATAGTGGGTAATTAAGTTGTTAGTTTAACCCAGTCTACCAGATTTAAATTTGTTTCTGTTTTCATTAATAGAAATTCAGAAATAAATGTTCTGACAGTACTACGTAAAGGTAAAATTTTATTTAGATTTGGCAAAACTCGTATTTTGCTTACATCAAGGGTCAATATTACGGCTTGTAATAAATGGTATTTGAATAGCAAATAGGATTTTGATAGAAGCCGTTTTCGGTGGGGGAAGTAAATTGAATTCTTTGCGGCTGTTGCCTTTTGAGATGATGTTGGATGCTGTAACGAACGGATTCTGATATCGAAACACATCTGAAGATATTGAATATTCATTTTTTGAGAATACCAAACTATGGACTATACTACTACCCAATATACCCCTATACTACCGAACATTGTTCGTGGTCCCCGACATGCACTTGACCGGTTTATTGTTTTTTCTTAAATTACATACCAATTGAAATCGGTCGTTTAATAAAACATATTTTTTCCAAAAAAAGTTTGTCACAATTGCACAAATGATATCATTCCCATTTCCCTTTATCACAAATATTTGTTGATAACGCATTTTCGAGAAAGTCTCGTTCTAAATCTTAAGTTAAGACATTATTATATCACGCCACTATTTAGACTGTTTACGTAGGAAATGACGCTATTATTTGACATGCAAGACTGATCGTGCTCAGATAATAGTTTGTATCAACAAGTATTGGCGTCAGCTCGTCTGAAATAATATTAGAGTGATAAAAGATATCTATATTCAAATCGAACAATCGAACAATCGAACGATCGAACAAAATACATAGCTTAAATTTTCATTTTTGTTATTGTCACACATGTTCGCTAGTTGATCAAATTAACTTCCTAAGAATGGAAATTGTTGGAGGCAACAAAATTCTAAACTAAAAATAAAACAGTTATCTTTGTAAGTTTGTTTGTTTTTAAACTTATTAAAAAAAACAGTTAAAACTTTCTTCCTGTCGAAAATGGAACCTATATTCATAGAGCCAAATTGCTAGGGAACCAACCCCATTTTACGCCAATTCGATTATCCATACTTTTAGGGGCATCCTGTATAACGTTTCAGACTGAAGTACATCAATAGATCTAGTGTACAACATCATTATTGTTCAA
The DNA here is from genome assembly GCA_950371115.1 of Anania fuscalis. NCBI lineage: Eukaryota > Metazoa > Arthropoda > Insecta > Lepidoptera > Crambidae > Anania > Anania fuscalis. Next base: position 16,191,894 of record OX493342.1, read on the forward strand.
TACATAAGAGCTCCTTGAAAGACTGCGCACCAACATAAGAGCATCTTATTATTAGTTTCTTCCATAAATAAGTGACAATCGTTCATACAATCTCCCATAGAGCTGAACACGAGGCCTCCTGAAAGCCAAGGTGCGCACGCGGCGGCCACTCCGCGCCACGCCGGCTGCGCGTGCAACACACGTGGGTGATAAGGTTGCCACTGTGCTATACAAACCAACAAGCTGATGAGCTAGTATTATTTACCAGAAAACTTACGTTCTTAAGTATTATTTTTTAGGTGTATTATTTTTTTATAAATAAGTTCTTTCTACAATCACACCAATTCTCTAGCCCAGAAAATAGCAATGCTTAAATTATGGTGACCAGGCTGGGATAACGGATAAACATACATAAATACGTTTAAAAACTCCATGACTTAGGTACAAACGCTCGAGTTAATCACACGAACATTTGCCCCTTCTGGGATTCGAACCCGCAACCCAGGTATTGAATCCGGAGCGCTAACCACTACACCAGATGCGGTCGTCATGACAGTGACTAGACAATGGTTTGTAGTCTTTCAATTAAGAGAAGAGATTATATAAAACGAGTCAGATAGTTTTAATGGAAAATACCTAATAATAAGAAATTAAAAAAGACGACTGCCATTCACCATTCTATCACCTTTATTTTCATACCCTACTCAAATAGGTTGACTTATTCGTCAACTCGCGCGCCTTAAACTCGCGAGTGCGCGCGAGTTGGCACCTTCCGAATTAACCTATTTTTTTATCGTCAACTCACTCAATCATAAAATCTGACGTATTTATGTACAGTAAGCTACAAAATTCAATAAAGATACCTATAATATAAATGTAAAAGCCACTTTATACGACTTGAGTTTAAAATACAACAAAATATACATAGTTTTTGACATAGGTATTTATTTAAATTAACATATCTGGAAAGGACAAGGCATCAACATCAACGGTGAATACATCTCACACTTGCGATTTGCGGACGACATCGTCATCGTGGCCGAAACGTTGCAGGATCTACAATCCATGCTGAACGGCCTTGCTGATTCTTCTCAACGCATCGGTCTGCGGATGAACCTGGACAAAACCAAGGTTATGTTCAACGACCACATCATTCCGGATCCCATTTCAGTGCAAGGCAGTGATCTCGAGGTTGTTAAGGAATATGTCTACCTCGGGCAAATTTTGCAGTTGGGCAGAAACAACTTCGAGAGAGAGGCCAGTAGAAGAATACAGCTAGGCTGGGCAGCATATATCTTCGCAAGGTTGCTGGCAGGAACTGGATGAGAGTAGCCGTGGATCGTGCAGAGTGGCGTGCAATTGGAGGGGCCTATGTCCAGCAGTGGACTAGTGTGGGCTGATGATGATGATGATGATGATGAACATGACAAAATAAAATTGCTTATCTCCCTTAATAATTATCAACAATATCACAATGACTCGAGAATTTGGTTAATTACTTACTAGTATGTCAACTGTCTAAAAATTGTAAGCATTGGAAGTTTTCGTAGCTGCATATTATGGGGTAATAAGCCCTATTATTTTTACTATGGCGTAATATAGCCTGTGTCACCCGAGATAAAGTATAACGATACCTCAGGATTCTAACAAAACCTCATACATTAAAATCTGAGATAGTTATTTTAATACTCAGCCAGCATGAGCTGTAATAGCAAGCGTGCAGGAAAATATCTTATGCAGTAGCATTGAATTTTATCAAAAAAAAAATCGCACATCTGTGTTAAATTCAGGGTAATCCGTTTTCCATTCATTTGTGCCATAAGATCAAAACGAAAAAATGGATTACTGCGATTTTTCAAGTGTCATCGCGCCACGCTGTCTGCGCGTGGGCAGTTTTACACGTGGAAGATAAGGCTGAGTTTGTATTACTAAACAAACGAAGGCTCGAGTGTGTAGTATGTATAATAATACTTGTATGTAGTAAGGATGGCGTGGCTTGCGGTTTATGTGCTTAAGATTAGGTACGGAATACAAAATAAATAGGAAATTAACTAACGATACGTGTATTGTGAAGATTATTTGTCCCGTATACAATTGTGACTAACCTAAATAAATTATCATCATTATCATTAGCCTTGGGAAGTCCTCTACTGGGGCCCAAGTCTGCTAATTTTAAGTGGCATAATTGAATTACAATTGGATCTCATTATAATTGCTTGACACATTTAATATTCTGCTACTAATTAACTGACTTAAATTTAATACTAAAATTAATTGCAGAATACCAAATGTATCAAACAATTACCCATTTAGTATTCTGCTACTAATATAAGACTTAAATTTAAGAATTAAGTTGGTAGCAGAATACCAAAAAAAAAAGACATCTTTATTCAGTAAAAACTGTTTCATCATGGCCATTAAAATATTTAATAGAATACCGGATACTATCACAGACATGACCATTTACCAATTTAAAAAAATATTGTATATTTGGCTGATCGATAAATGCTTTTACAATGTTAATGAATTTTTAAATTATAAATAATAATATTCTCTAGATTACTTTTTTGACATTTAATATAAAAATTTTGACATTTTATTTATTTATATTGTATGAATTCCATGTGTATAACCTCATTATTTAATTTAATTTGTAATTTAATGACATTAGTACAATTTAATAAAATTTTAAAATTTTGCATGTCTTACCCAGACAAAACATGTTGGCACTATAATTATTTTGTTACCTTACTTGTACCATGTTTTAGGCAAAAAAATTTATTTCATTTCATTTCAAATGCTTAAAAAAATTACAATGAGATCCAATTGATATTCAATTATGCCACTTTAAAATTAGCCTACTTGGGGCCTTGGTTACATGCCTCCCATACAGGGTTACATTGCAAGGTAGTCTTCAATTGAGACAATTTGCTTTTCTTGCATCGATAATTTTACGTAATCATCGTCTCTGAACGTAGAACGTTGTATTAGATTAGAAAATAACTCCCTTTGTTAGATTAGGCAAATCTGCACTAATATCAGTAGGTGTACCGAAAAATATGATAACCGATTGACGCAATATACCGGCTATTAATATAAAACAATGAAAACCATAACAATCTGTAGTTTGTTTACGTAAAATAAAACAATATTGCATATTATTTCTAAATATTTCTTTATTTGATAAAAACCAAAACACGTGCAAAAATATAAAATAATCTTATATAAAATTTATTAGAACAAATCATACTAGTTATATCCACATATTCGATTTATTTATTTATGATTTGATATTTTGTTTTTGTAATTTTAAATGAGTGTAGGTGAGTGCAGATCTTACTAATTTCTTAAGGAAAAACTAACAGACATTCTTATACGAAGACAACTATACTCGTAGTAGCGTAGTGGTGTGTGGCGATTCACCATAAGCGCAAAGGTTCCCGGTTCGATACACAGTACGGGTGTATTTTGACAACGGTTTATCGCAAATTGCAAAGTCTGGAACTGGTAATAAAAATAATGAATTGAATTCTTTACTGTTTTCGGAACCATGGTAATAATTTATTGTTTTTAAACTTTCATGGTCACTAACATTGGAATAGTTTGTTACGAGATTGCTACCACGTACCTTATTTTTGAGTTCCCGATATTTCGGCACTGTTGCAAGCGCCATGATCACGGAGTAACTGTACATGGTAGCAATCTCGTAAAAAACTATTCTAATGATAATAATTGGTTCATTGTCTTTTAACGAATTTTATAATTTAAAATGCTAAAAGAACAAAGTAGAAAATATTAAGTAACTAATAGTAACGTTAAAGAAATAAACAATGATAACATTATTTACAGAGATGAATAACGAAACCATACAACAAACTTGATGGGAGATTTAATTTGCTAATTGTATTTCTTTAATGAAAGGTGGAGTAAACGGTTTCTCGAGTAGAGACCACACCTTGGCAAGCGTAGTGTAGGACGCCCCCCAGCCCGATGGACCGACGACCTTAGGAAGATGACTGGCAGTGGATGCATGAAAAAACCGGCCAAGTGCGAGTGGACTCGCGCACGAAGGGTTCCATACCATTATCTATAAAAACGCCAAAAAAAATGTACGTATGTTGTTTGGGAGCCCCCTAAATATTTATTTTATTCTGGTTTTTAGTGTTTGTTGTTATAGCGGCCACCACCGTTCATGAGATAGGTACAGCCTGGTGACAGACGGACAGACAGATGGACAGACAGACGGACAGACAGACAGACAGACAGACGGACAGCGAAGCCTTAGAAATAGGGTCCCGTTTTACCCTTTGGGTACGTTACCCTAAAAAGCTCGGGAGATCGTGCTCTTTGGTGCTCTTTGGAGTCTTACAGATAGATATATAGATTCTTATAGATAGATAGATTTCTTAGGTTGACACAACAGCTAAGCTTGCGTCAAATACCAACGGATAAAATATTCGTTATTGTTTTTTCATTTAAAAATGGTTGACTAGCAGAGAATGCTTCTACCATTAATCCACTTTAAATTCTTCCTAGAAGAATCGTGTTATCTTCAACAAAGCGTATTTGGCATTGGAGCTCAATTAAACCCGTCTGTCTGCTACTTCATTTTGAATTGAATTTCGTACCACCAAAGATAAAATTAAAAACATTTCACTATAAGTACTAAACAACCGATTTACTACGGCTAGCGATTTTTACCTACTGTTTTTAGAGATTTCTCTATTCTTGTCGTGATCACGGAATAAATATTTTTATAATTTGGGATTGAGATAAAAGTATCGAAATAAATCAAATGTTTCAGTAAAGTTATTTAAATCTGTCGTAGAATACGTAGATATGTTAAAATTTCTTCGTGTTATTTGGCCAAGTGAAAACTACCGCTATGAGTCATATCTCACACTAAGCATTGCACGGCATTAATTTAAATTTAAGATTTTCATGTTTATAGCTATTTTATGCCTCTTAGTCATCGACAGAAGTCACCTTAACTTTTGAATTTTCTTTTAAAAAAATAATTTGATTAGCACCCGTATCATGAACTCTAAATCATAAGTAAGAAGTTCTACTTTCACAAAAAAACTAAATATTTAATTATACTGGTATACAATTACTTTTCAACTGCTCAAAGAATAATTTTACCACCTCAAACAAAGTAAAACACTCTTATTTTCTCCCAAAAACTTTACTTAAAGAATATCGTTTTGATTCAGGGTACTTACGCCGGCCATGATCTCGATTCAAGAAATCATTACATTTGGATCGTGTGTCATTTCTCTCACCCGGAAACTTACAGCAGGGAGTAACCATAAGCTCTTAAAACAATCTCAAATCTGTCAAATTTCGACAATATTGACAGATTTGACAGATTTGACAGATTTGAGATTGTTTTAAGAGTTCATGGTTACCTGCCCTGCCCTACCTAAAATCAAGGGTACCTACACATCCACTGTTATCTAAATAGCAATTTCTTTCATTAGATAATGATAAAGAAAACTCCAGAGGTACATAACAGGATACAGGTGCGTGCGGTGCATAGGCAATTAGGCAGTGCCTACCTGATAAATAAAATGAGGTAGGCAGTAGCTACTCAGCTACTACTTACAAATGTGTGTTAATGATGTAAACCACTGATTCTCGTCAATGAATTAAAAAAATATTATAAATAAATAAATTGTTTCCACAATCCCACCAATGATCTAGCCCCAAACTAAGCATAGCTTGTACTATGGCGACTAGATAACGGATAAACTACTTATATACGTTTATAAACGTCCATGACTTCGGTCCAAATGCTCGTGCTCATCACACAAACATTTACCCCTAGCGGGATTCGAACCCGTAACCGCCGCCGTATATTGTCTCGGGTTTGGGTGTTGTGGTACCGTTGTTGTCCCTGATTTCTATAACACAAGTGGTTTACTTACCTTAGAATAAGAGCAATGTATGTGATGTTGTTCAATACTTATTTATTACAAGCTTTTATTTAGTTTCACCTGTCCCGTTGTCTGTAATCAAATCTTGCAAGTTAAATTTGATCCACTTCCCGGTTACCGATTGAGCTGAAATTGTGCATACATGTGTAAACCGCGTGACAATGCAATATTATGATGAAATGGTGCTGATATGATGATGGAGCTGGAAGGTGGCAATTGGAACTTCACAATCAAACGAAACAACCTTATCGAGTTTGGGCCCGTTTGAATCGTCTTAACGAGCAGTTTGTCTTTCAATAGTAACCAGGGTCTGATGATGGAGCTGCAGGGTGGTCATAGGAATTCTGTGATGAAACGACGAAACCCCATCGAGTTTCGGTTTGTTTGATTCGTCTTGACGAGTACTTTGTTTTATGATGGTTACCAGGGTCTGATCTGATGATGGGGATGGAAGGTGTTCATAGGAACTCAGTAAAGAAACGACGCAATCCCATCGAGTCTCAGCTTGTTTGATTCGTCTTGACGAGTACTTTGGTGCTAGATGGTAACCAGGGTCCGATGATGGAGCTGGAAGATGGCCATAGGAACTCAGTTATTAAGCGACATAACCCGATTGAGTTTGGGCTCTTTTGATTCGTCTTGACGAGTACTTTGGTGCAACATGGTAACCAGGGTCTGATGATGGATTCGGAAGGTGGCCATACAAGCTTTTATTTAGTTTTACCGGTCCCGTTGTCTGTAATCAAATCTTGCAAGTTAAATTTAATCCACTACCCAACCGGGTAGTTAATTTGTGTTCTAATTGAATTAAATGGGTACTTTGTTACTACATGTTATTCACAAACTGTACGTGTAAATTTATAGCTTCGAAATGAAAATACTAGTCAAATATCCTTTAATCACCCAAATTGTTAGGGGTTAGGACAAGGTGTAGATGTTGTACAACAACTGCGCTAATACACTTCCCTGAGGAAATCCTTTCTTTTGCTTTCGTCATCTGCTTTTATGTTCTGGGTCGTTAGTTTAAATACTCGTTTTGTGGTCGTTGTGAACTTATGATCTTCCAATGAAAACGATTTTTAATTTCTGCGTCTTTAATAACCATTGAATACCTAAATGAAGATGCATTTAAAAGTTCTAGAATCCATTCTGTGTACACGCTTAACTAATACTAAATATATTGCGGTAACCACCGATGAGCTGAAATTTTGCATACATGTGTAAGCCGCGTGACAATGCAATATTATGATGAAATGGCTCTGATCTGATGATGGGGCTAAATATATACTAAAAAGTTAAAAATAAAATTAAAGAAAAAAAATACTTTTAATGGAACATTTAGCTTACTAGGTACTTATTTTTCTTCTGCAATCACAATGTAACACGCTTTTATTTATAAAAAAAAATGCTACCTATATTATAATGTTATTTTTCTCATCAGGTTAATTTATTTTAAACTTTTTAGTTCATTTAATAACAAATAATAAAAGCTTGTTTTTAAGACGAAGAAGAAGGGTGTAAGGGGACACACAACACCTTTTGTCCCAACAGTCAACCTCACCTGCCCGTGGTGCGCCCTGCTGACAGACGGACGAGGCTCTGACGACCGAACCGATAGCGGGATATCTATCTACAGGCCAGGTCAAATACCTTTGGCCGATGACGGGCAGCAGCGTCATCGGTACGAGACCTGGTACTGCGCTCACCAACCCGCTTGCCCAGCGTGGTGAGTATGGGCATATACCCCCTAATGATAAGCCACAAAAAAGTACGGCCCCCAGTTCCCGGCCGCCCCAATATTCCAGGTCATGACAGCGGCCTTGGTTACGGTGGGGTAGGGGGTGCGAAGAATCCCCGGGCTACGGATGGCTGTCATAACAAAATGACCCTGGCGACCTATAATGGACGCAGTCTACGGCTGGACGAAAGCTTGGTGGAACTCGAAGTAGAACTAGAGAAGATAAAGTGGCACGTTATAGGTTTATCCGAAGTCCGACGACAGGGGGAGGAGACGGTAACCTTAGAATCGGGGCACCTGTTCTACTTTCGAGAGGGCGACCAAACATCCCAGGGTGGCGTAGGTTTCCTTGTCAACAAAGATCTCCGTGACAACGTATTGGAGATATCCAGTGTGTCGACCCGGGTAGCGTACCTCGTACTAAAGTTGACCACGAGATACACTCTTAAGGTCGTACAGGTGTACGCACCGACTTCAGCACACTCGGACGATGTGGTTGAGGCCATGTATGAGGATATAACAAAGGCCATACAAATGACCACCAAGACTCACTTCACAGTTGTCATCGGAGACTTCAATGCAAAAGTGGGAGTACAGCAACATGGCGAATCGTACGTTGGACCGCATGGCTATGGAAGCAGAAACCATAGGGGGCAAATGCTGGTCAACTTTCTCAACATGCAGGGGCTTTTTTGCATGAACACATTCTATCAAAAAAAGCCCCATAGAAAGTGGACCTGGCGGAGTCCCGACGGTAAGACGAAGAATGAGATAGACTTCATCATGACGAATAAACGGCACATATTTAGAAATGTCTCAGTGATCAACAGGTTTAACACCGGAAGTGATCACCGACTAGTAAGAGGCACTCTAAATATCAATCTCAAGCTAGAAAGAAGCCGCATGGTGAGGTCTATTCTTCGTCCGACACTGCTTCAAGCTGAACACGGTTCCGAAGCGTTCCAACTAGAGCTGAAAAATCGATTCAAAGCGCTGGGAACCGCAGATAATGTTGACAAGGACCTCGACAGCGTAGTAGGCGTTATACGCGAGGTGGGAGCTAGGCATTTTAGAAGGAAGCGACCAAACAAGGGGTCCAAACTCTCGGGGGAGACTCTAGAGCTGATGCGACTGCGACGGGAAGCGCCAGAGGGAGCTCAGTCAGATGCCATCCATAAAAGGATCCGAAGATTGGTGAGACGAGATCTCCGAAGCTTTAACACCCGCCTCATACAGGAGGCGATCGAGCAAAACCGGGGGTCAAAAGTCTTTGCCCAACGAATGGGGAGATCGCATCTGACAAAGCTGAAAACCTCGGATAGCAGAACCGTCACATCAGTTCCGGAAATACTCGCCGAGATCGAGGACTTCTACGGCCGCCTATACGCCTCGCATGCCCTGAAACCTCCAACTGACGCAAATGATCCTAGAGCTACGCTTGTACGCCACTACACCGATGATCTCCCAGAGCTAGACGTAGACGAAATTGAGGCGGCTCTCAAACAGCTTCGTAATGGGAAGGCTCCCGGCGAAGATGGAGTCACTTCAGAACTTCTCAAGGCAGGGGGAATACCCGTTCTTAGGGAACTGAAGAGACTGTTCAACTCCGTAATAGCCAATGGGACTACCCCGAAGGCGTGGAGCGAGGGCGTGGTGGCTCTGTTTTTCAAAAAAGGAGATAAAACTCTTCTGAAGAACTACAGACCGATCACGCTCTTGAGCCACGTCTATAAGCTGTTTTCAAGAGTCGTTACAAATCGTCTAGCCACAAGATTTGACGCCTTTCAGCCGCCAGAGCAGGCTGGGTTTCGTAAAGGCTATAGTACCGTAGACCATATCCACACAGTAAGGCAGATTATACAGAAGTCAGAAGAGTATAATCAGCCTCTGTGCCTAGCCTTTGTGGACTACGAGAAAGCCTTCGACTCCGTCGAGACCTGGGCTGTTCTGGAATCCTTACAGCGATGCCAAATCGATTGGCGGTATGTAGAGGTGCTGAGGAGCCTGTATAAAATGGCATCGATGACTGTTCAGGTCCAAAACCATAAGACGAGACCTATCCAGCTGCTCAGGGGTGTGAGACAAGGAGATGTCATATCTCCGAAGTTGTTCACGAACGCACTGGAGGACGTCTTCAAGACACTGGATTGGAAAGGAGCGGGCATCAATGTCAACGGCGAACACCTCACGCACCTCCGTTTTGCCGATGATATTGTCATTATGGCGGAATCGCTGGAGGATTTGCAGAAAATGCTGCAAAGCCTCAACGCTGCCTCGCGACGCGTGGGCCTGGGGATGAACTTAGACAAGACTAAAGTCATGTTCAACGATCATGCCATCCCCGGACCGGTCTCCGTCGAAAGCGTGGCGCTCGAAGTTGTCAATGAGTATGTCTACCTCGGGCAAGTGATGCAGTTGGGTAGAGACAACTTCGAGCGGGAAATCGCTAGGAGGATGCAGCTTGGCTGGGCAGCGTTTGGGAAGCTGCGTCATATCTTCTCGTCGCCACTGCCACAATGCCTGAAGAGCAAGGTATTCGATCAGTGCGTCCTACCGGTGATGACCTACGGAGCTGAAACGTGGAATATGACAGTAAAGCTGGCCCACCGACTACATGTCACTCAGCGAGCTATGGAAAGGTCGATGCTTGGGATTTCGTTAAAGGACAAAATCCGAAATGAGATCATCAGGCAGAGGACTAAAGTAACGGACATAGTCCAAAAATGTAGCAAGCTTAAGTGGCAGTGGGCTGGCCACATCTGTCGCAGAACCGATGAAAGGTGGAGTAAACGGGTTCTCGAGTGGAGACCACGCCTAGGCAAACGTAGTGTAGGACGACCCCCAGCTCGATGGACCGATGACCTTAGGAAGATGGCTGGCAGTGGATGGATGAAAAAAGCGGGAGATCGTGCTCTTTGGCGCTCTTTGGGGGAGGCCTACGTCCAGCAGTGGACTGCAATAGGCTGAGATGATGATGTTTTTAAAAAAGTATTTTTTTCTTTAATTTTATTTATTTTATCTCTTTCTACAAGCAATTATGTAATGAATCAGTTGATAATCCACAATCTTTTGGGTGTTCACGCCAACATTATCCTTATCGAGGTGTCCTTCATCGGTTTCTGTGCAAATAAATGTATTGAAAACAAGTTTTATCGCCAAGGCCAGGCTGTGTTTGTTATTCTAAAAGTGGAAATTGCGAATGCATGGAAATAATCGGGTTCCGTATTAAAATTTCATGTTGATGATATATACCATATAGATATATACCTACTTTTCATTGCACAATATACCTACATAGTTGATGTTTTCAGAAAGATAAGCAACTGAAGTGACACTTTTTAATTTTTTTAAAACAGACGCAAGCAATTTCCTTGTGTTGTGTTTATAAACTAAAGAATATAGGTACTCGTATGCACTATATGAAAAAAAATATTGGCTTAATGCATCGTGGCAATTTCAATGTGATATTATTGTTGTATTTATAGCTAAGTAATTTCAAACATTAACGTAGCACTAAAATTGTGCTTATCTACAATTTTTTTTTTAAAAACTTAAGGTTTTTTCGTTCTACCAAGGAACTCTGAAGAATGAAGCTATTTACTCACGTAATGCGAAGTACACTCCGCCACATTTAATCTTACGAGCGATTACGCGTGGCGTCTAAACGTTTGGCTCAATATTGACCAGATAAATATAAATTCTGGGCTGTTTGTTGAGTTAAGTACACACTTCTTTATGCTCGGGCTTCACCTGCGTCTAATTTCATTATTTAGTGCGCTATTTGATATAGTACGCAGGTGTAATCTTAGTGCGCTAATTTGCTTTAATGACACTAGACGTTAGGCGATAGCTCGGACGGCGGTAACTTTCGACGCATCAAAGCGGGCGTCTAGTGCGTTGTTGTGGCTACACCTACTACACTAAATATGTTAAAACACGGTCACATACAAAAACTCTGTGAAATAAAATGTTAAAGTGCATTTATTAAGTTAGGATGGAGTAGACAAAATGAGAAAAGTATTTTGAGTTCTTAGAAGCGTTTAATTTTATTTTAAAGACTTGTATCCACAGATCACACGCTAATCAAGCCGGTAGACGCTAGAATCAAACGTAAAATAAGTGTGGCCACGCACTTGGCGCGTAGCTTAGTGCTTATACATATTTAGTAAACGCTAATCATGCCGTTATTTGAACGTTAGGCGTCACGCAGGTGAAGCCCCAGCATTAGGTTAAGTCATTACGCAATATATTTAGTATTAGTTAAGCGTGGACACAGAATGGATTCTAGAACTTTTAAATGCATCTTCTTTTAGGTATTCAATGGTTATTTAAGACGCAGAAATTAAAAATCGTTTTTATTGGAAGATCATAGAAGTTCACAACGACCACAAAACGAGTATTTAAACTAACGACCCAGAACATAAAAGCAGATGAAGAAAGCAAAAAAAAAAGGATTTCCTTAGGGAAGAGTATTACTGCAGTTGTTGTACAACATCTACACCTTGTCCTAACCCCTAACAATTTGGGTCATCATCATCATCTTATCAGCCTGTTGCAGTCCACTGCTGGACATAGGCCTCCCCCAAGGAGTGCCACAGAGCACGATCTCCCGCCCTTTGCATCCAGTCGCTGCCAGCTGCCTTCTTCAGGTCATCGGTCCATCTAGCCGGGGGGCATTTAACAATTTGGGTGATTGAAGGATATATGACTAGTATTTTTATTTCCTAGCTATCAATTTACATACAGTTTGTAAATAACTTCAATTAGAATACAAATTAGCAACAACAAACGAATGAATGAATCCTTTTACGGTTGTCACAAAAGGAAATTTTAATGTGTTTTTATCAACCACACGATAATCACCCGTTTCCACTTGATAAACATTAGTTAGCAAATAGAAAAAAAATGTTTTGCTCTTGTTATTGCAATAAAATTTAGCACAACAGAAATGAATACGGTTGAGTCACTAAACCTAAGTCAATGTAAAAAGTGAACTGTTAGTGGCTTAATTACTATAAGAAGCGAAAATAGCGGGCAAGTTATAACGTTCCCTTATAAGTATGGAGATATTTGTGATAAATATCACTAAATATGATTGGAATAGACACCCATCCACATATAATGTAAATTCAAATTCAAATTATTTATTTGCCTCCAAAAAGGGGTTTTACAAAAAATTGTGGATGGTTAATTAACAGTAAGGTTCTATGCCTATCTAGCGCGGATTCATAACATGTAATGAAAGAAACTATCGCCAAAATAGGCAATAATAATTCCTAGAGGCCTGTATTCACTTTGATTAGTGATTAGTCTAGATGATTAGTGTAGGTAAATAAATAAATAAATAAATATTGGACAACATCACATACATTGCTCTGATCTTAAGGTAAGTAGCTAAAGCACTTGTGATATAGAAATCAGAAACAACGACGGTACCACAACACCCAGACCCGAGACAATATAGAAAAGTTCGTTTTGTACATTGACCCGACCGGGGATAGAACCCGGGACCTCAGAGATGGTGCCGCCATTTAAAGTCCGGCGTGCTCGCCTCTCGGCTACGGAGGTCGTCGTAGGTGCTTGGTGATGAGGAGTAAACAGGTCTGGACAGCGATTAATTAGTACGAGTGATTAGTAACCTGCGTAGTAAATTGATTAGAAGCGTGTTCTATTTTTTTGCGAGTTATCTGCGAGTAGCCTGTCCTGCGCCCGTCCTTCCCTCTCACTTGCAGCGAGCCTGCCATTAAACACGTCTGACACAGCTAACAACTGAAATTACTAAACACAGCCACTAAACAAAATTGGTCACTACTCACAATACATACCTGGGCCCTAACCATAAACTGTTAAAACAATCCCAAATCTGTCAAACATTATCATTTCTGTCAAATTTTGTATGAAATGACGTACCAAAATTGACAGATTTGACAACTTTGTGATTGTTTTAACAGTTCATGGTTAGGGCCCTGGGCCCTAACCATAAACTGTTAAAACAATCACAAATCTGTCAAACATTATCATTTCTGTCAAATTTTGTATGAAATGACGTACCAAAATTGACAGATTTGACAACTTTGAGATTGTTTTTAGAGTTCATGGTTACCCCGCTGCACTAATCAGCCGCGAACGCGATTAATAATCACCTGCAGTCGCACTAATCAAAGTGAATACAGGGGGGTATCCATGAGCTCTTAAAACAATCTCAAATCTGTCAATTTCGTACGTACGTTACATACAAAACTGACAGATTTGACAGATCTGAGATTGTTTTTAGAGGTCATGGTTACCCCGCAGGACTTAAGGAATAGTAATGTGGAATAATTGTTCACCCTCCATTTTTATATATGTCACCTTCTTTTCAGCTTTTCTTCCCCATCTTTTGGAGAGGCCTGTGTCTAGCAGTGGACTGATATAGGCTGGTGATGATGATGATGATATATATTTTAGTTATTTGTACTGTGTTGTCTCATATTGTGTTGTCTTTTCGTTTTAGGTGGATAATTTCGCTTAGTGTTTTTTTTTTCTCAACACATTTTTATTCCTTTTTTTTATCCTGTTGCCGTGTATACGCTACTCACTCGACGTTGGCGGGACAGTGTACACACTGCGGTGAAACACAACACGTCAGTCGCCATATAAAAAAGAAGAAGAAGAAGAAGGGATAATTGTTGGTAGGTAGCTGAAATTAAATTTGCGGAAACGTCGATAAAATAAGTGTTTGTTAATACTAGGAGTACTATACAGGGTGTACAAGAGAATATGAAACTCCTTAAAACCACGTGATCAGCTGGTCATATACAACAACTTTTCCTATGAAGGCAACATCGAAATCGATAATTTTTTTCAGCTTATCCATTCATAGTTACTCGCATACCTCGATGATAATGTATGAAGCATCTGAAAATAAAACTACGATTTCGATGTTGCTCCCATAGGAAAAGATGTTTTAAATGACCAGCTGATCAGGTGGTTTTAAGGAGTGTCCTATTCTCTTGTACGCCCTGTATAGTACTCCTAGTATTAACAAACACTTATTTTATCGACGTTTTAAATGACCAGCTGATCAGGTGGTTTTAAAGAGTGTCCCATTCTTTTGTACACCCTGTATATACGGGCACTATGTCCCTACTGTGTGTTACTTTTTTGTGAGCAGTCGTGAATCACATGTGGCATAAACAACATTATGAACCGTGGTTGGTTGAGTCACAGCACTCAACGCATTATATCATTAGTGTAACAGTTATATTATTGTATTATTATTAAAATAGCTTTTATAATTAGACTGTTCGGGTCAGTTTTTAAACTTATCTTACATTTTGACGCAGTTATAATAAGACAGTCAAAGTATTTTCTGGTTCTTCGTCTTACAAAGTAAATTACATATTAAAATACGGTTTCCAGTATTTCTAGTTTAAAAAATACCATCGTATGTAGTCAACCTATCAAAATTGGTTATTGATTTGTCTCCTATTACAAAATGTTTTGTGTTTAAATAAATAATATACGTAAAAAGTTAAAATTATGCTTCTAGGAATGTTTTCCTATATGTTAAATTACCTGCCTCACTGACCTATTTCACCCAAGTTTTTTTTTCTTCAGTTTTTTTTTTTTTTTGTAAAACAGTTTGCACGTGTCATGATTATGTAACTAACAATTTAACAACTCTCAAAGGTCGGTAATATTAAGCAAATATGGCGTCTAATCGCAAAGCTTCCCTGTTACAGCTGACCTTGGAACTTATTTGCATTGATAACGACCCGATAAGTTTCGCACATGGTTCCACTGTTTGTATAGGGCATAGTTTCTCAAACTGTATAACCTTAAAATGGAAAACATCTTACTTCTTAAGTTGTAGGTTGTAGTTATTTCTGATTTCCATAACACAAATGAATTAGCTACTTACCATAGCATTACAGCAATGTATGGGATTGTCACGACCTGAGCGGTCGGGCCAAAACACGAGATGGATTTTTTATTTTACGTTTATTCGCGACAGCATCCGTTCGGGATCGCTGCGCACCAATCACTGTATTACATACAATTCAACGATACAGTATAGGTGTAAGTATACATAATGAACTATAAACATACACGTGACCGATAGGTAACATGACCCCACAGGATGTTGTCTAATGTTTTATTTATTTTATATATTCCTAAGATTTAGCATCCTCTTTTAACAAACCTCTCCGAATTCGTGCTACAGAACAATACTACTTACATTTTTAAATTGTATTATCAATATAAGATATCGGTATTAAGAGTATGTCTAATTTGAAACTTCTTAATTGGAAGAGCCTTGTATTGTCGACTTATATATTTATTCGTAGCACCAGTATGTAGCAGATGTTTGAAATATTATTACATTTAGTTGGGGTGTAACAGTAAAATGTTGAGAGCCACTGCCTTTGCTATATTTGAGTAAATTCAGACCGGCAACATACTATGTTCACAATGTGTTTTGCAGATTATGCAATCGCGTATCGACAGATGTGACCCAATTTCGGTGTACGGCGGGTTCATAGCGATATAACTTGTGCTCAAAACTCGTGTAGTTGTTATTAACTGACGGGTATATAATATTTTGAACAACAATTTGAATTAACGGATAAGTACCTAGGTGTGGATCGTAATTGAATTGAGAATAAGATCCTTGGTTCCATAAGAATTAATTTGAAAGAAGGTTTTTGTAGATATTGGTTGCAGAATAGGTGGTAAAAACAAATAAGGACATTGTATTTAAGTAAATAATATGAAAGGAAAAGTTAGCCAATAGCCTTATTAGCAATTAAAATCAACTTTATTTTTCCATGCAATACCGAGTTAAGTAACTATAGGGATGTTGACCTCATTCATAAATAATTCTAAGGCATCATTTATTAAAACAGACTTTATTTTAGGCCTAATATCTCAGTACAATTTCATTTAAGAGGCAAACTGATTTTTGATTGCTTTAAAATCGTAAAAAAGTAAGGCAGTTGAGTTTATCGGATAGTGACGTCATAATCCGATATCGCCATACAAATTATAAGGAAATTATCTGTTTTGACAGCTCATAAAAAGTATGTCAATTGATTGGTGGTGTCAACTAGCCTATTGATGAAATAAAAGTAAAACATATTGTTCTCAAAAAGTGTTAGAAGAAGACACTATACACACTATGGCCAATTGATTTGGCCCCCATACGTTTAAAAATAATATTCAATCATTTTAAAAATAATAATCACTGGTTTTTTTTTTTCACCTCACTTTATATAACTCCTATAACGATAAAAAAATAACATTGAAACGGACTATAACCCTTTCCAATCATTTATTTAACATTTGACAGCCCTAATACTTAAATATAATAGTGATACCCTGACCCTGATTCGATTTATTTTATCGATCGATTTTCATGAAGAAGTTTTTATCAATTTAAACTTATTATTTTATCGATAATTTCGTAATTTTATCGATTATTAAACGGCAACACTGGACACGGTGGCGACGCGTGACGCCATTTTGTTGTCAGTGTTAATCCACATTTTAAAAGAAGTTATAGGACATGCCGCGAGGAACAATACAACTCCTCCTTTTACCGTAAGAAAATTCTGGATTTACTAAAAAATGCGTGTGAAAAAGTACTTAACTCCTGAAAACTGGGTGAGTGTTGTAGTTGGCGAGTATTATATTTTGTCCGTGCAATACCAACACCACACCTAATAATGTCTCAGTGTCTAACGAGCTGAATAAATATTTGCATCTTAAACACACGTAGTTTTTGCTTTTATTGGCCGATCGATTCACAACGATTTCTTAATGACCGTCGCAAACACATGCAAACTTGTGAAGTACCTCTTCTTACATTGTCTATGATTATGCATAGTACCTACATAGATAACGAATAAGTTATCTTCATACTATACTTATCTACGCACGCACCGAACACGGTTTGTATGTGAGCGCGCCTGTACTTAGCGTCATCGCACGCACACACTGGCAACATTTATCGTTGCTAAGGGTGCGTCAGTCGCGGCCACGCCGTACGTAATATCGCCCGCGTTCACGCCACGCTCCGCCGCGCCGCGCCCAATGATTTGTACGTGTTCCCATTATCACCTTTAACTACAAATTCGTAAAGATGGCCACAAAGTCGAGTAGCCACAGGAAATATTGCAGTGTCTATGGCTGTCTTAATAGCAGTTTGACGAAGCCAGAATTGTCTTTCTTCTCATTACCCAGTGAACAAGAACGGTGAGTATCTAATCTACATACTATATCCTATATCATACGTAGGTACGTGCAGAATTTTGTTTTTTCTTTATAATTTACCTATCGTTCGTTGGTGCATAAATAACCAACGAAACACGAAAATATGTTTTAGCGATTTATCGATACCCAACCAACTGCCAAAATAGCCGCCATCTTGAACTTTTATCGAAACAGCGACCATGACTGTGTCGGTGACGTCACGGTCATTTAAGATGGCGGCTATGTACTTATATCATTATTATTTTAACAGTTGGGTGTCGATAAATCGCTATATCATACCGTGTTTTGTTGGTCATGCTAAGGGCGCAAATAATATTCATTTTAATAATTTAAACATAGGTAGGTTAGAATTTTGTTGAACAAATGTGACAGATTTGAGAATCATCTGTACGTTGGTGTTGTAAGTTGGTGTGTTGTAAAATTAACAAACGACGTTTTTGTAGATCGGGAGTCTAGGACCAAGTAATTACAATGACATTTAGCGTTAGCTTAGCTGGGAACTAGGACTAAGAAATGGATTTGTTTCTGGTGAACCAAAAGTATCTGTGATGTTTTAAAATAATTGTCACTATACAATTTCTAAGTGTTTTCTTCTGAATTCCTTGTCCTTCCTTCCTTGTTAAATAAGATGTAAATAATATAAAAAATATTTTGTGGTGTCACCATTTTAATATTTTTAGCATTACAATTCAGATGGTTGACTGTAGACTGCCTCCCACCTGGTAATGATGAATCAAAATAAATTCATTTTTGAAATTGTTTTAAATGTATGATTTCATTGTTAGATTTTTTTTTTTAAATGTTTTCAGACCACCACAGTACAACTTATTTAACACTATTGAAAATGTTAATATATTGTTGTATACTTAAAACTCTTGTCTCTAATTTTCTTTTGTGTATATTCAACCATATTCCACGGCTAGGCAGGCTAAGATAAGAAGATCTTGCAGATGTGCAAAGGGTTTTATTTTGTATAAATTAATATAAAGAAATTTCCTAATTTCAGTTTTGATTTACATATTTTATCCTTTGGAAGTGACAGTAAAAAAATTTCAAAATCAAAAAACAGCCCTTTGAATTTTACTGATTTATGTGAAAATCGCGAATAATTCGCTAAAACAAAGCCGAAATACAATGTCACATGTGATGCTTCTTTAGTTTTAAACTTTCTAGTCAAAGTATCCAAACGAACACCTAACACTCGAAGTTTTAACGAAAAGGTAAAAAATAAAAGAAAAGAAAAAGAGAAGTGTCACGCTTCTTGCGTTAACAACTGCTCATGGCGGTCAGGCACTTTCGAAGATCAAAGTTAAAAAACATTGAAATCCTATCAACCCAAATCAGAATTAAAATACCTAAACTCTTAAAAACATCTAGGTTGGTCGCAAAACAGCCGATACTCGTAACGGTTTTTACATGGAAGCCGAAATATGCCCTCCTAAAACAGTGCTTTCATATCTATAAATGACTAAAGCTAGCCGACAAAATACAAGTTTCCTTATTAGCCCTAAGAAACCACATAACGCTATAACTTCCCAATCATTTTGGATAAAAAAGTTCATTAATGGACAGTGGCATTTACACTTCCACCTTTAAGTTTACAGTACGCGACATGCCTCCACTTCTAAAGCATGTTAATTTGGAGTCTCAGTGGAATCAATCCTTAAGACAACCCACTGGAGTTGCAGTTCTACTGTCTTTAGCAGATTCTATAATATAATCGTTATGATTTCTGACAATCACAATGGAAATTAAATGAAAAATGGTTTATTGCTTTCATGGCGCTACAAACATACATTCATCATATTAAACAGCACTAGCTATGCAGTACTAATGTTACCTAAACACAACAAAATGATGTATATAATAATTATTTATGGTTATCTTCTCGTCTAATACTTTTAAATATTTTTAACTAAGTCGCCTACCTTAAATAATATTGACTATTTACGCTTTATTAGACTAAAATTATGTTTAATTTTATACCTGATTATTAATTAGTTCCATAGAACAACAACCTTTCGTTTGTTATTACAATAAAATGTTTAATTAAACTGTTTTATTGTAGTTTGGCATTTCTCAGGCCGCTCTGAAAGTCTACATATTTATCATAATAATAAATTATTAATTTGCAGAATCTATTCGGACGATGCACAAGCATAATTAATGATTAAACGAACTTACCTGTATGTGAAGTTCTATCATAATTATGCGAAGTGCATCGTCCGAATAGATCAATAACCCTCCCTCCCTAAGCATAGCACCCCATGATAAGCCATCGAAATGCCAACGCAACAACAAATACTATCTTTGCGCAACTCTGAACATAATGACGTACCTGTCAGGATGACGGGGTGACCAGTAGAAGAAATGATACCATACGAAAATGTTTATAATATTTTATTTTTAAATTTTATCTCTAAACAATTCAGTGTGGTTGAGCGGTGTCACTTGCGTGTAACTACATGATTATATATATATATATATATATATATATATATTATACATGATACTATGCATGATTCTGAATAAACGATCTTCTATTCTATTCTATTCTATTCTAAGTATCAAATGGACTCGCCGCGAGCGTGCCTCCGTAAGGGACAGACAGAGTACATGGTTTACATGCATATGGTTACCAGCAGGGCTAGCATGCGCGCATCGGTTATTTTATCGATAGACAAGACAAATTTTGTCTTCGACGATAATTTTGTCGTTTTCCTTAATCTAACGGATCACAGACGTCTCGAATCCTTTTTCATAATATTTTCAGGGTCTCCCGTTATTCGTAGCCACTTTTTTTTACATAACACAGCATTGCCATGATATTTTGGTTTTTTCTTTGATATCGTCGATGACAAAACGACATATTTACGTCAAAAGTCGATAAAATGCCACGACAAAATTTTATCGTGTTGCGCATGCTAGTCCGCCTGCTGGTCAACCAAATAATACCTCACATTTTTCAGTAGGTACCTATTAAAAATAAAACAATTTGATCAATATTACATAATAGATTAATTTATTTACTGTCCTTTATACAAAATAAATTGAGTATACATATTCCGGAATTCCGGACATTGTCTTCTTCGTGGCATAGGGAATTCGTACATTCAGATATTTTTCACAAATGGCCTTAATTAAAAGCGAATAATGAGCATCTAAAACAGATCGATCTGAAAAATCATGATCTTCAGAAAATAATTCGAGACCAATGTATTTTTATTCTAAAGATGGCGATATTTCGATCTTAGTGCTGCTAACTTTCTTCTACGTGTCTGAGCCAGAAGCGTTTGTAGACTTATTGGCAAGTTTCTGTTTTCGAAGTGTTATTATTTTAGCCGTCGTAGAATTTGCTTGTCCAATCTGAATCATGTTTAAGTCCTGAAGTGAAGAGAAAAATCTATATCATGAATCAGAATCAAAGAAATAGGAAGTATTGAAGACTTACATAAGAAAATTATATCTTTATTGTTTGACCTTAGTATGTTTTGCGTGACTATACTCATCTCTCTTTTCTTCTTCGTCGTTCCCTCAGTGCTGAGGATCGCGACCATACACGACACATCTCCAAGCCGCGCGGTCTTCAGTTCTATGGACCGCATCATATATGTTTCCTCCGACAGCTCTTTATCGCGTCTGTCCATCTAGTTGGCACCCTGCCCCGAGCACGTCTACCCTCCATCTGCCCCAGCATTAGACGCTTCTACAGACGATGCCTAGATGAGCGCATTATATGTCCGAAGAAGTTGAGAGCTCGTTCCTGGCTTGGTTATTTTGAGCTCTGAAAGTATTGACTCGTTAGTTCTCGTCCATGGTATACGTGGTAGTCTTCGCCAACACCACATTTCGAAGGCATCAATTTAGACTATACTCATAGAACTCACCAAATCCATTGCTTGTATAGGTGTAGAAGATTTTTCTATTGTCGGTATCTGAAACATAATTGAATATTAGGAAAATGACAGTTATTTATTTATTTTATTATGAAAATGACAATTATTAATTAATACCACCAACCAAATACGAACACGTAAAGTTCAGCTCACTATACTGTAGTTTTAAATATATTTCAAACAATCGGTAAAACGTACCTACGAGAAAGGAGTTAATTTCAACATGAGTATTAAAAATCTGGTGTGTTGGTTTGGTACCACCTCATTACAAATTAGGTACTTAAGTAGCAAACGTTGGAAAAATGAAACATTACTTCCCTATAGACCGGGAGCCAGACTCTTTTTTAGCAAAAATAAGATTTATAAATTAAATCGTAACTTGTGTTCTATGTGTATGTATTAATCACATGATTAATAAACCGGGTGCATAGTATAAACAAACTTTAGCCAGTCTTTTTAGGGTTCCGTACCCAAAGGGTAAAACGGGACCCTATTAGTAAGGCTCCGCTGTCCGTCTATCTGTCTGTCTGTCTATCTATCTGTCTGTCTGTCTGTCTGTCTGTCTGTCTATCTGTCTATCTGTCCGTCTGTCACCAGGCTGTATCTCATGAGCCGTGATAGTTAGAGAGTCGAAATTTTCACAGATGATGTATTTCTGTTGCCGCTATAACAACAAATGCAATTAATATTAAAGCCCCTATACAACAAACGTGATTTTTTGCCATTTTATAGATAATGGTACGGAACCCTTCGTACGCGAGTCCGACACGCACTAGGCCGGTCTTTTTAAATAAACATTCTAAGTCAAATCGTTATGTATGATGTAATGTGTAACGGGAGTCAATTATTAAACTGGGATAATTATTGGATATTGATTTGTAGGAATGTATTTTAAATTTTATTAATATTTTGCATGCTTGTAGGTACTCAACTCACACATACACCTGTTATATCCATGTATTCTGGCAAATAAACAATTTTATTGATTGACTGATTGACAATCTTTTTTAACACAAAATAATCATTGTAAATAAAACTCGCTATGTTGTGTTTTTATTTGTAATGCCTCTTGTTTAACCGCTGCCACCATGACAACTCTTCTAATTCCAGTTTTTTGTTGTTTTCAGGCACTTAAAATGGCTGCAATTGATGGGACGTGAGGATTTGAAGACAAAAAATCCACTACATCATTATGTATGTGAAGAACATTTCAATACGCAAGACGTCTGCATGAGATCTGTTCGAAAAGTGTTAAAAAAAAATTGTTGTCCAAGTATAAATTTGCCTATCCCAACCAAAGAAGATAAAGAGATGCAAACCGATGCAGAAATTTCATATGATTCCATCAAAACAGGAATAAGCGATGTCTTTGAAATTAAAACTGAAATGGATTTAACGACTACCAGTTCTTCATGCCAAACGGTTAAGGTTATTACATCGGACAACATAGTTCAAACAACCGCTGCGCTTTCTGCAAATATTCCCCTTGTAAGAAAACTGAAATCTGAGTTGTTAGGTCTTAAAAAACAGTTAAGAGTAAACGAATCAAAGCTTAAATCAAAAAAATCATCGCAAGACATATTTTATAAGCTATGTGATCGCTTATTAACAAAGGACCTAGCTAAACTTGTTAAATTGCAAACGATCCTAAAACCAGGTCACAGAGGAAACAGATACAGTCATGCTTACAAGACATTTTGCTTGAATTTGTATTACATTAGCCCACAAGCTTATAGTATATTACAAAACACCATTTCTCTACCCTGTAGAAGTACTATGAAAAAGTTTTATACTCCAATGACTACTGAAGTCAACGACGAGTTGATGGCAGCTCTTAAAATGAAAGTGAACAATATGTCTGAGAGAGAAAAACACTGCAGTTTATTAATGGGCTCAATAAATCTAAAAACTAATCTTTATTATGATATAAAAAAAGACAAGATCATTGGCTTTCACGAAGTAAACGGGATACAATCTCCATCGCCTGCGAAACATGCCTTAGTACTTTTTATAAAAGGTATTTTTGTGAAATGGTACCAGCCAATTGGATTCTCTTTGTTATCGGAACGTTCAAATGATTTCAACATTTCTCTGTGGATTGATAAAATAATATCCAAACTCTTTGAAATCGGAATAAAAATAAGAGTGTGTGTATCCGATCTGGGATCAGATTTGTTAGAAGAGTCTAAAAAAAGAGGAATTTCCGTGAACAATACATACTTCACTATCGATAATCATAAAATTTATTATATTTTTGATGCACCACATTTAATGAAATTAATTCGCAATAACTTAATGACATATGATTTTCATTTTCAAGATGGTTCAGTGGCAAAATATAAATATATTGTCCAATTCTACGAACATGATAAAAAAAAGGATTATAAACAAGCACATAAATTGACCAACAGTCACATAAATCCTACGAATTTAGAAAAGTCGAAAGTTCACTACGCGACACAACTTTTAAGTAGATCCGTAGCATCCGGTTTATCTACATTAATAGACTTTAGAGTAATTGATGAATCAGCAAGAGCCACAGTTGAATTTATACAGTTAATGAACGATTTGTTTGACACACTAAATTCCTCGAATCTTTGTGACAGTTATTTGTACAAAAATGCATTTAGTGGAACTAAACGTCAAAAGGGTTTTTTCAATAAAATGTTAACTTTTTTTCAAACATTAAGGTTACACGATCCCAAAAATGGAATGGTGGTTACCGAAAATGCTAATTTTATAAATGGTTTTGTAATCACGATACAATCAATTCTACAATTACATGAAGATCTTAAGCAGGAAGGATACCCATATTTACTAACAAGGCGTCTTAATCAGGATATAATTGAGAACTCGTTTGGCAAAATCAGATCAAAAAATGGTATGGCCAAGGGACCAACCAGTAGGCTATTTATATCCACATTTCGTAAACTTTTTTATGCTAATCTGACACGGGCTCCAAAAGAGGGTTCTGGCACTGAAATTCTGACAGAATTTCTTGTCCATTTGAGAGATCATACGATTTATGAAAATAAATTTAAAGAATCCGATAACCATACACCAGAAAACACACTGCACGAAATCGCACGTTCTGACTATGTACAACTTGACATGCCCGAAAAAAATTCATTTTATTATGTATGTGGAGTCTTGCTAAAGAAATGCCTAGATTGTCATAATAATTGTGAATTATTAAAATCATATTTGGATGCTAATCAGCAAGCTTGCAGTGCAGAATCCAGGTATCTTCACTATAAAAATTTTTCAACAGACCAAAATTTATTAGTGCTCCCACCTGATGATTTTGTTCAAAACATTGAGAGGATGGAGCACGTCTTTCGAAAATCATTTGATCAAGAACACATAAATTGCAAAATTGGCATGTCAATTTACGAACAACTCAAAGATGTTGAATTTACATTGCCGTGCCCATGCTTTCCTAAGATATTTTTACTTAAATTGTTTGTAAGAATGAGGATATATTTAACATTAACCGCAAATAATAAGGCATTTCGTACTTGTCGAGACAGACGAAAAATTTTTTGTGTATCAAATGTGTATTCTGTTTAAAAAAGTCACAAATTTGCTTCAGAAAAAATATATCTTTTAATGCCTATTATTATTGTTAAAATTTTTTTCAGAAATTGAAGTTACTGATGATATTTTTATTTATTTAAATCAAAGTGTGGGTAAAAATTGTAATTTCATATTGATTTTATTTCATTTGAATAAATACATGATTCTGTAAAGCCAAGTTTTAATTAATCATATTTCGACCGTATTTTTTTTAAATTACTAAACCACGACGTAGGTTAGTGAAAAAATTGTAGTCAGCTCCTGGTCTATGAAATTAATAGCATCAAGCGTTACTTTGCGGAAATCCATAACTAAATAATTATGAAAAAGTATTATTTTGCTTACAATTTCCGCTCAGTTACTCCGGCATAGGAACCCCAACCACACCACCTGTAACCCACAATCTGAGGACAAACAAGCGAATGCGAAGAGCACTATCCTCCCTCCCTCCCTCAAATGGCATGCGAAACAGATCAATGCAAAAATAAGTACCCAAAACCGACATAAAAATCCTCAAGAGATATTGTCGCGATGTCGCTAACTAAAACGACGACGACTTCCTGGAGGCCTAGCACGAAAATGTATCTTTCATTTGGACGTATAAACATATCAAATTAAAATAACCAGTCTCACGTGTCAATCCTTTCACAAAATATGACCAACTCCATCTAGCCGTGTAAAAAACCCGACCGTTTTCAATATTGTGAAACCTTTGATACAAGTGAATGGATATTGTAATTTGATCGTATAATTCGACCAAACGAACGATACGCTTTCGTATAAGGCCTCCAGCGGGGTAACCATGAACTCTAAAACAATCTCAAAGCTGTCAATTTTTGTACGTCATTACATACAAAATTTGACAGATTTGATAATGTTTGACAGATTTGAGATTGTTTGACAGATTTGAGATTGTTTTAAGAGTTCGTGGTTATCGCCCTGCAGGGTAACCATGAACTCTTAAAACAATCACAAAGCTGTCAATTTTGGTACGTCATTAGGTATAAAAATTGACAGATTTGAGATTGTGTTAACCTGTCAGGCCAAGGTCAAGAGACACAATAAAAAATCTATTATGCGCTCCAACCGGTGGGGCGATTGAAGCTTGATAGGTTAAGAGTTTGTGGTTACCGCCCTGGTCTTTGTACAAAAATATTTTAAAAACTTTGTATTATGCATACCCTACAGAGAAATTTGTTTTGTCTAAAGATTGACTATTTATTTTTGACGATTGAATATTCTATAAACGAGCTTAGGCTATTCTTATCGCTCGTTTGGGACTCGACTTGGCCTACGATAATAATTAGTGTTGTCATCGTTTACAAAGGCATTAATCCCGTAGCCTATTGACAATCCCGGGGTCCGGGATTAAAAAATATGTTATTGTTTTGAATATTTTTTACGCTGAAATACTTAAATGATAATTTGGTTAAATTCTTCATAATTGTCGGCTAGGTATCGGTCTACGTGACAACATCAATTTGGCTATAGAATATTATTTTATAGACTACTCGTCATCATACATTACATACCAACTTTAATTATGGCTGATGTTAGTATTCATTACATTTTCACTTTCAAGAAAATTCTTAATAGTCCTTTAAATTATAGGTTCACTAAAAATAGACAGACAGTCATAAAACCTACTTCTATAATTAGTCAACAATCCTCAGAATCCCCGACCATCATAAATAAAAAAAAGGCTCTTTTTAACTGCCTAATGGCTTTAGGTCATGTCATCAAATATAGGCCACAGTTGGTAATACAAAGTATTATGCTAAATCATGTGTCGTGTGGTGCCGGCACGTTAAAATAATAATAATAGCACCGTAATAGCACCACCCCTTCTCTTCCTATGGGTGTCGTAAGAGGCGACTACAAGAGAACCGCCACAAGAAGACGGGCAGCAGCGTCTCCTCTCCACCATTGGCAAAACTGCGATCGCCAACCCGCCTGCCAAACGTGGCGATTATGGCAAAATCCTCCTTTTGGAGAGGCCTGTGTCCAGCAGTGAACTGATATAGGCTGGTGATGATGATGATGCTAAATCAACATAACATTTAATCCCGCTTAACCGTGAATTAATCCCGGGTTTACGGGATGCCTGTAGTACACATTGGAAGCCCTATTCTCGATAATAGGCTTTAAATAGAAATGTGCTAGACTTATGTAAGACTCTTGACAGTGTCTCGATGACAACCCTTGAGTCAAGAGCTGAAGTATCCACTTCTTAAATGGCGGAGTAAATTATACGATAGAATTAATTCGAATAGACGACTAAGGGCCGCTTTTTCAAAATAGCCATTTAACTTCTAACTGACGATTAAGTTTGACATGTTGACTGTTTTCGTATATAATAAGTGTCAAAACGTCAATTTTATTCGTTGGATAAAAGTAAAGGTTTTTCGAACTCCTGGTTCGAAAAACCGGCCCTTAATTGTATTACCTATGTATTTGATATATATATAAGGTGTTTCAAAAATATCGGCCACGAAACAATGGTAAGGTAACTATTGCAATGGCTTATTGTCTCACCTCAAAGAAACATTCATTATCATCAATTTAGGAACCTCATATTTCCGAAATAGCTTCTCTAAATCTACACATTAAGTCTAAACCCAAGTAAATAGACATAATTAAGCAAGTCCAACGTTTTGAACAAAGAAAATGTCTCCCGTAGATTAATACCGCCAAGCTTTCGCAATAGCGGGGCTTTTACGAGCTTTTCTAAGGGAGAAACAATATCGTGCATTAGGAGTTCGTGGAACAAAAAGCCTAACTCTATAAACGGTTGAAAGCTTCTAGTGGACGCCTTCGGAGCTTTAGAGAGCTTATTAGCAACTGCTGTAATTATAATTCGAGTCTACCCAATCTTAACAAGTAAAAACCTCATACATATGATTTGTTTTTTAGTTGATTTGACGACCTCCGTAGCCGAGAGGCGAGCATGACGGACTTGGAGTCGTCATCTCTTATGTACCGGGTTCGATTTCCGGTCGGGTCAGTGTAGAAAACGAACTTTTCTGGTCTTGGGTTTGGTGGTTACGTCGTTGTTTCCGATTTTCATAACATAAGTACTTTAGCTACTGTCCTTAGGATCAGAGCAATGTACCTATGTGATGTTGTGCTATATTTATTTATTCATAACTAATTTACAATCTAAATGAAATGTTATGTTTTAAATACTAGATATTTTGTCTAATGGCTTCTAGCTAAAAAAAATATTAACTTGCTATGAGCACTGATAACACTGCTATACAAAAAAAATAAAAAAATCTGCGGCAGGGATTTTTTTAATGGTTTTTGTTAATACTCATATTAGACCTTCACGCTGCATGCTTATTTATTTTTGATTCACTCTGGTTATTGAGATAAACGGAACTAAGAAATAATTGAAAATGGTAAATTTTTTACTAGGCCAGCAAGGAGGGTATACTAAGTACCCTTGTTTCATATGTTTATGGGATAGCCGTGCAAGAAACCAACACTGGATTACAAAGATCTGGCCTTTGAGAGAAAATATGGAGGTTGGAAAAGCAAATGTGATAAATGAACCGTTGATAAGCGAGAAAACATCCTTCTTCCACCCCTTCACATTAAGCTTGGGCTAATGAAGCAGTTTATTAAAGCCCTTGATAAAAATGGTGTCTGTTTCAAATATGTGTGCCAAAAATTTCCAGCCCTCAGCATGGAAAAATTAAAAGCAGGCATCTTTGATGGACCGCAAATACGTACACTGATAAAAGACACTGAGTTTGTAGCCCATATGACACAGATTGAATCTGAAGCATGGTTAAGCTTTGTGTTGGTAGTAAAAAACTTTTTGGGGAATCACAAAGCGCCGGAATATCAAGAACTAGTTGCAAAAATGCTACAAAATTTTAACAGAGTAGGAGTCAACATGAGCATAAAATTGCATTTCTTACACAGCCATTTGGACCGATTCCCGCAGAACCTGGGTGATTACAGTGAGGAACAAGGAGAAAGGTTCCATCAGGATATCAGGATAATGGAAGAAAGATATCAAGGTCGATGGGACAGCCATATGATGGCTGACTATTGCTGGACCTTGAAAAGAGATTGTCCTGACAAAGTAAATAAGAGAAAATCCCAAAGAAAAAGGTTTTCATGATCTTCATTTATTTATTCTAGTTAAAGGTACCCTAAACTATTATTATTTTTGCGTATTTTTGTAAAGATAAACAATAAAAATAAATTTTAAATACATCTTTTGGCCCATTTATTGAAGCATTTTATGGAAAATGTTAGAAGCGTTTATCTCAAAAACTGGAGTCAATTTGACCATTCTGGTATTTTTCCCGTTATCAGCACACTCGTCTTATACAAAATCGACTTCAAGTATGTCTTCCGCAAAATGACTGTATAGCAGTGTAATCGGTCCCCATTACAAGTAAATGCACATTTTCGCTAAAACAATGGAACACTGTAGTTAGGATTCCCGTTTTGCTAAAACCCTACTATGTAAAGAGTAAAGCCCTCTATTTTATGGTCTAATAACCGTTTTATACTGGTTTGGCAACTTGGAGTGCCACTAAGTTTATATCTACGAAACATATTTCTAAGTTAGTATTTTCAACGAGTAGTATGTAATAAATGAAAAAGTTAGGGCATCATACACAACTAACACAACGTATAACTGTAATGCTGGGGCTTCACCTGCGTGACGCCTAACGTTCAAATAAAGGCATGACTAGCGTTAACTAAATTAAAGCATTAAGCTACGCGCTAAGTGCGTGGCCACACTTATTTGACGTTTGATTCTAACGTCTAGCGACGTAGTTAGCGTGTGATCTGTGAGTGTGTCTTTAAAATAAAATAAAACGCTTCCAAGAACTCAATACTTTTCTTATTTTGTCTACTCCATCCTAACTTAATAACCATGCACTTTAACATTTATTTTACAAAGAGTTTTTGAATGTGGCCGTGTTTTAACATGTTTAGTATAGTAGGTGTAGCCACAACAACGCACTCAACGCCCGCTTAATCCCTTTGATGTGTCAAAAGTTACCGCGGTCCGAGCTATCGACTAACGTCTAATGTTATTGAAGCAATTTAGCGCACAAAGACCGGCCGAACCTGCGTACTACGTCAGATAGAGCACTAATTAACGACATTAGACGCAGGTGAAGCCCCAGCATAAGAAAGAATAAGAATCAATTTACTATGGTAAGGTCGACTAGACATATATATTTTTGAGATACACATACATACGAGTACATATAAACGCTTGTAAAGTATCATCATGAAATAATAACTGTTTTGAATTATACATAAAACCTGCTAAGTTTCGAAATAGCGGGCTATTTTTTACACATCGTTTAAAGTATAATAATACTTAATGAGAGTTATTTACATAATAATGAGCTACAAATCTACCGCACAACATGTATGGTAGGTAATACAATTTTTTTGTGGGAGTAACGAGCACAAACTTATACTATCATAGCTTGAAAAGAATACGGGTCTCTGAAGGTCTAAGAAAGTGTATCTTTCGTTCGGACGTATAAACCAAACAAATTAAAATAACCTTATCCTCGTATCAATCCTTTGACAAAATAAGACCAACTCAAACAAGCCGTGTAAAAAACACGACCGTTTTCAGTTGCTCATAAATTGTCAAAGGTTTGATTCAAGTGAATGGCTATTTTAATTCCGAACGAACGAAACACTTTCCTGTGTTGCATGTTGAATATGCAATCAACGCACGCGACAGACAGACAGACGGACAGCGGAGTCTTAGTAATAGGGTCCCGTTTTACCCTTTGGGTACGGAACCCTAAAAAGACCTTTTTAACGAAGTTAACGGATAAACAAAGTCTAAAATAGGTGCTTGTCTAGACACAAAACTAGACTTTCAGTTAGCCTCGAATCGACCAAATTAGTTCTAGATACGAAAACAAATTGCCAAAAAAATCATTCAAGTCATGTTTTGCAATATAATGTTCATGGAAGATTCTAGAATAAATAAATAAATATTGGACAACATCACATACATTGCTCTGATCCTAAGGTAAGTAGCTAAAGCACTTGTGTTATAGATTTCTACAGAAACAACGACGGTACCACAACACCCAGACCCGAGACAATATAAATTCGTTTTCTACATTGACCCGACCGGGGATCGAACCCTCGAGATGGCAGCGCCATTTAAAGTCCGGCGTGCTCGCCTCTCGGCTACGGAGGTCGTCAAAAGAATACTGTAATTTTAGTTACTTTTAGTATTGCAATAATTACAGTTATCCATGTATGTTTGAATCTAAAACCTGTATTTGCATAGAATAGGTACTATACAGGGTGTACAAAAGAATGGGACACTCCTTAGAACCACGTGATCAGCTGGTCATATACAACATCTTTTCCTATGGGAGCAACATCGAAATCGTGATTTTATTTTCAGATGCTTCATACATTATCATCGCGGCATGCGAGTAAGTTTGTATGGGGAAGCTGAAAAATAATTAGCGATTTCAATGTTGCTCCCATAGAAAAAGTTATTATATCGGGTGTAAAAAAAAGCTTAACGAAGCCGAATAGCACATATTCTACGTATTATTACGATCATTTTTTTCTTTAACACTATACCTGGGAAATGACGGGTTACCGAGTTATTGACAGTCAAAGTTACAATTTATTTTCAGAGTTTTATACAAAATTGCCTTCTATTTGATAATATTACCTTTTTTACAGAGAAACATGATCCACTTACACACACAGGCATAGTCTGTGGCGTGCGCGCTATACGTTGCGGGTTAGAAATAAGTTATTTTTTTTGATACCCAAAAATAAAAGTCATTTCCCAGCAATTATTTTTTTTGCATTCTACTTAGTTTTATGTATAGAATTCGTGGTTTAAGGCTTTTTTAAGCCTTTTTTTACACCCTGTATATGACCAGCTGATCACGTGGTTTTAAGGAGTGTCCTATTCTCTTGTTCATTCTGTATATAAATCATCAAACAACATCACTTAACATTACCCAATCATCTTAATATCATAAAGTAATCTTATTACAATACATCCTTGAAATATATGCATTCTAGCACACAACGAACCTGGTAAAATTAGACCTCATATTTCTGTGTATTCTTAACTAAGAAGTTACTTTTGGGCACTCATTGTCTAATTACTGAATTACTTCTATTAATTCTTTAATAATAGTATTTAGGCTAGTATTTAGTACAATTATGTAATTACTGTTTCGTGCCGAAAAAAAAAAAAACTTACAATAAGATCTTAAAATGAGTACAGGGTTAACTATTCTATTTAATAAAACTTTGCCAGCATGCAAAATGGCAGTTGAAGAGTTCGTCGACAATATAAAAACAGCAATGTAGGTATAAGCCATTTTCATGTATTCACATTTGTAGATTCTTCCTTGAACCTATCTGTTATTTTATTATAAATTCTGATACACATGTTATAGCAGTATTTCTTGTATAAGGAGGTGTTTGGACAGCAATCTATTGCAAGTCTATTTGGGAACCTAGTATTTCTCGGCCAAAAGAAAGAAGAAGCCAGAAGATATCAAGTTTCCTAAGGCCTCCAACTAGGTTTCACGTGTAGAGTTAAGCGATATATAGCTGAGGCCTTTCGAAGCCTTACTATGATGGGTCACCCATCCACTCACAACCACAGCGTATGTTACTTAACTTTGATAACCAGTATATGAACCACTGTCTATTAAACAGCAAGCTAGTACTATTAAATATTCTGTGCTAGTAGCACCTCTTGCTAGGTGCCGTGTGGTGCCGGCACGTTAAAAGAATTGTACCACCCCTTCTCTTCCTATGGGTGTCGTAAGAGGCGACTACAGGAGAACCGCCACAAGAAGACGGGCAGCAGCGTCTCCTCTCCACCATTGACCAAAACTGCGATCGCCAACCCGCCTGCCAAGCGTGGCGATTATGGCACAATCCTCCTTTTGGAGAGGCCTGTGTCCAGCAGTGGACTGATATAGACTGGTGATAATGATGATGATGATGAGCACCTCTTAGACAAAAAAGACAGCACATTTTTTTTTGTTTTAAATACAACATTTTAATCAAATCCTTAGGATGCATAAATCAATGGGGAAACAGACAGACATTTTTTTCAAGTGCCCTTACCCAAAAAATCTTGATGGAAGGCTAGTTGGAATGACATACTGAAGTACAAACAGCACAAAGATTAATGCTTGCTTGGCTCTATTTGCCTCTCGTTCACGCTCCGGTGCCGGGATGAGTACCCACTACCTGGTGACCCGGCAGACCTTGGCACACAGCCTAGGCGTTCGCAGTTGGTTTTACGAGCAATACTGTAAGTATATTTTGGTAGTATGAATTTTCAGAATTTAGGTTTTTTTCAAGCGTACCTAAGTGACAGGTGCTTGGAGGAAACAATTCAATTGAAATATTTATGTGCAGGTGCACACATTGTTCTCGCCGAGCCCGAGTTCTTCTGACCTGAGTGTGGAAGGTTTTCCAAGTCAACCAGGCCAGGACAAACAAGATAAAATATCAAAAAAAGATACAATGACATGACCCATATAAAAGATACATAAGTACTGTATAGATCGAAAACTTTTATGAACATTAGTTACAATTATCGAATTCAAAATTCTAATAAAGATAGTCATTACAATCTAAATTATTGAAATCAACTAGCATTAAAAAAAATGTAGTTATATTAGGTCCGATTTTATTAGTGTACATCCTGTTAACCTGTGACTATATAGGTGAGAAGCAATCGTAAAAACCAACTTTCAAATGTCTATCATAAAAACTAAAAAAGTTAAAAATAAAAATACAAAATAACAACATCGACTTCATAGTGCATAAACTTGTCCTGTCTTCAACTCTTTCTCGCTCTGACAAGGGGAAGGAATAAGACGGATAATCAGATGGTTAAACGTACCAAAGATAGGACGAGTTTATGCAATATAAAGTCAATGTTGTTGATGTTGATTTTTAACTTTTTTTAGTTTTTATGGAACACATTTGAAAATTGGTTTTTACGATTGCTTTTCACCAATATAGTCACAGGTTAACAGAATGTACCCTAATAAAATCGGAACTTATATAACAAATTTTTCCTTTAATTAGTATTTAATAAATCTCCTGGTTAGACCTTTACCCAAAGGGTTCAAATCTCAGAAGCACACTAAACTAACCATACTAAAACAACTCCTAGTTTTTCTTAAGCAACTTACTATCCAACTACTGACAACTCTTAAGATGTAACATATTGTGATTAGAAATAAATGGTTAAATTCTTATTATTTTTATACTGCTGTTTACTACTCTGTGCTCAACCTCGCAGCCACTGGGACATGTGGCACTTGTTTGGTCTGTGGAGTGCGACAAGCGTCGGGAACTGTTTGCTTCCTCGATGGGGATTATGGGGACTGTGGGGTATTGATCATAGTCGAGTGCTCTACAGATGTGGGCACGGAAAGGGTAGAATCTACTTGGGTATAAGCGTCTTTGTGTCTTAGAACAAATTATTGAAACTATTTGAAGTTACTTTTGAAATATATTTATTACAGACAGACAGGCCAGACAATTTAGAATTACGCTCCAATTTAATTATAGGCTTAAAGACAATTATACAAGGTGTAACATAATTAAACCGTGGCGCTCGAGGTTGTCAATGAGTACATCTACCTCGGGCAAGTGATGCAGTTGGGTAGAGACAACTTCGAGCGGGAAATCGCTAGGAGGATGCAGCTTGGCTGGGCAGCATTTGGGAAGCTGCGTCATATCTTCTCGTCGCCACTGCCACAATGCCTGAAGAGCAAGGTATTCGATCAGTGCGTCCTACCGGTGATGACCTACGGAGCCGAAAAGTGGAATATGACAGTAAAGCTAGCCCATCGACTCCATGTCACTCAGCGAGCTATGGAAAGGTCAATGTGTGGGATTTCGTTAAAGGATAAAATCCGAAACGAGATCATCAATCTGAGGACTAAAACAAAGTATGTAGTCCAAAAATATAGCAAGCTTAAGTGGCAGTGGGCTGGGCACATCTGTCGCAGAACCGATGAAAAGTGGAGTAAACGGGTTCTCGAGTGGAGACCACGCCTAGGCAAACGTACTGTAAGACGCCGCCAGCTCGATGGACCGACGACCCAAGGAAGATGGCTGGCAGTGGATGGATGAAAATAGCGAGAGATCGTGCTCTATGGCGCTCTTTGGAGGAGGCCTACGTCCCGCAGTGGACTGCAATAGGCTGAGATGATGATGATGATGATGATATTGAACATAATTAACGCACCACCTTTTGTTATGGGATTAACATCGAAATCTCAAAAAACAATATTGACTTCTCCATACAAACTGATGTCAGCCGATCGGCGATTTTATATGGGAAGGTGTTTTTTTGCGATTTCGATGTTGGTCCCACAATAAAAGTTATTGTATTTGTGCTCCAGAATCAGAACTCAAGAGGATGTGCGTTCACTATGTTACACCTTGTATATTAAGTAAATATCGTTGTTTTACGGGGTAGCATACAACGAATTCAGACAGAATCGTCTCACAGAACACAGCATCGGAAAACTAAATATTTTGTGAAAAAACCTTCAGTGTCCGCGTTTAATCAATAAAATATTCCATCTCAATTATCCTCACAAACGTGTATCATACTGAATTCAGTCAAAAAGAAACAACAATATCCAATGCGAAAGACATCCGTCACTCCGCCCGCCCTAGTTGCCAGGGCGGCTGACGTCAACGCCCGCCCAAAGGCGGAGGTCCGGGCCTCAGCCTGTTGCTAGGTTCAATGTACCTGGTGATACTGGTATCGATCTAGCCGGATATAGCCGGCCCGGTTCCGGGAAAGATGGGAAACCTTATTTAGGGCTCGTGAAATTGATATAGACATTGAGAAGTAAAGGAAGGCTTATATTATAAGGTATTAACAGTGAAAATGAAATGAAGAAGAAAATTTAAAACCTTTAATAAACAGCAGAAAATATGCCTTTGAAGTTTACAAGTGATACACTTGTTGTCTAGTGTTTGTTAAATATCACCAAAATAAAAAAAACAAAACCGGCCATGTGCAAGTCGGACTCGCGCACGTAGGGTTCCGTACCATTATCTATAAAAACGGCTACAAATCACGTTTGTTGTATGGGAACCTACCTTAAATATTTATTTTATTCTGTTTTCTAAGTATTTGTTGTTTAAATAGCGGCAACAGAAATACATCATCTGTGAAAATTACAACTGTCTAACTATCACGGTTCATGAAATACAGCCTGGTAACAGACAGACAGCGAGGCCTTAGTAATAGGGCCTTAATAATAAATTACCCTTTAGGTGCGGAACCCTAAAAATGATCAATTTCGTAAGGAACAAACAGCATTTGCAGTCAGACAGATTGTCCAAATCAGTTTTGCATTAGGGTTGTCTGCTAGCGTCAGTTTCATCCTGCCCGTAGGCCCTGGAACTAAAACAATAAATAAAGGATTGCAAAGAGTTGGAAACTTATCCAGTTAAAGTTTTCTAACTCAGTTAGGGCGGCCCTCGACAGGCCCTAGGGCCCGTCGTGTCATGCACAGACTCTAATGGAAGAATACAGACTCATTTTACACTCAAATGTATGAGAATTAACTTATACAGGGCTATCTGAAAAATATCAACAAGCTTCGATGATTACTTATATAGCTAACATCATAAACAACAACATTTGTTTTACGACTTTTGATAATTTGACATATTTTACTTTCATATAAAAATAAATATCAACTTAATTTTACGTCTGAATGTTCTTACCTCTATGCGGATCGCATCCGCGCTTTTTGTAGTGAATGGAACATACACTTACAAAAGTCACGACAGTACAACAAAAGCTTGGAAAATTAATGTATTGAGTTATAATAAAACTCGTAGAACAAATGTTGTTGTTTTGATGTTAGATATCTAGTCGTGCGAGATAGTTGATATTTTTCAAATAACCCTGTATATTGAGTAGAAATAAGACAGTTCCTAATACTAGTTAATGTTCATGTAGTATACAGCCAGCGTCATAGTAGTTGATCAAAAACTAACTCCCGAAAGTCGGTTCTTTTACAGAAATCAAATACTAAGCCATCTAAGAGAAATCGCCAGAAGAGTGCAGCTTGGCTGGGCAGCATTTAGAAAAATTACGTCATATCTTCACGTCGACCGTCAGTGCCTGAAAAGCCGGGTGTTTAACCAATGCGTCCTACCAGTTTTAACCTACG
The DNA here is from genome assembly GCA_950371115.1 of Anania fuscalis. Classification (NCBI taxonomy): domain Eukaryota; kingdom Metazoa; phylum Arthropoda; class Insecta; order Lepidoptera; family Crambidae; genus Anania; species Anania fuscalis. The sequence goes on from OX493342.1 coordinate 16,229,497, forward strand.
GAGCCGAAACGTGGAACATGACAGTCAAGTTGGCCCACCGACTACACGTCACTCAGCGTGCTATAGAAAGGTCTATGTTGGGGATCTCATTAAGGGATAAGATCCGGAACGAGGTCATACGACATAAGACTAAGGTGACTGATATTGTCCAAAAATGTAGCAAGCTGAAGTGGCAGTGGGCTAGCCATGTCTGTCGCAGAACCGACGAGAGGTGGAGCAGGAAGGTTCTCGAATGGAGACCACGCAAAGGCAAACGTAGTGTAGGACGCCCCCCGGCTAGATGGACCGATGACCTGAAGAAGGCAGCTGGCAGCGACTGGATGCAAAGGGCGGGAGATCGTGCGCTGTGGCGCTCCTTGGGGGAGGCCTATGTCCAGCAGTGGACTGCAACAGGCTGATATGATGATGATGATGAAATACTAAGCTACTTATGTTGACTGTGCAAAAACTTTTACTATAGAATTTAAGCGTCATCAAAATCGTAAACAATATGTCATGTATGATATACACAATACATACACAATTAACGGATGCTCAGGATGCTCCATACAAACGAACACAAGGTATCATCATCATCATCATCCATCAGCCGAAAGACGTCCACTGCTGGACATAGGCCTCCCCCAATGATTTCCACGAAGATCGGACCTGTGCCACCCACATCCAACAAAAAAACGAACACTACCTCAATGTTAATGTCTTTTGTAAAAGATTTTTTATTATTTATGGTCAATCATTTGTATGGATTGACGAACTAAATAAATGCATTTCTTTCAATAACTTAAACTATATTTTGTTGCATCATTATATGTTTTTTACCGTCACCATCTACTCACGGTAGTCCACTGCTGGACAAAGGCATCTCCCAATGCAATCCATGAAATAATGTTAAGCCTTCTACATAAATAAGTGTTATCGGATGCTTGCACTCCTTTTTTTAACAATCATCTCCACTTACCGATTCGACATGCCTCCAGACAAACACGACCTCCAATCAAAATAGAAAAATATTTAGTAGGCCTAGAAATACATTTTATTGTCTCTAGATTTATTTTGAGGTATGTTGGACCGAATAGTAATATTTCTTCTTTTTTTTCAGTTTTATTAGCAGTGACTGTGAACTGGAGCACACAGTGATTCAACAATAACTTAGCTTAAATGTTAACAGAGCGCTAGGAAGAAACTAGACAAAATAGTTTATCTGTTAAAAAGGGGGTAAATAACTAAATTTGGTTTTTTTTCCTTTTCTATTCAGATAATGTGTGTATCATGCAGAGAGGGCCATAGTACTCGTAAAAAGGTTACTTTACTCAGGTGAGGTTATATATAATATATATTCGCGTGTATATAATTATTATATGATATATTATACATCTTTTATCGAAACAGCGAACATGTCCGAGCCGGTAACGTTAAAAAAGTTCATATTTTGACTGTTCAGTTTCGATAAATCGCTATTTCATATCATATCATATCGTTTGGTCATACTAAGCTAGAGGGGCAGGCTCTAATTGGGGAGTGAACATACTGTACACTAATCTACTGTGGCCTTGTAGCAACGGGAGAATAGGAACTGGTCTTCTAAACGGGAGGAAATAAAAAAGTGCGGGAGACGGCCGACCGGTCGTGTTCTGTATCTTTAAAGATACCAGGCGGGGTAGTATAATAATATTAATTAATAATGGCCAGAATAGACACGTATTGTCATAATCTGTAAGTACATTTAACATCCTTGTGTCACAGACTGGAAATTTTTAAATCGTCTTCCAACACACCCAGACACGTGCCTTTTAGCCTAGTCGAGATTTTAAAAAACCGACTAAGTGCGAGTCGGAATAGTGCACGAAGGGTTCCGTACCATTATTTAAAAAAAAAACGCAAATAAATCACGTTTGTTGTATGGGAGCCCCCTTAAATATTTATTTAATTCTGTATTTTTAGTATTTGTTGTTGCAGCGGCAGAAAAACATCATCTGTGAAATTATTAACTGACTAGCTATCACGGTGCATGAGTTACGGCCTGGTGACAAACGGCAGACAGACAGACAGACCGATAGAAAAACAGCGGAGTCTTAGTAATAGGGTTTTACCCTTGGGTAGGATCAGAGCAGCAAGTGATGGTGCCCAAAATTTAAGTTGCGCAGCGCGCTATGGAAAGGGCTATGCTCGGTGTTTCTTTGCGAGATCAAATCAGAAATGAGGAGATCCGTGAACGAACAAAAGTCGCTGACATAGTCCGACGGATTAGTTAGCTAAAGTGGCAATGGGCGGGGCACATAGCACGTAGAACTGACGGCCGATGGGGCAGAAAGGTTCTGCAATGGAGGCCACGTACACGGCAAGCGCAGCGTGGGACGCCCCCACAATGTAGGCAGACGACCTGCAGGGCTAGCATGCGCGCATCGGTTTTTTTTATCGATAGACAAGACAAATTTTGTCTACGACGATAATTTTGACGTTTTCCCTAACCTAACGGATCACAGACGTCTCGAATCCTTTTTCTTAATTATTTCAGGGTCTCCCGTTCTTCGTAACCACTTATTTGTACGTTATAACACGGCATTGCCATGATATTTTTTATTTGTCCTTTTTTATCGTCGAAGACAAAACGACATATTTACGTCAAAAGTCGATAAAATGCCACGACAACATTTTATCGTGTTGCGCACGCTAGCCCTGCTGGTAAAGGTTGCAGGACGACGCTGGATGCAGGCCGCTTCCAATCAGCCGATCTGGAAGTCACTGGGGGAGGCCTATGTTCAGCAGTGGACGTCCTGTGGCTGAGATGATGATGATGATGAAGAATTGTTTTTTTTGCATGCATTGCAGAGAAAGCTTAGTTACATTCGTTTTATAAAGAATTGACGCCATCTACGTACGTTACAGGCTTAAACTAAGAAAAAATAATCAAGTTAGCTTTGGTAATGCCAGCTGACAGCTATAGCTACTTAAACTCAAGCAATAGACACTTACAAGGCTTGTAAGTAAGGCTTAAGATAATGTTCATTCAGGCTTTAGTACTGAATTAACATTATCTTTGTATATCGCAAAAAAATAAATGCACAGTTGCCCGTACCGTTTACCGAGCGTAATGTGGATTTATTGCTTGGCTACTGGTTTGTAACACCAAAAAAGTGTATACGAACAATTAATGCTCTTTTCCTGTACCATAAAAGCAATAAAGATGCGAATGAGCCAAGAGGGGGGGGGGGGGGGGTTCATCCTGGGGTTCCGTAAGTTAAAGCTAGCCTTTGAAAATTATGACCTCTGTAGCCGAGAGGCGAGCACGCCGGACTTGGCGTCGCCATCTCTGAGGTCAGTCCCAGTCGGGCCAATGTATGTTTTTACATTATTTAGGTGTTGTGCTATCATTGTTGTTTTTGAAATCTATAACGATTCTTTTTTAGTTATTATGGTATTCGGGGCCGATACAAATCTAACAAATCAAAAACTATAAATATAATTTATATCGGTCCAGTCGTTCTTAAGTCATATAACAATCATTTTATAAATAACAGACTAATGTTCAGAAAAAAAATGTGGCTGGTAAATTTGATTTAGTTTTAGGTAAAGATTGTCTATATTCAAATTGCCTGCTCCTACCAGTTATACACGATGCTACTTTGCATCCTTGCCATATTCACAGAAATAAAAGTAGGGAACAATACCTATTGTTTAGATAAACTAGTGACTTCCATAAATAAAGCACACTAAGTTTTTAGTAAATTTAGTTTTGCAGTACACATAGAAATAAACCGATTTTGTCTTGATTTTTCGATTTTGTTTTTTGTTTTTTTTTGATTTTGTACGCGATCACTAACAAAGTCTTTTGTGCCGATGAATAAGAACAGTGATGTGCATGCGTTTCGATAATTAGTGTTGTGTTTAATAGATTGTCGATAAAATAAAATACTCAAGATTAAACAAAATAGAATTAGGTCTTTTTTTACTGATTTGTTATCATTGTCAGTGATATAGTTACCTCTGTAAATATGGCAAGGATGCAAAGTAACACCGTGTAGATAAGAACAACAACTGCGCAAGTTTTAATTTAATTTAATAATCTAAATTAATAAAAATCTGTACGTTTTTCCGTATGGTTTTTCCTCTATGCACTCGTTAACTATTCATCAGATTATTATGTGTAACTTTTGGCAATTTTTTTAAGCATTCGTCCGCAAAAAGTTTAAAGCTGAATTGAAGACGACGCAAACGAATCAAATCAAAAGCCAGTTTATATTATATTTAAATAAAGTTAAGGTATTAAAGTACTTCATGAATTAAATAATCTAGAAACTCTAAGGGCAGGTAGATAACCTCTACATCAATCAGGCCTTTCTGTAGAAATATCATTCTACCAATATTCTACAGTAAATAAGATTTAGTATACTTATTAAGTTTCACGAGTTGCTACTCTGATTCGATCTTACACACTTAATAGTATATCATCTACATAAATAAAGTTTCTGGACAGGTCTCCAATTAAGTTTAAATAGATTCCCTTTTTTTCCGCATCAAAAGAAGCGATGTAATAACCATATCTAATTTTTAAAATAGCCGAAATATTACCCGCCTCAGGCCGCTTCGTAACGAACAAACACTGTATACTTGATGTATATGTTGTGTATGTGTATACGCACGAACGCATACATATTCAGAACGAGTCGGCAACTCATTGCCATGTACAGAAACAGCGTAAGTCAGTAGCATAACAACTTTAGGGCTGACGCGACTTGAATTTAGGGACTGCTATAAAAAGAGATAAAAACATTGCGGTATTACTATACCAAAAATAATAAAAAAAAAAATTACATTCGGTTCATGATATTATATCGAATAAAACAATCATTTCTGGGTCTGGGTTTTGTGATAACATCGTTGTCTCTGATTTTAATAACACAAGTGCTTTAGCTTCTTACCTTAGGACCAGAGCAATGTGATGTTGTCCAATATTTATTTATTATTTCAAATAACTCAGTCATCCACCTACTTGTCAACTTCAATCAAAGCTACAGGTACAGAATACTTGTAACTAGCGTTTGATAACTTTATGTATGCGAGCTGTGGTCTGCCCCCTAACCATGAACTCTAAAAACAATCTCAAAGTTGTCAAATCTGTCAATTTTGGTACGTCATTTCATACAAAATTTGACAGAAATGATAATGTTTGACAGATTTGTGATTGTTTTAACAGTTCATGGTTAGGGCCCTGTTCTGCGTAAGTGACTTAGTTACGTAATATTATGTATAGATCTGATACAGCTTGTCAGTTATTTATTTATATACAAAACAACATGTATAATTACTATAAGTATTAGCGCATAGACTAGCAGAATGTTAAATTGTAGTTTTACTATCTTATGATGAACTTTAGATACGAAGGAAGACCTTAATTTATTACAACTCCTTCAATAGGTATTTATAGTCATTTAACGTCTTAAATTTTTTACACCAACCTATTAAAATCTCATTTCAATTACACCGTCTAGTTTCAAGTATCGAATGCCTATCAATTCTCGCTTCTAATCAAGGAAGTATTGATAATCTGTTTAATGAGCAAAAAATTAGCGAATCTTAATATTAATAGTTGCTAACCCTGCTGAACCGACGGCAAGCCTCCAAGCGACCGGTTCCTCTGGTTTCCAAGCGATCATTGAACGTATCGAACTCCATATATCCTTAGAATCTACACAAATGAATTTCAACTCTATTTTTGGATATTCAAAGTCGATTCTTGTTTGAAGAAATTGGACCTAATGACGTATAAGAACTGAGCCTTTCAGACTATGGACATCCTTTTCTAATAAACGAATAGAGGATACGTTTGTCTCTCTCTAAACAGCTGTCACAGCCAGTTTTCACAAACATTGATACTTGAAAACGGGATAGGCTAATACTTGAATTCTAAACGAGTTTCAATTGATTTCCTTTGAGGTGAGCTATATCTTCGTTCTTATAGGTGGTAGTAGAACTAGGGAGTAAATTAAACACTTGTTGCTTCCTGGGTTTTTTATAACAAAATATTATTTTGACAAACTATTAGATACTCTTTAATGCCATACAAAGCAAATAAGATACCTCACAATATAAGAGGGGCCACAATATAGGCAGTTTTATCGCTAGATTAAAATTCGACCAGATAGCTATCAGTAAGAGTTAAAATAAAATATGAATAAGGCAGCACAGATTTCTAGCATATAAATATAAAATTCAATAAATAAAAACTATCAAAACAATAATAACAACACTAGATTTACGTGAAGCAATCAAAATTACGTAATTTTAAGGCTATTATTGTACCTAAATCTAATGGTATTAGTTTTGTGGTCGAAGAATTGGATTCTCATCAGTTCACCTCTCACAGCACGTATATTTGGATTTTTAAAAATCTGATGTACCGTTTTATAGCTCTTTCTTGGCGGCCGAGAAAACTTCATGAGGGAAACCAGCACATTCAGATAAAAGAGGATTACCTATCTAGCCATTTCGCAAATAAACTGGCCGGCTATTCCTGGCTAAGGATTTTATGAAAGTCTTATAGCAATCGCTTCAAGTGTGGCTAACTGGCTAAGTAAATTGGTCGTCTTACCGCAGCATTTCGGCGAAGAATCGTGCTATCACACCCATGCATGACTCAAGTGCAAATATTCATTACACAAAATCTTGATTTGGATTCGAACCTGCGACCGCCTGGCTTTATTGTTCCGGGCATTAGCTACTAGACCAAGACGATTATCAAAAAGGACTCTTACACCCAGTCAGGGTCCATGGTAAAGGGTACCCTGAAAACAGATTTTGACCCGAAATGCGGCAAGATATTGTCAACAAACCTCCGTAAACCTTAGACAAAACCACCCTAGAAGAACCAGTTTGGAACAAAGCAACACACCCATTGATTTTATTGTGCTGGTTTTCTCACGTTTGCAATTCAAGCTAGTTATATAAATCTATAAATACATACCCATATTCTGAAATATCCAGAGATACATGCTTGGATGCGACCTCCCGAACTACCAGTTTGGGGTGAGAATAATAAATAATCCTCTGATCAATATAATGTTACATCTCCTAAAATACAGAGTCGTGTAGCTAGCCCTTACAAATAAAAAACCACTAAAGGTCCAAACATAACCTTATCGCATGTCACTATAAACTTTATGACCCGGACGAGATTGTGGCCGCTGGACCACTCCCTACAGTTGTCTCTCTCGCACTCACTCGATAGGAAAGAGAAGATGCATACCAGTTTAGCACCCGTAGATGCGTGTTATTCTACAAACGTTAGTGTTGATAGAATCGCCTAAAAATGTAATCTAAGATTAAGGTATTCAGTATTTAGTTTTGTCGTGGGGGGCGGGGGGCCGGTGAGGGATACACAATACGGCGAGTATTGTGTATTACTTACACTTAGGATATTCATTTTCAGGTTGACAAGGTTGACCTGATAAAGGTTGCAGGAAGCCGCTGGTTGCAGGCCGCTTTCAACCGGCCAATCTGAAAGTCATTGAGGGACGCCCATGTGCACCAGAGGACGTCCGATGGCTGAAATGATAATGACGATGAATTTTTTAGGATACACATTACTCGTCATCGTCCTAACAAAAATAAATTGACTACAATTCCAATCATCGTCTATTTGACGTTTAAATATATATCAAGATTTTTTCCTAATAACCTGATAATTTTCCTTAAAATTTAGTTTTGTCCAATTAAACTTTTCAAATACAGGTACAACAGAACACAGCAGCAAATTGTCAAAAAAGAATTGTTTAATTTTGCATTGTTAGACTATAGCAACAACATATAATTAGCCTTAAGATTCGATAACCGTACCTTAGGCGTCAGAAATTGTAGAAAGTGTGTAGAATAGAAACGCCTACGTATTTTAAGGGCCTCGAGACTCGACGATAAACGTCTCCTGTTAGGTTAGGACCGCATCAGTCTTTCTGAAATATTGTCTAATGAATTTTTATGCGCGTGCGTGGTTTTTGTTTTTCAGTATACTGTGCTGAGTTATAATGTTTTCGTGAATAATTAATAGCAAAGATACCTTTTTTGTACCCCACACAAAAATATTTTGTGAGGGTTTATATGATCTGTAAAAAATAACGAGAGGGATCGCTCACCAATATGTAGGTATATCGTAGCTACTAGAATAGATATTTTTGATCTGTTGTCGCAAGGCAATGTATAACTAAACCAGGTATATGTTAAAGACCCTCATCATCATCATCATCATCACCAGCCTATATCAGTCCACTGCTGGACACAGGCCTCTCCAAAAGGAGGATTTTGCCATAATCGCCACGCTTGGCAGGCGGGTTGGCGATCGCAGTTTGGCCAATGGTGGAGAGCAGACGCTGCTGCCCGTCTTCTTATGGCGGTTCTCCTGTAGTCGCCTCTTACGACACCCATAGGAAGAGAAAGGGTGGTGCTATTCTTTTAACGTGCCGGCACCACACGGCACAAACCATTAAAGACCCTATTCTACGGTAAGTAAAATATTCTGTAATCTTTAGGTAGTTATTATGTCACTACTTTAATGTGGCCTCAAGTTGCTTTTTATATGTATAAAGTATAATAATAAAGTATGCCTATATACGTTCCACTGCAGGGCACAGGCCTCACCTCAACTATTAGCTGGTATGGGCCATACTCCACCACGCGGGCCCGGTGCGGTGCGGTGGAGGGGTGTTGTGAGGCCAGTGACTAAACCTTACTGTCAGATGTTATCAAGCCGCCTTAAGTCCTCTGACTAGGCTTTTTTTTTATATGTATTTATCGAAAATCCACAGATAAGCCAATAAGAAATGATAAATTTAATAAATATTGGACAACATCACATACGTTTTAATCCTAAGGTAAGTAGCTAAAGCACTTGTGTTCTAGTGATCAGAAACAACGACGATACCACAACACCCAGACCCGATTCTATGATATTAATAAACAAATTACCATCTTTTAGCCTATAGACGACTGTATTAATTAAATTTCTTTTTATATGTCGTTAAGTAAAACGATGTTTATTTTAATATATTTTATGTGAAAAATATTTGCATGCATTTCAATATTGTCTTGCTTTATCAAGTTTTTTATGTTTCATATACGGACCATGTGTTCGTCTTTTCTGTGGATAGTTTACGATTATGGCCGCGGGATGAGATACTGTTATTGTGGTCGCGTGTACTTGGCTGTACAGTCGGCCACATATAAATAAATAAATATTGGACAACATCACATACATTGCTCTGATCCTATGGTAAGTAGCTAAAGCACGCGTGTTATAGAAATCAGAAACAACGACGGTACCACAACACCCAGACCCGAGACAATATAGAAAAGTTCGTTTCCTACATTGACCCGACCAGGGATCGAACCAGAAACCTCAGAGATGGCGACACCATTTTAGTCCGGCGTGCTCGCCTCTCGGCTACGTAGGTTGTCGAAATATACTTCACTTCTTGACAAAAAACAAAGTGCCGTGTGGTATCACGCAAGTGACTATCTTATTTTATGAAGCTATCAGGTGGGCGACAAGAATTGATCGACTCCATAATGTTAGACAATTTTAACAGATTCATCATCACCATCATCATTTCAGATACAGGACGTCCACTGCTGAACATATGCCTCCCCCAGTGACTTCCAGATTGTCCGGTTGCGCGCGGCCTGCATCCAGCGGCTTCCTGCAACCATTACCAGATCGTCTACTGTCCACCTTGTCAGATTCATAGACATTATAATCATCGGCAGCCTTTGGACGTCTATTTCTGGACTTAGGTCCCTCCCATCCACTTCTGGACTAAGGCTTCTCCCTTATAATGCTACAGTCTCAAAGGCCATAACCCGGGTCATATAAGACATTTGGTACACTAATTATTTAAAAAAAATATGCAAAAATGACGTTGACAATTCGAAATCTTCAAAAATTCGGTCGAACTTCGAAATGTAGATCCTTAGCACGAAAGTGTATCGTTCGATCGATCGTATAAACCTAACAAATTAAAATAACCAGTCTCTTTTGTCAATCCTTTCACGAAATATAATCAACTCAAATTTGCAGTGTAAAAACCCGACCGTTTTCAATTTTTCATAAATTGTCAAACCTTTGTTACAAGTGAATGGATATTTTATTTTGATTGGATAATACAGACGAACGATACGCTTTCGTGCTAGGCCTCCTGAACAATCAACTTTCTGGTTAGTGGAACTTGCGTACTCTCGTACTTCGTAGTATTGTATTTTTAGCGTCAACTGTACAAAGAACACATGCATAACATAGGCATATATTCACAGAGAATTATGATGCATATGCATTAGTGGTATACTTGTAATGTATGTTTTGGGACTTTATGTTTGCCGACCATTTTTTGTTCGACACATCATGATTCAGTGGAAACACACAAATATTTACATAACAGAGCGTTTCATTTACGAATGTAGATGAAAAACTGACTTTTTCATGCTATAATTAGGGTTCCGTACCCAAAGAGTAAAACGGGACCCTATTACTAAGGCTCCTCTGTACGTCTGTCTGTCTGTCCGTCTGTTACCAGGCTGTATCTCATGGACCGTGATAGTTATAAAGTTGAAATTTTCACAGAAGATGTATATCTGTTGTCGCTATAGCAACAAATACTAAAAAAAGGAATAAAATAAATATTTTAGGGGGCTGTATGGGTATTGGGCAACAAACGTGATTTTTTTTACCGTTTTTTATAGATAATAGTAAGGAACCCTTCGTGCGCGAATCCGACTCTTACTTGGCCGGTTTTTTTCATTTGAAATTGGATTTCTAGTTGCGAAATGGCTATATCACATTTCTTCATTATTTCCTCTGGTAGGTATAAAACGAAAATGAGTCAAATTTTTCCTGAGTATTATGTAAGCTCTAAAAAATTGGCTGGCTCGAATTTCGGAAATTAGGTTCTTCGGGAAATGGGAATATTTAAATTATTCCAATAAAGATTGTACCTCCATAGCAACCGTTTTGAATGAGAACCGAAAAAGTGGTCTCTCGCAAGTAATAAATATTTTTTATTACGGCACTAAAAGTGTGGCCATATTAAAACATATTTTACGAGCTTACCATATCGCGCCTTTTAGTGTCTGATTTATTTTCAATTTACAGATAGATAACAACTATTTTGATAAAATTGATAGAATCAGGCATTACTTTGCAGAAATCCATAACTAAATAATTATGAAAATGTAACTATTTTGTGATTGTCCTCAGATTGTGGGTTACAGGTGGTGTAATGGGGTTCCTATGCCGGCGTAACTAAGCGGAAGTTGTAAGCAAAATAATTATATTTTCATAATTATTTAACAACCATTTTGAATATATTTTGTGGATTTCATTAAAGGTGTGACAAAAATAATGTCAATGGCGAAGCAAAAGGACCTTGAGGCGAAATTCAATTCTGATTACTTATGAGATATATTTAATTTAAGGAAAAACACTTTACGAAAATAACACATTTGATGTATATTTAGAGGTCCTTAATTGAAGACACGAGTCAAAGAGTTTTGAAGGTTACATTAAAGCGCCACATTTTTATCGTGGTTAAACAATATTTTCTTGATGCTGCTAAGTAAAAATACATTTTGAAGAAGGGGAAGGTAGCTTTAAACTTTTATTTACACTGTTTGATATATGTGTATGTGTTATATAGTTTGATATATTTTTTTTTTGTCAGCTTTTTCGAAGTTAATAGAAACAGAATTATATTATACTAGCTGACCCGGCAAACGTTGTTTTGCCATATAAATATTTTTTAAGTAAGTTCTGTTAAGGGTGGACAACCCTTATCACTAAGTGGTATGAAAAATAGATGTTAGCCGATTCTCAGACCTACTCAATATGCTCACAAAATTTCATGAGAATCGGTCAAGCCGTTTCGGAGGAGTACTGAAACGAACATTGTGACACGAGAATTTTATATATAAGACGAGAATTTTATATGTAAGATGTAGGCTTAAAATATACGAATAAGTCAGACTATGGAGGGTAACTCACGGAATAACTGGAAATACGACAGTACAAGAGTTGCTTACTTTTTTTTTTTTTTTTTAATTTATTTAGGAAATCAACGGCGATACAATTATGTTTAAATATACTTATTAGTTTCTTAAAATATACAGCTAATAACAGATTTCCACGGTTTAACAATAATAAGTAAATCGGAGGCATGGTGCCAAAATAATACATTTTATATAAAACTAGGGTTAAATAAAATTATTATGAAATTAAATTTTGCTTTTTTTGCTTTCTTTCGGGAATTCCGGTTTATGCGATTTTCTAGCATGTTACATTAGTCGTGGGCATATATTGCAAAGAAAAAGGCCTCAAAAAATTATTAAGGTACTATTAGTATTATGGAGTTATTTTCTATAACTTTTCTATTTTTGTTTTCTTTTGGGAATTCCGGACTATGCGAAATGCTGGCATGTTACATTGGTCGTGACCATATATTGCAAAAAAATAGGCCTCATAAAATATTAGTTTATTGTTTATTATCAACAGCGATTGATTGATTATCAAACCAGGGCCATAACCATGAGCTCTTAGAACAATCTCAAAGTTGTCAAATCTGTCAATTTTAGTATGTCATTACATACAAAATTTGACAGTACTGATAATGTTTGACAGATTTGTGATTGTTTTAACAGTTCATGGTTAGGGCCCAGCTCTTAGGTTGGAGATCCAGCCAATCGCAAGACGCTTAAAAAAATCACCAAACTTGCAACTAAACACGAACCACTGCGCCTGCTCTCGCGCATCGCAGTAGCGGACCGGTTCTACTTTTTTCTTTTCCTTTTTTACCTTTCCTTTTTTATTCGTTCGTCCGCGGAATTAATAGCTTTGACTTTATCGTTTATCTTCGAGTTAGGGCGCGGGCAGGCTGTACCTCTTTACTTTTGCTTTTGTACTTTTTTTAGGACAAAATTTCGGTTTGTTGCTTTTTAGGATACGGTTCGGTTTCGGTTGCTTTCTTTCTGTGCTCGGTTGAAGTTATTGGTTTTAGTGAACAGCCTATTTTATTCCCTCACGTCTCGATATATCAGATACAATAAAATCTTCATTGTTATGTGAACCCCGGCGGTCCGGTTAAATAACTTTTTTTGTATATGAACTTTTATAACTTAAATGATTTTATAGAAAATGGTTTAATTTTAGGTTTTAGATAACAGCTAGATTTTAAACTTTAAAGAAAGCCTGTTGCAATTTTTTGAGAAAGATGGCGACACACCGCGATCTAATGAAGTTGGGATAGTCTGGTATTAAAAAATAACACCTATTTCACGAACGAGGTCATAGTACATTTTTCTAGAGTCGGCTCGCAGCACACCCAGTCAGTCCTGTGCCAATAAAAAAAAGGGAATCACCACACCACGACACCAATTAGTTTGCCAAATTAATCCCCAAAAGTAGTGTGTACTTAACTTTACCCTGACGTTATCGAGCCTGCCTCCATCAATTAAATTCGAAAGCCGGCATGCAGCGTGCGCGCGCGCAAAATTATGTGTCATCGGTCATTTAACAACTGAGCTTCCTTTCATAAATCGTCGGAAGCATGGAAAAAGAGGGAAGAGACGTAATTTTAAAAATATAATATTGCACCAAAACTTATAGACTTATAGTAATTACGTAAATTGTTTTCACAATCACACCCATTATAGCTAATCATAGGGACTACCCAAGCAAAGTAATGTAGCGACTAAAAAACTGATTATAACATACTTAGTAATTTTTTTTTGTTTTTTTTTTGCAGTTCCATGCAAGGTTTAATTGAAGATAAATAACACTTGAAAAAAATCATCAACCTCAGGTGGGACTCGAACCCACGTCCCATCGTATGCCGGGCATACACATAGCTACAACATTGATCAGAATACGCTGGCTTTGACAGCGAGAAAAAACACTTGAGGAATTTCATCTTGTCACGTGACGTCCTCGGTAGCTTAGTTGGTAAAGCACTCGCCCGGCATGCGATGGGACGTGGGTTCGAGTCCCACCTGAGGTCGATGATTTTTTCAAGTGTTATTTATAACATAATTACATAAACCTACGTTTAAAAACATCCAACGAATGCTCGTGCTTATCACACAAACATTCTCATCTTGCGGTATTCGAACCCACAACAGCCAGGCTTTGTAGTCCGAATCGCGACGACCACTAAACCAGACGCTCGTCTATAATACGGGGTCACTCAGAAAACTAGTTGTAGGTAAAGGTCCAATATACAGGTTGACTCAGACCAAACGTATTTACGTATAACTATTTTTTTAGCGTGCTAGTAAAAATTCGGTTCCCATCCGTTGACGATTTATGTTTTTTTAGGGTTCCGTACCCAAAGGGTAAAACGTGACCCAACTCGCACTTGGCCGGTTTTTTATTTGATAATTTCAAATATCACTATTTTTTATCCCCGATACGATAATATAATGGGTTCCTTTGCCAACTTAATAAAAAAAATATCCGTCTGGTCAGGGACATCCCGTTTACTAAGGCTCCGCTGTCCGTCTGTCTGTCTGTCTGTCCGTCTGTCACCAGGCTGTATCGCATGAAGATAGTAAGAAAGTTGAAATTTTCACAGATGATGTATTTCTGTTGCCGCTATAACAACAAATACTAAAAACCGGCCAAGTACGAGTCGGACTCGCGCACGAAGGGTTCCGCCCATTATCTATAAAAAAGGCCAAAAATCACGTTTGTTTTATGGGAGCCCCCTTAAATATTTATTTTATTCTGGTTTTTAGTATTTGTTGTTATAGCGGCAACAGAAATACATCATCTGTGAAACTTTCAACTGTCTAACTATCACGGTTCATGAGATACAGCCTGCGGGTCTAAAACGGCCACATTGGATGTTTCATACTTCGTTCATAATATATTTCATTTAGCAAAATAATCTTAAAATGACAAGTTATTTGATGAATCATAAAATGAGCCTCGAACATTTCATATTTGCAGTTCATCTAATTTGACAGTATTGTAAGAAAATTCGTAATATGGTCCACTTATTATGAAATGAGTAATTCATATTAAACGTCAAATTGGTTTGGTATGGTATTTTTATTATTATTTTGTATTGATATTTGTAGAACACACAAAACTTGAGTATTTTAAAACATTTTGTTCCTTTGTGTTGTTAAAAACATTAATTTTCACAAAAACCGTAAAGTAAGATTGGACGCGTCACTATATTTTTTAACGTAGCAACATCGTCATCAAATATGATCCATTTGATGAAATGAATTGCATATGATTCATTTATTAATGTGGCCGTTTTAGGGTGTGTTAGGGTATTTCGGCTACATTTTACAAAATGATTCAGATTAAAAATGAAACATCCAATGCTGCCGTTTTAGACCCGCTGGTGACAGACGGACATACAGACATACAGACAGACAGACAGACGGACAGCGGAGCCTCAGTAATAGGGTCCCGTTTTACTTTTGGGTACGGAACCCTAAAAAACAGAATACAGTAAATATTTAAGAGGGCTCCCATAGAACAAATTTGTTTTTTTGGCCGTTTTTAAAGTTAATGGTGCGGAACCCTTCGTGCGCGAGTCCGACTCGCACTTGGCCGGTTTTTATTACCTGCCGAAAAACAACATTGCCAACAGTAGCAATTGTAAATTTTTGTTTTTTGCAATTCCATGTAAGGTTTAATTGAAGATAAATATCACTTGAAAAAAATCATCGAGGTCCCACCTGAGGTCGATGATTTTTTTCAAGTGTTATTTATCTTCAATTAAACAGTAGCAATGTTAACGGTCCAAGTCTCCCCCCCCCCCTCCCGGCAGCACTCTACAATCCCCAAAGTAATTTGTGTACTAATACCATCTAATTCCGCGACTTACGAATGGAAATAAAGTCGCCTGCGTTCACTAGATAAAACACTAATCCAGTTAGGGTTGCCAGATTACTTTTTTTTGCTCCAAAAATAAATTGAAACTCTGTTAATGTTCTGGTAACCTTGGACCTGTAACGCAAACTGACACAGAATGTATTTTTCATTTCCAGAATTGATTTCATTAATGGCAATCTCATTGTGTTTTGACGTCTTCAAATGTGTCAACTATGTTATTTTCACAAGTGGCATTATAGGGATGACGACAGGGTAAAGAAAATAAAATTCTATTTAGTCCTTCTGATAGATTATCAAAAAATAATAGACTCAGGGCAGTTTTTTCTATGTACGGTTAAGCAAAGACATTAGAAATACAATAAATAAATATTGGACAACATCACATACATTGCTCTGATCCTAAGGTAAGTAGCTAAAGCACTTGTATTATAGAAATCAGAAACAACGACGGTACCACAACACCCAGACCCGAGACAATATAGAAAAGTTCGTTTTCCACATTGACCCGACCGGGGATCGAACCCGAAACCTCAGAGATGGCGACGCCATTTAGTCCGGCGTACTCGCCTCTCGGCTACGGAGGTCCTCGTATCTTTGCGATTTTCAAGCATATTAACATATGTTTATCTTTTACATTAAATCCATACGTTGTGAAACAGGACCTCATAATTTTTCTTTTGTCAATAAACAAAAAAATTACAAAGATAAAACGCATCTTTCGGGAGAAGGGCTCGTGACGTCATGTTTAAGTAAAAATTGCCTAGGCGTCCACGTCATGCGCCATTTCAAATCAATATATATCTCCAAAGACATTTCGCTATAACGAAATGTCTTTGATTATCTCTGTAATATTTATATTATGTGAAAAAAGAAAAAAATACGTGTCCTTTTTGATAATCTACCTGTTAGACGAATAAAAAAGCTAGTCCTGCCTATTGTTCAACCCTAGATCCGGTTGCAACCAGAACGATGCGGAACGACTCGTCTGCGGACTTAGTGAAATGACACCCGTGGGCGTACTTTGTCTTCCTCGCTTCCTACAGGTAAGAAAGAGAGGTAGTTTATTACATTCCGCCTCAGTTGGTTTGAATGAGATATTCTGTGGACTTTCTTTATGAAGAATTGGGTGATAGATTTTTTTTTAAAGTAAACTAATGAGCTCGGTGGCTGCCCTGCAACGATGGTTTGTCCGCTTTGATTTCAGATTTTACTGTTAACTCTGAAATAGTATCATTTTTTACGTGTATACAGGTATTGTATGTAATGCTCATAATCATTAGAGTTTCCGCCATAAGACTTTCAATGCTGAAAATTTTAAAAAACCGGCCAAGTGCGAGTCGCACTCACGCACGAAGGGTTCCGTACCATTATCTATG
This sequence comes from Anania fuscalis, assembly GCA_950371115.1. Lineage (NCBI taxonomy): Eukaryota > Metazoa > Arthropoda > Insecta > Lepidoptera > Crambidae > Anania > Anania fuscalis. The sequence goes on from OX493342.1 coordinate 16,246,753, forward strand.
AAAACGGCAAAAAAAACATGTTTTTTGTATAGGAGCCCTTAAATATTTTTTGTATTCTGTTTATTAGTATTTGTTGGTGTAGCGGCAACAGAAATACATCATCTGTGCAAATTTCAACTCTCTTACTATCACAGTTCATGAGACAGACAGACATATAGACAGATAGACAGATAGACAGATAGACAGATAGACAGACAGACAGACAGACAGACAGACAGACAGACGGACGGACAGCGGAGCCTTAGTAATAGGGTCCCGTTTTACTCTTTGGGTACGAAACCCTAAAAAATAACATACAGGATATTAAATCCTATATAAATCTATAATCCTAAATAAATCCTACAGGAACATTTAACCGGTTTCAAAAGTATCGCTTATGATAATCTATATCATGTTCTATATGTGCAAAATTTCATCCAAATCCGTTCAGTAGTATTTGCGTAAAAGAATAACAAATATCCATACATCCATACTTACAAACTTTTGCATTAATAAAACAAAAGATTCTGTGATCTTTAATCTGTATTATAGTGATATTACAACCTCTTTGTCACTGATCAAATGCTCTTTGCTTGCAACAACTTTGACAAGTTCTTATTCTTAATTATTGACATGTCCTTTTCAAAAACTGTCAACAGCTGAGTCTACGGCTGTGATATTATTTTCAGAATGGATTATACAATGATTTTTTATGCTTTACTCTTGGCTGCATCCCTACGCACATCCCAAACCTATCATCTCATGACTCGCTTCAAAAATCCGAACGAATATGTGGCTAGAGATGACTTCAGCATTCTCGAAGACTTAGACGACAACACATACCAATATATTATGGAAGAACTGCCAGAACTCAAAGAATATCTAAAACACAGGAGAACCGGCCTTCCCATTAAAGAATACCCTAATATTAGTGATGCATTGAATATGGAAAATAAATATAATGAGTATGAAGATAATGAGGAATGGTATAATGAAAATCTTGATGAATACGTCTTGCAAAAAAAGGACAAAACAAAAAATCATAGTAGCACGACAGATAAACCGAAAAGCCGGTACATCACTCGATGGCCTCAACCATCTAACGTAACAGGCGGAAAAAACAAAACTCGGAGATTTTTTTGGAATTTATTTGCATTATTTGACCCTTACACTGGGCCAAAAGTTGCGCAATGTTATATGTGTGGCATGAACCAAACTGGGATTCCCCGGAGTCCTTTATGCCACGATATGTTCGACTCACAGGATCATCGAGCTAGATCCTTAGCGCGGTACTTCCGCGCTCACTGTCACCGCAATCTGCAAAATTGGGCCATGAGAAAAAAACCGTGGCGCTCTCATTGGTCTAATCCTTATTACTATTACGAGCCTAGCCTTATAAGCCAGTACTTTGGGCATTTTATAGGAGGATGCTTTAAAAGGTTCCTGGATGTGGGGACTGTGTATACCCAGAGGGGCTGCAGGGCCTGGTGGCCCATTAGGAAATGGCATACTTATGGCACAACGACTTATGGGTATGGCTCTCCTTATACGAGCCATAGGTAAGTAATTCACTTCAGTCGCATTCTTACAATATATCATTGTCAACCACATAATTAGGCCACTCTTTCACTGGATTTTACTGATTAAAAAAAAACATATTCAGACGAATTGAGAACCTCCTCCTTTTTTTGAAGTCGGTTAAAAAGAACCTCGATGGCGGTGTCTGGAGAAAAATATCGATAGTGACTAGTATAATAAATAATAAATAAATATTGGACAACATCACATACATTGCTCTGGTCCTTAGGTAAGTAGCTAAAGCACTTGTGTTATAGGAATCGGAAGCAACCACAACACCAAGACCCGAGACAATATAGAAAAGTTCGTTTTCTACATTGACCCGTCCGGGCACCGAACTGGGCGTGCTCGGCTTCGGAGGTCGTCAAATATAATTACATACAGTGTTATTTGGAAAACATCAACAACCTCGCAAGACTAGCTATCATCTTAGACAACATTTGTTCTACGTCTTTTGGTAATTTGACACATTTTATGATATGGCGAATATATCTATTCAGCCTATTGCAGTCCACTGCTGAACGTAAGTGCCAAAAAACACGATCTCTCACTTTTTTCATCCAGCCACTGCCAGCCATGCATATTTTTTTATATTTCATCACCAGGTTTACGATTTTGGAAAGGTATCTCAGACACTACAAGAAGGATATATGCGTCATATCGCCGCACGCCTCTCTCACGCCCTTCCATCGTTCTATCTCGCTCTACGTCAGGTACCACTTATGTATATGCCACAAACATTGGTGTAACAGAAGTGCTATTACGTCTCCTACATTAGTAAGTTATTTTGTGTTAATAATAATATATTATGTAGCTATGTACCTGGGTTTTGTTTTTCGAATGATGCACATGTGAGACATGACAATCAAGTATTCACCTAGTCTAGAAACTTGAGAAGTACACTTAAGTATACCTGGGCAGTTATCATGAGCTAACTATCCACTCAAATTCCAGGCAGTTCAGTTTCTGTGCAGCTAACTAAATTGCTTAGATAGTGCGAATTTGAGCGATTCAGACACTGAACTGTATGGATACTGACTGACTGACTGAATTTAAGTGGATAGTTAGCCCCCTGTTTCTTTTTTACACTGTATTTCACTGATAGATATGGAGCCAAGATGTAACATGCACAATAACACACACACACATACATCACCAGCCTATATCAGTCCACTGCTGGACACAGGCCTCTCCAAAAGGAGAATTTTGCCATAATCAACAGTTTGGCCAATGGTGGAGAGGAGACGCTGCTGCCCGTCGTCTTACGGCGGTTCTCCTGTAGTCGCCTCTTACGACACCCATAGGAAGAGAAGGGGTGGTGCAATTATTTTAATGTGCCGGCACCACACGACACTGTAGGCACAATAACATTTGGAGAGATGATCATCGAACCCGTACCCTGATTCCGTATGTTGCAAAAGCAATTTGATAGCGAAAATTTAGCATTTCTGGCTTTAAATCGCAAATTACAACAAAAAAACAAAAAGAAAGCAATCTTCTGTCAGTGCTGCCAAAAGTTTTGACAAAGCATCAATCGGGCGATGTATTGATGATGAATGGCGATGATTTAGGGAACAAGGGCGCCGGCCATTCTGTACCATGGCTACGCGTCTTGTGTTTCGTCTCCTACCGCCAAGCAAGTGTTTGAAAACTCATAAGATTTATGAAATTTCAAAATATCAAAGAAAACTGAGCCAATAAGATTGTGCAAAAATGTTAAGCAAGATCACCGACTCTACATAAAGTTAATAAATTGCAAAATAATTCAGATATGTCATTTTAAGCTTTTTAAAATGTATATTCATAACATTTCGACCGTTCACTTGCGCCTGCGCGACAGAGCAGAAACCGAAATTCAATCAAACTATGATAATTACTAATAATTATGTACAAACCAGGCAATTTTAACGCGTTAAAAACAGTAGCCAGATATTATAGGATTCATAATTATATTTTTTTGTTTTTCAATATCAAATTGAACCTTAATAACAATTCGTTCGACCTGCAGAAGAGTTGGTTTTTTCTATCACTTTTTGCTTAATGACATCATCGAGGCTCGGCCATATTTTGAATAGTGTACTGAAGAGCAAATAAATCGGACGCCTCTAAGTGAATAAAAACGAATAATACCAATATTTCTGAAAATACTCTTATAAGGAGCTATGTAAAAAAGGTTTTTAAAAGTATTACTTATTAGATTTACGATAGTGAAGAAATTTCATGCCCCGGACGTATTTTTTTTTTCACAATTTAAAAATAACTTAAATTAAGATTTATTTTCTTTAAAACCATCCACGCCTTTCCAATTAGCATGGGCTAGGGATACAACATACTAGTTAGACAGGTGTGCTTAAAGAAATAAAGCTTTATTTTAGATTTTTTTAGGTTATTTTCATAATCAATGACGTCCAGTGCAAGAAATTTATTCACTATCGTAATCTATACAGGATGCTGATGTCAATCCTCGCAATATTTAGGGAGTTGATTAAGTATCTTATTCTGATCACGTATCAGTAAAAAAATGACATTGAAAAAAAATATTTTTAAAATATCTACGATTTTCATAATCGACCACTTTCGATACACAATAGTCCCACCAACGCAAACGGCTGCTATCCGACGTGATAAGCGAGCGATCCGCGTAGCTCGATGGGTGCCGCAGTGTAAACTTATTGCAGTATTACGAGCCACAGTACAGTTGATGTCATACGGAAAATATTCGCTATGAAACCATTTTTTTTGTAATTATTTTTAGTGGATAATTCTTTTCTATTAGTTATAATAGGTCACCGCAATAAATATGGCAAAGATTGAAATCAGCACCCTGTATAAGTTATACTCTCATCTATTGCAGCGGCGGCAGATATTTATGAAACACTCTCTCTTTACTTTTATTTTTGAACATCTCTGTTTAGCCTAATGGTCGACTGGTAGAGACTGACTGGCCTCATAGCATTAAGTCTACCTATTGTATGTTTTTTTTTTTTATCTGTGCAATAAAGTAACAAAAAACACCTTTAATGCAAATATTAACTGGAAGAGGTTTAATATAATGCATCTAGATTTTTTTCGAACTGATAGTATGTTATCAAGATAAATAAATCATCATCATCATATCAGCCTGTTGCAGTCCACTGCTGGACATAGGCCTCCCCCAAGGAGCGCTACAGCGCACGATCTCCCGTCCTTTGCATCCAGTCGCTGCCAGCTGCCTTCTTCAGCTCATCGGTCCATCTAGCCGGGGGGTGTCCTACACTACGTTTACCTAAGCGTGGTCTCCATTCCTGCTCTGAAGATAAATAAATAATAACTACACATTGTCGATTGCTTTGCTCGCGAGTGTAGGAGCTCACAATGGGAGGCAAAAACTCGATCGCAGATAGCTCACCCGTAATGATGGTTCGGTCATCGATGGAAAAAGCATTATCTGAGGCATATAGTAATTTTATTGTATATATTTAAATCTAGGCTCAAACGAATACGTTTGAGAATTGACGTGTGATGAAACTGAGGCATAGCCATACACCTGGAGACATGTTGAGTGAGACACACCTCAAGACGCTCAGACACGCAATCAGACAAATACCAATACAAGATGAAACAGATCTCTAAGAGGCTGATTCTGTAGCCTAAATCAAAATTTTGTATGGGACCAGATTCGAAATCACAAAAAAACGTCATCCCCATAACTAATGTTAGCAGATATAAGACATTTAATTTGCAGATGAAGATAATTTTTTTGACATACCTAATGTTGTTTTTAAGCACCGGGGCTTAGAAGTCTGCATTTAAGAGGATAAATATAAATAAATAAATAAATATTAGATAACATCACACACATACAAATTGCTCTAATCCCAAGGTTAAAGCACTTACTTATACACCGTGCTTTTTTAACCGTCTTAAAGCCGACGGCCACTTATAGTATCCAATAACTACATGTCATTTGTATAATAAAACTTGGTAATTATTAATTATTCAAAAACTAAAAAAATTGAATAATTATAAGCAAAATTTATGATAATGATAGTCTACACTCTACGTGGATGGTGCTGCACGCGTGGAGGCGGCAAGGTCAAGGACTATGCATTGTTGAAACCATAAACATTATAAACAGGATGATACATTACTATCTTGAATTCTTTAAACCTAATTTGTTATTTTTTACCTAAAAATTATATGATTGATAATAGAAAAATAATACTTCCTAGAGGTTTTTTAGGATAGTTACATAACGTGGGCTCCGGCTTTTAGACAGTTAAAAAAACACTGTGTATAAAACAGAAACTCGTTGTTTCTGATTTCGGTACGACAACACCAAAACCATAAACAATATAGAGAATATATTTTCCCTACATTGACCCAATTGGGAATGGACACAACGATAACGTGGGCAGCAAATCTCATCAGCCCATAAATAGCTATTTCTAGGGTTCCCCAAGCAATCCTTGGTTAGGCTCTGGGTGTGCTGGGCTAAGAGACGCCTCTGGCAAAATTCATTAAACCTCCTATGAGCGCCACGGTGGCCACAGGCGACCCCCAATAATATATTTTATATTGTGTCTAGTTTTAAGGCAATTAAAATCGAGAGCTTACGAAGCAGATCGAGGCAAACTGCATTGGATTCAGAAAATAGTAGGACATTTAGTTTTCTAGACTTGGTGACTAGTAAACAAAGGCGGGCGTCGGTACGTCTGTGAATCACTGCCGCCAAGGCCGGCTAGTAATTCTACCCGGCACGTAGCCAGCACGGATCAGACAGCTCACTTGGTACGAAACTAATCTTGTAAAATCCTCGGCATGGATTTTGTGCGCTGCAGCAGTTGCAGCTTGACGATCATCGTATCAGAGACGCGTGCGGAGCTAACAACCAACAATGGTCGGCGGTGCAGGCGCGGCACGCGATTAACCAATCGAGTATTCGTAATGGTATTCTGCGTATCTTTCTCTTAGAGCTCAAATCCGTACTACTTGTAGCTCATTATTTTTTTTAGCCGTCACTGTCGAAAGACCTTTTCCAAACTAGGTGTTTGGAAGAGGCCTTTAGAGCTAGGCTTATCTATCGACAGGGTTTTCATGGTACAATTGTTCCGTCTTCTACTACAATTTTGAAAGAGTCCCAGAGTCGGATTTCAAGTTAGTAAATATTGTAAGAGTTCGTGACAATTACTTTAAATCCACCCGACCGTAACTTCGGTTCTTTTACCGATTTGAATCCTACCTTGCAAATAAACTCCATAGCTCGCTCCTTGATTTTTACGAGTGTCCACATAGGTAATCATCATCATTTCACCCTCAGGTAGCAAATTATTTGTGAAGCTTCTATTTTTTAATGTTTTTTTGTCAGAAATATTTAGGTATTTTTTCTAAGTATGAGAGCTATTATATTGATTACTTCATGCTGCATTTTCATGGCTGTTTAATTTGGACGTTGACATCGACATGAGTTAAATGTACATAGATTGTGTGTGTACTTACAAACACTACACGCGCTGTCCTTACAATGTACTTACTGTCATAATAAGAGCATGAACATGATCTAACATACCGATGTCAGCTTTGTTTTGAAAAACCAGGGAAGTGCTACTCGTAGTTGATTAATGAATGCCAGTGTACACTGCAGCATTCTCTGATTTACTAATGGGTAAAACGTATTACCATAAATTCATTATTAGACTAATGTATTTGATTCTCAACGTCTTGTGTTTCTTGGCGACTTTTAATGATGTTGTTTCAATTAGCAGTTTAAATAATTACTAACAATCGTAGTGATTGATTGAATTAACACACCACAAAGGTACAGGAAATGCATTTAGAGCTGCACAATGGTCATATTGATTAAAATATAATAATGAAGTATCGATATATCTATTATTGTTGCACGATAGGGGGAGCAGCGTCTGCGTGCGAAATATTATAAAAAAACTGCGCTCGCCATCCCGCCTGCTAAGCGTGGCGAGTATGGCAATAAGGTCCCGATGACAGAAGTCACTGGGAGAGGCCTAAGTTCAGCAGTGAACGTCCTGTGGCTGAAATGATGATAATGAAGTATCGATATAACTCAAGCAAGCAACTGTCAAGCTCAGCGTGGGACGTCCACCCACAAGGTGGACAGACGACCTGGTAAAGGTTGCAGGAAGCCACTGGATGCAGATTGCTTCTAACCGGCAAATCTGGAAGTCACTGGGGAACGCCTATGTTCAGCTATGGCCATATCAGCCTATTTCAGTTCACTGCCGGACGTATGCTTCCCTAATGAAAGCAAAATGTAGCTGTCAAAAGTATATCTACCTTAGACAAGTGCTGCAGTTAGGCAGAGATAGCTTTGAGCAGAAAATCGCTAGGAGAGTGCAGCTTGGCTGGGCAGCATTACGAAAGTTGCGTTATATCTTCTCGTCGCCACTTCCACACTTCCCGAAGTAAGGTATTCGATCAGTGCGTCCTACCAGTGATGACCTATGGAGTTGAAACGTGGAACATGACAGTAAAACTAGCCGACCGACTTTACGTCACTCAGCTTCACCTCACTCGGCGAGCTATAAACACCGGCCAAGTGCGAGTCGGACTCGCGCATGAAGGGTTCCGCAACATTATCTATAAAAACGAGCAAAAAAAAATCACGTTTCTTGTATGGAAGCTTGGGAGCCCCCTTAAATATTTATTTTATTCTGGTTTTTAGTATTTGTTGTTATAGCGGCAACAAAAATACATCATCTGTGAAAAGTTCAACGGTCTAGCTACCACGGTTCATGAGATACAGCCTGGTGACAGACGGACAGACAGGCAGACAGACAGACAGACGGACAGCGGAGCTTCAGTAATAGGGTCTCGTTTTACCCTTTGGGTACGGAACCCTTAAAAGGTAGGTAGTTGCTTTAGATCTCGTTAAAGGATAAAGTTCGAAACGAGGTCACCAGGCAGAAAACTAAAGTACTTAATAATTAAAGATTGCAAATTTTCGTTTTTAGCAATTCCATGCAAGGTTTAATAGTTAAAGTCCAAAAATGTAGTACCAAGCTAAAGTGGCAGTGGGTAGTATGGCACATCTGTCCTAGAATCGATAAAAGTTGGAGTGAATGGGTTCTCCAGTTGAGACCACGCCTCGGAAAACTTTAGAAAGATGTATAGTTGTAGCTAGAATAATAAAGAGGGATCTTCCTTTTTGGCTAGGCTAGGTAAATAAATCAAGAAACATTACGTTTTTCAAAAATGTTTTCAAAAACTTAAAAAAAAACGCTTGACTTACGACACAAAATAGCATACTCTCGATGTTAATATTTCATTAACGTTTCATTCGCTTCAGCATGTAAGAAAAGAGTTTTTACTACTTAACACAAATCATCACTATTATTATTTTGTTACCTTATTTGAACCATGTTTTTAGGCAAATGAATTTATTTTATTTTATTTCATTTCATATCTTTGACGGCCTCCGTACCCGTAGCCGAGAGGCAAGCACGCCGGACTATATGGCGTCGCCATCTCTGAGGTTCCGGGTTCGATCCCCGGTCGGGTTAATGTAGAAAACGAACTTTTCTATATTGTCTCGGGTCTGGATGTTGTGGTACCGTCGTTGTTTTTGATTTCTATAACACAAGTGCTTTAGCTACTTACCTTAGGATCAGGAGACGTATTTTTGAATCATGCGAATTCCAATTCGAATACGAAATGGCAAGATTCGCATGTGAATGACTAAAATCGCTATTTTTGAAAATTCATTCTGTGAATTCTGCAACGAGTGATCCGACCCACTCGTATTTCGATTCTACTAGTAGAAAGTTTAGAAATATGACTTTGACAAGTAAACACATGGTTCACAGATTAAAAACTTTCTTTTTTCGTTCCGTTCCATGCCATTCATTGCCGGTTTTTAAAATCAATAAGTTTTTGCACTCCGGTTTTAAATATTTTCTGCGTAAAACAAAAATAGTTAAATAATTTTACCATAATAGAAACACGGAATTCGAGTGATTCAAAAATGCGTAAAATCGGGAGTGATTGAAATATAATTTGCACACGAATCGTATTCGTGTTCGAATTCAAGATTCATTTCGAATGCTTCAAAAATACGTCCCCTAAGCAATTATGTGATGTTGTCCAATATTTATATTTATTTATTTTATTATTTATATCTACATGTTATAGCAGGCACTGTTATGTTATAATCTAAACCGCATCTAATCCTGGTCACAACACCGGCCAGACAACGTGACGCTGTGTTTACCCCGCAAGGAAACGACTTTAATACCAAAGGTATTAGGTTCAAATTCCAGCATAATGTTACACCAGAAGAGAACTGTCTTCGTTGATACTGGTTGTTTGTAATTGTATATTCGACACAATTAAAATAGAAAACGTAGGCTCACCCTCACCCAGTATTACAAATCTTTAAATTATATTAAAATTCTTGGTTTTCAGTGTATATATGCCAACGGATAAGGAGGTGAACCTGACGGAGTTTGCGGATTGTCTGAGTCTGGTGAGCGCTATCATAAACAATAGTAGTGTAGAATCCGTGTATATACTCGGGGACTTTAATTCTCATCCGCATGAACGATTTTATTTGGAGTTAGAGAGCTATTGTGTAGAATCAGGGTGGTTATGTGCGGACGTTGAGCTACTAGGCTTAAACTCTGGAACTTATACATTTATAAGCGAGGCTAACGGATCGAAGCGATGGCTTGATCATTGTGTAGTCACTCGGTCCGCGCGGGAAACTATTGTAGGTGTACGAGTTTTGGAAGACGTTCGGTGGTCCGATCACTTTCCCCTTGAGACAGAAATATTGTTAAATAACATTAAACCTAAATCTCATAAAAAAGATGTCATATATAATAAGGTACGCTGGGGTGAGAGAAGCCCTGAACAATGTGACTTGTATAGTAATTTATGTAATAATAACTTAAAATTGATTGACTTTCCGATTGAAATGACTGAATGTTGTGACTATGTATGCAATAGTGTAAACCACCGACTTATTATTGATAATATGTACGATAGAATAGTTCACATACTAAGTCAGGCAGCCTGTGATGCTCACTCGTCGAGTATTCCTAGATACAATAGGCCGGTAGTGGGTTGGAATAGACACGTTAGCGATGCTCACAGGGCGGCCCGGGAAAAGTTTCAGTTGTGGGTGCGGTATGGTAGGCCGGCGGAGGGTCGCGTGTGGGATGACATGCACACAAGTCGGAAGATTTTCAAATCGCGGTTACGCTGGTGTCAGAATCATAAAGACCAAATTAAAATGGACATTCTGGCGTCGCATCATTCCGGAAGCGACTTCCGCAGTTTCTGGAAGGCTACAAACAAGCTTAATAGTAAGCCGGGTCTACCTGTGAGTGTCGATGGCGCCTGTGATCTGACGGAAATAGCGGACGTGTTCAGGGAGCATTTTGCCGTAAGATCACCTTTGGGTCCAACACAGTCGTCGAGCGATGAGGGTTGTAGTGGCCGCGAAGTCAACGTTCGGTTTACGGCATCAAACGTGCGACAGGCAATAAAATCAATGTCAAGGGGCAAGTCTCCTGGCCACGATGACTTGAGCATCGAACACCTTAGGTACGCGGGATGTCATCTACCCAGAGTACTGGCAATGTTCTACTCCTTGTGTGTGGGACATTCGTACTTACCTGAGCCGATGATGAAGTCTGTAGTGGTACCAATTGTCAAGAACAAAACTGGTGATATTAGCGACAAGTGTAATTATCGACCGATTTCGTTAGCCACTATTCTCGCGAAAGTGCTTGACGGTTTGCTTAACACACAGCTTGATAAACATCTACATATACACGACAACCAATTCGGTTTTAAGTCTGGTCTCTCTACTGAAGCGGCGATACTGTGTCTAAAGCAAACGGTTAAGTACTATACGGATAAAAACACGCCTATTTTTGCGTGTTTTTTAGATCTTTCGAAGGCGTTTGATCTGGTTTCTTACAATATTCTATGGCAAAAATTATATGAAACCTCGATGCCCGAAGAATTAATTCGTACTCTTAAATATTGGTACGGGAACCAGATTAACGTCGTTCGGTGGTCGGGAGCGTATTCGACACCATACAGGTTGGAGTGCGGCGTAAGGCAGGGGGGGCTGACATCGCCAAAACTCTTCAACCTCTATGTGAATGCGCTTGTAGAGGAGCTCAGCAGTACACATGTTGGCTGCCATATTGATGGAGTCTGCCTAAATAATATTAGTTACGCAGACGATATGGTGCTGCTGAGTGCTTCTGTAGGTGGGTTGTCGCAGCTGCTTGGCATATGTGAAAAGTACGCTAAGCAACACGGGTTGACTTATAATATAAAGAAAAGTGAATGGATGGTCTTTCAGGTACGGGGACGGTCCCTTACTCAAACACCTAACCTGAAATTGAATGGCTGCTCTCTAAATAGGGTAGCACAGTTTAAATATCTTGGTCATATTCTAACCCCGGACTTGAAAGATAATGCTGACATAGAAAGGGAGCGTAGAGCGCTGTCTGTTCGTGCGAATATGATAGCCCGCAGATTTGCTCGGTGTTCAAGAGACGTCAAAATCACTCTATTCAGGGCATTTTGTACGTCCTTCTACGCGAGCGGTCTGTGGGTGGACTATGCGCAAAAGCAGTACGGCGCTCTGCGCGTCCAGTACAATAATGCATTCAGGGTATTGTTGGGGCTGCCTCGATTCTGTAGCGCCTCAGGGATGTTCGCTGAAGCGCGCGTGGACTGTTTTTACGCAACCATGCGCAAGCGGTGCACATCCCTGGGGCGCAGGGTGCGGGCCAGCCCGAACAGTATCTTGGCCATTTTCGCCGAACGCTTTGACTGCCATTACGTGTATCATTGCAGTATGGTACATCTACTGGCTGGTGTTAAAATGTTATTTTGAATGTTTATTTAATTTAATTGAATTTTAATTTCATTTAATTTATTGAATTTTGATGTGTTTTATTATTTTATTATTTATTGTTAATGTGGATTTTGTATTGATTATTATTATTAATTTATCTGTATCTTAATTGGTCCTATGTAGTTGACTGAATAAATGAATATTATTATTATTATTATTATTATTATTATAAATCATATGATATAATCAGGTTCATTCAGTTGTGTTTTGCCACCAATTTTAAAGGTGCCCGTAGACTCCCATAAAATCAAATCAAATCATTTTATTTCTGAAAATATGTGGGTAACAATAACAAATAAGGTGATAAATATGGAGTAAGACACAAAAAACATTTTCCATCACTGGCTTACAAATTTTAGTATTAAATTGTATTAACCCCATAATAGAGCAAGGCATTTTTCATTGGTTTTCACACTTTTCACCCGTATGACAAGCGAATAAGGTTCGAATTATGGTGGTAACTATTTTCCCATTGCCCAATCAAGGGTTACAAGTATTTATTATGGATGCCATGGTCACAGAGAATTCTCTGCAGCAATGGTTGCTTTTTTTTTCGTAAACTAAAAGATCCTGGCGGCGATTGAGGCACTGGAACAGCGTACATGTCGGCGCGAAACCTGTCTCTGGTGAATGTAAAGTAGTCCTATATGTACCTAGTTTGATTTTGTTATTGATTCACTAACCCTAGTTTTTAGGTAAGTACTTTCGGTAACTACTAACCCGTACAATGAAAAGAAATTCCTGAAATAAAATGTTATTATTATCATTAAAGTGTACGTATGATAAAGCATCTTCTTAAATAAAAAGTTATAATTAGAATAGTTTTTTACGAGATTCCTACCATGTACCTTATTTTTGAGTTCCCGATATTTAAGTACATGGTAGCAATCTCGTAAAAAACTATTAGTAGTGACCATGAAAGTTTAAAACAATAAAAAGTTATAACGATCATAAAAGTCTAAATTCACATTTTTGCAAATGATTCATGTACACCATGTACGTCCGTGGTGCATTTCAATGGTTACCGTGACAGATTAAAAGAACATGTGGCATGGCTTAAAGAGCAAGACGCATTTCACTAGCTACCGTCATAGTTTAAAAGAACAGTAGCATAGCTACAGAGTACAAACCAAATCGCTATAAACCTACTGCCTGAATTTCCACTGTGTCCAAGACCTTGATCGCCGGTTGCTAACTGCATCAGCTGCATGTTGTGTGCATTAAATGACGGTGTTTTCTAGAATAGAATAGTTATAGTCAGCCATTTTCCCGTTACCGGTTACTATCCAGCAGGGCTAGCAAGCGCGCTTCGGTTATTTTATCGATAGACAAAACGAATTTTGTCTTCGACGATAATTTTGTCGTTTTCCCTAACCTAACGGATCACGGACGTCTCGAATCCTTTTTCTTAATATTTTCAGGGTCTCCCGTTATTCGTAGCCACTTATTTTACGTTATGACACGGTATTGCCATAATATTTTGGTTTATTCTTTGTTATCGTCGAAGACAAAACGACATATTTACGTCAAAAGTAGATAAAATGCCACGACAATATTTTATCGTGTTGCGCATGCTAGCCCTGCAGCTCGCTTTGTTTTTGTTTTATGAACATGCTCTGGGCAACCATGAACTCTTTAAACAATCTCAAAGTTGTCAAATCTGTCAATTTTGGTACGTCATTTCATACAAAATTTGACAGAAATGATAATGTTTGACAGATTTGTGATTGTTTTAACAGTTCATGGTTAGGGCCCTGATCTGTAAGTGAACTGTGGTTAGTTGATAGTTTCGATGTTTACGTAACTTTTTTGCTAACTTCATGTTTAAATGGCGATTTTTACTGGTTTAATATTAACCACTTTTCTTACGGGACCATTTCCATACTTAATAGCCAAGCTGTTGTAGGTTTTAAGAGAACATTGTTTTTTTAGATTTGATTTGGTCATATATATTAGAGATGCCGCGAATAGTTGTTATAGCGAATAGTCGAATACCGATTAATCGCCATTCCCTATGGCGAATAGTCGAATAACTCGCTATTATTATTCGACATAAAGAAAGTAACATAAAAAATATAAATTTCTTATCAAATAATAAATCATATCACGTTTGTAGGATCATATACTTGCCTACAGCTGTAATCTATAACCTTTTCAAAATTATGTATGAGAAAAGAAAATAAAGTATAAATATCAGTTTCTCATTATACTGATTTATATTGTGAAATACTGGCAACCTTTTCCTGTACATAGCTATTTTAAGGGGAATAATACCCATTGAGGTATAATGTACTAGCGTACTAGAGAACTCATCTCGAACTAAATATTTCAGCCAAACATTGTAGTCCAGACGACTACAAAGCTTCAGTCAGTGTCAATAATTAAAGATGTCAAAACTGCTTCTTGATTGTTCAAATACTACAATGCTTGGCTGAAACATTTAGTTAGAGATGTGTTCTCCAGTACGCTAGTACATTATACCTCAAAGGGAATACCTCGTGTTTGTTGCTTAAAAAAAGTGATTATTTAACTTAATAGTTTTTTAATATTCGGTGAATGTCGAATAATAGACATTGTTATTCGGTATTCGACGAATAACAAAAAAAATGACGAGTAATGCCGAATACCGAATAATAGCGAGTATTCTCGGCAACACTAATATATAAGGTGTAAGTGAATTAGTGTCAGATATTTTTAGGAGTAACTTAGACTATCACATGGATCACATATAAGATAAATTTAAAATTATAGAACAAACTTTAATTCACGCACCAAGTAATATGATATTATGATAAGCAGTGTAATATGATTATTTGAATGCATTAATGTAATTCTGTAGAGGTTATGAATCGGCTAGCGTTGTGTGAGTAGTCTACTTGTGGTGTTTGGGTTCATGTGCAGGATGAAGTAGATTCTTTATTTTAAAACTTTTTATTTTTTCGTTTTTTTAAGTTTGTTCTATAATTTTAAATTTATCTTATATGTGATCCATGGGATAGTCTAAGTTACTCCTAAAAATATCTGACACTAATTCACTTACACCTTATATATACTTAATACAGTTGTTTCATAGGAACAGTGGAATCACCAATCACACGAACAGAATAAAACCTAAAGTGTGATTTTAGGAAATTTTATTTTCATTTGGACAATTCATCACCTTTAGTCTCTGCCACGGTGGCCGATGTGTTTCTTCCACGTACCATTAAAGCTGGTATTTTTTTGTCTTGCCTTATTTAGAACCAGTTGCCGAGTTACGTCAGAGCAAACAAATCATAAAGAGGATGGCAACACTGACATGGCCGCGTGTGTAATGACTAATTCCACTTCTGCCGCGGATAACACTTTTCGAGTTATTAAAGCCGGCGGTGCACTAAAAGCAGGGATGAAAAGATTTTTGGCTGTGAAAATCCGGACTTAAAATTAATAAACTACATAGTCTGTCCACAGAATAGGTATGATATTAGTAGACCTACCTTAAACAAACCATACTACGAGCATTGACGTATGATTTTGGATGATGTTCCTCACATTTACAATAGCGCGATTCATGCAGATTTCAATTTTTGCACGTTATTTGCATTCTTGATTAGATTAAGTTACGAAGGAAGACACAATTATGCACTTTGCAGAAGGGTTGAGCGTTAACTTAACGTTCATTTGCATGCACTGTACAGAAATATCTACTAGGGACGTCTTATTCAATTGATACTAAACGCTACTCTACTACAAGAGATCGCTTCTAGCAATAAGACCGCTTAAATTGTACCATCTAAATATATTTTTGTCTCTGTACTGTTTTTGTGTGGTGTGTAATAAAGAGTATCTATCTATCTCTATGTGCCAGTCAGTTAAAAATAGGTAAGGAAAACCATTTTGAATTAGTAATTTACCCAGTCATTACCTGCACCTAAAGTTCTCAAAGTTTACCTACAATTGTACTGTGTTATCTACACCATTTTCATATTATGTAGAAATTGTTTGGCACTATGCATCTTAAAAACAGAAGACTATCACAAAAAATATCTTCCGTCTCGCTTGCACTGGAAGCCAGCCTTATACGTGTGTCTATATCTGAGGGACTTGTTTACGCTTTAATCTAGCATCGCGATGCCATATCCAGTGTGCCATTGGCTTAACCACCTCCTATACGTCACTCTAATTCCTACCTTACGCCTCTTGGATTTAGGTAGCTATTCGTTAGAGGCTACAGTTGATTTGAGTTTGTTCAAGTTTCCAGCTAGCCTGTTTGCTGTAGGCACACACGCTGAAGGAAGACAGTTATATTTCACTGCAGCTTTCTTACTCGCCGGATAATGTGACCGAGTAAATGTTGAGAGTTTATCTCAGTTTCGAACTTGTAACATACGAAGAATAACAATGGATTTATTCTGGGAATTAACTTCGTATCGCTCGGGACAGGGCTGAAACATTTAATACACCAGTGACATACATACAGACACTGCTTGTGTATTCAGTCTTATTTTGGGAATACACTGGGTACTAATAACAGATCAACTTTGAATCACAATGTAAATACATTAAACTCAATAAAACGGCAATTAACGCGATCATAATTTAGGTACAAAAAGGCTGATCAGTAGGTTGGTGAGTTTAATTTAAATTATGCAACGCGAAAGTTTTGTAATTAATGTAAATAATACAGCTAATTTAGACTGAACTGAATAGTACCTAAACAACGAGATTTCTAATTTTGGAGTATTCATCACCAGCCTATATCAGTCCACTGCTGGACACAGGCCTCTCCAAAAGGAGGATTTTGCCATAATCGCCACGCTTGGCAGGCGGGTTGGCGATCGCAGTTTGGCCAATGGTGGAGAGGAGACGCTGCTGCCCGTCTTCTTATGGCGGTTCCTGTAGTCGCCTCTTAAGACACCCATAGGAAGAGAAGGGGTGGTGCAATTCTTTTAACGTGCCGGCACCACACGACTCCTTCTGGAGTACCACGATTCTGGAGTATTAGAAAATATTAATAATAGCAGTCACAGGTTTTTACGTTTGTTTGTTTCTATCCACAACACAACAGAGTGGTTTGTTGATAGAGTGTAAGATCTCATTGTTTTTTATCAGTAAACCTTATTAACAAGTACCTATTCATTTTGTGGTCCAGGGAATGGTTGAGGGTACCAGGCCACGAGGAAGATCGCCTATGAGGTGGACCGACAAGATGAAAAAAGGCAGTGAATGGCTCATCATTACTATATGAATGCACGAAGAAGGCAGCCGTCAGAGTGAAGTGGCGGCGTAGTGAAGCTTGCCACCAACACCTGAAGTGATGACCACGACCACTCTGTCAAGAGTGATACCGACAAAGAAGAAGATTCATTTTGTTTTGTTTTTAAGTCTATTTGATAACTAAACAAAACTTATTCAACTTTGAGCTAAGTCTCGTAAATAAGTGAGTCAATACACAAAACTGTTATCGTCTTATGTATACACATGTACATATTTATTAAAAATAACTCCAAAGAACACATGTAAAGAGCGAAATAAGAAACGTGACGCGAATGCTCGACTGAACATGACTTGAATCGAAGCGCAAAAAATGAGATTGATTAAAACAGGCCCGGAGTTAGGGCCGACCGTGGTGCTAGAAACAGAATGGATTGGAATTACTGCAAAATGGCACACGAAATCAGGGAGAATCGATAAAAATAGGAGCCTTATTTTGAACTCTAAACAGTACTAAGCGCAAACAGTGTTGATTTTACGTAAACAATACTGATTAAGTAGGTACTTACTACTGTTATAAGAACTCATTGTTCTATAATATTGCTGATAGGTATACCTACTCTTTTATTCATCAATCTACGTAAGTCAGTGCCTGGACAGTTTGTAAACTATTCTATCTATTTAGCCTATTGCAGTCCACTGCTGGACGTAAGTCTCCCCCAAAGAGCACGATCTCCCGCTTTTTTCATCCAGCCACTGCCAGCCATCTTCCTAAGATCCCCGGTTCATCGGGCTGGGGGGCGTCCTACACTACGTTTGCCAAGGCGTTGTCTCCACTCGAGGACCCGTTTACTCCACCTTTTATCGGTTCTGCGACAGATTTGGTTATAAAGTAAACTAGATATAAAGTAAGGCCAAAAACGACCTGATAAAGGTTGCAGGCCGTTGACCCAACCGGACAATCTGGAAGTCACTGGGGGAGGCCTGTGTTCAGCAGTTGACGTCCTATGGCTGAAATGATGGTGTTAAAGGCTACAAAATATTTTTAATGCCTAACATCACAATTGGTCTATAATCATGGCAGTTATTGATACCTTCTTCTCTTCTCAGTCGGAATCTTCATTGCTGAAGGTCGTGTCTAACTTGAAGTGTTGATCACCCGATGCATTAGGCTTCTCCAAGTATTTCTGTCCTCGGCAGTCTTTATAGCCTTAGTTATTGGCAGGCCAGTGAGGGACTTAACTAGATCTGACCAGCGGGTAGGTGAGTGACCACGCGACCTTCTGCCATCAATCTGCCCAACCACCATCAGCTTCTCTAGGCTGTCAGGATTTCTGCGGGCGATGTGTCCGAAGTATTGGAGAATGCGCCGGAAACAGATAGCGATAACAGATTATTGATACCTAGCTTCTGGACTAGACTAAAATTCGCCCCTGTTAAGTTTTTTAGTGACCAAAGCAGCGTGGATACTGAGTTATGGTTTGTTTGTTACACAGTAGTCCATTGAATTTTGCGTTTCAATCTAGCAATTTTGCGATAATGTCGGAATTTTTCCCACAATATTGAAAACATGATTAGTTGTAGTTTTAATTGAAGACCGGCTCTTTGCTTGTGATGTAATTTGTTGTATTTCTGGTTCTGAAGTCACAATAAAGCTGATTGTTCGCCTCCAATTTCGGTTGATTGACGTCAAGAATCAGACACGACAAAAACTAATTGAGCCATTGTACTCTGAAAATCAAAGTGCGTTTGAATTTTAATAAACGATATTTTTAATTGTTCCTACAAGCAAGGCGGTCTTTTACCGAGAATTCAAAGTGGGATAATAGTTTTAAAAATATACTTACAGTAACGAAAAAGCAATTTTTTTGTTATACATATGCGAAAACATGTAATTGGTGCACAGTTTTTAAGTAGTAAATAATTATCTGTTAAAATGTCACTATGTATTCCGAATAAAATTAAAATTAAAATACTTAAAATACGCTTCTATACGTAAGGGACTATTCAAACTAAGCTTGCCATTAAATGAGCCTGAAACTGATCTGAAAGTGGATCTGATGATCAGCTCAATCAATCTTGTCATCCAGATTTCGCACACCTCACAAAATTTTAATTCGATACGACAATTAACAAGTAGGTTGAATTCAACAAACATTTTCTTTGTGTTGGGATTCGTTTTTTTTTTTTCAATATTGCAGTTTAATTTTCTTACAATCGAAGTGAAAAGCAGAGTGTATAACTCGTACATAAAACGTTTATGCACTTGTTGTACTACAATCTACTATTAGGATCTTAAGTAAAGCAAATAAATTGATTCTTCATTTTTTAGGGTTCCGTACCCAAAGGGTAAAACGGGACCCTATTATTGAGGCTCCGCCGTCCGTCTGTCTGTCTGTCCGTCTGTCCGTCTGTCCGTCTGTCCGTCTGTACGTCTGTCCGTCTGTCCGTCTGTCCGTCTGTCCGTCTGTCCGTCTGTCCGTCTGTCCGTCTGTCCGTCTGTCCGTCTGTCCGTCTGTCCGTCTGTCCGTCTGTCCGTCTGTCCGTCTGTCCGTCTGTCCGTCTGTCCGTCTGTCCGTCTGTCCGTCTGTCCGTCTGTCCGTCTGTCCGTCTGTCCGTCTGTCCGTCTGTCCGTCTGTCCGTCTGTCCGTCTGTCCGTCTGTCCGTCTGTCCGTCTGTCCGTCTGTCCGTCTGTCCGTCTGTCCGTCTGTCCGTCTGTCCGTCTGTCCGTCTGTCCGTCTGTCCGTCTGTCCGTCTGTCCGTCTGTCCGTCTGTCCGTCTGTCCGTCTGTCCGTCTGTCCGTCTGTCCGTCTGTCCGTCTGTCCGTCTGTCCGTCTGTCCGTCTGTCCGTCTGTCCGTCTGTCCGTCTGTCCGTCTGTCCGTCTGTCCGTCTGTCCGTATGTCCGTCTGTCCGTCTGTCCGTCTGTCCGTCTGTCCGTCTGTCCGTCTGTCCGTCTGTCCGTCTGTCCGTCTGTCCGTCTGTCCGTCTGTCCGTCTGTCCGTCTGTCCGTCTGTCCGTCTGTCCGTCTGTACGTCTGTTCTGTTACTGTGATTATTTGCCGTTTTTAAATGGTACGGAACCCTTCGTGCGCGAGTCCGCCTCGCACTAGGCCGGTTTTTTTTAATCGACTTGCAAGATTCGATGACAACGTTAGTACAAGTAGTTACAAACAATTTGAAGGTGTCCTGTAATTAATTACTCAATAAGACGCTTTAATGGCTTTTAAGAATCGTGTTTGCTTTCTCAGACTGCAGAAAAAATGGATGAGCTGTTAAAATAATTAACAAAAAACGTGCATTTGCCGGGTAAAACAATCATTTATTCTCAACACATTCCTCGCTAATCCCACTGAATCGCTCACATTGTAACAATAAATATACAACCACAGTCAGGAAACATCAGCCACCACATTTATTTTCTCTTAATGAGTAAATAAATGTGGTGTTATTTTCTCACTAAACAGTACTTAGATTTATTTAAATATAGAAATTTCACTTCTCATTATTTTTTCGTAATATTTCTATCTAAATTTTTAACAAGGTACTAAACATTTTGTAGACCAATATCGAAGCACAAAACGAATATTCTTGTTTTTCCTCTATATCTCCAATTTAACAATCTGTGTAGAACTGTGTACACAGTACCACTATTTGATAAAATTGAAAACTAGTTTTTGTTTACTTGTCCAATATTATAAACAAACAAAATAGGCATCTTTTTTATACAAAACATCAGTCTGGTGTTTATAATCGACAAATCACATCACATCACCAGCCTAAATCAGTCCACTTCTGGACACAGGCCTCTCCAGAAGGAGGATTTTGCCATAATCACCACGCTTGACAGGCGGGTTGGCGATCGCAGTTTGGCCAATGATGAAGAGGAGACGCTGCTGCCCGTCTTTTTATGGCGGTTCTCCTGTAGTCGCCTCTTACGACACCCATAGGAAGGGAAGGAGTGGTGCAATTCTTGTAACGTGCCGGCACCACACGGCACTCGACAAATAATCAGAATCTTTAAAAAAAAAAATGTTCAAAAGTTCTAGTAAAGTGTATAATGTCAAATACATAATTGATAACGAGTTGGCTTTGAGCACCATGGAGGTGTCCCCCAAAGAACAGATTTTCAGTTTTGTCTAGTCTGGTGGCAGTTAAGGGCATAAAGTCAAGTTTTCTTTGGCCAAGTTAAAAATATACAATAGTTTTTATTATTGCATATAGTTATGTTGATGTTCAAAATATGTCTGTACGAAGTGAACTGTGTGTTATACCTACACTGTGGTACAGTCTTAGTTCGGTTGTCCCCGTTTGTTTGTTTGTGTCGGAAACTCGGAGCCGACGCTGATGGCTTGTACTCGTGTATAGCTTTTCATTTTGTTTTCCTTCCCCGAGATTACTATTTGCATGGGTTTATTAACGACTCACTGTGGCCTCTATGGGGTTTAATGGGAAGTTGAGTTAAAGGTTTCGTACACATGGATTTGATGGTTATTTGGTTAATAGTCGCTATTTCGGGTACCCGTTTTAATGAACTAATAAAACACTCATGGTCTTGCCATAAGCGATCGTTGTACAGTATACAGGGTGTACAAATGAATAGGGTACTCCATTAAACCACATAATCAGCTGCTCATATTCAAAAACTTTTTCTATGGAGCAACATTGAAATCGTGTTTTGGTAAACTGCATATCTAAATAGCACGTAGGTACCTCTATCTATCTTATTCCATCTTTCTTGAGACAACTAAAAGTAATTTCGCTACAACTTAAATATATAAACAGGATGTACACTTCACATTACCTAACAAAATTATAGGCAACAGTAAAAACAAGTTTGCAATTGCCGAAGGAAATGTTCGTCATTACACAATCAAAATACGTAATACAGTAACTCCTTTTCGACGCGGTTAAATCACCGAGTAAGTAGGTATCAGGCGTTGACATGTGAGTAAATTGTGCCAACATTCACACCCATTATCTAGTCACAAACTTAGCAAAGCTTGTACTATAAATAAATATTGGACAACATCACATACATTGCTCTGATCCTAAGGTAAGTAGCTAAAGCGCTTGTTTTTGTATACCGGTACCACAACACTCAGACCCGAGACAATATAGAAAAGTTCGTTTTCTACATTGAACCGACCGGGGATCGAACCCGGAACTTCAGAGATGGCGGCGCCATTAACAGTCCGGCGCGCGGCGTGCTGGCCTCTCGGCTACGGAGGTCGTCGGATGTACTATTCTATGACGACTAGATAACGAATAAACATACTTAAATACATTTATAAATTCCATGACTTATAAACTATACAAATGCTCGTGCTCATCGCACAAACATTTGCCCCTTTCGGGATTCGAACCCGCAACCGCTTGGCTTTGTAGTCCGGAGCGCGAACCACTACACCGGCCGATATTATAATATTGATCCAACGATATTAAAAGCCTTTTTTTTAATATCGTTCTATTGATCCATGACTCAGGTACAAATGCTCGAGGTACATAATAATATTGCCCCTTGCGGGATACGCACTAGCGACCGCTGGCTTCACATTCCGGAGCACGCACGAACCGCTACACCAGAGTCAGACAGTCGTCGGTTCGTTTAGAGTCGGTGAGCCTATTGTTTACGGGAAGTAATTTACGCTGTAATTGCTCAAAGTAATTCCAGCGGCTTCCTGCGATCTTTACCAGGGCGTCTGTCCACCTTGTGGGTGGTGGTCCTACGCTGCGTTGGAAATATTAATGGAGGAGAAGTTGCGTCGTATCGTACGTAATTTCAAAGAGTACGGTGTCGCCAAATTCTCCTACCATAATTATGCATAGCTCTCACACACACATTAAACTGCGTAAAAACAAAACAACAGAAGGAGCCTGAGAGTCTACGACAACACGCATAAGGGTGTTGTGATTGGCCTAAAGGCACTTCACGTACACTTAAACGCACGCTTATAAAAGCAATTTATTTTTTTACCTACGCTAGTGAGAGAACAAAGATAAAATAGGATCGAATGATATCGATATCTCAAATCTTTCGTGGCATTGAGACGTATATCATGTAACAGTGAGGGTCTAGAGAAATTTCTGTCCCATAGGCCAAGTTCTAAATTTTTTTTTAATAGTATTGAAATGTTGTACGGAGCCAAGTTGGGCATTTTTTAATTTCTTCAATTAGCTGGCCAATAAAAGGGAGATTAAAGTATTTCGACGAACAAAGAGCTGTTACAAGGTATAAAAATATTATGCGCGCGAGTTGAATACTGAGCATGGAAATGTTAGAAATGAGTAAGCGTACGATAGATGACAAGGACAAGATGAGAGGCGAGGCGTGTGGACGGAGCGGGGAGATGCTGCAGTTCAGTCCATCATATCGTGCCCCTTGTAACTTTAATTACCTATATCTACATGAAAATTCGATCGTGCTATCAATAATAAAAATATACTGTAATCAATTTTAACTTCCTTTAGTGAAAAATGTCAATAGTCACCACTTGATTGTGGTGTAAATAAAACAATTGCTTTACATTATTAAAAATGTTTTTATAAATTTTTCATTGCCCTTTAAATTGTAGGTATTTGTTTAATACCTGCCGTTTCGATAATATAGAAGCTGCGTTTTTTGTGGGGTATGTTTAAATATTTTTCCATTACAGCCTTATTTAGTACGTTCTTTCAGTAGGTCTTCTAGTTCTGATATTTTTTTCTGGTAACGGCTGTTTTTTTTCTGAAGTAGCTTAATTTTGGCCTTCTGTTTATTTAGCATGCTTTCGTATTTATCATTTTTTTGTAGCATTTTTAATTTTCGCGTTGTCTCAACTATATCGTTGGACTCTTCCGGTAGCTGAAACAAAAATAACGTAAAAAAAAGCATTAATATATAAAATGTATTTTCCAGTTTTCACTTCTTATAGAGCCATTAGTGGTATGTACAGTCAACAGCACGTCGACCTACCCAAAAAGTCAAAAATTCTCCAATAGATTTTCAACTTTAAGCCTGACACATAGAGATCATTTACAAATGAAAAAAAATTGACATTTTGTGGTAGGTCGACGAGCTGTTGTCCGTACATTGTTTAAGGTGCTAAATGATATTAATAATAGACACAAACTAACAAACTTATCATTATGTTTTACAAATAAGCTATTTCAGATACGTGATAAAAATTAGAAACCTCCAAAAATGAATGATTTGATACGAACTTTTGTATTGTTTACTGGCGAGCTGGATCTTTTAGGAACAGATGCAAGCATTTCAACATCTGTATATGATGATATGGATGCAGTGACTTCAGTGGCTGCCTAAAAATAATAATAAAAACCGTAATTTGTAACGGGCA
This sequence comes from Anania fuscalis, assembly GCA_950371115.1. NCBI lineage: Eukaryota > Metazoa > Arthropoda > Insecta > Lepidoptera > Crambidae > Anania > Anania fuscalis. The sequence goes on from OX493342.1 coordinate 16,271,734, forward strand.
TTGATTACGTTACTACTTCACAAAATCATTGTTAACTATGTATGAATTGCATATATAGAATACATAAAAACTACATAAGTTTGAAATAGTACCTGCTTATCTTCATTTATTTTAGGTGGGATTATTTTTTGGCCACATGTTACGCACGTGAAGTACGGCTGAAAAAGAACATGACATTCAACATATTTCAAATTATTTTGAATTTCATCCATTGATAGTATATTATATTAATTGATGAATAGGGTCAGAAACTTACACTGATATCTTCTTTTGGTAAATTGTCAGTATCTGATTCTGTAGATTGTGTTGGTTTTGAAATATCCTAAAAAAGAATATGTTGAAATTCATAAAATGTAACAAACAGGTATGTAAAACGTGACAAAAATGTATGTACTTAGTTTTTTGCCATATAGTATGTAACAATACTTATACAAATTTGACAGAACACTGACTTTAGGCAAATATTTATGTGATGAACTCGAATATTTGTGCCTGGTTCATGGATGTTATAAAAATAATTATTTATTTATATTATATCGTCGTCTAGTACCCATAGCACAAGCCTTCTTAAGCTTAATTTGGGACTAGATTTGTGTAAAGTTGTCTGATATTTATTTATTGAATGACCACATACAGTGTAGTTATCTATATAACGACACTTAAGAGAATGTAACATATTTTGGCGTTACAGAATAATGTGGGATCAACTTGATTATATAAAAAAACCGGCCAAGTGCGAATCGGACTCGCGCACGAAGGGTTTCGTACCTATATCTATGAAAACAGCAAAAAAAATACGTTGTTGTATGGTAGCCCCCTTCAATATTAATTGTATTCTGCTTTTTAGTATTTGTTGTTATGGCGGCAACAGAAATACATCATCTCTGAAAATTTCAACTCTTGAACTATCACGGTTCATGAGATACACCATGGTGACAGACGGACAGACGGATAGACAGACAGACAGACGGACGGACAGCGGAGCCTTAGTAATAGGGTCCCGTTTTACCCTTTGGGTACGGAACCCTAAAAAGTAGTATTATAATAACTTTGCTGTATAAAGTTAACGTTTAATGCTTAAGGATATGGTATTGTGGTTATTTAGAGTAAGTGTGACGCTATTCGAGTGTATCATTGTACAGATAACAGGGCCAACCAACCAAAGTCGAGGCATTTCGACGTTTTAAAGAGTTTGTCGTTAAATCGATAGAGAGGGAGAGATAGAGGATATCGTTATAAAGAGTGTACACTGTCATCATCATCTCAGCCTATAGCAGTCCACTGCTGGACGTAAGCCTCCCCCAAAGAGAGCTAAAGAGCACGATCTCCCGCATTTTTCATCCATCCACTGCCAGCCATCTTCCTAAGGTCGTCGGTCCATCGAGCTGGGGGGCGTCCTACACTACGTTTGCCTAGTGTACCCCTATCATCAGTATTATGTCTAAATTTCTAATTTCAACTTTACTTATATCAAAAAGTGCTAATACACTTCAAGTTATAACTTTCATGCCTATTTGTACAGAATACGCTGACTAGTTATTTTTCTCCCAAGAAGTAGGCAAACGAGTGCATCATTACCTATAGGTATGTGGATTCTCTGGGTCATTGATTAGAACAATAGATGGTACTTACCGATGAAACAATATGACAAATCTCTATAGTTGGTATCGCCCATTCAAAAAGTCTACGGCTTTTATTTTGAGGTTGGAAACATTTTTCCTGGAAATGATCCGAACATATCACGCTTCTTTTAACAGGAAACCAGTTAGGACCTCTGCCTGTGGCGTCTATCCATTTTTCTTTTATAGTCGGATTCTTCGGAAAACTGGAATGAGGCAAACGTATTTTTTTAACTCTCAAAATGTAAAAAAAACAGGTGAATAAACCGTACAGTCAATTGATAGTTGTTTTACTTTTAAGATTCATTAAATCATTCTTAATTAATTAATACAACACAGTCGTAATTAACGTTTATTTGTCTAGGTCTTTAGGTAGTAACATCGGTTCCTGTATACCAATACAAATTCTCTCTGTACAATAATTTAATATTAGTCACGTAATTCAAATAACAACATAGCTTAAATAATAAAAAGAGATACCTACCTATTACTTGAGTATATCTAAGCCTATTTATCGATAATATCTTAACCGCAATAAACAGTAGCATAGCACTGCACTAGATATTTCGCGAACGGTGTATGCGGCCGTACCATGGTATTTTCACGCAGCAGTGGATATCGGTAGCAACAGAATACATTGCGGTGTCATTAGATGTGGCACTATGTGGTTGCTGTACTAAGCCATCAATGTATAACGTCGAAATAAACATCACAATCAAGTTCGGTATTATGGTAACTCATTCGGCACTGAATTTATTCGTTGGATTGTTACGTTTTCTTTACTTTTAAGCAAAATAACAATGAAGTTCAAATACTTACACATGGTAAGTGACTCCATTATTCTTATAGTTTTTCGTTTCACTTCTGTTTTTGCATGTAATCACACAACAATTCGGCATTTTGCTAAAATATCGGAGAACTTTACCCTTGTACGTCTGAACTGTGACTAAAGAGTGGCGCGGCTTGTTTCGCGAGCGATGTTTGTTTCTGGCCAAGTCGCGGAGCTACGCCTCCGTTACATTCTAGTCCTTTCTCTGATCTGAGTACGCTGCCCTTGCTCATACATAGGCGCCTGCTGCAACTTTAGCTTTCTTTTATTTGACTGAAAATCCAAATGGGCCATGGTAGTAGATAGTGAGCCTATTGCGTGTATCTCTTTTGTACCATTACATCGACTCGGTGAAAAACATTCGCGGAACATTTTCTGAAGCGACAAAAAACGCAAATTTAAAAAACTCACCGAAAACAATCACGGTAATCTTTATTCTGTAGGGATTACGGTCGAAATTGCTGCTGAAAATTTTTGGTAATGGTTGTTGATGTGGCATATCGCCTATGAAGAGAAGCACACAAGTATGACAAAACGCAACAAAAAACCGAAGTCAAGGCTTCGTTGCAAAAAGTGTAGCATAGCAACCGGAGAGTGTGGTTTTTGTGCGCTCGTTTGTTAAGTTTAGGTATTAGTTACAGTGAGGCGAAGATTGATGAGCTGCAAGGTCTCGGCCACGAGTTTTTGGTCAATAATAATAATGTAAAATGTAGTAGTTTGGATCCTAATCATGCAACAGATTCGGCTAAAATCGTAAACAAGTGAAATTTTATTTTTAGAAATTAGTCGGCCACAAGTTTTTTGTCCCAATTTTAAAGGCACCACGCCAAGGTTGTGAGGAGATGGGTGACCACTGCATTTAGTGTCATTATTAAGCAAGGCCAATTAAAATTTGGTCCTGTTTTGAATTAGCACTTGAGATTAGTTAGTAGGTCTAGGTAAGCCTAGTAGGATAGCAGATTACATCTGATATTTCTTGAAAATGACGTTTTTTTAGTACTTATATGAATTTATTTTAACATAGCTCTTCCGTTCTAAAGCCGCTGACTAAAATTACTTAAAATGTAATGAAACAGCAGATATTTTTTCTTGGTTTCAAAATTTGGGTCATAGTGATCGTTTTTTTTTTACTGACTACACTAGATCACAATTAAGAACGTATAAAGAGTAAAACTGGTAAAACACCATACAGGGTTACATTACAAAGGGGTGCTAAACTTTAAATATAAGATCTAGAGGTGCACTGCCTATGGTATTTGTTGTCGATTTGGACCTTTGGTATGCGCGGAGTGCGGACGCTCCTGCTGTTAGAAATGTACCTTACATCGAAAAGGCTAAGTTTTGTTTTCGCGCGCCATTGTGACTATTATTATGATTATTGCATTGAACTTTGCAGTTCTAGGGTTACACAGAGATAGTGCGTGTGCATTTTTTATGAATGAGACAAGATTATCCACGCGTACCATATTTGAACAGGTGATAGTAATAAAAAAAAATAAGTTTGTTTTTTAGATCGTTTATATCGTAGATCGATTTAATTACTGATTCTGAGTGGCCCCTGAAAATTTCGCAACCCTTTGCAATGCAACCCTGTATAAGTAGTATTCTTAATTTCAATATTTGTGTAGGTAAGTAATAATAATATTAATAAATTCATTTATTTCATAAAGTTTGTTTACAATATTTTGCTGAGTTTTCCCGGTAAGTAGTCAGGAGACACTTGTAGTGGGAATAACAGAATAACAATTAGTTTTTAATTAAGTAGGTATTAGATATTATTATTCTCCACCATCACTGTCGGTCTTCATTCGCTTCTCCATTAGATCATCGACAAAACTAAACTCCATTCGTTTACTATTCATAGAACACAATGTAACAAACCCATACAATACTGAACCCTAATACAATATCGAACCCGCAACATTGTACATTCGCGATCGCTATCTGCGTCAGGAGACGTATTCTTGAATCAGGCGAATTCCAATTCGAATACGAAATGGCTAGATTCGCATGATTGAATGATTAAAATCCCTATTTTTGAAAATTCATTCCGAGAATTCTGCAACGAGTGGTTCGACCCACTCGTATTTCGATTCTCCTAGTAGAAAGTTCGGAAGTATAACTTTGACAAGTAAACATATGGTTCACAGATTGAAATCTTTTTTTTTTCTTTCCGTTCAATGCGGTTTATTGCCGGTTTTTAACATCAATAAGTTTTTGCATTCCGGTTTTTAATATTTTCTGTGTAAAACGAAAATAGTTACAAGAATTTTGATATAATAGGAACACATTATTCGAGTGATTCAAAAATGCGTAAAATCGGGAGCAATAGAAATAGAGTTCGCACACGAATCGTATTCGTGCCCGAATTCAAAAAACATTTCGAATGCTTCAAAAATACGTCTCCTGATTGTGTTCTTGCGAACGCTATCGTGAATTCATTATCAAGAACGCTTTGAGAAAAGTAATGTGCGAAAATAATGGCAAACAGAGGTCAGATTTTAAGATTAACTCAGCTCCAAAATAGATGGGAATACATTAATATCTGAAGAGAAATATTCCATTTTCGCTCGCTCAAAACCTGAGCTACTAATTTGATTTGGGAGTCATACCGTTTTAAATTTGATGATGATAGTTTCTATGATAGGTGGACAGACGACCTGGTAAGGGTTGCAGGAAGCCGCTGGATGCAGGTCGCTTCCAAGTTCCAACCGGCCGATCTGGAAGTCACTGGGGGAGGCCTTAGTTCAGCAGTGGATGTCCTGTGGCTGAAATGATTATGATGATTATAGTTTCGAGAACACAGGATCTAGAACTACTTGGTGCCATGAACGTCATGACGTTCATGGCACCCGAGCATACGGATTAGGGAATCTATGATAACGTCAACCAAGTCAAGTGAAGCTAGGTCAGCCAAGCAGCAAAACGTATGTCATCCTGTCAGCACGATACATTATGTGCAAAGTGGGTCAGTGAGCATGTATTTGCTGTTTATTGTCACTACCATCTGTCTGGACCATACGTCCATGCAATACATAATCTTATTAGCTCTTATAACTCCTGTAAATTGTCAGTAGATAGAAGTTAGTAGGTATATCGTGTGTGAAAATAATATTACGTAACCTAACCTCAATCAGACACGTTTTTATCGATCCCATCTTTTACGGTTCCCGTATGAGGCAATAGCATAATTTATAAAGCTATAATAATTGTGTATGCATCCGATGTTTACAAATGCCGAATATATTTAATTACAGTACCACGGAAAGCAATAAAAATACCATTCTGTATGTTTAGGACGCCACAGCCACAGCTGAATGCATCTGGACCGTGTCTGGTTTCACCATACATTAAAAAGATTGAATATTAACAACTAGGTACCTTCATCATTTTTATTTTTTATATATTTAAGTAGATAAACTACTACTGCGCCGTTCGCCCATGCCCTTACCCTAGTCAGATATGGGTACTTATTAAATATTATTATCGTTTTCACATTCATATTTTTTTTACAATTCTTCAGGGACACCTATGCCTACGTTGATTTTAACAACGCCATTTTGTAGACATCTATCTCGTATCCTTGCATATCTGGGGTAAAAAGTAGCCAATGTCCATTCGGAAAGTTGCACAGTAACCGATTATTAATATTAATCAAAGTTCTCGAGATTACCACCTACAACATTATCATCATCATTATCGTTTCAGTCAAAATCCTCCACTGCCATGTCCACTGAACACAGGTCTCCAACAATTTAAATAAATAAATATTGGACAACATCACATACATTGCTCTGATCCTAAGGTAAGTAGCTAAAGCACTTGTGTTATAGAAATCAGAAACAACGACGGTACCACAACACCCAGACCCGAGCCAATATAGAAAAGTTCGTTTTCTACATTGACCCGACCGGGGATCGAACCAGGAACCTCAGAGATGGCGGCGCCATTTACAGTCCGGCGTGCTCGCCTCTCGGCTACGGAGGTCGTCAAAATTTACCTCATAATAATACTACTGTAGAAAAAGAAAAGACCTAGAAAGCAGTTTTTGTTATCGTTTTAATAAACCAAATACTAACAATCTGTCTTCGGTATATTATATAGGTACCTAACTGATTTGTGACCTGACAAAAAAAACAGTTATATAATAAAGAGAAGGGTGACATTCACGATTTTTCGGCACACTCTTCAATTTAAGAGGTAAAACGTAAACAATTTCGTCAAACGACAAACGAAGCGACGTATCATTTCGAAATAATATAATTGGATACTGTGCTTCATTAGTTCGGAATCAACATGATTCGAGCTATGTAACCGGAGCCGGAATCGAACCCGCGGCCTCTAATTGTAACCTGATAGTCGCCACTCAGCTGCGTGTCACATTTGTGCCTCATTATCTTCAAGTTGTGTGACGGATTTTATTCATTTAATTTTTTTTCGTAAGAGGTTGAATTAGGATTTTAGAATTAAGGGGTGGTGGAAATTATGGAAAAGGTATAAGTAACATGTCTTCCAGCATCTAGCCGGAATCATTGTCGAGCAAAGCAATGAAGAGCCAGCTAGTAACGAGCCACTCGAGCGATTGTCATCAGACCTCCCTAACATTGGACAGAAGACAAAGAAGGTCTATACGAAAATGTTTTGTTTGAATGATCAAGGCTTTCAAAATCAGAATACCTATTTAATGGTATTTGAAGATGATTGCAGGATGAAAGATCGGATGTATAAACCTAATAAATTAAAAGACCCATCCACTTGTGTCAAACCTGTGAAAATGTATTAACAATTCAAAACAGTCGTGTTTTTATGGCCAAATACCCATTATATTACCAATGCAGAGAATAAGCGCATAAACGCTGCCACATCTGAGCAGATGAAAAAATCCGATCAGTCAGATAGAAAAATTGAATGTATGTAAGTACTCAATACCTACTCAATGTTTCAGGGTCATGTACCGAACATGCAGTAAGATTGTTCATGTCCAACTCTTATCCAAGATTTAATCTACAGGTCATTGAGGTGAAAAAATCTAGACATTCTAGACACTGTTTATCCAAATCAATATCAGTACGAGACTTCGAGTGTTTATCTGCATAATATTTCTTTTGATTGCCTGTGACTTAGAAATAAAACAGTTTCTGCTTTATCATCGGCCTTCATAGGATAGCGGTGCTGTCACTTAACGGTCTCTGTCTAATACCATCATGTAATATTTGACAACGGAAACAGACTTATAATAGTTAAAAACTAAAATACACATTTACATGTATTGAACTCGTCAAGATGAATCAAATAAGCCCTAACACGAAGGTTTTACTACTAGCAATTAAAGAGTTTTGGAAGGCACCTAATTTTAAATAACCAAAAGAAACAGAGCTTAACAAACCATGAATTATTTAATCCGTGTCATGATGACTGCTCGCGACTCGGCGTCCAGCGGAGAGGGGACGAGCTATTGTTTGATTGTATGGTAACGAGATCGGAGATAAGATGAACTTTGCGAGATAGATTGATAGCTTAAGAGTTCATTCTGTTGCTATGGTCATGAAGTTTTTTTTCTCTTTATAATCCCTCAAGGGCAGAAATCTCTTCCAGACTCTTCCATCGATCACTATCTAAGGCCAATGAGTTCCAAATTACTCCCAACCCCTCGTAGGGTTAACCAAATCGTCACATCATCTTTGCCTGGGTCTCCCTTAATATTCGACGGTAATCGTCTGCAGGTACCCATAGCATGACGATTTTGGCCCACCTATCCGGTTGCATCCACAACCTTATTAATGATAAAAAACGATGAAAAGAAGATGACGTAAGCAGAGGAGGAATTGCAGAAGAGGCATATTATGACTCGCAGCAAGTAAAACATGCATTGCACATTAATGCCTACGTCATCTTGTTCCCATCTTTACCTACAGCTCGCTTTTAACGCAGTCAGTTATTCTTTAATGAACCTTTTTAGGTATACGTGTATGACTATACTTTATGACTGTAAAAGAATAACGAAGCTTGTGACTAGGTATGAAACTTATCATGATTGCCAACTACTAATTCATCCTTTCATCAAAATACTCTAAGGATATGAAGATTATTACATACATTATCATCATCATCGACCTTTGGAAGTCCACTGAACATAGGCCTGCCCTTCACTTCACAAGAACCGCATACATGAATTGTAATTAAAACCCTTCAAAAATACGCCTTCTGTGCCGTTTACATTCAACGGTTTCTCTCAAATGCTTTTCTTTCTAATAAAATCGTCGAACAATAGGCATTAACTCAAATGAAGTCATACATTTGTGTTGAATTCCTTTTCACTTTTATCAGCTGATCGAAAGCCGGAGCGAATCGATTGCCGGTGGTTATGTCACCGCTAATTCTAGGTATTTCAAGGCAAAGGTGAAGTGTGAACCGGTTTTAATCATTGTTACCAACAAGGGACTTTCCACGAGGTCAAACTATGTGGGCGTTGTGCTTGCTGTGTTTAACGAATAATCACGATTGTGGGATTGCAGGCAGGGCAAGCAATATTGTTCTCTTTCGTATAAGCTGTAAGTTGGTCAACTACTCTACCAGCTGAATCCTCACAAAAATAGAAACAACTGGCAATAAGTAAAAAAACACATCATCATCATCATTTCAGCCATAAGACGTCCACTGCTGAACTTCCTTCTTCCAAATTGTCGGTTGGAAGCGGCCTGCATCCAGCGGCCGCGGTTTTCAATTGCTCATAATTTTCACACCTATAAGGTTTGACACCAGTAGACGGTAGTTATAAATTAACTAGGTTTATACGCTCGAATGAACGAAACGGCCTTAACTGTTCCTTTCGGATCGGAAAATACTTTTTTTCTGTGTCACCCATACCCGCGTTTTCATCGAATTTCAATATCGCGGAGATGGAGAAAATTCAACTCATATCTATGCCTACGTTTTGTGTTGGATTTAGGAAAACCAAAATTGAAGAAAACATTACACATTAGGTAGGTAACATAAAAAGTAGACTTCTAATGTGAAATTTTAAAACGCACGCAGCCCCGCGCGAAACCAGGACGAGTCGCAAGCTAGTAAATTGAAAACAAGTACAATTTATGCAATCGCGTTGCATAAACAACATACGATATACCTCTATACCCCGCCCACAATGGAGGAACTGCCAAGGTCAGGCGATACGGTTATTAAAACTAGCGGTAGCCTAGTCACTAGTGCATGTATAGGAAACATATTTCTTATTAAGTTACTAACTATAAGAGCATGCTTTCAATTCACGTATATATCATTTATTTGGAACGTCTAATTTTGGTATTGTTTTGTTGGATAGCACATATCACATATCCACTGCTGAACATAGGCCTCCCCCAATGACTTCCAATTTGGCCGGTTGGAAGCGGCCTGCATCCTTCATCCAGACGCTTCCTGCAATGCAAAAAGGTACAACCCGTACAACGCAAGCATTAAAACCCCGATCACACTACCCGTCAACAGATAATCTGTGAACAAGGCACAAACAAAGCAAAATTAAGGGCAAAAAAGACTTGATAAATTCGGAAGATTTGAAAATAAAATGTTTAGGTAGCTACGTGAATGAATGTACTTTAACTTGGCCTCTATTCGTCCGGCTACATTCGGGACAGTGAGTAATGTTTTCCGTCTAAATTTAGCTCCAATATTAACTAAAGGTGACCCATAACATCAGTGCAACCTATTTAAGGACGTATAGGTATGTTGTCACGAACATCATAAACTTAGGGTTTTCCGCATCATTATTTTCATACCCACTCAATTACATATATTGTGTTTTTTACTTATCAAAATGTATCAAGTAGTTACATTCAAGAATATTCTTGTACAAAATGTTTTTGTCTAATGTTTTTTACTTGCAGCAAACCGAAACCATCTGTCAATGATCCTTTGACTTTTTTGCAGTTCCAGATGCAAATTAAAAACGAATTAACATCCACCCACATGCATATTCATATCATGTTTAATGCTAGCACTTGTAATGTAACACTTGAATTTTTTGTGATAATGGAAATTTTATTTGAAAACTAAAAGTCATGTTAGACTGTAATTATAAGTTTTGCAACGTGCACCAATTTTCTTACATTATCGAGTAAACCATAAAAACCTATTTAAATCGAAATTACTTATATATTTTTTTTAACTAATCAAGCGTAAGTACTGAATATTTTCTGCCTGATGGATGATCTCGTTTCGGATTTTATCCCTTAAAGAAATGCTAAACAAGCATCGACCTTTCCATAGCTCGCTGAGTGATGTGAAGTCAGTGGGAAATGGGAGTGGGCTAGCTTTAATGTCATGTTCCACGTTTCGGCTCCGTAGGTCACCATCACCACCGGTAGGACGCACTGATCGAATACCTTGCTCTTTAGGCATTGAGGCAGTGGCGACGAGAAGACGTGACACACCTTCCCAAATGCTTAGGTTAATCAAGCCAAAGTAACGGACATAGTTCAAAAATGTAGCAGGCTTAAGTGGCAGTGGTGGAGTAAACGGGTTCTCGAGTGGAGACCACGCCTTGGCAAACGTAGCCCAGCTCAATGGATCGACGACTTTAGGAAGATGGCTGGCAGTGGCTGGATTCAAAAACTAACGACACGCAGCAATCACGCTTATTTACATAAACCATAACAGAAGTGGTATCAAATACGCTTCGCCCAGAAAGCCGCTTAGCAAAAAAGGGACTCAAAAAAATTGTTCTCAGAAATTGTAGCTATACGATTGTGTAAACTAGCCTTTGTTAGTCACGGATGGCCGAAGCCGCGGCGACAGTCTGTCTAGCAACACCGGAGAGCGAGACAGCGATACGATAACCCCACGTGGCCGATAAAGATGGAAAGCACGCTTCAGCTGCAAAAGGTTGTAGGTGCGTTTTGTCTCGCTCTGATTACCACTGTGCTGGGTAGTTAAAAAGAGATGGAAACAGCAACCGTTGTTGTCAAGCTGAGCTTCACAAAAATAGGAACATATACAGTAGACTCACTCGACCGACACAAAGATCTGCAACAGGTGGCATATTTTAGAAAATTGTTTCGTGTGGAACTTATCGTTCAAGACGCTTTATAAGGAAAAGATACGCCCTGCAGTGTATTGGTCACTATTGTCAACAACTAGGTGTCAAATCAATTTAACTGGAGATCAGAATGTATTTTATTACTGCAACTCGTTCGGAAACTAAACACTTAGGTACCTATTTGAATTGAATTCGGCTTTAAAATCCGCGTTTATTCTTAATTGCGTAGGAGGAGCAGCACTAAACACGGTAGATCAGCCCCTCTAGCATAAGCAACAAAACACGATATGGTATGATATGATATAGCGATTTATCGCATATTTTTTGTCAAAATATAAACTTTTATCAAAAAATCGAGAATGACCGTAATGTCGCCGGCATGGACATACTCACTGTTTTGATATAAGTTCAAGATGGCGGCTATGTTGTCATTTTTTGAAAGTTTCAAAGTTGGGTGTCGATAAATCTCTATATCGTATCATATCATATCATGTTTTGTTGCTCATGCTAGAGAGCAGGGATGCTCGGCACATTCGTACAATAGCCACAATACTATCTACTCCTGCTTCTACCAGCAATCTGGATGCACTGCAATAACCTCCTCATCACAGCAGCCTGATCATTGTATGGGTTGCGCAGTGCCTTGTATGATCCTTGTTTATGTGTCCACAAGCAGCTATTTATTTGTACGACTTTCTTCAGGTGTGTGTGTGTTTGAGTACCTACTGTAAAGTGTATGTCTATTGTGGCGTCACGCTTTGAAAAAGAGTAATTAGCACGAATAATGGGAGTAATAGAAAATAACACACAGATTAGGTCATCACCCAAAGTGTTCATTAAAATAACAACCACTCATTGCTGTGAATTGTGTGATGTGCCTTTTGAGTCAGTTAATAGGAGTTGTTGTGGTGTAGAAAAAACATGCTTAATCTATGCCATTTATAAGAACTTAGAACCGACCGATTGCGCAAAATGTAAAGTAGAAAAGTGGTTTCAACGCACAGTTATACTTTTTTACTAATATTTTATCCCACAGCTGGGCAAAAGTCTTTCGCTATCTCTATCGATTTTTATCTACCTCCAATAAATCCAAATCTCTTGCCGTCTGTGGGCATCCATCTTGTGACTATTTAGGCTCTCTATAAGAATGCATTCTACTTTATTTCATTTCACTTTATTAAAGGCACTACCTTTTGCCTAACTAAATGTAAATTGTCGATGAAAATAATCAGAAACGCATTTACTGATTGACGGTCCTCAGTAAGTGCATAAATAATATAGGTACTACTTACAATAATAGTACGAAACATTTTTGAATATTAAATTTTTAGAGGAGATGGGCAGAAATGAGTCACCTTATTTGAGGTCCAGAGATCGATTCCCAATCGCGTCAATGTAGAAAACGATCTTTCTTTTATTGTTTTGGTTCAGGGTGTTGTGGTACACAGACTACCGTCGTTGTTTTTATTTCAATAACACAAGCTTTACCTTAGGATCAATGCAGTGTATCTGTATGTGATGTTGTCCAATCCTATAGTTATTTATTTACTTATTGATAAATATTTATTTAGCCAGGGTATTTACCCAATATGGGTAAATACCCGATTTCTTTTCATTTTTAGAATGTATAGCAACAATAAATAATTAATTATTTTTATTGAACTATCATTTTTTACTCAACCTAGTATTATAATCTTTAGACGTGTTAACGTATTTTTAATCGATGAACGCCGGCTGCACGCACAAAATATTATCGTCCGTAAACCGACTTCAAGGACAATCATTTTTTAAAATAAGAAACAGCTATTATGTCATGTTATTTTTTCTTTTTTAAAGTACAACACCGTAGTCCATCTTCTTCGTTGCCTTTTGTTGTAATAGATTTACTCATTAAAATAAATAGTATCGTTTAGATACTACACCAGTTTCAAACTGGCAATAATGAAATGTCAGAATATGACATTCGCTTTTGCTTTGGTTGGATTGTTGTTTTCATGCGTCGATCGAGTTGTTTTGTTTATACTAATAATGATAATATTTCTGGTCAAACGGGGTTTGTCATAGCTCTCCCTGATTTTTATACTACTTTCCCACGTATATTCACAGTTTTCAATGAATAGAACTCATTTTTTTGCTTGACCTAACATAACCTAATTTTCAGTCACTTTCCTGTCGATTTACGAACTGTCCCGTAGAACGGTGCTATAATTTTAACACAGATAAAATTGGCATGTCTCGATCTTCAACAGCCCAGAAATGATCAATGTAACGATTAGGCTCGAAGTCCTATGGAAGTTTGCCAATCTCCTTTGGTGCATGTTTCGATAACTTAATTCCGATTCTGTTTTTACCTTCTTTTTATTGCTATACTTATTATTTAGTTACCTACCACAACAAGAGAACAATATTTAGGTTAAAAGAACTGGCATTGTTTTGAATGTAAAGCAATTAATTGTAACAAAGTCTGCCTTCATTTGTAACAACCACCACACTTACCAATTATAAGATAGTAGGTACTTTCTATCATATATATATATATGATAGAAATATATTCATAGTTCATCACTTTTCCATACATACAATAACCACTAACTCCCAATAAGGCATTATACTTGGTAACGTGGGCGTTTCTTAAATATCCTTTCAAAAGATAAATATAAATAATCCATACACCTGCGCGTTTATAGCTGCTTTTGTGTGGCGATTGTATAATACACTTTATATGGCAACGGCAGATAAAAGAGGTCGCCTTTACACTTGTTTATAAAAAATAAACCAATTTTGCAGGTGTGTGTGTGTGTGCCTTTTCCTTTGGGGTCCTAATTTTTTCAACATTTCTCCACTCGATTTTGGGCCTTATTCGGTTGGGTTAGGATTGGTTTTGCTTTTGTGTGTGGTTTTTCTAAAGTAAAATAACGTTATTTGGGAGTGAACAAAGGTTTTTCTGACAGGGCCGCTGCGATATTTCACGATCACGCTGCACGCATGATTACCTCTATCGGTTAAAACATGTTTTTTGCGTTGTCGTCATGTCGCATTTAACCTTGGAGATTTTGGCAGGTAGGTAAGTACCTACTTATTGGTTTTTTTGCGTTGTTTTAGTAGGGTGGTCGTTTATTTCAAATATGACATTAGGTACCTACCTTATCCTCATCTCGTTCCTATTCATTGATTTACTAATTATACCTAATAACCTCAAATCATTAGGTATTTGAAGACCTCCGTAGCCGAGAGGCGAGCATGCCGGACATTAAATGGCGCCGCCATCTCTGAGTTCGATCCCCGGTCGGGTCAATGTAGAAAACGAACATTTCTATATTGGCTCGGGTCTGGGTGTTGTGGTACCGTCGTGGTTTCTAATTTCTATAACACAAGTGCTTAATAGCAACTTACCTTAGGACCAGGGGGCGTATTTTTGAAGCGTTCGAATTCCAATTCGCATACGAAATCCTAAGAATGGTATACAGTTTCCTAGGAGTTTGTATGCAATTTTTGTGAATTCGTATGCGAAATTGAATTCGAGTGCTTCAAAAATACGTCTCCAGAGCAATGTATGTGATGTTGTCCAATATTTATTAGGTACTTTTTCAGTTCATATTTTTACCTTTGATTTTTACAAACCACAGTTAAAGTTACCATGTTTTACATGTGTGTCATGAGAATAAGTTCATTTGTTTCGTCATTGCTCTTGAAATTCGATGTAATTAGTATACTAATATTACTTAATTCAAGAAGAAGGACATTATAAATAAATTAATTAGGTAACTATCCATGATTATCATAGATTTTATTTCAATTGCAACTCGCTTCGCCAATCAGCCAATCAGCACTACCACCTTCATAAAAATCTCCTTAACTGGTTTTATAATAAATATCACCATATTATTATTTTATTTATGAAGTAACAAGTCACATTCGTATTTACACACTTCTCAACTTATATTTGGTTTCACTTAACCATCCTGACTTGTAAAGATCTCACATTTACAGTATTTGGGCTCGATGTTTATTTTATCGCGAGTGCTTGCTCTCGCGTCAGAAAGAGACGGGTAGTGTTGCGCGTGGGAGCGAGCGAGACGCACGCAAGATGAAGGGCGGTGTGCGCGAGCGCAATGTTTTTTTGGGTCACAGGTTCAGTGCTCGCGAAATGCGATGTGGACAGGGCTGGTACTTGCTGAACTAGAATATGTTATAAAAAATAACAACCTATCAGGTTTATCTATGCCATCATCACTGTATGTCTTTCCTAGCGATTTTTCCCGTTCTTAATCAAAGTTCCATAGTCCTGGATGCAAATTTATCTGTTCACCCATAGATGCAGGGATCACGAAGTGTTTTCTCGCCGCCGAGTAAGTGGTGGTGATGACATACCTACAGAACAGGAACGTAGGCCTCTCACTAAGGGCCTTAAAAGGAAGCTAAAGGTTGCACGGCGCGCTTAGGAAAAGGCTTTGCTAGGTGTTTGTTTACGAGATCGAATCAGAAATGAGGAGATCCGTGAACGAACGAAAGTCGCTGACATAGCCCGACGGATTAGCACGCTAAAGTGGCAGTGGGCGGGGCACATAGCACGTAGAACTGACGGTCGATAGGGCAGAAAGGTTCTGGAATGGAGGTCAAAAGGTGGATAGACGACCTGGTAAAGGTAGCAGGAAGTCGCTGGATGTAGGCCTGCAATCTGGAAATATTGGAGGAGGCCTATGTCCAGCAGTAGACGTCCTGTGGCTGAAACGATGATGATAATGACGAGCAAATTGTTCAAGCCCTTGCATGGGATATAAAACAATCCCAAGATATGTCGGATGCAAACTCACGCATAACCTACTGATGTGAGGTGAGAGTCTGAGACTTCAAACACTGAGCTGCATTGTTTTGCACACCATCAATAAACGAATAGTCCATAACTCTAGAACTAGTAAAGCCACGAACTCGTTGTTCTTTCTCTCGTCGCTGTCAGAAATAAATATGGACTAGCTTAACCGTCTCTTACAAATAACACCTAACTTTGAGGGCCCATTTTTAGCGCTATCAATGAGAGTATAGCAGTGGTTTAATATTGACATACTGCTTAATATGAATATGACTGCCTATCTTGCTATTAGGTACTAGTATAGTTCGCTCTAGACACTTTAAAAGCAGGTACGGGGTCTTATTAGGTAGGCATGAATTTAATTTAACAGCGGTTTTTTTTTTCAGTTTATAATCATATGTAGGTGATTAACTAAAGGATCGTTAGATCGGTAGCAGCCCTGCGCACGCACATGTTGGCTACCAAGTCGAGTCCATCGCTAAACATGTGCTGCGTATCTTTGGAGGGGCTACAAAGATGTCTTCGTCCCAGAACTACCTGTCATCGATAATTGTTATGTATTGCTGGCGCATTTTAGACGAGAAAGAAGTTGTGTTTGTTGTGTTGTGTTCTAGTAACTACCGATAGTTAAATGCCATTACTGAAGCCCTCATATATCAACACTTGTGCCAAGTCACTTTCTTGTAATTCAATTACTCATAATACAAATAAACTCCTTTTGTAAAAAAGAACAACACTGCAATGGCAAACAAGATAGCAGATACACAATCTAGGAACTAGGAAGATCAAACACGTTTAAAGGAACCCCACTCTCATTCTCGTTCCCATATATTAATTATCCAGTGGACCGTAAATGAAAGTGTAAGTCCATTATTCGTAATGGACTTACAAAAGACGACTACTATTTTTCCCAAAATTAAGAAAATACTGGTTATTAAAACAAAATAAGGTCCTTTATAGTACAGAGTAATACATTGACAATATCCACGTACCTACCTATATTCGACGTTCGGCGATAGCCAATTTCCGTCATATGGAGCACCTACTAATTTATGAAGTGTATCAACTCATACCTATGTATAGTTCTTTTACAATGCCTCCACGCTCCAGTTGAGTGGTAATGCGAGTGCCTAAGCACTAAAAACGTGTAATGCTGATAATAAGATACTTTACGTCCATAAAAACCAATCATCCACGACCAGAAGCATCAACAAACAATTACAAATGGGTGTCACGTTCCAGTGGCGGGCTCATTTAAATTCTATACACCCTCAAACAATGGACTGGAAGTATTGGTACTTTGAGTTACACGCGCACAGAGTCACCTTCTTAGTTTGGAGCTACTTAGACTTACACGTGCAAAAACCTATTGACAAAGATCAGATTACGAAATCTGAGACAACATTCACTCCAAGGCCGAACCGGAAAAGTGTATTGTTTGAAAAATTACGTCTAAAATATAGAAATAAAATAGATATCGCGATAATGCAAGGGTATTGCACTAGTTCTAGCTGCAGTAACGAATGTAGAAATGCAGTTTTACTTAAACCATTTGACACTATGAATGGACGACGAACTTCGATAAAAAATCAGGAATAGATATCCCAGAAGAATAAGTAAAACCACATAAATGTAGCTATAGCTACGTATGAACTAGCACATACATTAAGTGCAGAATTTCCTGGACATTATAAACTTAATTTCCCTACTTTAAGTCAAAGTAGAGTTATAAATTAGGTTCCTTTTACTCTTTCCCCCCCCAAAAAAAAACACCCAAAAATGATTGAGTGAGAATTTAAGTAAGACAGCCAAGTAAAATGTTCAAGGCACTTGTTATTATTGCAATCGAAAATATGAGCTGAAATAATTGTTTAAAAATTGAATTTGAGATTATTCCAATAGATTAAAACAAACCTTGAGCTCCAGGCACCTTTCTAAAATTTGGTTTTTATTATTAACTGTGCGCTACTTTGTTGTTTTTCAATAATTGTTCCAGAATTGATCAACTTTTTTGCGAGAGTATTGCCATCTGTTGGATTCACAAGTAAAATGTATGGTTCTGTTTTAAAATTTCCATTAAGAACAGTTTATGGGGGTTTGAACACTGCAACATTTTTAAGTCATATATACAATAGATCTATGGTCATATATTTATAGTTTGTGGTACCGTACACACTACCTGATTGTTCGAATAACAAACATTTGAGACTAAAAATATATTTGGTAATTAAAAACTCATTTTTAGGTACGCTCATCGCGAAATATTTTGTTATTTGAGCATGACTTGACCCTAATTTTATCTGGGAGTAAGACATGCGAATGATAGATAGAAAAAAGAACTTGATTCAGTCAAAATATTTGAGTCAAATAAGATAAGACTACTTATTGAATTCATATTAGAGAAAACAAAACATATTTTAAGTTTTTAGTTGTATATTATCATCAGTCTAAGTCGTTTTTATCTTTTAACGACTTTAAGTTTAAGCCAAAAAATAAAATTAGTAAAACATTTGGTAAGTTGCCTTCGCCTCAAGTTATTTAATTTAAGTTAAAAACTATTTTACGAACAAAGCTCGCTAAACAATGAATTTTAATAGACGACCTCATTTATTCTTCTTTAAAATGAACTCTTAAAAAGTATTAATGTCTATTTTATGGTTCGCGGCGAGATAGCAGAGTTATTCATTCATAATAACATTACGTAAGGCTTGGAACGAAGTTGGGCGAGAATCGAGATTGGTCTTCAAATGTTTGCTGGAGACGACGTTGGTGATAGGTGATTTGTCCAACCTTACTAGAATATTTAATTTGGCTTGCAATGTTTTATTGTGATTACCATCTCCATAATACACGAACCATTTACCACCTTATTCATATTTAAAATATTTTTTTTTGAATATACCTAAAAAAAGAACTGACCAAATCAACAGCAGTAATAGTATAGTTTGTCAAATCAGTTATACATACGACAAATAAGTTTAAATACTTACTTTTCGTTATCTTCAGGTTTCGGAAGTTGGCTTAAGGCTACGTGACGTTGGCTTCCACCGTCCAACGTTTCTCGCCAATGTTTACCGCACCAGCCCAATGTTTGCCTAAACCGTGCCCTAGGTCTAGGTGACCTAGCCGCTCTAGGCAGGTCTGTAAACAGTTCTATTCTAAGTCAGGACGAGTGACGCCAACTTCAAACAGCAAAGTTTTTACCCTTGCTTCGGTCGGATATTTAAAATAAAGTATTTTGAACTTGTTTGTTTTAATGTTTGAGTTTAATCGAAATTGAACTATCTATTTGTAAATTGGATATTCTGGCGATGACGATATCCAACTAAGCGGTGTTATCGTCTCGTCTCAAGGATGAAATTATTTCATGATGATTCTGGTGTTGGTTATTCATCATCATTCATCGACAAAGCATTCGTGAAACTACTTAGAGCACTCTTGGGTATGAGAGCCCTGCGGGATAACCATGAACTCTTAAAACAATCTCAAAGTTGTCAAATCTGTCAATTTTGGTACGCATTTCATACAAATTTTGACAGAAATGATAATGTTTGACAGATTTGAGATTGTTTTAAGAGTTCGTGGTTACCGCCCAGATCATGTTAACAGTTTCACTTAGTGTAGTATACCAATTTTTTTTTTCCAATATTTGTGACTGAACTTACAATTAGCAATTTAATACACAAATATAAGTATTTCAATAACCATTCGGCCATTTATAAATCTGTTCTTTCACATTTCATATTTTACGAGTTTACTTTAAATCCTTTAAGGGTCTCGCAGTTTGTTTAAATCCCACAAGAAGCGTAATCATTATCCATATTCCATATCTCATGCAACCGGCAACGAACAAAAAGCCGTGCCAATAGAAATACAATTCACTCGAATTTACCCAACGGAGTGAGGACACCTTACAAATATAAACTAGCAGATAGATCAGGCAAAACTAAACCTTGTACCTTAAGCAGAAGGTGTTACAAAGAAAGCATTTGAAATCCGACAATGTATGTCCCTTTTCGGACCAATGAATCATGAAACTAAATGCAGACGTATACCGGCAGAAATAAAGTTTAAATTGATTCGTGAGCAAGTAAAGTGTACGTTTTCAGTTATCTTTTAATTTCCGTCCCCGGGGAAAAAGAACAAATCGACCTCTTTACAGTTTGCTCTTCTATTTGTAGATGAGAGGTATTAATATAAATTTCGTAATACAAACATATTTATGTAATTATCTTTTTATTATTTTAGCAATAAATCTATGTCCTTGTAATTTACCAACGAAGAATCATATAATTTACATAACAACAATGTGCATTGTAGAAACAATATTAAACATTTATACAGACACATGAATAATACGTTTAAGATCTTTATAACTGATTTTACTGCCTAAATTTACAAATATTTAAATTATTTTAGTAACGTTACGATGACCGGTTTAGGTACTTACCTGGGCCCTAACCATGAACTGTTAAAACAATCACAAATCTGTCAAACATTATCATTTCTGTCAAATTTTGTATGAAATGACGTACCAAAATTGACAGATTTGACAACTTTGAGATTGTTTTAAGAGTTCATGGTTATGGCCCTGGGCCCTGAACACTTACACTTTTATCTATAATATTTATTCTCCTGCAGTAACGCTTCGGCTCTGTTTCTTAATAATTAATAAGACCTTTTAGAGTTGCCTCTTTGTGACAACAGTTTATCGATATGCCTTTACCCATGACATTGAATTATCTCTGTGTACCTTCATAATAAGAGTACAATCATTTTATCGTAAATGTCTCAATTGTAATTTATCTTTTTAGGGTCGCAAAAGTCATCCTTGACAATTATCGTTACTCACATCTCCTGTTTTTTTAAAACTATCATATCAATTGAAATATTTCTAAGCATCATTATTTTTAACTTGCAACTGTATAAAACTATTTTCTGTAAGCTTCCCCAAATTAGCGTAATAAATCGCATCTGATATCAATTTTAGTGCTATGACCTTTTGTTTCTGCTGAATATCTTTCAGTTGCACGCCAATGGACTTGCCAATAATGTCATCTTTGTTGTCGTCTGCGCTAGTTTCTTTCACCGTTGATGAAGTACTGGGTTGAAGATGGGAGTATGATGAGGTGTCTCCGTCGTCTTCCATGTCGTCGAATTCGATGTATTGCTCATTGGGATCGCTGTCCAAAGGATCATCCTGAAGAAATATTTTGTAACTTGTAAATCACCAAATACATAAAAAGCAGCCAGGCTTAGTTCATTAATATTTTAAAAATTATGAAATTTTCTCAAAATCAAACTTTTACCCTTTTAAAAAAATGTATTACCATCTTACATTACCAGTACTTCACGAGACTACGATTATGTTAGCTATGATAAGAAGAAGCGGCGCAACAACTCAGTCACCGAAATACATTTAATACAAGACATGTAGGTAGTAAGTAAGCTTGACTTATATCGACTTCTTACCTCAATTTTTACTTCTATTGTAGAAGGTCTTTCCTCGCCTTCATCTGTCACTGACTGGCTAAGTTGGGGCTCCATCACGTTCTCAAGGAAACTCATGTCCTCGTAATGCCAAAGAGACGGCTCATAAACGTATTGAGGGTCTGTTGCAGTTAGCTGGGATGCTTTCACCTTTATAAAAATTGTCATAAGGATCATTATTCATAATAATAGAGGATTAGAATAGGACCATTTTTACCTAAGCCTACCTATGCAGCATTATATTACTTACAAATATTACATTAGGTAATTCATATAAAATTCCTGCCCGGTGAAGGTCATGTCATATTTGGATCGTAATGGATTTATGAATTTTATTAAATTGGCAAATACAATTAAAGAATGAATTTTAAGTAAGTAGTAGATGGTATTGTTGTATCTACATGGACAAGACCAGAGCAATTTAAGTTGTTTGCTACAATAAAAACAAATTGTTCAGTCATGTCCATATTAACTTTCTAGCTACATCCAATCAGCTCTGTTATAATAAAGAGTTTCTCAAACTTACCTTCTTCAATTCCCTCAAGTAAACATTCCGTAAATTATCAATTTTTCTCCTCACAGTGTAAATGGTAGCGTCAGCTTCAGCTTGTTGGTATATGACCATTAGTTTCCTAAAGTCTTGATTCCTCAATTGTTTATTGAAATAGTCTTTATGCTTTTTGTCCCACAGATGCGGCATTTCTCGATAAGCGTGAATGACGTTGCGTAGTACTTTCCTGGTGCGCGCTGTGGTCGGATTGTTAGGCCGCATTGTGAAGAAGCGCAGTCGACACGTCCGTTCAGTGCGAGTTTACCGCGAGCAACTCACGTAAAGTCTTGCGGCGTCTCGCGGGAGGGGGGGGGGGGCACGACTTTTTGTCGGAACCGCTTCCAGACTAGTTATCTACCTACGCATGTACGGTCGCTTGACGTGAGTGACCTCAGCAGACA
The DNA here is from genome assembly GCA_950371115.1 of Anania fuscalis. Lineage (NCBI taxonomy): Eukaryota > Metazoa > Arthropoda > Insecta > Lepidoptera > Crambidae > Anania > Anania fuscalis. The sequence continues at coordinate 16,294,467 of OX493342.1, forward strand.
TGCGCACTGCGCAAACTATTTTCCATCTTTCAGAGAGTGCAAAAGTCGGCAGTACTTTTTGTTACTAAAGTCCTTCTTTTCACTGTCTTTTAAGATAAGATTTCGGTGACACTTGACAGTCGACAGTGATGCGCCCTAACTAAATTTGATCGTTTTTTTTTCGGATTGTGAGAAATTTAATAGGGCGAGTTTAATTGATTTTATTTAATATTAGTGATCTTATTTTACACTTTATTGTATAATACGATTCATTAATAATCAAATAACAGAAACCGCCACCCACAAGGTGGAAAGCCAACCTGGTAAAGATTGTAGGAAGCCGCTGGATGCAGGTCGCTTCCAACCGGCCAATATGGAAGTCACTGCTGGGGGCGGCCTATGTTCAGCAGTGGACGTCCACTTGCTGAAGCGATGATGATGATGATGATGATGATGAACAGAGACCGCATACAAACAGTCAATTTCTTACTGGATCTCTTTTTAAAAAAGTTTTCTTTACACATCTAAGCTGTATGGAATTTTTCACTTAGTTTATAAAATGGATGGAATTTTTCACTTAGTTTATAAATGAAGGTAATGTTATTATAGATTCGCGATGATCTACAATAAAAATATAGGTAAAAAGAATATTTTTGCAAAATATTATTTTATTAAGTAGGTACTTAATTCTTCGTAGGGTGAACCGGAAAATGTGAAGTGTCAGGCATCGAAATCAATCTTATCTTGAAAATAGTATTCCCTACTACCTACCTACTCAATCTACTTAACTACCTACATGCTGTCTACTTAAGTTATGCTTAGTAGGAGGTAAGTACAACAGCCAGCTCTTGACGTTGAAAATAGAACAATTTTAGAATAAGTCGGTAAGTACTACCTACCTGAAATATCTAAATAGAGAACCAACATGAAGTTAGTTAGAATGATGTAAGTAGGTAGGTAGGTACCTGAGCGTTGTATTGTTACGATTGTACATTATGAACAAAATAACAAAGGTGTAACTAACTACCTTCTACCTACTTTAAAAATGTTTGTAATATAAGTATATTAAAAGTCATTCCAATTCGTAACAGGTAGGTAAGTAGGTAGGTATACCTAACTAGTAGGTATTGGATCCTAGTGAATAAACCCACTCCAAATAAAACACGCATCATTATATCGCATCCCATCCAATTTAATCAATAACAAGTAACAATAACCAACTAAAATAAAAAGCGGCACCACGGCAATTCATCGCGTTTATTGAATAACACGTCCCCAGTCAGCTGTTTGCCGATCGACTCGCCGGCCGGCTTCGCGCTGGCAACGCCGCGCGCTGCTCCGCGTGGCGGTCGCGGCGAGCTGGCAACGCGTGACCGCAAAGAGTAGCGAGGCGACGCGCAACGAGTATTATGCCTACACGGATCGCGTTGGATGATGATGTAAATGTAAATTTTTAGACGTTTGTCCGATTGATTAGGTAATCAAAAATAATTCATTCTTTTAAGTGAATGTTTTTTAGATATTGTTAAGAAATAAAGAATTTACTTACTATATAAAAACTATATTAAAACGTTTTAATTATTATATAAAAAAAATACTTAAGTCACATGTAATTATGCTATTATTATAGAGTTTATACATAATAAACGCATCACGCAACGCAGTCACGCACGTGCCCCCTCTCCCAAACTTTGACGCGCTTTATCTTTGTAATTTTATTGTGGATTGACAAAAGAAAGAAATGAAGTCCATAATTTTTTTGGTAATTTAACAAAAGTTATTAAATATTATTTTATTTTATTTACCCAGTCGTCTCGTCGTCCCTATTTTTTTTTTCTTTTCTTTTTTCCTTCTATTTTCTCGGGAAAGTGGAAACTTGTAATGTATGTGTGGTAGTAGTGCATATTTATATTTTTAATTTTAAAATCTGATTATTCAGGGTATAAATAAAAACTTAAGCTAAATATATTTTTAAAAGGGGTGATGTTTTTTTAAAATACTAATACTACTTCTACGTCACTCCTTACTCTTTTTAGATCCGCATAATAAGGTGTTGACTGTTACTTGTTTATACCTTCAGACTTCTCTGTAACATCTACGCACTTCATGATCTCTTAAGCCACCTCGCCCACCGAGCGCGATGAGCGATACGCACGAAGCGGCAACATCGCTTGCGATTCGATTCGCTTTCTCGTCGCGTCGCGCAGTATCGCTTCGCCTCCGCTTGGGAAGGCCGCGTTGCAGGCATTTTAAAAGTTAGGTCAATCGGGATTATTACCATGAATATGTCAAGCCGTCAGTTTAGAGAGAAATTGATAGATGAGGTGAAAAAGTACCCAGTTCTGTATGACACGAGACACGAAAATCACAGAGATATCGATATAAGAGACCGCTGTTGGTCGGAGATTTCTGAAAGGCTCGGAGGAAACAGTGAGTAACCTTAAGTTCTTATTGCAATAAACATAAGGTTTAAAATCAGTGTTGTATCGCCGGTATTATAAGGCGTTTAGTTATAATATTGTTCAATGTTCGCTTGTGCGTAGCTTTATCTAGTTTTTCTATCTTTATTTCTTATGATTTGATTAAGTATTCGATGGTATTGGATTAAACAGTTATTTCTTAAGTATTCGATACAAAATGATGAACGGTGAAATTGTGTTTTGCCCCGACCTGATAGGTACGCCATCAGACAACAAAACTTGTTGTTACGGTCTAGCTAGATGTAGGTATCATCATGTATGTTCCTTGTGTTACGTTACGAGGTACCAGACAATTCATTTTGCCGTATTGCAATCCCCAGAACACCCAGAACCGAGCCGATTTTTAAGTTCGTTTTCTAAATTGTACCCAGGAATTGCATTCGGAATCCTTTGCCTTTAACGCCCGTCTAGTGTAGTGGTTCGCGTTCCTGACTACGAAGCCGGGAGGTTGCGGGTTCGAATCCCGACTGCTGGTTCGAAGCCTTTTTACTGATGTTATGGAGAAATGGATGTTTATTAAACGAATTTAATTACTTAGGTTTATCAGTTATCTAGTCGCCATAAGTGCCATAACCATTACTTCGCTTAGTTTCGGGATAGGTAATTTTCGTGTAATTGTATAAAGAATATATTAATTATCTACGTCCAAAGTAAATCATAGCGCTCTAGATCGTCAAGAATCTTCATCAGTTTTCATTTTTCAAAGGCATTTTCCATTGCTATAAAACCTTTGATAAGTTATGTAACTGTATATTCATTTTATTATTTATCACAGTCTTATTTGTATAAGTAATAATAAGTTTGCGGGTTTCCTGCATCCACTGAGCCATAGACCATTTTATCTTCTACCATTATAATCTGTAATCTGCCTTGAGACAGTTAAATGCATTCTATTCTATCTTTTTTTTTTCATTCAAAGATAGGTTAACTCTTCATTAAACATCCATATTTATCATCAGGTGAAGTCCTGAAGCGGGAGTGGAAGATCCTCAGGGACTCGATGCGACAGGCGCTAAAGAGGACGAAGAGGGGCGCCACCACGAAGGCCGGCACTCCTTGCAAGAAGTGGCGGTTCGAGAGCCGAATGGCCTTTGTGCTGCCCTATATGACGGTGAGGAGGTCAGTCAACTTTGATAGTGTTTTTTTTTAATAACGAACGGGAACCAAGATGTGTTTTAACAGAAAACAATCTTACTTTAGCGAACCTTAACGCTTGTGTCAAGAAAAAAATAATCAAAACGTAGTTTAAGTATAAGAATATTGTTTGGCACAAACATGAGTTACTTAGTGTGTGTTACTGTTACTCTTACTAACTCTTGTGATATCAGTGATTTTATGTTAATTCAAAGAACCAACCTAGATAGATTTCTGGTTAATATGTTTTGAAACGAATTATTAGGAACAAATAAATCTAAGCAATGTATTTATTAACCAATAATTACAAGAATATGAATAATATTCTAATATTTAAAAACTTATTTAGTCTTAATTATTTGACTAAATTATAAACTAGGGAAGGAAAAGTTCGTCCCTTTAAAGTGGCTTATGCGGTACGAAGTGTTATTGTATTGAATAATCATAAAGATTCTCAATCTGATAAACAATTTCTGCAATAACTCTATTGGGAAACAGGAACATGGAAGCGTGCATGAAATCGAAGCCAGTTGGTATTGAATAGTGTTGAACGCTTGCGAACCGACATGACGGCACGATTTTATCGATTTAAAACTCTCACGACATTGGTTCTCCATCAAAGCCACGTAGTTTATAAAGTCTCCGCTTGAAAAAGGTTCTGTCTTAAGATCTTCAGCTTCTCCGTGCCTTAGTTCAAATGCCTCCACGTAGGTTCTTAGTATTTCGCAATTATTGTGATATTCAGCACACTTTTTGAGAAGAATCTCACAGAAATGGTACGTTGTACTTTCTTTATAAGTCTCGCTCATTTCCAACAATATGTCTGCAGGCAACTCATTCTCGCAATGTTTTAATGCCTCGCTGATCAGATCAGACTTGCCTAATTTATTGCTGGAGTCATTCAGTTGGCCAAGTAATGTTCCTAAATTTTCAGAGTAAGCACCCTTTTTCAGAGGTTGCAAAATGTACGAGAGATATAACTTTCGAAACCTTTGTATAAAACGCTGACTAACTGGAATCTTACCTTTAGGCTTGATTTTTTTTACCACATTTTCTGCTCTCTCAAGGTTTAAACGTCTTGTCATCAACGTTTTGCATTCCTCCGTTTCGAGTTCTTTATGTAGAGACAAAATTGCTTTGATAGTAATTTGAAACCCGTCAACGAACGTCGGCATTGTCGTCCTTTCAATCCCAGTCCTGGAGTTTATCAGTTTTAGAGATTCAAAAAAGTTCAAAGTTTCCTCAAATACTTTCATCTGACATTTCTCACCACGAAAAGCCGTTTTAGGTGTTGAAGCGTTAAGTAAATCGAACATATTGTTCATTAACAGCACAAAGTCTACGGTATGGTAAGATACATCAGATTTAATTATCTTAAAATCTATGTACGAAGACAGACCCGTTGCCACTGATTTACTTAATAGTTGCGTTGCATATTTAGTTTCCTTTTTATCTGATTGCGTTGGAGTTACATGCGCGCTAGTAAGTTTGGGAGCGAATTTCAAATTTCTCGTCTGATCGAACTCATAAAATGCTTTGACATCTTCAATTCTGGCTATACATCGTCTTAAGTCTTTTTGAAAGGAAATTTCATGGGTCAAAAATACGTTGCGGAGCTGGCGAAACATGTAAGGGGTATCAAACAAGTAGTATATTCGGACGTTGTTGATTATAAAAAACGGCCTTTCCATTGTAACAGATCGAATATTACGTTCATCTAAAAACTTGGACTTTGATGTACACACAAATGTTTTCACTTTGAGTCCAATGTCGAAAAGTTTTATTAATATTTTGTCGATCCATCTTGAAATATCTTGGCTGGATCTTGCATCAGATATCAACGAAAATCCTACCGGTTGAGTCCAATCAACAAATATACCCCTTACAACAATTACTATTGCACTTCGTGCAGGTTTTAGTAATTGCACTCCGTCTATTTCATGGAAACCGACAACCTTGTCTTCCGTGATGCTATAGGATAGAAAACTTTTCAATGGCATTACATCTACCATTACTGAACAGTACTTTTCAATGTCCTCCATATTATTAACTTTTAATTTTAAAGGTGCCATTGTGTCATCTTTGACTTCTGTATAAATAGGAATCCGCATACTCTTAAGTGCAGTAATGCTTGGCAGCTGGAGGTCATCTTTCAGGTATCGATACACTTGAGGGCTGGCATGGTACAAATTTAAGCAGAATGTCATAAAAGGCAAATTAGTTTTCTTGTCTGTGTCATTGATCAATGACTTCGTTTGGGCTTTAATGAGCTCTGATAGTTGTGGCGATAAGAACTTGTCACAGGATTTATAAAACAAGTCTATTTGGTAACTGATTTCTCCGGACTCGATCATCTTCAGATGATTTTGGTACTTTTCAAGTTCTGCAGTAAGTTTTCGATTACGTTGTTCTTCAATTATAAAGGCAGGTCCTGCTTGTACTATCATGTCCAATTTAAAGTTTCTTATGGTTTGTATCCAGTGTTTACCTACTACCGGACACACTTGCACTTCTTTTTCGCAAGGATTGTTTCTTGGTGGTGGTAAGCATACCGACGGGACAGCGCCTTCTGCCAGCTTCTTGCCTTGTGGTTTAATCAGGATATCGGACTCCTTAAAATGCTTATCGCAGATGTACAAGGTAACGGTTTGGTTTATTGCATCTTCTCGATGTATCAAAGTCAACCACTTTTCTCGTCTGAAAACAAAAAATAAAAAGTTGGTAATGATGATCTAAAATGAGAATTGAACCTATTTTGAGTATGGTATTGCGTCAGTTTTGTTTTCTAAAACTTTGCAAACAGACTTTCATAAAATTTTACTCAGATTTATTCTTAGGGTTTATTGCTATAAGGCACAATTAAATTTACCTACCTACTGTAACCTTATTCTAGAAAATTAAATAAGTATAACTTAATTCATTTGATATAAAGTACCTAAAGATATTCTTTTGAATTATTATTAAATCTATAACTTTCTTTAGAATTTACAGCTATCATTTATGACATAAGACTATAATACCTTTACGCTAAAAACTTAACCTTTGTTTGGCAGACGGGTAATAAGAACCATTGTACGTTAGTTATAAAACAATAAAAAAATAGTGCCTTAGAAAGAAATGGAACCTCAATATCTCTTCGCCAATTCAGTTTAAAGAGCAGGGTCATCAATCAATCATCAATCACCCGGATACTGAATATACATACATACATACATAGATACTAGCTTTGATATCCACCTAAGTCAGTTTTTTTTATCTTATTTAGTCCGTCTATCTAAGATAGAAATTATAGTCTGCAAGTAATGGGAATAACTACATTATAACATATTTAATTTAAGATGCATTACAAATAAAATGTCGAAAATCTAGTATTTTTAACGCAATACTCGTCACGGCATAACTTTAAAAATAGGTTTATGTACCAATACATAAAGGTACCTAGTTATTGACAGTTCAGTATAAGTAATATCATTTTAATATAATACCTAATAATTAAAGGAAAATGCTATTTAATGACGTAAAATAACATTGTCTTAAAGAAAGTTGTTTAACATTAAAAACTACAAAGTTAGACATTACTTAACAAACACAAATCTAACAACTGTTCGCAACATAAAACGGCAACACAACAAAATGTTATTTCAAATAGGTTTGTCTCTTTTACTCATTTTGTTTAAGTTAAGATGAAAGTAACAAGAACTGATTTACCTGGCCTGGTCTCCTGTGATCGGGAAATAGGCCAAATCGGGCTGCCATTTTGAGTTCGCGTAGCAACCGAACACGTTGCAAAAGCGCTTTGGTACTCGTTCCTTCGTTGTTGTACTCCACATTGTATTTAAATAAGTAAAAACGCCACCTCTTTAATTCTTAATCGACACGTCTACTCCGGGGTGCGGGGCGACGCCGACTGATGAGTGAATGAATGATTCGATCTCTCTCTCTCTCTCTAGTTCTCTACCGTCTGCGACAAATGTGTTGTTAAGCGCCGCGCCTTACGCACACATACAAACGTTTGCGATGGCCGCTGTACTGGCTTTACTTACGGTGTGTCCGTGACCGTCGGCCATCATGCCAGATTATACGTAGTCGTAGATTTGGACATTTGAACCTAGTCCATCTTGTTGAGTGGGCCTACAGTTGCAGCCGAATAAGTATACTTGTCGTCACGTAAAAAAAACTGGCCAAGTGCGAGTCGGACTCGCGCACGAAGGGTTCCGTACCATTTAAAAACGGCAAAAAATCACGTTTGTTGTATGGGAGCCCCCTTAAATAATTATTGTATTCTGTCTTTTAGTATTTGTTGTTATAGCGGCAACAGAAATACATCATCTGTGAAAATTTCAACTCTCTAACTATCACGGTTCATGAGATACAGCCTGGTGACAGACGGACAGCGGAGCCTCAGTAATAGGGTCCCGTTTTACCCTTTAGGTACGGAACCCTAAAAAAATGGTGGCCAAAATAAGACTACTGACCGACTGTAATATCTTACTTACCTAATTATAACAAACATCTGATTTTGTTAACAGAGAAAAGTAGTAAAAAATAGTTACTTCGTCTATCATCGTCCTTGCAGCCGACATACCAGCGTGTCAGACTTGGTGTCGCCATCCCTGAGGTCCCAGGTTCGATTCCCGGTTTGGTCAATGTATATTGTCTCGGGTCTGCAATGGGTGTTGTGGTAGGTACAGTCGGCAGCAATTAGATAGCGACATCCAACGCTGTCAAATAGATACAGCCAAAGTGGTCAATAACATCGATACAGCCAAAGTGTTCAAATTATTGAGTGCACCCAGCCTGCCAAATATATCGATACACCGTGTTGTCAAATACATAATAATAATACGTAATTGGTGACTTTGGAGCGTTCCGTTACTTTTGACGAATGAAATGTCTCTATCTATATGAGCGCCTCGGGTGTATCAATATTTTTGACCACTTCGGCTGGGTCTAACTATTTGACAGCCTTGGATGTCGCTATCTAATTGCTGCCGACTGTACTATCCGTAAATCCTATTATCCTAGGTACTATCTATTAAATTGAAAAGCTTTGATTATTGTATGATCAATGGCCAAGTTTAGATATATAGTTTGGTAGAAAGAAAGATAAGACCTAGGTATTACCAGTTACAGTTTAATTAACAGCATTTTATCACTGAAGGACATTGCTTGGTTTTCGGAAGTTTATTTTGGAACCATATATTTTATGAATGTTTGACGTTTTAAAAACAATTGTTAACTGTTTTTCGACTAGGTAGGTATATTTTATTTAAATCTTCGTAACTGGATGAATTAATCTTATAAGAGAATTTAATATCGGAAATATAGAAATTATGTTAGATAAGTACGTAAGACTTAGAAGATACCAAATCCGATAAATAATACACGGGTAAATTTTAACTATTTTGATTTTCACAGAAACAAAGGATTTCATTATATTATATATTATATTAGACCTCTTACCTACCATTATCTTTGTTTAGATCAGATTATTTATTCTTAAAATTCCTCTCCTTTGGACAAACTCCTTAGAAACGTAATAAATTTGAAGATATATCATTTGTTTCTCTATACCCGCTGACTTAATTAAATCACATTACCATTTATTATGAGCTGCGGGGTAACCATGAACTCTTGTTTTAAGAGTTCATGTTCAGATTGTTTTGATCTCAAAGCTGTCAAACCTGTCAATTTTGGTACGTCATTACATACAAAATTTGACTGATTTGATAATGTTTGACAGATTTTAGATTGTTTTAAGAGTTCGTGGTTACCGCCCTGAATGCAGCTAACTATTAGGTCTTAATAAAACAACGATGACAAAATTATTTCAAAACTGGCATTTAATAAGCAGATGTTATGTTCTGGTTGTGTAGGTAAATATAATTAGGCATAAATAGATGTCACTTTGGGAATAACTACATTTCTACCGATGCAGTTGTGCTTGCCATAAACGTTCATGTTGTAATTGACAATCATGGAAATTCTTAGTCTGATAAAAAGAGCTTTTAAGTAGTTTGTTGGGAAGCACGAACAAGGTGGGGCGAATTCTAAATCTTTTATTCTCTCATAAGTCATTAAACCGACGTTATTTTTCGATTCAATCCCTTTGAACACATCGCAAAATTCTTTTTCCATCTTCTCTATAAAACTTATGAAGTACACAGGTGAAATTGTCTCCAAAGTTTGCATCGCCAAGTCGTTATCCCCACTTACTCCGTATGCACCATTAAATGAATCCACGAAAACTTTAAGTCCGTCGCAGTTTTCATGATGTTTTAAGCACCCCTGTAACAATATCTTACAAATATCGCCGACATTATTCTCTTCAGCAACTTTCAGTTCCGTAAAAAATGCGGTTGCGTCCGAAACCGATTGAAGAATCGACTGAGGAGAATCTGCCAAGGGCACATTACTAACAGAATCTTTATCTAGCATTTTTTCTTCGGTCTCGTTCAGCTCGACTATAAATTTTGCCAAATCCATCGAACAATTTCTTTGTTTTGGTGGTTTAAGGATGGAGGTCAAATATAAATCTCGGAAAGTAGTTAAAAATATTTTGCTAGTCGGTACCAGGGCCCTTGTCTTTATGGCCTTGAAAAACTTTTTAGACAACTCAATATTAAGATTCCGAGTGAACAAATGATCGTGCCCTTCTGCTTTTAAATCTTCAAACAAAAGTAAAACCGATTTTATTGTGATTTGAAAACCTTCAGTGAACATGGGCGTGCATGTTGCGCTTCCTTTTCTCGTAATTTGTAATGTCCGGAAAAAATCTAAGGATTCTTGTAACAAATCTACTTGAGTTTTTTCTCCACAATAGGCCTTTTTAAATTGTTGTCCTTTCACGCTTGAAGAGTTCAGAGTATCAAAAAGATTATTCATTATTAACAGAAAGTAGACAGTATCTTTTCCTGACTCATCATCAACTTGTTCGAAATCTATAAGCATCTCAACAGCAGTAGCCACGGACCGGCTCAGAAGCTGGGCTGCACGCCGAACCTGGTTTGCTTCTGCATCTTTTGGGTAAAGGTGCTTTAGTGTCAATTTAGGAGCAAGACGCAGTTTCTTTTTAAGATCTTGCTGAAGTAGATCAGTTACGTGCCTTACTTTTGCTATACGAACATCGTTTCCTGTTCGAAAACTGAACCTAAAATCCAAAAAAGTATCTCGTAGTTCTTTCAGCATATCAGGGACATCAAAAATATAATAAATCTTTGTGTCGTTCACAAAGAAATATGGCTTGTCGACAGATATCGATCTTTGTTGAGCTTCATTTAACAGATCCGATTTAAATGTTGAAACAAATGTTTTTATTTTAAGTCCAATATCAAGCAGTTTCGCCAAGTATTTGTCGATCCATTCTGAAACTTGTGAATGTCTTTTAGTTTCCGATAAGAGTGCGTACGCGATGGGTTGAGACCAATCAACAAATAATCCCCTCGCAAATATTACTAAAGCGTATTGAGCAGGTTCCATGGATTGACATCCGTTAACGTCATGTAGACCTGCGATTCTATCTTTTTTGACAAAGTAGCTCAGTGAAACTTTGAGTTTCATAAAATCAACTATTACCGAACAGTATTTTTCGCGTTCAGACATATTGTCTACTTTTATTTTTAACGCTCTCATTATATCTTCGTTGTATTCGGTAGAAATAGGAATGTCTATCCGTTTGAGTGAAGTGCTTTGCGGTAAGCACAAATCTTTACACAGTAACTCGTACGCCTGTTTGCTAGAGTAGAACAAATTTAAACCAATGGCTTTACTAGCCATGTCATATCGATTCCCTTTGTGGCTAAACTTGAGGGTTGCTTGTCCTTTGATGATTTCAGCTAGCTGTTCCGGTAAGAATCTGTCGCACCAATTGTTAAATGCGTGTATTTGTGTCTTGTGTGCGCCGTTTTCGATACTCCTTAGGCGTTTCTTGCATTCGGTGATTAGTTTTTTAATTTCGTTATTCTTGAACGTGTCTGGCTCGCCAAGTGTAACTTGAATGGCTTTGCTCTCCATATTTGTGTAGTCAGTCTGGGAGCAGTTGTCGAATTTAATACGTATAGCTTGGACACCCTTGTGCTCTTTTGGCGTATCTCCCACACATATTACAGGAACCGCGGTATTTTTTAAAGATAAGGTTTTAGGACACTTACTCGTTACGAAGTCCGTTTGTTTGAAATGCTTTTCGCATATGTGTGTAAAGAGCGAGTACCGCTTGTGTATTAAATCTAAGCGATCGATTTGTTTTAGCCATAATCTTCGCCTGAAAATAAAAATATGATATATCTCAGGTAAATACCATGACCATGTCATGATTAAAATAGAAGGCTAGGATCAACAAGAAACAGTATACAAAAAAAACCGGCCAAGTGCGAGTCAGACTCGCACACGAAGGGTTCCGTACCATTTAAAAACGGCAAAAATCACGTTTGTTGTATGGGAGCCCCCTTAAATAATTATTGTATTTTGTCTTTTAGTATTAGCGGCAACAGAAATACATCATCTGTGAAAGTTTCAACTCTCTAACTATCACGGTTCATGAGATACAGCCTGGTGACAGACGGACAGACAGACGGACGGACAGACTGACAGACGGAAAGCGGAGCCTCAGTAATAGGGTCCCGTTTAACCCTTTGGGTACGGAACCCTAAAAAACCGGCCAAGTGCGAGTTGGAGTCTCGCATAAAGGGTTCCGTTTTCCGTACCATAATACCATTTTCTAAAGAAACGGCAAAAAACATGTTTGTTGTATGGGAGCCCCCTTATTATACGGAACCCTTTGTGCGAGAGTCCGACTAGCACTTGATCGGTTTTTATGTTATTTATTTTTCTTCCAAACGAATTACTTGCTTTAAGGTGCGAAATTCGGAATGGCAAGTTTATATTTACTTAAATAGTGACTATAATTTTGTGTTAGACATATTTTGATACAAAAGCTTATCAACATTATCTTATTGTTTAATTACTTTAACAAGAATTAATGAATTAGGTAGGATACAGCTATTATTTACTACACTGACAAAATCGCTTCATAGTTATTTATGAATAACATAAAATTGAAAATAAATAAAATAATATTAAGTATCGAAATAAAGAAATGCTTGTTACGTTGAGCATTTACTTATACATTATTTTAATAGCGACTGAAAATCATAAAATATATAATTACTGATTAATAGGAATAGTCTTAAAAAGTGCATAAATATACATATATGTACCTAGTTATTACTATCCTGAGATTGAAGAGTTTACCTTTCGATTTTATAGGGTAGCTTGAAAAATGTTAACCCATCGTTCCACTCACTAGACGCGCCGCACCTCACCACGCAACAGGTTTTGGTATTTTTTTGTTTATCACTCAAATTATGATAAAATGCCATTGTTTTCCTACCCGGCTTAACCTTACTATTCTGGGAACCACTGGGTCCTGGTAAACTCATCATAGAAGCCTCGTCGTCTGATGTAGAATCGTATTCTGACGCACCCGTATAAGTTAAGTCGGTTTTTGGTGCAACTGTGACTATTTCAGGTTCGGTTGCAATGTAATCGACCGTTACGGGTTCAATTTTCGGTATGAACATTGGTGCAGGCACAGTTTGCTGTTGAACCTCAAATGGTTCATAATCGGTAGAATTCGAGTCGAGTTCACTTTTGGGTTCCCACATGGGTTCTGGCAATATGGCCTCCGGTTCAACGTTGGAATTATCTGGTACATTAACGTCAAACTCGCCGCGGTCCTCTTCGTTCGTTTCCAACTTGATTATGAACTCATCTACTTCCATCGAATCAGGGAAGTCCAAATTATTGAATGCGTTTGTCTCGTCCATTTTGCAAAAATAATAATAACAGAAACAGTGATAAGTATAATAAGACGCGTCCGCCGGGGGGAGCGGGGCGCCGCAAACTGACGGAGCACGCGCGTCGCGCATTCATCCAACAGTCGCATCGTAACATTGATTGTTGTGTCTATGTGTGTGTGGTGCACACTAGCGGGCGGCAACTGCGGCAAGTAATCGCGCGCGTTCCGAGTATAGTCTACTCCCTACCCTACTAGGTAGTTACAACACTTACAACGCACAGACTCGCTCGCTCGCTCGTTTGTGGCGAAGTCTAGGCACACACAGAACGTCGAGTCAACCATTCTATTTTTAGAACGTGTTTTTAAGTAATTAAAGTTATTAGTTACAAACTACAGTTTGATCTTAGCCAAAAGGCCGAGAAGCGATGATGAGTAACTTACTTCACTTATCAAATTGATTAATGTTAAAAATATTATTATGTATGTCATAGGTAGGTACTTACATTAGTAGCTGGCGCGCCTTCCTTTGAGAGATCTTTTTAAAAATAAATAAATTATTGGATACCTACTTACAATACATATTAGTCGTTAAATGCTATAAAAATAAATATTTTTTTTCCGCAAACACACCAATGATCCAGCCCCAAACTAAGCAAAAATTTCTATTATGGTGACTAGATAACGGTTAAACATAGGTACTTACTACTTAAATACGTTTATAACATCTATGACTTTGGTACAAATGCTCGTCCTCATCACTCAAACGTTTGCTCCTTGCGGGATTCGAGCCCGCAACCTGCCAGGCATTTGATTGTAGTCCGGAGCGCGAACCACTACACCCAGTCGGTCATTAAATATGTATTATCTCACTAGCTAGGTATATCTCATACTAAGATAAAATAAAATGCTTAAAATGCCTTCTTTCATATTATTTACTCACATAATAATTCATAGGTAAGTACTAGTTTATCCATAATGTTAGAAAATAAATTCAGGACATTTATATTTCTACGAACTTATACTTATTTCTATTATAATCATAAATAAATATAAATATTGGACAACATCACACACATTGCTTTGATCCCCAGGTAGTAGCGAAAGCACTTTCGTTATAGAAACTGGAAACAATGATGGTACCACAACACCCAGACCCAAGTCATAATGTTTCCATCAGACAACACAACATTGTAAATTCAACATTCTACCTAGGTGGTAAAGTATTATACTTATATCATAACAACTGTTTGTAGCTGGTTGAATTACCTATAAAAACGATAATTACAATTCGAAAGAAGTAGGTACAAGACTTACTACTTTTAAATACTTACTTAGAAAAATAAGCCTTTTATAATTTTTATATGCAGATTAGCCATTGACGTAATTATGACTTCTTATACGAATGTAGCTGACTGACCATTTGTTTCGTATCACAAACTTTCGTACTTTCGAACTATATTAATTGTCGTGTTTTTTTTGTCTTCTCTAATTAAGTTTATTTTTAATTTGTAATACGAATACGACTAATAATGTGTTTACGAAAACTAATATTTTGATATTCTTTAATTTCCAAACATATTTTTCTAAAATCCATCCATACCAAGCCGAAACCAATGTTATCCACTTCAAACCTTTATTTCTTTTCAACAGAAACGAGAGACAGATCAAAGATAATGACGTCAAAGTGGACGATTCGGAAGATGCACCCCCTTCTGACCAGGAGTCGGAGGCGTGGGACCCTGGCAGTGACCAGGATTCCTTGGAGCTGTTCTTCGCCAGTGTGTGCCAGAGCGCCAAGCGGTTACCACGGCGCCTGCAGCATCAGCTCAAGCGACAGACCCTCGACTCCTTGCTGCGGCTGGAAGAAGAACTAGACGATGTGCAGACGTTGAAAACTGGTGACAATAAGAATTTTTAATTTGGAAACGATATGGCAACATTTGTGCGAACCCTATAGTTATATAGGAATAGGCCGTATGGGGAACATCGGTATAAAAATACGAATAATTAATAGACAAATCTGTGAAAGTACAGTCAACAGCACGTCGACCTACCTAAAAAGTCAAAAATTCTCCAAAAGATTTTCAACTTTAAGCCTGACATATAAAGATCATTTTCAAATGAGAAAATTTGACATTTTGTCATTCGACGATGTAGGTCGACGAGCAGTTGTCCGTACCTTGTTGTGTACAATATTTATTCTGGTTTAAACATTTTAAGTTTTAATTACAAAGATATGTATGTAATTAATTTATAAGGTATATGTACATTTTGAAGTGAGAATGGTTGGTATTTACTATGTGAATTTTAGTTTTTTAAAAGAATGTTTTAATTTGAAATGTTTATTTAACAAAACATTACATTTTAACTTTATTAGGGTATTTTTAAAGCTTTTCAATCATTGGTTGTTTATTAAATATAATAATGTATGTGAACATGATTTTTTTACTTAACAGAATTTTCACAAGTATTTTCCTTTTTTGTGATCCTTTGTGTCAACTTACAATGCAAGTAAGTAATAATAGTATAATTATGTATACTTAAAGGGACACCAATGTCATTTAGAAAAAGCTACAGCTCCCACCTCTCTACGCTGCTTCAAAGGAAACACCCTTGTAGTAAAAGAAGTCCACCATTCTATTGTACTGCCAGTTTTTAGTTCGGCGGAACTGAAAATCATTTTAATTAAGAGATAAGATCCGGAACGAGGTCATAAGACTAAGGTGACTGATATTGTCCAAAAATGTAGCAAGCTGAAGTGGCAGTGGGCTAGCCATGTCTGTCGCAGAACCGACAAGAGGTGGAGCAGGAAGGTTCTCGAATGGAGACCACGCTTAGGCAAACGTAGTGTAGGACGCCCCCCGGCTAGATGGACCGATGACCTGAAGAAGGCAGCTGGCAGAGACTGGATGCAAAGGGCGGGAGATCGTGCGCTGTGGCGCTCCTTGGGGGAGGCCTATGTCCAGCAGTAGACTGCAAGAGGCTGATATGATGAAAATTATTTTAAATAACGTCAGTTTTAAATACCTTAGTCAAAACTTTTGGTAAATATAAATATTTCGCTTTGCTAGTCGTAGTCATGGTTGAATGTATTTATATTTTTAATTAAAATTCCACCGATTTTGTTTTGCGATTATTACCTTTTATCTAAAGTATTTTACAGAATAGGTAAATTGTATTCCATAAGGTTGTGCAACATCAAATAGTTTTTAACTAATTTGACCAGGGGCGTGCGGTTCATATCGGGTGTAAAAAAAGGCTTAACGAAGCCGAATACCACATATTCTACGTATTATTACGATCATTTTTTTTCTTTTACACTATACCTGGGAAATGACGGGTTACCGAGTTATTGACAGTCAAAGTTACAATTTTTTGTCAAAGATTTTTACAAAATTTACTTCTGTTTGATAATACTAAACTTTTTTACAAAGAAACATGATCCGCTTACATACACAGGCATTGTCTGTGGCGTGCGCGCTATACATTGGAAATAAGTTTTTTTTTTTGATACCCAAAAATAAAAGTCATTTCCCAGCAATTATTTTTTTTGCTTTCTACTTGGTTTTATGTATAGAATTCGTGGTTTAAGGCTTTGTTAAGCTTTTTTTACACCCTGTATAGGCAATCAGGCAGTGCCTACCTTTTAATAAATAAAATGAATTAGGCAGTAGGTAGGTACTTACAAATGTGTGTTATTGATGAAAACCACTGATTTTCATCAATTAAACACGTTATTAAGTATCTACTGCCTACCTAGAAATAAAACCAATGCCCGCCACTCGAACGAGACCATGGGCAATGGCTAGTTTATCGATATTTATGCCCATAATTTAGTGCGCAAGTTGCGGCCGACTGTTATTCAAACCCCATCAAACTCGACGTCGAATCAAATAGACCATTCATGCTTGTTTAGCGAATAGTTTATTGTTTTCGAACAGCGATTCCGCTGTGTTACGGTAGAGCGCTCAACTCCTATTAGTTATTTCGAAAACAATGCCATTGTTTATTTAATTTAACATAAACTTCGGTTAATGCCACTGCAATATTGCGAGAGACATTTCGCTTTAACAACCGCCCGCAAACAAAGACTTGTCAAATGAAAATTCCGGTGACATATTCAATATACTATCGTTTATTGCTTCCATCATCATCCCAGCCTATCACAGTCTACTGCTGGATATAAGCCTCCCGCTAAAGAGCACGATCTCCCGCTTTTTTCATCCATCTACTGCCGGCCATCTTCCTAAGGTGGTCGGTCCATCGAGCTGGGGGGCGTCCTACACTATTGCCTAGGCGTGGTCTCCACTCGTTTATTGCTGCCATTATGAACCTAAATTATTTTAAACTATAAAACATTATGAGCCCATAGTATTTACTTTGCCAAATTAAGTTAATCTGCAAAAATTGTTACATCGACGACTTTACATCGATGCCTCGATAATACGATGGCTTATTCTGCGACAGATTTTTTCGTTCTAAACATCGTGCATCTTATACTAATAAGTAACGTTACATCGGAGTATCGGACTAAGATTTACCTGTCTAAACTGCTTGGAAGCTACACAACAAGACGTTATTTCGTGGATCCGCGTGAGATGTGATTCGACTTGCCACAAACAGATGCTAACGTAATCTTCTTGGATTAGTAACAAATTAGACTTTGTTCAGGTGTAGGCAGGTGCAATGAACTCAGGAGAAGGTGGGGCTTCACTGAGGACGACACGTGCGAGTGTGGCGCCTTACAGTTTATGCCACACTTAATGTCGTGCCCTACCTCTCCTGCCACCTGAACGCAAGAGGACCTTTACAACGCCAACCAGAAGGCCATTGATGTTGCCACTTTTTGGGCGCAGAGTATTTAATTGCCATTGACTCGAGAAGAAGAAGAAGAAGAAGTAACAAATTGTATTTTCCCGGGACTAAAAGTAGCTTACATTCTAGTCAAGGTAATCTTAAGTACCGAATCGCTTACTGATAATATTACCTACTAAGTAATCATTAAACATCCAAGAGTTAAAATTCAATGAACGAAAGAATTAATAAAAGTGCATAAATCAATACCAAGGCACTGACAACACCGCAAAGCTCTAAACGATTTAAAAAAAACTTTACATGCATACATGTTGTTTTAAAATGGTTTGAACATCCCAAAATGTCTGGGAGTATAGTAATATAACTGAATTTAACTAATGCGCTCTGTACGTGGGAGTCGAGGCGATTGCGCAAGGCCAGACTGACCTAGGTCAAGGTACCCGACCAGTGGCCTTTTAACTTCGAACACATAATACAGAGACTATTCATTCATACTACGACGATATACATAGAAGACCTCCGTAGCCGAGAGGCGAGCACGCCGGACTTTAAATGGCGCCATCTCTGAGGTTCCGGGTTCGATCCCCGGTCGGGTCAATGTAGAAAACGAACTTTTCTATATTGGCTCGGGTTTGGGTATTGTGGTACCGTCGTTGTTTCTGATTTCTATAACACAAGTGCTTTAGTTACTTACCTTAGGATCAGAGCAATGTATGTGATGTTGTCCAATATTTATTTATTTATTTATACTAAACGTAAGTAAAAACTACTAAGACCTGTCAACTCCCGCTCATACTAAAACAGCACAGTCACAGATTAAACAATGGCGGAATTTTTGCCCAACGAAATAAATGACGTTTCTAATCAATATATTCCTTGGCCGCCATGCCTTCCAAAATCCAACTGTTAGATGGAACTTGTGGTTTCTACAATGATACCAAAAGGTCTTTAAATCTAGGACCTTACCACGATCTCTTCCAGGCTAGGCCGCTTTCAATAGTTCCAATCTTCTAATGTCATTTCAGCATTGATCAGTAGACGTTTTATTGCTACATCATCATCATCATCATCTCAGCCTATTGCAGTCCACTGCTGGACGTAGGCCTCCCCCAAAGAGCGCCAAAGAGCACGATCGCCAGCTTTTTTCATCCATCCACTGCCAGCCATCTTCCTAAGGTCGTCGGTCCATCGAACTGGGGGGCGTCCTACACTACGTAGCCTATTCGTGGTCTCCACTCGACAACCCGTTAACTCCACCTTTCATCGGTTCTGCGACAGATGTGGCCAGACCACTGCCACTTAAGCTTGCTACATTTTTGGACTAAGTCCGTTACTTTAGTCCTCTGCCTGATGATCTCGTTTCGGATTTTATCCTTTAACGAAATCCCAAGCATCGACCTTTCCATAGCTCACTGAGTGACATGTAGTCGGTGGGCCAGCTTAACTATCATATTCCACGTTTCAGCTCCGTAGGTCATCACCGGTAGGTATTGCTGCATGTATTATTCTAATAACTATTTCCTTGTAAAAGTAGACGTATTTCTGCCAAAAACACGTTTACGTGCAAGTTACGTTTCATATATTTTGATTATTAGGTCAACTATTATCCCATCCTTACCTGCAAAATATCTATTGAAAGTCTTAATTCAGATATGTCGATGGTGTCAATCTTTAAATGAGAATATCACAAGCAAATTAAGCATCTAAGCTCTATTGGGCTGTTCCAGTTTGAAGAGAAGCTGATTATACAGTCACACGCGCGCGGCGCGGGGCCGCGCTCGCTCATCGCCTACCCATTGAAACGGGAATACTAATCGAGGACTCGAGAATGTTTGAACTACGATAAGATACATTTGATTTTAGGTCCTAGGAGCACAGTGGCGGCAGCGCTTTGGCTTTGGTATCGATTACTAAAGTTAAGCAACCAACGCCGCGGTTGTGGGTAACCGTTCTAACCACATTTAGTGACAATTATCACGAGCATCTCCGTGCTTCGGAAGGCACGTTAAAAGTTGGTTCCGGCTGATATCGCTTGATATTAGTTGTAAAGCCTAGTTAGAGGCCTTATGACGGCTTGGTTACATCTGATAGTAAGGTTTATTCACTGGCCTTACTACACTCCTCCGCCAAGCCGCTTTGGGCCCGCGTGGTGGAGTACCTATAGCCCAAACCACCCCATAATAGTTGAGGTGAGGCTTGTGCCCTGCAGTGGGACGTTTATAGGCATACAGATACATTTGATTTGCACATCAAGTGCTAATATAACCGTTAATGACGAATATTTGTCATAATGAATGGCTGTTAAGTTACTCTGATAACATTTGTATGTTACATGGGTTGAAAATAAAATACCATTACTATCATGTCACGATTGCAAAAATACAGGAATGTTATGCTTTATTGTCTTGTACTTTTGTAAAAGTCGTAATTTAAAAAGAAAGACTTAGGTCGTTTTTACCACAAATAGTAACTCAAAATAAATGAATTACTACAACCAAAAACCACAAAATAGAAAAAATACGCTATACGTAATTTGTGCAAAAACACTGTAATAGATTAATATCACAATATTATTACAATGGTCTCTTTTCAGCTATATTTTTTAAAATTTCATCACCGATATATATTTAAACATTTTACTTGAATGATTCAAAAGTTTCAAAACTGAATTTCGGTAAAAGACGTCACATTCCGCATAAAATTAGTCACCAGGGCTAGCATGCGCGCATCGGTTATTTTATCGATAGACAAGACAAATTTTGTCTTCGAAGATATTTGTCGTTTTCCCTAATTACAGACGTCTCGAATCCTTTTTCTTATTATTTTCAGGGTCTCCCGTTCTTCGTAGCTACTTATTTTTACGTTATAACCCGGCATTGCATGATATTTTGGTTTTTTCTTTGTCCGTCGAACGTCAAAAGTCGATAAAATGCCACGACAAAATTTTATCGTGTTGCGCATGCTAGCCCTGCTGAGCAGTGCACTAGAATTAATACCATGCAACTGTTTTATTCTGTGAAACGATAAGCTTAAGTTTCGTTTTTATATTTGCATTTATAATACCTAGTAATATTGTAAAGTTTCCAAAAGTATGTACATGATTTGATACACCAACATCATTAAATTCTTTTCCGTATCATTATTACCTGCACCACAAAATATATCTGCACATGGAAAGCAGACCCACGCAATATTATTGAATATACCGAAACATAAATATTCCTTGTCAGCATACCCTCAATAATAGCAATAAACGATCCGATATAAGTGGCCATCTTCATATTAAATAACCAAGAACTCCCCTACTCGGATTTAACGAGCCAAATCAATTTTCAACTTTACGTTAAAGTGATAAAGTTTATATTTCGATGACGATACGCCACACCTGCATGTTTTCGTATGTCCCAAATAACAGGACCGTCCCTAAAGGGTCTCAGTTTATGGTCACCCTAAATAATGACGTCATGATTCACCGAGATGTATGTTATAAATGCAAATAACTATAATAAATACAGTCAACATAAAGGCAGTAAGAATGTTTATATAAAATGTGATACTAAATATAAAGATACTTCATATTCATTTTATCATAAAACTTTTTAAACTATTTTGTTGCATTTTTAAACATAATCATTACACTCTCACGGGATTTCATGCAACTACATGCCTAAAACGATTTGTTTTTTGTCCCGACGCGTCTTACTATACTGTCCTCCACCTGAAGGTTGTCTGGAAGAGATCGCTTCTAGCGATAAGACCGCCTAAATTGTACCATTCTCAATGTATTTTTTTTCTGTGTACTGTTTGTTGTGTGTGGTGTGTAATAAAGAGTATCTGTCTCTCTATCTACATAAAAAGTTTCCATAACATAATTATCAATATTAAAAACCTAACTATAACTTACGTGTTTCTGCATATCACTAGCTCGTTATTGATTTATGGAGAAATTTCTGTTCAATCAAATTCAAGTTTAACATGAAGACTTAAAGTCAATCTGTCAAGTTCCATACGACCCACGCCGGGAATCAAACCCAATACCCGTGTCCCGTAATTCCCGTACTCCTGGATCGCTGTCGCCTGTCAGACTCAATCACACCCGTGTCATCCATCAGTGATGTATTGATCAAGAAGATAAGTATCGGTAAAAATATATACAGCTCTTAAGCTGTAAAAATAATAATAATAAAACGTTTATTTCAGATCCACTATCAAGATCCATACAGTGGTGTGTTAGTAACAATATACTTAAGAACTAAGTTAGTATCATAGGATGGTTAAAACTAATTTTATTAAACAAAAAAACCTGATCCTGGATCCGTGTATATGGTTACGAATCCAGTGCTTAAAGATAGGACATGCTGGCTTATCTTTAGTAACCAACAGGATGCTGTTGGCGCTCTCCCGTATCCTAGCAAGCATCGAAGCCGTTCGTTTACGGATGATAGCGTAGAAGTGATCCACACGCGCTTCCGCGAACATAGACGAAGCACTGCAGAACCTTGGTAGCCCCATCAGCATCCTGAAGGCATTATTGTACTGAACCCTGAGAGCGTTATAGGTCTTTTGCGTATAGTCGCACAACAGGCTGCAGGTGTAAAATGTTTGATAAAAGGCCTTGAAGAGGGTAATTTTGACATCTCTTGTGCACCTCGCAAACCTGCGAGCCAGCATGTTGCATCGGACCGCTAACGCCCTCCTCTCTCGTTCGATGTCACAGTCATCCGACAGGTTTTCAATGTGTCCAAGGTATTTAAATTGAGTAACCCTCTCCATTACAACATTAAGAAGTTTCACTGGAGGTACAGGAATCGGTTTTTTATTTCCGTACCGATGTGAGTTTTAAACTCCTACTAAAATGCATTAGTATAAGTAAGGCCCTCTTGCGCATCTTAGGATTAGCGAATTTAATCCCGAACTATCCACTGACACATCATTCTATTTAGCTGTCAGTGTCAGGTTGTATGACGATGACAGGGACAGAATGATGTCCTAATCTCGTTCTAAACTAATCCAGTTGTGCACAAGTCTACCTATCTGTGCAAAAAACAAAATAATTGGATTTTTACACTGTCATTATCAAAATTTTATTAACATTGACATTTATTTAATTGTTAAATAAAATAAATGGTTCAATGGAAAACAAAATTTGTTCACTTTCATGGGCTAAGCTACCACCTAAGGGGTTTTCCGTTATTTCATTAACACGTTGTAGACATATTTGCTGTGACAACCCTACATTGAGCCCACCTATACCACAAAACAATCCCTTCTCGAGTAATTTACATTGCGGACTGGCTAAATCAATTACCGTCCGTCCCGGCCGTAGCTCAGTTGTCCTTCTGGCCACAATATATATACACATAGCAGTCCCACTAATGCAAGTTTAGATCAGCTATGAACACCGGTTCTTTAGGCTAATTTGTATGTGCGAAAAAATCAATTCTCACCATTAAACGCAAGTGCGATGAAATTAAAACCAGTGATCTTAATAAAACATGATAAACTTAATTTAGTAGATTATGATGCCGAGACGACTTGCCTGTTATTACGATTTGCGATTTTTTTTTTCAATTTCAAAAATTTTCATTTTTCAATATTAAGAGGTTAACCCTAACGATAGCCACCCGAGTGTAAGTCTTTGTTTTTAAACTATATTTTAGGTTAGATAGTCCAAGGCTGTTTGCACAGCGTGCTATGTCAAATCAGAAAAGAGGAGATCCGTACACAATTAAAAGTCGCTGACATAACCTGATGGATTAGCAAGCTGAAGTGGTAGTTGAATGGGCACACAGCTCGTAAAACTGACGGCTGATGGAGCACAAAAGTTCTAGAATGGAGGCCACGTACCAGCAAGCGCAACGTAGGACGTCCGCCCACAAGGTGAACAGACAACCTGGTAAAGGTTGCAGAAAGCCGCAGGATGCAGGCCGCTTCCAAGTTTCAAACGGAAAAAAATGGAAGTCATTTGGGGAGGGTTATGTTTGACGGTGGACGTCCAGTAACTAATGATGAATATACCTAGTTTCGGTACAGCTTTAGCTTAAATAAACTGTGCCAAAAGCCTCGGCACGCAAACGTCACATCCTGTCAGCAGTTTTCATTGCCAAAATTAAGCGTACCTACTGAATGTACCTCGTCTGTGGCGCGTCTGCGCGGGACGTCCACAATTAGCCGGAACAAAGACGCCATTGTTCCTGAAGGAGCCATTCCGAAGGGGATTGACGGACAGACGACTGGAGAGTATTAATAATATTAATTTTAGTGTGTTATCAATTATGTCATCTTAATGTCTTTGGTAACAAATTGCAATGGCGTGAGGAACATGAACGAACTCCAGTGCTACAATAATACAGATTTGCGGAAATAAATAAGTGAACAATTTTTCCATTACGCATAATTTCTCTTTCAGGTTTGGGTTCAGGAATTCAGAAAAATCACGTGTGTTGTATGGGAGCCCCCTTAAATATTTATTGCATTCTATTTTTTAGTATTTGTTGTTATAGCGGCAACAGAAATACACCATCTGTGAAAATTTCAACTCTCTAACTATCACGGTTCATGGGATACAGCCTGGTGACAGACGGACAGACAGACAGACAGACGGACAGCGGAGCCTTAGTAAAAGGGTCCCGCCGTTTTACCCTTTGGGTACGAAACCCTAAAAAATAACTTGCTGTACACAACACACAAGTTTATTTTCTGAATTCCTGAACCCAAACCTGAAATTGTACGTAGTCAAAATAATACAATTAATTAAAATGTGTTATCAAAAATATTACGTAAGTAATTATTACTTTTTAGAAACTAGGAGTTAGACACTTTTAACGGTAGCCGTCAAATAATTTAGTCTTTATCATTATATTTATCATTCCTTGCTAGTATATTTAGGTCCTATTTTACAATATACGGATAAGTTCCGTACCGATAGGCTAGTTGTTACTTATTCTTATGGTGGGGCTTCACCTGCGTCTTATGTCGTTAATTAGTGCTCTATTTGACGTAATACGCAGGTGTGGCCGGTCTATGTGCAATAATTTGCTTCAATAACATTAGACGTTAGGCGATAGCTCGGACGGCGGTAACTTTTGACACATCAAAGGGATTAAGCGGGCGTCTAGTGCGTTGCTGTGGCTACACCTACTACACTAAACATGTCAAAACACGGTCACATTCAAAGACTCTTTGTGAAATATATATGTTGTTAAAGTGCATAGTTATTAAGTTAAGATGGAGTAGACAAAATGAGAAAAGTATTGAGTTCTTGAAAGCGTTTTTTTATTTATTTTAAAGACACACTCACAGATCACACGCTAACTACGTCGCTAGACGCTAGAATCAAACGTCAAATAAAGATGGCCACGCACTTAGCGGGTAGCTTAATGCTTTAATTTAGTTAACGCTAATCATGCCGTTATTTAAACGTTAGGCGTCACGCAGGTGAAGCCCCAGCATTAGGGTAAACACTATTTTTGCGTCTCACAACCTTCAAATAGCCACTACATATTTTTATCTACGTATCTATTTGGTACTTTAACCGTACATTGTGAACAAACCCTTAGTACCTACCTACCTTTCGTATTTCCTAATTCTCGGTGTTGCTTTGTTCGGTAAGTTAATAATAACAGTGTTTCCAAATTCCAGCCGATGTGCCCCAGTGATGCCCTGGCAGCTGGGCCCTGAAGAATTCATTTAGGCTTTATGTGCCTAGCTCGCGCTCCCGCCTACGCTGCGAGGCGGGAGCGGTAGGGTGACCAAAGCCCTCAGATTTAACCAGGACAGTAAGACATGAACGCAAAGAGTTCTGGATTCGATTTCTGATCTATATATTTTTGATCAATTTAGAAATCTAACTAGAATGCTATCTGCCGCACATTTATTAATAAGTGACTGGGTGTGACGACATGGACATCGTTTATTTCAATGTTGTGCTACAACAAGTAGTAAAGAAAATTCATATTTATATGCTTAAGTAAAAATACGCTTATGTAATTTTGTGTGAGAAGTATTATAAGATATATTTTTTACACTATTTATTTATTTTGGATTGATGTTTAGAGAGTTCAATGACTCCCATATAGAACTACGGCTCATACTGTCGAATGCTTTGCTGTAGTCAATAAAACCTAGGGAATGCCCTTACGCAAGCCCTTAAACTAAAACGGCAATGGGCCGGTCATGTGTCAACAAGATACAAAGACGATAGATGGACAGCAAAAACTACAAAATGGAAAGGGCCAGAAGGGAAAAGAAGAATAGGCAGACCGAAGAGAAGGTGGGCTGACGACTTAATAGATACAGCGGGATACGACTGGCAGAATACTGCAAGGGACAGAGACAAATGGAAGAAACTGGAGAAGGCCTTAACCCGTGGAGGGGCCCATATCTAAGGGAAAAACTTAAATTAAATAATTAAAAAATATCATAATATATGCACTAACAAACTCTAAAAACTAAATTTATTTATAGACAATAAAGGCTTTTTTATTATTTTATTTATTTATTTTAAATTTATTTTTTTAATTATAACTTTTCTCGCATTTTTGGTCACCCTATTCGCGGTACCTAGGGACCGAATCGACCTAAAAGCCTCACCGTTGGTACCCTCGTTCGTCCGATGAGATTAGACAGCTCCTCCTTGAACAAACAGCCAAGTTTACAGAGGACCAGCCAGCTACCTCGAGGGACGACAGTCTACACGCAGTATGGTTCACTTCTTCCAATAAACATTGACCATGATACGATACGACGTGACGTTAATACACTTTACCTGGCTGATGAATTCTATGAGTCATCGTATCCATATCGCCGACACAAAACGCGAATCATTATGTGGACGAATACTGGTGATACGCAATTACAACTCGCCACTTTGTATGATACGATACGATACGTGACATTCCATCATAGCTAGTCGGCTTTCGTCCGATTCAAAGGATCTCCTTTGAATCTCTCTCATCTGAGAGAAAGAGATACGATTCGGTTTTATTCTGAAATCGATCGTTGTGATTTTTTAAAATAATATTGTGATTGACAAAGCACGCACTAAATTTAATAAATTAAATTTACTAGATACAACCATACTAATTGTTTAACACCAAAATTATTGTCTACTTTCAGTTTATTTGTAAAGTAACTATTCCCTATAATATATGTATAGTGCCCCTCACATTGGTCCTTTTAGCCGGATCAATGAGCAGCTTGTCACTTGGTTTTAAGGAGCGTTCTTTTATAATTTTGTACACCTGTATTATTATGAAATATTATTTGGTTTGGTTGGTTTGGCAGCGTCCAATAAGAGTTGCTTGCGCAGCGGCATTAACTTAACGCTGATTGGACACTGCCACGGTGTCGACGCTCGAAAGACGCTAGTGAGGGGGAGGCCTTACCTTTAAACTGAATGACGTCACAAAAGTTTTCAAACAAAAAAAAGTATGTATCTGATTTTATATTACAACTCGTCCGAAATTACGTTATCAAACATTTGTGCACCTGCAATATCGAAGTCTAGCGTGAGGTGTAAAACGGCACTGTGAATCGAATATCATTTTTTTGGTCCTGGTTTTGGTGGATCGCTCTTCGATGGACCAGTCGGCGCATCTTTCGGCGCTTCTGGAGCGTCATTCTGCTGGGGCTTATTCGGCGCGTTGCCTGGTGGTGTAACGTTCTGTTCTTCTTCATCTTCATCTAACTGCTTTTTCGTCCTATTTCCTTTCCTTTCACTTGAATCCGTAACCGACGATACTATTTTATTCTTAGAGTTCATATGATCAGTGTGAAGCTGAATCAAATGCTCTACAATATACGTAACATCAATGTTCTTCTTCATGAAGTAAGTGTAATAGATGAAGTGGGTGTGGGCCGTATTATCTTTTACTGTATTATTCATGTAGGTGTGTCCCACTTTCATCTCGAACAATATAGTCTCAAGGCGGCAGTATATGAACGCGATTCGGTAGCTGAAATGTGAAAATTATGACAATTATTGCAACTGTTTAGAGCTGAACCGGTAGCTGTTGTCGTGGAACTCGTGCATCGTAAGAAGAACACACACATCCCTGCATGCTATGAATTTGTCCAGTGTCTATAAATAAAGGAAGGCTCAAACAGTTACTTTGTTTTTGAGTTTACCACAGGTTGCCGAAATTCATAATACAAAGTCGAAATAACATTTGACTAGATCTAACAAACAGGATATTTTCACTAAGCAACAATTGTCATGTCTATCACTGATGGAATAAACGTTTAGTCGAATGGACTGAAGACAATATTTAACACTTAGATTATATTTTCTTTATGTGTATTAGAAATAGCATTTACGAGTATTCTTATAATTGGATTCTGTTATGTACTTAATAAATTAATTAAGGGTTGCCAAATAAAATAAACAAGTTAGTTTGTAACTATCTTTAACCGTACACCAAGGCTAAGTTCATATGACCGCGCGGCATCGCTAATGCCATCGACAATGTAACGAACGACGAACTATTCTATATTGTCTTCAGCTCGGGGTGTTCTGGTACCGTTGTTGTTACTGATTTCTATAAGTGCTTTAGCTACTTACCTTAGCAGCAGAGCAATTGGGATGTTGTCTAATATTACTTATTTTACCTAACTACGCAGATCCTCCAAGGTTTAATCCTGTAGCTAAAGCTAGATGTTTTTGTTATCAAACAGGAGTATCTCTCACTTGATATCCGCTGAGTACTTGTCAATAACGCCCTGCAGGTCCCTCATGCGGTACTGGGTGAGGTAGATCTGCTGCTGCAGCATGTCTACTATCCGCTCTTTGACGTCTTTGGTCTCTGGCACGTTTGGGAAGTAATAAGATGTCTGTCTGAGAGCTGGCTTATTTTTGGGAACCTAGTAGAAAAAACTTATGTTAGAGCATCATATTGACTGCAACTAGCAGCACGAATGTTGAACGCTAGAAGGCGAAAGATGCGCAGATGAGCATTACAATTACGTGATTAGCTAGTCGTGCGACGCGCCTGCATCGCCGGCAATGATTGGTTGGTAGCTCCGCGCACACGCGTCTCTGATACGATGATACGATGACGCAAAGCGATCCCCACTCTTTTCCCCAGCTCTCAGCATCCGTGCCCCTAGTTGAAGTAAGAGTGCTTAGACTTTACAGTCACTATCACTGCCCTGCCATAAAAGCTAAATAATGGACTTATCGTGACCGCCTCATGTACATACGTGATATACTATAAATTGTAGAATTTTTTAACTATTTTTTGTTGTTTCTGTTTAGAGTATTATGTAAAAACGCATCGCTTGTTTAATGTCATGGTTAGGGGTGCAAAAGTCAGAACACTTTAATCAAAAAGTAAATGCCTAGCTAGAACCAAAAAGGTTTTTGAATGGAGGCCACGTACCGGTAAGCGCAGCATGGGACGACCATCCACAAGGTTGACAGACCTATAACTGACCGTAGGATCTTAGTCCTTGTTGGCAATTTGAACCTCTGGCTTGCGCGGGCGCATGCTGTTAGAAATGTACCTTAAGACTAAGGTTTGTTTTCGCGCGTCATTGTGACTATTAATGCATTGAATTTTTCAGTTCAAGGTTGCATAGAGATAGTGCGTGCGTAATTTCAACCGACTTCAAAAACAGGAGGAGGTTCTCAATTCAACTGAATGTTGTTTTTTATGAATGAGACAAGATTGTCCACGCGTACTATTTTTTAACAGATAGTAATAAATCAATATGAAAAAAATGAGTTTGTTTTTTATGTAGATCTATTTAGTTACTGATTCGGAGTGGTCCCTGAAAAATTGGCACTACCTTGCAATGTAACCCTGTATAGGATCCCCTACTGTTAGCTGCTAGATGATGCCTCAGATACTTACCGCAGGGCCTGGAATCTTCGCCTGATGCTGCTGCTGGTTCATCTTAAGTTTGTCCGCTTGCCTGCGTGTTCCGTTGCGTCCAAAATCTCCCTCCTCGTCTTCCTCATTCAAACCTACCGTCTAAGCAGCAAGAATATAATTAAGAAAGTAATTATTTTGCTTTAAATTACCGCTCAGTTACGCCGGCGTTGGGAACCCCAATGACAACACCTGTTACCCACAATCTGACAAAGACAAATGTTAGATTCCTTCGATGGTGTAGTTGATTTAGATGTTAATTATAAAGCGGACTGTATAATTATATGTGGGAAACGGAACGTAACTGGAAGGAAGTATGTAGAAGGTGTGTGAGCGAGAAGAAAGATTTGAATTGGATAAAGGTAAGATGGCGGAGTGTAAAGAAGTTAGGCGGTGAGAATTTGTTTTAAGAAATATACACAGATTCAAGGGATACAGTCCTTTTATTTCTTGCCCGATCCCTCATATATGATATATTTCAATACGAAGGGCAACATACAGTGACCGCACACTTTAAAGTTTAAAGATTGAGAAGTGAGTGTTCGGCCGAGCGTCGGTGTTCGCTCGTAAACCGAACGTTGCTCGTTGTTGTTCGCCGCCGTTCACCGCTCCTCGTTCACAGTCCCCGGTGGTACGATGCCCGTGCGTGGACAACAAGCAAATGCAAAGAGCATCGCCATTCTCCCTCAAATTGCATGCGAAACAGATGAATGCAAAAGTAAGTACCCAACACCGACATAAAACTAACATTAAACATGCATGTAAGCAGTGTTAGTTACTGTTCACAATCTTGCGAGTTAGATTATAATCTAACGGTTTTTACAATTTTACAAAGACATATTATGATGTAAAAGAATAGCCGAGGATCACAAGCAAAGTGGTTGTTTAAAATTAAAAATAAATAAAGGAACGCACGTCAAACATGTTCATGGTATATCTGATGCCATCCTCAAAATGCTTTGTCATTTCCTCGTCCGGTGTATCTGGGAGGGACGAGCCGCTCCGCCCCTGCATTCTCTGGGTGAGCAGAAGCTTCAGTTGTTTGTCTTCATCGTCGAAGTCTTTATCGCCGAGCTGAATCATTGACGCAAAAGCTGCGGCGATGCCTACAACGAACGCCAGATGACACAAAAAATAATCAGCCTAGAGTGGCGAATTAACATCCTGAGAGCCGTCTCAGCTCAGCTAGACTTTTTACAAAAGACCAATTTCATGATCATCATCATTCTGAGCCGGCGGATGTCCACTGCTGAACATAGGCCTCCCCCAGTGGCTTCCAGATTAGCCGATCGCGCGCGGCCTGCATCCAGTGGCTTCCTGAAACCTTTACCAGGTCGTCTGTCCACCTTGTAGGTGGACGTCCCACGCTGCGCTTGCCGGTACGTGACGTTAAGTCCAATTTAGAAAAGACTAATTGCAAATTGACCCAAACCGGGAATGACATTTTGCGTTCAAGGGGATTTAAATACAGGGTGTTAGGAAAATAGTATATGAAGCTGAAACTAGCCTATGTCAACATATATGCATAAAAGTAGTATAGTGAAGTCAATTTGTTTTTAATTTTTTTTCATCTTACAATCTCATAAAATTTTTTTTTGCATCCAATTATTTGAAGATAAATAACACTTGAAAAAAATCATCGACCTCAGGTGGGACTCGAACCCACGTCCCATCGCATACCGGGCGAGTGCTTTGACCACTAAGCTACCGAGGACGTCACGTGACAAGATGAAATTTCTCAAGTGTTTTTTCTCGCTGTCAAAGCCAGCGTATTCTGATCAATGTTGTAGCTATATGTATAGCTGAGTAGTATACTACCGTCAACACCCTATAGAAATATTTTTACAAATATTTGACTATTGGTTAAGATCAGAAATGCTTAAACATTGTAAATTTTTGTTTTTAGCAATTCCATGCAAGGTTTAATTGAAGATAAATAACACTTGAAAAAAATCATCGACCTCAGGTGGGACTCGAACCCACGTCCCATCGCATACCGGGCGAGTGCTTTGACCACTAAGCTACCGAGGACGTCACGTGACAAGATGAAATTTCTCAAGTGTTTTTTCTCGCTGTCAAAGCCAGCGTATTCTGATCAATGTTGTAGCTATATGTATAGCTGAGTAGTATACTACCGTCAACACCCTATAGAAATATTTTTACAAATATTTGACTATTGGTTAAGATCAGAAATGCTTAAACATTGTAAATTTTTGTTTTTAGCAATTCCATGCAAGGTTTAATTGAAGATAAATAACACTTGAAAAAAAATCATCGACCTCAGGTGGGACTCGAACCCACGTCCCATCGCATACCGGGCGAGTGCTTTGACCACTAAGCTACCGAGGACGTCACGTGACAAGATGAAATTTCTCAAGTGTTTTTTCTCGCTGTCAAAGCCAGCGTATTCTGATCAATGTTGTAGCTATATGTATAGCTGAGTAGTATACTACCGTCAACACCCTATAGAAATATTTTTACAAATATTTGACTATTGGTTAAGATCAGAAATGCTTAAACATTGTAAATTTTTGTTTTTAGCAATTCCATGCAAGGTTTAATTGAA
The DNA here is from genome assembly GCA_950371115.1 of Anania fuscalis. Classification (NCBI taxonomy): domain Eukaryota; kingdom Metazoa; phylum Arthropoda; class Insecta; order Lepidoptera; family Crambidae; genus Anania; species Anania fuscalis. Next base: position 16,327,107 of record OX493342.1, read on the forward strand.
GATAAATAACACTTGAAAAAAATCATCGACCTCAGGTGGGACTCGAACCCACGTCCCATCGCATACCGGGCGAGTGCTTTGACCACTAAGCTACCGAGGACGTCACGTGACAAGATGAAATTTCTCAAGTGTTTTTTCTCGCTGTCAAAGCCAGCGTATTCTGATCAATGTTGTAGCTATATGTATAGCTGAGTAGTATACTACCGTCAACACCCTATAGAAATATTTTTACAAATATTTGACTATTGGTTAAGATCAGAAATGCTTAAACATTGTAAATTTTTGTTTTTAGCAATTCCATGCAAGGTTTAATTGAAGATAAATAACACTTGAAAAAAATCATCGACCTCAGGTGGGACTCGAACCCACGTCCCATCGCATACCGGGCGAGTGCTTTGACCACTAAGCTACCGAGGACGTCACGTGACAAGATGAAATTTCTCAAGTGTTTTTTCTCGCTGTCAAAGCCAGCGTATTCTGATCAATGTTGTAGCTATATGTATAGCTGAGTAGTATACTACCGTCAACACCCTATAGAAATATTTTTACAAATATTTGACTATTGGTTAAGATCAGAAATGCTTAAACATTGTAAATTTTTGTTTTTAGCAATTCCATGCAAGGTTTAATTGAAGATAAATAACACTTGAAAAAAATCATCGACCTCAGGTGGGACTCGAACCCACGTCCCATCGCATACCGGGCGAGTGCTTTGACCACTAAGCTACCGAGGACGTCACGTGACAAGATGAAATTTCTCAAGTGTTTTTTCTCGCTGTCAAAAAAAAAACACTTGAAGCATACAAGCATTTCTGATCTTAACCAATAGTCAAATATTTGTAAAAATATTTCTATAGGGTGTTGACGGTAGTATACTACTCAGCTATACATATAGCTACAACATTGATCAGAATACGCTGGCTTTGACAGCGAGAAAAAACACTTGAGAAATTTCATCTTGTCACGTGACGTCCTCGGTAGCTCTTAGTGGTCAAAGCACTCGCCCGGTATGCGATGGGACGTGGGTTCGAGTCCCACCTGAGGTCGATGATTTTTTTCAAGTGTTATTTATCTTCAATTAAACCTTGCATGGAATTGCTAAAAACAAAAATTTACAATGTTTAAGCATTTCTGATCTTAACCAATAGTCAAATATTTGTAAAAATATTTCTATAGGGTGTTGACGGTAGTATACTACTCAGCTATACATATAGCTACAACATTGATCAGAATACGCTGGCTTTGACAGCGAGAAAAAACACTTGAGAAATTTCATCTTGTCACGTGACGTCCTCGGTAGCTTAGTGGTCAAAGCACTCGCCCGGTATGCGATGGGACGTGGGTTCGAGTCCCACCTGAGGTCGATGATTTTTTTCAAGTGTTATTTATCTTCAATTAAACCTTGCATGGAATTGCTAAAAACAAAAATTTACAATGTTTAAGCATTTCTGATCTTAACCAATAGTCAAATATTTGTAAAAATATTTCTATAGGGTGTTGACGGTAGTATACTACTCAGCTATACATATAGCTACAACATTGATCAGAATACGCTGGCTTTGACAGCGAGAAAAAACACTTGAGAAATTTCATCTTGTCACGTGACGTCCTCGGTAGCTTAGTGGTCAAAGCACTCGCCCGGTATGCGATGGGACGTGGGTTCGAGTCCCACCTGAGGTCGATGATTTTTTCAAGTGTTATTTATCTTCAATTAAACCTTGCATGGAATTGCTAAAAACAAAAATTTACAATGTTTAAGCATTTCTGATCTTAACCAATAGTCAAATATTTGTAAAAATATTTCTATAGGGTGTTGACGGTAGTATACTACTCAGCTATACATATAGCTACAACATTGATCAGAATACGCTGGCTTTGACAGCGAGAAAAAACACTTGAGAAATTTCATCTTGTCACGTGACGTCCTCGGTAGCTTAGTGGTCAAAGCACTCGCCCGGTATGCGATGGGACGTGGGTTCGAGTCCCACCTGAGGTCGATGATTTTTTTCAAGTGTTATTTATCTTCAATTAAACCTTGCATGGAATTGCTAAAAACAAAAATTTACAATGTTTAAGCATTTCTGATCTTAACCAATAGTCAAATATTTGTAAAAATATTTCTATAGGGTGTTGACGGTAGTATACTACTCAGCTATACATATAGCTACAACATTGATCAGAATACGCTGGCTTTGACAGCGAGAAAAAACACTTGAGAAATTTCATCTTGTCACGTGACGTCCTCGGTAGCTTAGTGGTCAAAGCACTCGCCCGGTATGCGATGGGACGTGGGTTCGAGTCCCACCTGAGGTCGATGATTTTTTTCAAGTGTTATTTATCTTCAATTAAACCTTGCATGGAATTGCTAAAAACAAAAATTTACAATCCAATTATTTATTAAAATATTTTGTTCAAAAATGATCATTTGTCTTCACCATAGTATATTATTTATACATAATATGTTGAACATTATGCATAAATAATAATAAATAAATAAATCGACGGTACCACACGTGCACACTACTCTACCAGGACCCGAGACAATTTATTAAATGGTACCCGACCGGGAATCAACACCAGGGCCCTAACCATGAACTGTTAAAACAATCACAAATCTGTCAAACATTATCATTTCTGTCAAATTTTGTATGAAATGACGTACCTAAATTGACAGATTTGACAACTTTGAGATTGTTTTAAGAGTTCATGATTAGGGGGCTGAACCTCAGTAATGGCGATATGGGACGCCAAGTCCTTAGTCCGACGTGCTAGCCTTTCGGCTACGGAGATAGTCAAATAAAACCACTCCACTAGCCTGGTAATTGGGCAATAGGACTTACTGCTAACATTATAAGACATAACTAATTGTCGACATTGTAATTTGTAAAGGATGTGTGGATGTTTGTCACTCAATCACGCGTAAACGGCAGTACGGATTTGGATGAAATTTTGCTCAATATATGATGTGGATGAACAATATAGGATCATTTTTATCCCGGTTAAATTAATGTTCCTGTGAGGTATATGTCAAACCAAGCATCCTCTAGTTCCCACAAACGAAGTTGCCGGCATATTAACTGGTAAAGCAATAATAATTATTAATATTTAATACAATCCACGAGCGAAGCAAGCGCGAAAAAAAATGTAAATGCTACAAGCTACAATGTTTCTTCTTATACTGCCGTTCTGTTGAACTAATTAACAGGAAAAATTATACTTACACAGCACAAAGAGCCGCCACATAGCTGCTGTGCCGGAGCACGGTGGACTTACATTTTGTTAATTATCATTAAACTGTTAATAGCAGCAGTATAACTCGTTATCGGGCTATTTCGAATTTCACGCCATTATTTTGAGCTGCGGATCGGGCGATAGGCTTTAATAAATTAATGAAGATGATAGGCCACGGACCACGGTTGCCTTATGCACCTTACTGTGGTCTCCCAAGACACGAGCCAATTTAGGAAAGTCATTTTCTGAATTGACTGGGAATCAAACTAGGAATCGGTCCAGGCTCTTTGCATTTGCATGCTCTCTTTTTGACTAAACCTTACTGTCAGATGTTATCAAGCCGCCTTAAGGCCTCTGACTAGGCTTCACGACCAATATCAAGCGATATTGGCCGGGACCAACTTTTAACGTGCCTTCCGAAGCACGGATAAATGTCACTAAATATGGTCGGAATGGTCACCCATCCACTCACGCCTGCGGCGTTGGTTGCTTAACTTTAGTAATCGATACCAAAGCGCTGCCGCCACTGAGCTACGAGCACCTCAATTGACAATTGTGATTTGAAAAAATCTCTTAATTAGACGTTAAATAAAATGCGATTTTAAAATAAAACTTAATTATTTAATTACTAAAAGTGTGACAACAATAATCATGAAAGGCACTTGTAACTAAAAGTAAGGAGTGCTGGACTCTTTTTGAATTCTTTGTTATTCATCTTTAGGATTTGTGACAACCGCAGTCTATAGAATAAACTCTTTAGGTAGATGACCGGGAAGCATGGGCAGGGAGCTTTGAACGATTCTGCCGTAGAGTAGGCCCGGCCCTTCAGTCTTAACATAAAGTTACCATTTAAGAAGTTGTTTTGCAAGTATACTTCCAGGTCCTTCTCTAACTCCTGGATAAACAACATCAAGTTCTGGTCTGGAATCAGAGTGTTCGTTGTTTGCTCATACTTGTATTTAGAGTATCGCTCCAGTGACGAATCGTGGTCCTCATTTTCTGGTTTTCTATGTGTGTTCGGTAGTGTACACCTGGTATGCTTCTCCAGGCATTTGTTAAGCAAAAATACACTGATCGCTTTCATTTGGTTTTTACTCGGTAAGCTTAAGTCTTTGTAATCTGACATCGCTAGGGGTAAACTTAACCAACCTGTTTTTAAAGGAGTGATGAATTTGTCAGTTACAACTTTCGGGTCGATTATAGACAATCTGCTTAGATAGTCAAAAAATACTCCATTCAACACCTCCGAACAGTATCTATACTTAGGTGTTCGTAGAATATTAAGGAAAAACTTACGACGATATTCTGTTACTAGCCTCCACGGTATTAAATCCCCCGACCTATGATTTTTTTTGGAAACAGAATAAAAAAAATTGGACATCACATTAAAGTTAATGTTTTTAGTATAAAAATTGGGGTAATTTTCTAATTTAAAATCTTCGCCGAGCATCAGTAACGACTTGATCGCTATTCGGAAGTCTGATATACAGTCCACATCGTCCGTAATGTCCACATTGTTTTTGTACAGTCTTAAGTCTCGAAAGTAGCTCAGCGCTTCCATTAAATAATTTATTTGTGCTTCAGAACCGACAAACGGGCTTTTAAGTTTACGATGGTGTGGAGCGTTTGAAGAATGGGTGAAGTCAATAAGGTTGCTCATGATCATCAAAAAACGTACGGTGCCTAACGCCGCTTCGTCCATCACATCAAACTCTATGTAAGCGGATATTCCAGCGGCAACTGTCTCGTTGAATGTATTCATTACAACAGAATACGTTTTTTCATTACTACTGGAACACCTTACATTCTCCTCAGACAATTTAGGCGCAAGTCTTAGTTTTTTTTTGCTATCGTGATTATAAAAGTCTACGATGTCCTGCCATTTAGCAACTGTATTACGAAAATGAAATTCGTATTCCATGAAGCAGTTGTGAACTTTTTTTATCAAATACGTGGGATCTAATGTGTAGTATATATGTTTTTTGTCGACTAAAAAGAATGGTTTTTCTATGCTCACAGGTGTATTTGGAGGTTCTGTTAAGGTGGCGATAATATCAGAGCTCCAGTTAGAGATGCAAAGTCGAGTTTTGAGGCCTATATACAGCAACTCTCTGATGGTTTTCTGGAACCACAAGGAAATCATTAAACTGTCCGCCTTAGAAAACAGAGCGTAGTCTATCGCAAGTGTCCAGGGTTCGTAAATTCCTCGCGCATAAATAACTACGGCACTACTCGACGGTACACGGTTCTGATGCCTGTAGCTTTCACAAAAACCATAGATTCTATCATCTTTGATGTGATAGAAAAGGTGCGGCTTGACGTCCACAAAGCCAATTAATACGTAACACTGCTTTTCTAAATCTGACATACAGTCAACTTTGGCTTTGAGCGTTCTGTATAGATTTAAATGGTTTGTCTCAATCGATAACATAAATGTTCGTGCTAATGCTTTTCTGTCCGGGAGGTTCAGAGGTTTTTGTAATCCTAAATAGCTGGCGGGACTAATGTAGTAGAATTTGAGGCAAAATAAAAGAAATTCCAATTCGTTTTTACTCTCAGAGAATTTTAGACTGATAAAGGCTTGTTTTTTAACTATTTTTGCGACATCAGGACCGAGCAATGTATCACAGAGTTCGTCAAAAGTATCTTTTGGGTTCTTAGGCGGCGCAGAGCCGTTCACCGTTTCCCGTTTTTTGGTTGTCTTTGAAGTTAAATCCTTTGGTGGTTGGCACTGCGTACTTTTGTGAAGCATGACAACAGTGTCGACGCTGGTGGGGGGGAGGTTTATGCAGGGGAGGGCGTCTTTTGTCAGTTTCTTGAGGCTTCTTGGGTAGAAGCAGTCGTTGGAGAAGTGTTCCTCGCAAACGTAATAGTTGCCGGTTAGCTTCGCACCATCCCGACCTATCAGCTTCATCCATCTTATTGCCCTGTAACAATGAAATTGTGTAAGCTGATAACGTTCTAAAACATTAATTTAATGCCTAAATATATTTAAGACTTCGTACGCATTTTCTGGTAGTAAAAGTATACCGAAAATATGCATTTCGTTTTCATAAACACTTTTTGTGGACTGTCAAAGTCGGTAGGGGTGAACCGTTTTGAAGACAACGTCGGACAAAATATGGAGAAAAGCGGTTATTTGGGTTTTAGTAATCAACAGCTGCTTACAACAACAAAACAATTTTCTCAACCGATTTCCAACTTAAGGTCGAACGTATAGAGTTGAAAATCAATCAAGAAAATTAGACGCTTTCATCGCGTTTTTCATTTGGTTGACAAGATGAAATGGAAGACTGACAGTTTTATTTCTTTGAAGGATGAGGCTACTAAATATTATACATACTTAATGTTGTGTAATTGGGATACTTTTTTAAATTAAATTACTTATTGAAATCATCAATCTAGACGAGTTGTTCGTTAATAATGGAACAGAAACAATGTATGAATATCTTAAGCTTTTTCTGCGTAGCTAACATAAATGATTTAAATACATTAATTATTATTAGTATGAATGAAATTGAAAAATCTTATTTGTCTTATAACACATTGGAGTAATACCAATAATTGTGTTTATATAATGTTGACATATTTAATATTAGAAGATATCCATCAAATAATTATGCCACACGTTAAGGTAGGGGAAGGGGGGGAGGTGGATCGACCTAGTGTGACTTTGTGTGACAAGACCCGGGGTGGGGGTCAAAAATTGTGACGTTGAATATGGATGGCCCCTTACTTTTAAAATTGTTTACTACATACCTAATCGTTTTTCGGAAAATTGAAGTTTGAAATTGTGTAAACATTTAAGACAAGGGCCAAGGGTAAGATTACCCGGTTTGGCTCAATTCGTGATAACAAAGAAAACTAACTTTTCTTCCTATGGAAATTTAATTGCCTAGTAGTCACTCACTTTGCAACATTGATGATTAGTATGTCGCCTTGCACACACATATATATATATATTTTAGATTGGTTGGTAAAGCACTCGCCCGGCTTGCGATGGGACGTCGGTTCGAGTCCCACCTGAGGTCGATGTTTTTTTTTCAAGTGTTATTTATCTACAATAAAATTATACCTATTGTCCTCCATTTATTTATGTATATTCTTTCGGAGGGGTTAATTCTATTTAGTTTTGAGGCACGTCCTCATATGGACAAACATAAATTGTTTGAGAAATAAGAAACTTTTTGTAGAATTAGAATTGTCTGTCCTTGAACTAGAACAAATAAATATAATGGTTCTGAAATGAGCGGAAACAAAATAATATTCTTTTAAATGTTTTTCTTGAAACGGCTCAACCGGTTCTTAACCCTTTTGCTTGCGGTTAGCAAGTTACTCGTAATATAACCTATAAAAAGCTGAACTAACTGACTGATCTATCCACGCGTTATAGTCCTTAGGCCTATTTTTTCTTAAATATATAAGATACCATACAGCAAAAACTGATTAAAAATATTTTTGACGAGTATTAATACCTACTCGCAAACCGTACATATTCAAACGAGCTATCTCGTCACCTATCCTATACAGGGGATAAGGGACTTTCATACATATACATATTGTTATACCGGCAACAGAAATACATCATCTGTGAAAATTTCAACTCTCTAGCTATCACGGTTCATGAGATACAGCCTGGTGACAGACAGACGGACAGCAGAGCCATAGTAATAGGGTCCCGTTTTACCCTTTGGGTACGGAACCCTAAATAAGAAGTAAAGTCACAGACAAAAGCTTGTCATACCGCATACGTAACGTAATGCAGCCCAGCCCTGCATGAAATTTGGTTAGTCTCAGTAATAATAAATCATTCAAACGATCATACATCATACTGAAATGATCTTGTAATTTGAAGATAGATCATAGATTGGCTTATTTAAGTATTTAAATATATTGCACATCGCAAAGACATTTGCCCCTTGCGGGATTCGAATCCGCGACCGCGGAGAAATAACTCTCGGAACGGACTGTAAAAGTACCTACGTACAATTGCAATTACTTAATCTTAGTAATTGAGCGTACGAAATAAATTACAACAAATTATCTTAATTTGCTGTCAGTCTTAAAGAAGCCTGCACTTTAGGTACGGAAAACACCACACGCCCGATAAACGGATAATGCTTGTTGCAATTAATGTATTATTTTGCTTTTTTATCAAATTACCAGCGACTATCGTTGAACTTATGTTTAATTAAATTAGCATGTTAATATAATTTCAATAAATAAGGCATTATACATTTTTCTGTTAATGATTATTGAAATGACAAACGATTGTAAGTAATTAAATACTGCACTTGCACAGGTACATTTATCTTGTAATGTAAGTAAACAGACATACTGTTTAAAAAGAGGCTAACAATTAAAAAGTGATGATTAGTGAGCGAGTTTCTTGCGCTGCTTCTTCTCGGCGCTAGCCCACAATATTGTACCGAAGCAGTTGTAAGGTAAAAAAATAATTGGGAATTTGGGATGCGTAGGTGTAAAAAACCTTAGTTTAAGTCCTAATTGCAAAAATAAATTGATTTTACTATCGGTTAATTTATTGGAACAAATAAAAACGATAAATGACACACGCAGCTAAATGTAGGTACAACTTAAATTCGAAACGAAAACGAAACTCAACTGCAGCTACCCCCTCCCGCTCCACGCCCCGCGCCCGCACCCCTGAGCAGTGACGTAATGTCTGTTGGCGGAATTGGCGGGCGAGGAGCGAGACGTGGGCGATGCATAACGAACTAAGGCGCGCGTCCGCCATTTTACATCAAATAAAATAAAAGTTTCTTACGTGACAGGATCCGTTGGAATTCTATAGAACTTGAGAGTGTTTTCGTACGATGTGTTTGAGCAGCCGTCGACGAAGCACCTACACCGCGTCATGTTTTGACTGCAATTTTGACGTGGCGGTGACGTGCGCAGGCGCGATCGACCTCCCCGCGCGGCGGCTCGGTCCGTACTGCTAGTAGCAGCCGCCTGCCGAGAAATATTGGTAGCGTTGTGGGACATTTGCCGAGGTGAGGTCGGCAGGGGTTTGACGCGAGTAGGCTACTGATTTAAATGGGCGTCGATTCTGAAGTAAAATATGAATTATAATTATTTTCAGCGGCCCGCTTATTAAATGAAAGGAAATTTAGTAGTTGGGACAATTTTATTGATTACCTTTTGCTTCTTCATGACATTATACAAAATTATACCTACATATTTGTTTTTAATTGTAATTAAGATACCTAAATAAAATTTGGAAATTTAATATTTTTAAATTGTAATTGATTTTACTTAAGTCTTTATCATATTAATTTATTAAATATAAACTCCGAGCATAGCCCTTTCCATAGCTCGCTGAGCGACTTTAAATCTGTGGACCAGCCCTATCGTGAGTGTCCACGTTTCAGCTCCGTATGTCATGACGGTCTTAAGACTTTGTGGAATGGGCGACGTAAATACTCGACGTAATTTCCCATATGCTGCCCAGCCTAACTGTATTCTTCTACTGGCCTCTCTCTCGAAGTTGTTTCTGCCTAACTAAATTTGCCCGAGGTAGACATATTCCTCAACAACCTCGAGATCACTGCCTTGCACTGCAATCGGTTCCGGAATGATGTGGTCGTTGAATATAACCTTGGTTTTGTCCAGGTTCATCCGCAGACCGATGCGTTGAGAAGAATCAGCAAGGCCGTTCAGCATGGATTGTAGATCCTGCAACGTTTCGGCCACGATGACGATGTCGTCCGCAAATCGCAAGTGTGAGATGTATTCACCGTTGATGTTGATGCCTTGTCCTTTGCAGTCCAGCATTTTAAACACATCCTCCAAGGCATTTGTGAACAATTTGGGGGATATAACATCCCCTTGTCTCACACCTCGATGTAAGGGGATATGTTTAGTTTGATGGTTCTGTACTTGGACGGCCATTGTAGCTCGGATCGGATCCGAAATGAGGTAATCCGACAAAAAACTAAAGTCATCGACATAGTCCATCGAATTAGCAAGCTGAAGTGGCAGTGGGCCGGCCATATTTGACGCAGAACCGATAACCGCTGGGGTAAACGCGTTCTTGAGTGAAGACCGCATGTCGGCTAGCGTTGTGTGGGACGCCCTCAGACTAGATGGAGTGACGATCTTCGCAAGGTTGCTGGCAGGAGCTGGATGAGAGTAGCCGTGGATCGTGCACAGTGGCGTTTAATTGGAGAGGCCTATGTCCAGCAGCGGACTAGTGTTGGCTGATGATGATGATGATGAATATATATAAGAGAATAGGACACTCCTTAAAACCATGTGATCAGCTGGTCATCTATAACAACTTTTCCTATGGGGTCAACATCGAAATCGAAATTTTTATTTTCAGTTGCTCCATACATTATCATCAAAATAAGCGAGTAAGACTAAATAAATAAATAAATTCTTTATTCAACTATTAAGTATGGTGCGTGCGTGCGTGCGTGCGTGCGTGCGTGCGTGCGTGCGTGTGTGTGTGTGTGTGTGTGTGTGTGTGTGTGTGTTTCAGGATTTCGATTTCCCTTAAAAAGAGTAACTACATACTACTATAAGTTGTACCAATGAAACCAATTTATTTCTGTGAATAAGCACGAATTGAGCACTTTATCCGTCCCAGTTATTATTATTTTATCATAAAAATCATTGGAGGAAATATTTTGGGCTAACGCCGAGAAGAAGCATCGTAACAAACGCGATCACTCTCGTAAAAATGATTATAAATCAATTACATTGATGGAGCATCGAGTATTTTTTCACAATTTCGACGTTCTATTCATAGTTGTTGTATTAACATAATACGTGTAATGTGGTCAAAAAAATGAAAAAAAGGTTAATATAAATAATTCTACTTTAAATCCGCCCTAAAAATCTAATTCTCAAACCAACCAATTCAGCAATCACTACACCCCACCCAACCCTTCGCATGCCGCCGGGGAACGTAAGCGACCAAGGGGTGTTGCCCCCCCCTCACCCCCTAGCGCCCGGCCGGAGGGGCGAGCGAAAATAGCTAGCCTCGCTCACTGCCAAGGTCAATCGATCGGTCCTTTTGTACATTACACATGTACGATTTTTATAGCGAGCGACATCGATCGACACGGACTTGTAGATAGAACGCGTGACTTATTTTAATTTTTTGTTTCGATGAAACGGCTTGGAACAGTTTAAGCTTTGATTCTTTAGTCGTCCTACCTAACCTAAGGACCTATGTTGTTTTGTTTCCATAGTTATTGTTGTTCAGACTCTGTTTTGTTAGCAAACTACTGAATTAATTAAACCAGCATTGATTTCACGTGATCTAGCTGGATGATTCATTGCAAAGATTTATCATTAAAGACATTAGCGAATGTTTGATTGTGCTTGAGGAAGCTTGATAAGTGGAATAGAGAGAACACAGGTCACCAGATATTATGTTATGATGAGTTACTTAAGTGTTTTTTTTTAAAGAAAATCACATGCAAGAATTACAAATAAATTCAGCCACAAGCGTCGTCACATTTACTATTCTAGTGTTAATATTAAACTCTTCAAGAGTAACAAAGAACAGCGCCTACCTAAGCAATCTTTAAGAGTGGCTGCACTCTGCTGACCAACCTATTTTCGTTTATGAAATACATTTTTTTGGCATTAAGGGTGATTCAAGGGCTATCTATGTTATCATCATCATCATCCACAGTTCGTATACACCCGCTGTAAGGTATAACTGGGGGGTAAGCATGAACTCTTAAACCAATCTCAAATCTGTCATCTTGTCAAATCTGTCAAATTTCGCACGTAATGACGTACGAAATTGACAGATTTGAGATTGTTTTTAGAGTTCATGGTTAACCCGCTGGTTTGTTGAGTCTTGGTCTCAACTCTGAAGTGTGAGTGACAAATGACAATAGTGGCTCTAATTACCTAATCGAAAACATACAAAAAGACAAGATACTTATCCATTTATTCTATACAAGTTATTTGACATTGACTCTGATTGCACAGTGCCAGGAAGGGTGATTTAGACCCAGGGGCGACATGAGAGGGTTATTACGCCCTCATTACCCACTCGCTCGTAAACACTCCTTGTCCTTATTCAAGGGCTGGCAAATTAAATGTCATTCGTTATATTTTCATAGCCTGATTAACTAAGTAAAATCTCAGCTAATTTCTTGCCTCTTTGTCAAGGTTGAAGATGGGATCATGACATGACATTAAAATGTGTACGTCATTGTCTGGTAGATACCTGGTTTTTGATGTTAATAATCTCTTATTATTATTCATTGCACGAACCATTTATTTAGGCGATTTATTTTATAAACATGGCGCGGGTTGGTCAATTGGAGAAATTTTGGGGAATCGATTAGGAACACAGAACAAACATAGATACAATCAAACATTCACTTTTATTTACGTAGGTACTGTAGAGGTTTATAGCGAAGCGAGTAAAACCTCTACGTCTACCAAGGTATGTTCGAAATATAAAAGTTGCTTTTGAATATTTTTGAGTGACGCGGAGAAAATACAATGAATTATGCTAGGATGCTACAATGAATTATATACGATAAAAGTTGTAAAATAATCAAAAAGAAGTAATTTAAATAAATTCTATTGATAAACAGAAAATAATAATAATGTAAAGAAATATTGAAAGCAGCCAGCAGAACTACATGTCTTAGATTAAATTAATTTTAAACAAATAAAGATTCTGATTCTGATTAAATTGTACTATCATCATCATGTAATTTGACTTTGCTGAAAATATGTATGTTCGTATTTATTTTAATTCTTCATTATTTTGAAGTTGGTTAAATGTAAACAAGTACGTAACACTGGAATCTAGAAACTTATCCCGTAAATAGAAAAATACCTGTTACTATGTATTTGCTCGCAAACGTTTTAGCGAACAGAAACAGACCGCTTACAAGCCTAATTGAAGGATACGAATCGATACAGGACAAGCAAATCAGCTGATTGGTTGCTGTCCGGATCAGTTGGGCGACTGGTCGACGTTGCCGCTGCGTCGATAAACTAGTCTTCAAACCGATCCGAAGATGGGCCGAGCACCACTGCGCAGGTCAGGGTATCGACTCTGTAACTGAGGTTTCTCCGTAATCTAAATTGTACTCTAAATTATATTCTGTAAGGTTTATTTCTCTTTGGTTATTGTTCAATGTAATTCCGTTCGCGACAAGGTATTTTTAGTGTACCAACACAGAATTTTAGGGACTTAATTATAATATCAGGCTTGCTTAGAAATAGAAATAACTTTATTTTGTAAGATTTTTAATACTTGAAAAAAATCGTCCGCCTCAGGTGGGATCCGAACCCACGTCCATCGCATACCGGGCGAGTGCTTTGAACACTAAGCTACCGAGACGTTAGTCAACTCGACGAAATCTTTCAAGTGGTTCTCGCTGTCAAAGCCAGCGTATTTTCTAATCAATGTTGCGGTATATACTACTACCGTCAACACCCGATAGAAATATTTTTACAAATATTTAACTATTGGTAAAGATCAGAAATGCTTAAACAATTTAATTTTTTGTTTTTAGCAATTACCATGCTAGGATTATCTAAGATTTTTAATACTTGAAAAAAATCGTCCGCCTCAGGTGGGATCCGAACCCACGTCCATTGCATACCGGTAGTAAATCGCAAGTATTAAAAATCATAGATAATCCTAGCATGGTAATTGCTAAAACAAAAATTTTAACTTTATTTTGCTTTAAATGTGGTACACATACAGGTGATACTATAAATTGTTCCTCACATTTCACCAGACACTGGCATGCAAAAAGTTTTAGAAAAGATCGTTAAGAATTGAATTAATGATTACCATGTTAACAATAATTAATTAGAATAAGTCTTGTCAACAATACACACTAGATTATTACAATTAATTATCAGGCGATTAATTACATTATTAACATACATACAATACAAAAAAAAAAAAAAAACAATACAATAAACAATAATACAGTAAGAACTTATAGGATAGGGTCGCTTCCTTAATTCCATTAAACACACATAATGATTAAGATAAAAAACCTTATCTAGCGATTACAATAATATTCATAGATTCAGACTATTAGCTGTTCAAAGAGATAAAACGATGACATGTGTGACTCTTCGTGACTGTCCCAAGTCTGGTTCCGCTGTTCAAGTGCCTCGGAGATAAGATAGCACTCTAATCAAATGAAGTCATCAACATAAATCATGAAATGTAAAGTGCACATGTGCAGAACAATTTACTATTGATTGCACGGATATTACATCAAGTATGAACTTCAGATTTGAAATTGATGTTGATGTACATAGATAACATGTATAGCAACTCAAGTCTACAGACATACTACTCTGTCAAGAAAGTACCGGGAAAAGATTAATAATACACAAAATGTTAGTTATTCATCCAAATTTATTTTATCCCCTTCAAAGTAGAAGCTATACACTTACTCAAACGAATAACCCAATCATCAAAACATTTTTTAAACGCTTTTCCGGAATCGAGTTCAGTTTTCGCCGCGAATTCTCCTTTGTGTCTTGCGCTAAAATGGAAAACAGTTATGCCAATTATTAACAACAACAAAAAAAAATATATTTTTGAATTTGGAACCATAAACAAATCATCAATTCCCGAAACTTTTTTGACAGAATGAACATGCTGATGTTAAACATAGGCCCCCAGTGAGTAAAGCGACTGCTGTACGCAACAAAAGATTAGGCCTCTTGAAAATAGTAATTAACGGACTTTATAATTTGATAAATTGCCTAAATTGTACATATTTCTGTAAACATTAATTCTAACTTCCTTGTTTGGTGTGCAATAAAGAGTATCAATCTATTAGCTTCTTCCGGTAAATTAAATTTGAATAACAGAAACTAGTCGTGTTAAATACACGGCTGTTTAATTAAATATTAAATTGCTTCAATTGCTCATTTATTGTCAAACGTTTGGTAATTCTAATATATAATGTCATTCATTTATTACACATTACCTTCCGCAAACGAGACACCCACCGTAAAGGGTGAGTTTAAAAATCTTTTGGGAGATAACCGAAGGGGGTTACGTTTAGGTTTAATGAACAGTTTTGTAGAAGCTAGGGTTTCTGGAGAGTTAAACGTCAAAACAATCTTAAAGAAACAAATTCAGCACCGAATAACATTATTGAAATGGCAGCATAATAATGACGCAATCTCGAAGCAGTATTTACAACCGTAACTCATAGCGGACAAACAAGACGATAAATAAGATGCATAGCGCAGGCGAGAATCAAATTATGGCGCTCCTTGGATAATATTTATAACGATGGTGTTTCGATGCCAAGGAATAAATAATAGAGTGCAAAATATCATACGAGAAAAACCAGAAGTATGTGTTATGTTATCACAAAAAAAAAGAATGATGTTGAGGCGTTGTTCCACACCAACCGTAACCACGGAACAGTTAAAAAGCCGTAGTACCTACTTATCTAAGAATCAATTAAGAATTATGTTTAAACGTTATAAAAATTTATTTGAAATACACGAATATAACGATCGAATTCCTCTAATCTAGATCGTCTTTAGAGTTGTGTTTACCAAACCAATATTTTTTAAATCAAATTGACCAAAGGAAACCAAAAAATGGTTTGTGCAATATTTTTCGCACTTGAAGTAGCATCAGTATAGTGGGGCTTTGGGATACAGTATGTAATAATAATAACATGTATGGATGTAGGATTTATCACATTATGCGTAACACTCCCGTCTCGAGGCAGGCCAGCCATAAATTACGTCTGAAATTAATTTAGCAGCCGCCGCCGCAGTCAAGACGAATAAGGTTATCCTGAATTTACAAAATCACTTTGCAAGCGCGCAAAGATTGAACTTTAACGTCAAAGTTAAGTCACGTAATCGTCTTGTAGCAAACATTTTATCATTTCTATTAAGCGCTCGGTCTTTTGATTTTTGTATGATGTAACAAAAAAATATTCTTGCTTATGACCAGTATTCATGTCGGTTGAGTTTCTTCTATTCTTCATTATCCCATGCCATCTTCTAAAGCTGCGAGACGCCCAACTTTACCTTCAATTGGTCTGTAAATGAAATTTTAGGTATCCTTTCGTTATTTTTCCTTCTACGTTCCCCTCAATCTAATGATTGATCCTTACAATAATTATCATCTTATCGCATCAGGCCCCAGCATCATGCATCTTATATTTTTAATGATCAGCGGTAATATGCATCGCTTCGCTTGTGCTTCTACATAAGCAACATTTAAAATTACATCCCCTGTTCAATCCGTTCCCAATATTGCTATCGTCCAGTATGAAATGAACAATAGGTGTGGTGTGGTACTATATTCCAAGAGTCTAGCTCAGAAACGGGCATGACGCAACCAGTCACCGGAGTGACATTCCCTAGCCCTGAACCTGTCAGCTCGCGTCACGCCCTCTCGTAATCGTAAAAATAGCGGTGTCGTTGGCTGCCAGCTGCAGAACAATATGTCATCGGCACAAGCGGTAATCACCTGCGAATGATGGCGTGAGGCAACTACTGCTTTGGTATTGAAATTTTCCTCCAAATTGTATTTAGAAATGACTGAATTATTTTGCTGTAAATTGTGGTCATTGTCTCTTTAAGTGAAATATATTAAAAGTGGTGTAGGTACTTTAGACGTCGAGGTTAGCTTTAGTCAGAGATAATTGATTATGATGATTTTGGAAAACAACAACATCTTTTACGACACGAATAACTTGCTGAGACGTAAATTCATAAGCCATAGTACTGCAACAACTGCAGGTGCTTAATGTTAATAGGTTATTTATAATTACGAGAATTAGTAAGTAAGATTATAGTATCAGGCACTTCAAAAGATTTACACTGACCAGCAGTATACGTTTTATGTTAATGCATTTGTAATTCGAGGCTAAATTTTATACAAGTTAAATAAGTTTGTGATTTCGATCCGTAATAGCCTTATTCCCCTCACTAAAGATAAGAATTGATTAACTAATGCAAGTCTACTACATTGCTTTAAAAATCTCCAAAATTTTGAATATTTATATAAAACTGTACTAAATAATTATTTATAATTAGTGAGGAATAGTCATGTTAAATACATGGTAGGCTACGTGCCACCACACGAAACAGATAATAGTTATGAAACCAATAATACCCTAATAAGTAGACCAGATTCCTGATTATGGGTACCTTAACCGAACATACATATAGCAGTTGATTAGAAAAAAAAAGTACCTAGCGGTCGAGACCTAAGGGCTGGCGGGGTGCCAGCTGCGGTGACGTCAGAACGCGATAATGTTGCCAATGTGCGACTAAATTTAATGGAACATTGTTTGAAGGAACACGACGAGCTGTCACGTTGCCTGTCACCAGCAGGGCTGAATGCTGATTCATTTCTACATGTTACCAATGATTAAATGTAGATTTAATAAAGGCGGGCATTTGTCCGCGCTCCTTTGTTGCAGATGGTCTATAACGCGCATATAAATAGCCATATTCACTAAATATATATATGCTTTTTATTGCACACCAAACAAAGAACGAAGATACAAGAAAATACATCATCTGTAATGGTCTCAAATAAATAAATAAAATTCTTGTGTAATGAGTATGAGATACCAAACAATTAGATTTTTTTGAAGGGTCTTAGTCTACGTAGACCCCAGTCAAATCAGACAATTTCTCTAAGAATGCCTATATAATGGGATTAACCTTAGGCAGACAAATATGACTACAAATTATATTCGTATTAACAAAATATTTTATAGATAAGTATTTCAAATTTATTTACAATTACAATTAATTACAATTATTAATACTTACTAAATTTAATTACAATTACTAAGTCAAAAAAAAAAACATAAATTATAACAATGTCAGTGCCGGAGGGATTTATAGATTAAATTGAAAATATAGCATGTTTGCTGCAAAGTAACAAAGAAACAAATATGACTGACTCATCTATTAAAATAACTAACAGAATAAAGGAGTCAAATCTGATTCGTTTATATACAATAAAAAGTACCTAGTAAATCTAAGGAAAATACGTAATTGATCTCTCATTGTGAATTAAATCGCTATAGCTATAAAAAAAGACACGAGGACCTAAAGATGGGAGGAGTATGTAATCTTCAATATAGCGCGTCCCCAATAAAGAGGGCTTGGCTGAAAATCTGGAATCCGGAGCAGAATGCGAAAAGTCGAAATTACTTTCCTTTATAAATAGGCCTGAAAATTGAGAGGCCGTTCAACAATAAGTTTTTCGCAGTGTTGATTTTATTTGGTAATGGAATACTAGCTTTGCTGTTAATGATGGTGAAAATTTAGTTTATTTCTCTGTTGTAATGGAATTGTGGAAGTTACTTAGAGGAAGAGGGAGGGTGGGAAGCACAATTATGCAAATTTCAGCCTTAATTTCATGCTCTCGCCCCGGCAGCCGTCTACTCAGGATATACTCTACTCTAAATTAGGATAAAGAGATTAGATAACGTTATCCAGCAATAAAGCCAAATTAACTGAGGCATTAATTCACAATTTAATTGAGCCACTGAAAGTTGTGGATAATAAAACGGCGGTAAACATTACGACGAGTTTGAACCCTTTCTGGGCATGAGTTAGCGGGTGTCGTGAGAGGAACGTTATTTGGGCCCGAAATATTTCTGACTTCAAAAGAGTTTCTACGAATTTCGGTTCTGACAGAAAGATATTAACGTTGGTATTCTCGGCACATCCGAATATATTTAAATGGGCGGGGAAGAGCGTAATAAAACAAAGTCGTGTATGTGAATGCCGGGATGTTCATATTGTAAATACATTTTATAAATATTTAATAAATCTAGTATAGATATAAAACGAACAATTTGACGGTGATTTTAGTGATACAATCTTTAAGCTGGTTCGTTTGGTTACAAAAGGTAAATTAATTTCTTGTTCCCAATCAACTATAACATCTCGCCATCTCTGAGGTTCCGGGTTCGATCCCCGGTTGGGTCAATGTAGAAAAGTTCGTTTTATTGTGTTGTTCTATATTATCGGCTCGGGTCTGGGTGTTGTGGTACCGTCGTTGTTTCTGATTTCTATAACACAAATGCTTTAGCTACTTACCTTAGGATCAGAGGAATGTATGTGATGTTGTCCAATATTTATTATTTATTATTATAACGGAATTATTTCAGCATAAAATTTTCAAGTATTAAAAATAAGCAAGAAAGATGCATATTTCATGAACATTGTCCGAGGTAATTTTAATAACATTGACCTACCGGCCCTAAAAATGGCGTGATGTGGTGGTGACGTCCCGAGCGAAGGCGACGCCAGCGCCGCCCTGTCTGCAGAGCTCCGCACTAGCGGGCAACCGGCGCGCGCGCAGGCGTGTGGGTGAGGCGATCGTTAAATGGCAGGACATAAATCTTCGAGCGAACGCTGAATATTGTTTCAGCCTACCCTAAGCTGAGTGTCCATTTCTTGGTTTCTTAATTTGCGTTAAAGCAATGGTGGTTACATTATTGTGCCATATAAAACATAGGTAGGTGAATTTCAAATTCCTGTTTTTCACTTATTTCATTGTAATTTGGGACATGATGTCATTTAAGACATCGAAGATAGAGTATTAGAGCTGACCTTATCTCTGTGAATTATAAATAATAGATAACCATATTAGATCCATACTACCTAGTAGACGTAGTAGTTATTTGAGAAATATGCTGATATGCGGCTTGAAGAACATCATCATCATCATTTCAGCCATAAGACGTCGACTGCTGAACATAGGCCTCCCCCAGTGACTTCCAGATCGGCCTGTCGGAGGCGACCTGCATCCAGCGGCTTCCCGCAACCTTTACCAGGTCGTCTGTCTACCTTGTGAATAAAGAATCGTAGAGCAAGACTATTCTGTTTATGATCTCATGACCGACGGATCACATTAATAACTTCGGTTGCTAACCAACAACAAATTAAATTATTGGAATAAATTCAAAACGAAAACGATATCTCATAACAGAAAATAAGACAAATGTGTTTGCCAAATAAAACACAAGCCTGCCCAAATCTACAGACCTAGTGAGACTGAGAATTTTTATTTACGACCTTAATTCAATTGGAATTGGGTGTGAATTGGTTTGGGAGGATTGAGGAGGTGATGCAAGAGCCGATTATACTCATGTCAGAGAGACGGGTCCTGACATAGAGCGTGCCAAGCCGTCCGGCGCGGTGAGATCAGTCAGTAATACAGTTGACAACTGAAATCTTTTCAACAATCTTTTTTCTAAAAATCTACACATGTTTACTAACTATAATGACTCCTTAAAGATCATTCTGCAATCAACCCATTAATCAATCTAGCAGATCATACATAGTCAAGTAAGTCTCTAGCAACGTTATTAAAAAAGTTAAGCAATCTCTCTTAGATATCTCCTGGAAATCTCAAAATACTTATAGTTGTTCAACTAAGATAGTCATTGATGACTATCAAAGATCCAGAAGACACGAGAGACTTTTTCGTAACCTATTTATAAGCAAATAAAGAACATAAAGATAACAGAACATGCATGATTCCAGTTCCGTTCCAAGCAGCTGTTTCATTGCACTCTCTGACGCAAACAAAAGATCTTGACAAATTATCCCCAAAAATAACTAAGGTATACTCGTAAGTGCATTGACGCACGTGTTTTGCTTCTAAATTACTGGTTTACGCTTTTCAGTTTCATAATCTGGACAAATGTCAGTGATCCCGCGCACGAAGCCAAGTGTAATGTTTCTTGAGCGCGGCTAGATTGGTGGTGTCACAAAAGAAACTGATGTGGCAGGGCCATTCAATGGTTGTCGTGGTGGAGATAAATGATAATGAGCGGTGGTAGCTTAGCTATGGAGTCGGAGTCTTGCCTCATATCCATAAGTCATTATGTTCGATTTCCAGCAAGAATTTATATCTGTTACTCGAGGGAGAGGGAAAACATTTTAAGGACACCTGCACATTTAGATAACGCTGAATATGTAGCCAAAGCCATGTTCCAAAATCGCTTAGTTAAAGGCTATGGAAATCTTTGAGATATCTATAATAAGAGTTCACAGATTTTGACAGAGCTTTAAGGATCCATTCAGAAGTATTTCTGTCAGCTTAGACCTTAGAGCATTCATTGAATGCTCTAAGGCTTAGACACGTTACGTTCGGTCTTCTTTAAGGAGATTTCCCCACAAACAAGAAAAAGGCAATTGCTGGAATTTGTAAAAGTATTGGCTTATGATCTTAGGAAGTCTAAAACTGTGTATAAGACATTGAGTGTGTTAACATATATATCAATG
This sequence comes from Anania fuscalis, assembly GCA_950371115.1. Taxonomy (NCBI): domain Eukaryota; kingdom Metazoa; phylum Arthropoda; class Insecta; order Lepidoptera; family Crambidae; genus Anania; species Anania fuscalis. The sequence goes on from OX493342.1 coordinate 16,348,611, forward strand.
GTATAAGAGGGATATGTTGGTAATAATGCGAATGGTCTTTCTGTACTTTTCTACTTAAGGGATTGGCGGTGTCGCGGTGTCAGATAGTGATCTCTTGGCAGGACCCGCTCGGATTAATCCCGCCTAACTTCACACAACATTAAATCCTCGTGTTTGGCTTCTGCTCGCTCCAAAATATCTGTTTTTGCCGCTACATTAACATGTCGCAGCGGGAATCTTGCCGGTCGACCGCTAAATTACGACGAAATTGTTCTTAAAATTTTAAATTAAGATGACGTTTCTTCACATTTTCAGCTCAGTTACACTGATTTTCTGGCGTAAATTGTTGAGGTTTAAAAGACGAGGGTGAAAAGATCACATAATTAGTATCGAGACACAAAAAAACCGCAGATTAATACGTTCGAAGGGGCTGATCTCACCCAAGAGTAAAACGATTAATCTCGTCGCCTTTTATAGTTGTTTTTGCAGCGCCATTAGTTTTTGTCTGAGGCAGTTTATTACACGTGGCCGGTTATGCATTTTCTTGACTTTTTATTATATTTTTACGAGCGACCTCTGGGTGTGCACCGGTGCACTGCACTAATTTATGTAGCACAGATGAGCCCGAACGCTCTTTAAAAAGACCTTTTAATGTCTTTAGAAATTTACTGAGTCTATTTTATAGCTCGTAAATTAAATCAAACTCGTCAAACTGGCAGTAAAACTACAATCTTTTTGGGTACCTACACTAAAAGCGGACGTATCTGTATCGTAAATAACGCTGTTTATGTTGATGACACGTCGCAAAAGTGCAATAAAAATAGCGCGTACACTTTTAAAACGCCTCGCTACATATAGTCTTGCAGAACTTTATTATTATTATTACGTATTGAGAGAATGCTTGTAGTTCACATACTTATGAAACAAAGTTAATAAACTCATAAAAGGGAAATATAGTCGTAAACAAAAGTTACAAGAGTCTGCATTCATTTCCAGTTCTCCACGCTTTCTAAATGCTGCTAGCAACACGAAAAACGTTACATATTTTTTATTATTTAATTGTAATTGCAATTAACATTTTATTTGACTTCTAAATTTGGCCCTGAATGTTTTAAAATCCATGTACTGTTTCAAATTGCGCTATTTGTTTATGGGTGCTTTTATGGACTTGCTACTAAAGCAGGATACATCTGTACTAACAACAACTTTTTTGGATTATAATTACCGTCATTAAGACTTCTTTTAGACTATTGTCTACTTTAAAGTTTAGCGTTTAAGGGGCAAATTCCTTTAAAGCGTTTTTAAGTGTGACTAATTGTAGGCAATTGTAAAACACGTTCGAAGTAGATGCGCGGTACCGCTCCGTCACAATGAAATGGAGTATAGTGGGCCTGCTGTCCAATGTAGTATATTAATATTGGACAACATCACATACATTGCTCTGATCCTAAGATAAGTGGCGAAAGCACATGTGTTATAGAAATCAGAAACAACGACGGTACCACAACACCCAGACCCGAGCCAATATAGAAAAGTTCGTTTTCTACATTAACCCGACCGGGGATCGAACCCGGAACCTCAGAGATGGCGGCGCCATTTAAAGTCCAGCGTGCTTGCCTCTCGTATTAATAGTGCATTCTAACTGGTACTAAAAAACCTGTATGTATGATATCCTCGGAAAGTACGATTGAAGCGGCCCAATTAATTTTAATTCCTGTTTTATTTTATAGGCTGGTGATGAGAAATAACGCAACGCCGCAGCGGCGTAACGAACTCAGTTGATACTGAGTTGAGACGGTGGGAGGAGGGCGATGTAAGCTCCAAGCCGTCGAGACTCGAGATGGTGGTTGTGCTTGGGTTTTCAAGTATGTTGTAGCAACCTATGAATCATCGCACAGTATTAGTAGTTGTTCCCACTTGATAAAAACTCAGTATTCATACAGCAGCCGATCACAGCCGGTTCAGGCACGGAATCGTTAAACTCCGTGGGTTCAGGGTTATCTAAGTCCACTTAGTAAATTCTTGTCAATTTTCCTAGAAAACTTAACTTTTTTTTAAACTACTTAAAACTCAGAAAATCAGGACAAGCCTTTTGCATGCACTTCAACTGTGGCCCCACTCCGTCTCGAATTTGTTACGCGGTGTTCGTTAGCGGTGGCTATTTTTATGACTTTAACTATTATAATTAGTTTTACGAGCATCACTAAAACAATATTAGACTTAGTTGGTGGTGCAGCCATCAGAAGTCGAGATTCTTGTAATTTACCATTTTAATATTTAATTTTGTAGATTACTGCTTCTAAGGGCAAACGTGGTCTCGTAAGTTGGTTACAACTCAATTTAAATTCAAAGTAGTGTTGATTGGTTTATTTGTACCTGGGATCATTAATATAGGATGGTGGAAACATGTCACATTGTTTTAAATAAAATTGCATTCATAAAAAATACGTATAAATGTATGGGTGTTTTACTTATTCACGCTAAAAAATGCTGAATGGATTTAAATTAAATTTTGCACACATTAGAATATGATCTGGATTATCCAGATCATATTCACTGCCACAATGCCTGAAGAGCAAGGTGTTTGATCAGTGCGTCCTACCGGTGATGACCTACGGAGCTGAAACGTGGGATATGACAGTAAAGCTGGCCCACTGACTTCACGACACTCAGAGCTATGGAAACGTCGATGCTTGGGATTTCGTTAAGGGAAAAAATCCGAAACGAGATCATCACGAAAAAGACCAAAGTAAAGGACATATTCCAAAAATGTAGCAAGCTTAAGTGGCTGTGGGCTAACCAAATTTGTCGCAGAACCGATGAAAGGTGAAGTAAACGGGTTCTCGAGTGGAGACCACGCCTTGGGAAAGGTAGTGTAGGCCGACCCCCAGCCCGATGGACCGATGACCTAAGGAAGATGGCTGGCAGTGGCTGGATGAAAAAAAGCGGGAGATCGTGCTCTCTGGTGTTTTTTGGGGGAGGCTTACGTCCAGGAGTGGACTGCAATAGGCAGAATAGAAAAATATAGGTACTTTTTATCCCGATTAATATACCTATACCATAGGAACATTATAGGATAAATTTTATCCTGTGGTATATTGAATAAACTAAAGACGATGCGAGCGAAGTCGCGGGCAAAAGCTAGTTCTTAATAAATGAATGTATCACGTAAATAAATTATTTTAAATTAAATAAAAATATACGAGAGACGTAGTCTCGAGAGTTTAATGAAGAGTTTTACTGGCCCAAAATGCGCGCACATACTTCATCAATACCATACAAATGTAATGACTTATTATTGTCTCGCTTTGAAGTCTCCCCCCTTAATTTAATGTATTCCAAATAAATAAATTCTGCTCGCATGTACAGTCAACAGCACGTCGACCTACCCAAAAAGTCAAAAAATCTCCAATAGATTGTCAACTTTAAGCCTGACCTATAGAGTCATTTTCAAATGAGAAAATTTGACATTTTGTGGTAGGTCGACGAGCTGTTGTCCGTACACACGACATGGAATGTAAGCCGTATTTACGAATGACATTGCGCCTTTTTCTTTGTTCTTAGTATGTTTCCCCTTCCTTTTCATGTTAGGTGCTGCGATGTCAAACATTTTAGGTATTTTACCCGTGAATTTCAAAGATTTCTTTGTGTTTCAGCAAAATTATTAAACTCCAAACAGACTCCTGTCTTCTGCTTCGTGTAGATTCTTCTATAGTCGCTTTATTAAGTGGGTTAATTCATAGATTTAAGATCGATTAATGCGTACAAGTAATATTCGGGCAATAAAATTGTAAGTTGGACACAAAGCCTAAACCAAGACACATCCTTCGCTGCACGAAATAAACACAAATGTTATCTTTTTCAAGAAAAAAAAAACGAATACTCGTCGCAGTCCCGGACCGGGAAATTTTTCCAGTCGACAGATCACTTCGCCCAGTAGACCCTACACGAGAATAAGGTTATGGACGCCAATCATAACCTAGCAAAAAGCGGAGCTTTGTGAGGGCTCGCATAGGTTTTCTACTTGACTTTTCTTGTGAAATATGCTTCGAACCTGTCTCCAGCAACGTCGTTTTTGTCACACAAGGTTTCACAAGAACGAATAACAATACATTTGAAGCTAGGCAACCACAGAAAAATGGCCGACGCCAATTAAGTTTTGTTATCAGCAATTTTAAAAATCTTTTAAAAATAAATAACACTTGAAAAAAATCATCGACCTCAGGTGGGACTCGAACCCACGTCCCATCGCAAGCCGGGCGAGTGCTTTACCAACTAAGCTACCGAGGACGTCACGTGACAAGATGAAATTCCTCAAGTGTTTTTTGTCGTGGGTTCGAGTCCCACGTGAGGTCGATGATTTTCTTCAAGTGTTATTTATCTTCAATTAAACCTTGCATGGAATTGCTAAAAACAAAAATTTACAATCTTTTAAAAAATCGGTTTTAATATATTGATTGAAAATACTGTTTAATTATCTTCATAATCATTTTTAAATAAGCGATGACGTTAGCAATACTAACTCTGTGGCGTTAGTAATCAAACATTTTGGTAACTCTTTGGTTTTCTAACAGATTACGTTAGTAGAACAATAATGTAAGGCAATGAATAGCAAATTGTCATTTTTTTTAATTGTTATATTTTATTTTATTTTACAGATAACACATTATCATATAAATTTAAATTACTATGTTAAAGCACAAATCAGTAGGCGTGATAGTTTTTCCGTAAAGTATACCACAAAAATGCTCAGGTTGTGGGACAGTGTAGGTCTCGCTTCGCTCGCCCTGATAATTCTAAGACATCATTGATTAAAATCTGAGACCTTATTTTAGGCCCGATAGTCCAGTACATTATCATTTATTCGAAGAATCTGATTTTTGTGTGCTTCAAAACCAATAAAAACCATTGACTTGTGTCAATCATAGTTTCCGTTGTTAATATTTTTTCAAAGCATTGACGTTTATTAGATTTACACTCAGATTTAACGATACATTATCTATAGGAGTTTTTTCACTTCCATCTTTTTTAGAAATATCTCCCACTTAAGTAATTACGTTAATATACTGAGTTTGGCTTTACTGACCTATTCTCTTATGATCTGGGTGAATTTTAAGGTTTGAAAATTCACCAGATAAATCCAATTTTAAAGAACGATCTATTTGCGGTGTCTAACAGGTCTCCCTAGTCTGAGGCCTCCGGCATTTTCGTCGGACGAAATAATTAAATTTCGCGAAGGCAGCCACTTTGCGCAAACGGCAAACGTCGCGCGATTAAACACGGCTTCCGAGGCTTTCCTATTAATCAAGGAGCAAGTAATGAAATAATGCCTAGTTCTTTGATTTCTAGCAGGCTCTGCTTAACAAAAGTATGGTAAGTTAGCTTAAGGAAACAGTCGATAGATAGATACAAAGAAGTAACAATTGATGTTAAAAGAAAGATGTACAATTTAGACGGTTTTATCGCGATCTCTTCCACTTTTAATATTATTTTTTTACGTCTTTCTTTCGTCGTCTTTTTTTGACCGACTGTTTTTTTACGCTATTTTTCCGACTTTTGGTTTGCTATGTCTTCGAGCTTCGCTCAATGTAAAATTTTAAACCGATTTTATTTTTGTACAACTTAATTTACAGGTTGTCCCATATAAAACAACCCTTAAAGGTGTCAAATAGGGGATGGAATCGGTGTACAGATTTTTTTTTTGTATGTTTGACTTAACGATTAGGTAGATTTAAAAAAAAACTAAGTTGTTATAAAAAAAGATAAACCTAATATCTTAAATCCCAAAACGATTATTGACTCAAACATTCTACATCTTACCTACAGTATTAACATTGTCAATATTATTGCCTTGTGTGCTCAATTCGCGCTTTACACATTTGTCAAATACAGCACTTCCAGTGCAGACGGTTTCAGTAACATCTTTTGATCTGATCCTAAGGTAAGTAGCTAAAGCACTTGTGTTATAGCAATCAGAAACACCGACGGTACCACAACACCCAGACCCAAGCCAATATAGAAATGTTCGTTTTCTCCATAGACCCGACCCCCCGGGATCGAACCCGCAACCTCAGAGATTGTGGCATTTAAAGTCCGGCGTGCTCGCCTCTCGGCTACGGAGGTCGAAATAATTATATATGTCTCCATTTGATAACTTGTGAAATGCGTTTAATAATTCAAGAGGACAAGCCCTCCCTGCCTTCTTGTTCAACAATGGCAGAAGATTACCCTGTCTTCTGGCTGTGTCGGGAAATTGCGTTTTGTGAAAAGGAAAGTTGATGAATGTGTCAGACTAAGCCGGTGTTGCAAGCTAATGCTTATTACTTTTTACAAATGAAAATCTTAGGGACCGGCTCTTGTGTTTAGTGGCTTAAGATTCTAAGGAAATTTCTGCTTGTAATTTGAAAAACTCATTGTTGAGTGTCCAATTAAAGCGAGCAAGTTAATTCCTTGCTTTTAAGGGTATGACAGTGGGTGTGTTGATGGCGCATATTTATATTTATTTGATCGTGTTTCTATGGATAATCAAAATAAAGATGAAAAAACATATGACGAAATAACGTTATTCCTTATTTGGCTAAATAATTATGGCAATGATAATAAAGATGAAGGTCGTTGGCATTCGTCGTGTAATTACGATAAATTTTAGCTTATAACCGCTCAGAAAACATTGCGAGCGACAATTTTCTAGAACCCAAAATAAATCGTGAGATTACCCCAAAATAAACCATAATTTTCAGGAAACTCCCGAAATTAGCTGCGGCGATGGCGAATTTATCTTATCTCTATTATCTGGTTATTAGCAATAGTCGTAGGATATATATATATATATATAAATTGTAAAACAGCGTTTTTTTTTCAAATTAGGATCGGTCGTTTTTAAACTTGTAAATACTGTCTTATTCAGAGTGCATTTGCTATTCCGGGACTAAGGTTAAACCACTGTATAATCGTACAAAAATCAGTGGTTTAACCTTAGTCCTGGACTAATAAATGTACTCTGAATAAGACAGCCAGAGATTACCTCATATAAGCATACCCACACTGACAATAACAACTTACCTATTCAGAACGTAATTACAAAATGCTTGTATGTAGATAATTAGAGGTTCAAGGTTGTAACTATTATCTAATAAATGATCTCGTCTCAATGTTGCGTGGTTCCTCCTACTAAACAATTGTATAGTTATCAGTCAATTTGCGTGCGCTCGCCCGAGCCATCAGAACATCTCCTGATAACCGCCTTTCATTAGGTGGCCCTGACCACCGCCATAGTACTATGAGCACCTTTAATTCCTCCACTTAAGGTCGATTTTCGTGCCTTCGTGCAAGGGTGGATCGGTCATCGAACCTCATCAATCAGGGTCCTACCACGAGCCAATGAAAACAGCAAACACACACTCGCTTCGATATGGAAAATATAATAATGTAGTCATAATAAGAAGGTTAGTTAAACAAAATCCTATTGAACTTTGTGACTCGTACTCAAACTGTATTAAATATTGCATTTTAAAGGGAAAGAAATAATGTTTTACCAATACTGTTTATAGCTAACAATACAGTGCCAGTGTAGTGAACGAACAAAAGTAGCTGGCATTGCCCGACGGAAAAGCTACTGAAGCTGAAGTGGCAGAGGACGGGGCACATAGCAGAGAACTGACGGCCGATGGGGCAGAAAGGTTCGGAATGAAGGACACGTACCGGCTCGCGCAGAGTGGGACGTCCACCCACAAGGTAGACAGACGACCTGATAAAGGTTGCAGAAAGCCGCTGGATGCAGGTCGCTTCCAACCGGCCGATCTGGACACTGACCTGAGGTCACTGGGGGAGGCCTATGTTCAGCAGTGGACGTCCTGTGGCTGAAATGATGATGAATACAGTGCCATTTGTTTTTTTGAACCGACATCAAACAAAAAAGGAGTAGGTTTAGCTTCAGCTTTGTGCAAAGTTTGATTTACTCCTTACGTAGCATGAAGATCTAAAACATCCTGATGGGTTTGCTGCTGGTTACAATGGGAACATTATTTTACGTTATTATGGTCTAAATTATACCTGCTCTTTGATTCGGAACCCTTAAAAAACTAATGGACAACTGATAATTCATGTGACACCATTGCATTGATGCTACGTAGATTTTCGGTTGTAATTTTTTTATCAAACTTGAAAACTTCTAATAGCTGGATAAATGAGTTTCTGGGGAAGTCAACCAACCAGAAGGCTTGTTTGGATTGATTGGAACCGCATTTTGTATTTTATAATATTTTAGAAGCTCTTGACGATGACGGCCTCCGTAGCTGAGAGGCGAGCACGCCGGACTATATGGCGTCGCAATCTCTAGAGGTTCCGGGTTCGATCCCCGGTCGGGTCAATGTAGGAAACGAACTTTTCTATATTGTTTAGGGTCTGGGTGTTGTGGTACCGTCGTTGTTTCTGATTTCTATAACACAAGTGCTTTAGCTACTTACCATAGGATCAGAGCAATGTACGTGATGTTGTCCAATAATATTCTTGCTGCCAGAATGCTAGTTTCATGGCTTTGTCCGTTGTTTGGAGTGAACTGTCTGCACTGCTCATGCTACATCAGTGATTACATGGTCCGTGAACACGATCGGTGCGTGTCCTACATCATTACACAACGAGTTGTCCAAATTAAATATCGCACAATCGAAATTACCGCTGATTTTATTCAATTTCTGTTTCAATGGATTTTTTCCACTACTCTTTATAGTGGCAGTCGAGATAATTTACCTCATTAGGGTTCTCGAATGTTTGATTGAGACGAAATCAAAATTATAGCCTATGCGTTGAGTTAAGAGTAGCTTAAGTGGTAATGGACCATATTTGTCCAAAACGGTTGGCCGATGAGGTTAATTAAAGACTGCAACATGACAAACTTAGCGTAGGACCAGTAGCATACCCGACAACTCTACTCAACAAATCCAACGATAACGAATTAAAATACTTAACACTATTTGATTAAACATAAGCATCAAAACAGGCTAAGTAGAGTCTAAATATAAGTCCTCAATCTGACTAAGGTCGGATCTGATCAAGAAAGTTCAAATTAAATGTGTAGTCCCATTTTATTTATTTCCCTTTTAGGGGGGGGGGATATAATAAGATAGTTGGTGCTCAGCAGTAAAATTACTTCCTAAAGTTAAGATGATAATTAATAAAATAACCTCAAATATGTCAGTTAGAGAATAAAAAAAAATTTCAATGGTTTAGGAAGAATTTCGCTCGTTTTGTAGTGTCCAAGCCAAAAACATAAATGAATGAAAGAAAAACATTTGAATCAGAGTAACCATGAACTCTTAAATCAATCTCAAATCTGTCAATTTCGTACGTCATTACGTACGAAAGTTAACTGATTTGACAAGATTTGACATATTTAAGATTGTTTTAAGAGTTCATGGTTACCCCCCTGGTATATTAAACGAATTGAAGATAGATCTTTTGGATTATACAAATATATATTCCAGAAAACTGTGTAAAGCATATTTCTTTTTAGTATTTTGTCTACATTTGTTCTAAAAGTGCTGTTTGTTTTCCATGAAAATTAGAAAAATGATGATTTTGTTTTTGCTGAATTTGTTAGTATCTACGGAACCAACACGAATATTCAAGTTCGCTCTTCTCCGATTTTGTTTTCGGTTGGTCAGGCGACCTAACGAACGATGACGCAGGCGGGTCAGGTAAGTACTCATCTCTACAACAAACCCGAGAACCCGAGTACTTTTCAAGTTCAATGACCCAATGACGTGATCATCGGCCCTGTCATTTGTTACAATTAAGATAATTGAGTATGACAGGATGATCTGAAATTCAGTGACTGCTTAAACAAAATTGTTTGTGATGGTGCAGGTTTGTTGTGTCATCAGTTTGCGTCGTTGATTATGGACTTTGTTCAATTAAGCCGGGTCACAATCACAATCACTCATTTGTGTAAGTTTTGTGTGTGTATTGCGTCGATTATGACTTTGTTCAATTAAGTCAGTCACAATCTCACGATCACACAATTTTGTACGTTTTGTGCTAGTAAAATGTTAATTGGCATCAGAACATTTGCAACGTTTAGACGATCAAAGCGTTGTTCAATAAACGTCATAGCTAATGTCTTATACGTCATATAAATCGGTCGTAGAAAAGTTTTCTCAACGTATGTAACACGACATTGTGTTTGTGCGACTGAAACTTGGTGAGATAAATGCCTTTACATCATGGTATCAAGCTGAATACCATTACGCAACTGCAAAATTACTGAAAGTCATAGAATTTGGAATAATACGACAATTTGCATGTTGGCTTGTGAATTGTGATATGACTTGCCAAAAAATGAGTTTTGCCTGAGGCGTTACTTTATTTCAGTACAAGTCGACTAAACACCCTGTATATATCACGTACATGCCTTTTAGAACTAAAACCCACTCGCATAGCGACAGTATTTTCTTTACCTCTGCCCCCTATTCTTAGGCAATGGGGAAAGCGAGCTGGCCTTGCTTTGATGCTAATCCAACACTAGCTTTACAACCATTACACGGATGGATGCAGTAGGCCTATTGTAACTATATGCTGTCAGAGACTGAAGTGTCTGAAGCTGTCTAAGTTTTTTCATCCACCCACTGCCAGCCATCTTTTTAAGGTCGTCTAAACATCGCGCTGGGGGTCCTACACTACGTTTGCCAAGGCATGGTCTTCACTCGAGAACCCCTTTTACTCCACCTTTCATCGGTTCTGCAACAGATGTGGTCAGCACACTGCCACTTAAGTTTGCTATATTTTTGAACTATGTCCGTTACTTTGGTCTTCTGCCTGATGATCTTTTTTCGGATTTTATCCCTTAACGAAATTCCAAGCATCGACCATTCCATAGCTCGCTGAGTGACGTGAAGTCGGTGGGCCAGCTTTACTGTCGTGTTCCACGTTTCGGCTCCGTAGGTCATCACCGGTTAGGACGCACTGATCTAAAACCCTGGTCTTCTGGCATTGTGGCAGTTGTGAAGAGATGATGTGACGTAGCTTCCCAAACGCTGCCCTAGCAAGCTGCACTCTCCTAGCGATTTCCCGCTCGAAGTTGTCTCTACCCAACTGCAGCACTTGCCTGAGATAGACATACTCCTTGACAACCTCGAGCGCCACGCTTTTGACGGAAAATGGTCCAGGAGTGGCATGGTCATTGAACATGACTTTAGTCTTTTCCGGGTTCGTCTCTAGACGAACACGTCGCGAGGCAGCGTTGAGGCTATGCAACATTTTTTGTAAATCCTCCAGCGATCCGCCATAATTAAAATGTTATTGGCAAAGCGGAGGTGCGCCGCGTGAGGTGTTTGCCGTTAAAATTAATGCCCGATCCTTTGCAATCCTGTGTCTTGAAGACGTCTTCCAGTGCATATGTTAACAACTTCGGAGATATAACATCTCCTTGTCTCACGCCTCGTAGCAACTGGATAGGTCTTGCTTTGTGGTTTTGGACTTGAACAGTCATCGATGTCATTTTGCACAGCACCTCTACATATTGCCAATCTACCTGGCATTGCTGTAAGGATTCCAGAACAACCCAGGTCTCGACGGAGTCGAAGGCAAAGAGCATAATAATATTCATTTTGTATGGTTAATAACGATTCGCTACAAACGGTTAAGTCATGCCGATCAAATAGAAAAACTTTTATTTGGATTAAGTTTTTTATGTAACAGTGAAAGTGCTGAATAAATATCAACTTTCGTTAACCATTGTCACGGCTTCAATTTGCGAATCTGGCCAATCTGGAAGTTATTGGAGAAGGCCTATGTTCAGCCATAGGGGTCCTATGGCGGAATGATGATGATGATGACTTCTATACGCTCCAAGTGAGGAAAGTCAAGAGTAATCCCTCTGCATGTGTATCTATTGTGTATTACAAGTTACAGAACGTGCGCTTCTCGATATGGCTCGGAGTAATTTGTTGAAGTCGATTTCGAGAAATTCGTGCGGACATTAGTTCCTATGTGGGGTCTTTGTTTTGAATACGAATATGGTAAGTAAATAATAATACGTTTGACCTCGATTCACAAACGATACTTCTTTTTGTTCATATGATTGTCATGATACCTTCGATAATACCAAAAATATGAATCCTTAACTAAAGTGAACAAGGGACAACTGGACGTGTTTTGGTTCTCCAACTTGTACATTAATTATGCATTCCGTGATAGGCTAGCCTGTTATTAGGACGATATTCAGACTATAGCAAATATCTGCATGGCTTATGTACCATTTTGCTTGGGCTTATTATTAGGACAATTACTTTGAAAATTTGAAAAGTCTCAAATTAACGAAAAAGGTAATTTTTTTTACCCAAATTATGATCACGCTAATTCCCGTTGAGTTTTTATTATAAGGGGAAACCCATAATACAAAAAAATAAACTGACATAGTATGACTAAGATTTCATACACGTTGAGTTTTATTTAAGTAAAAATGAAGCTAAGTTTAAAACATTAAATCTAGCTAGCGTGTCGTTTTACGGTGTGCAATAAATGAAACTTATCCAATTAATTTTACTGCAAAAAGCGGTAAAATGTTTACTGCTGATACTATCGACGGATGGCGCATTTAAAAACGCATTAAAACCCCCCTAAAGGGCTGGCATACCCACTTGTTATCATTTGACATCTCGGCGGGAAATCTGAAAATTATTCAATTGGTTATTATTATATAGGATGCTAGATAAGAACGAGCATCATTTTCGAGAGTGGTTCTGTTCTGTCTGAGACCAATGAGTGATACTTACATGAAAAATATAAAAAATGACCATATTAAACGAACAGTTTAGTCGGAAACGACAACCGCGCAAGTTGGACATGATTTTGGTGGGTGATTCATTTTTTTTTCTAATGATTACTAACTAATTACTTAAAATAACAACCAGACAGACGTCCGGATAAAGGTTGCAGAAAGCCGCTGGATGCAGGTCGCTTCCAAGCGGCCGATCTGGAAGCCTATGTTCAGCAGTGAACGAGGTGGAAATGATGTTGATGATATTGACTTAAAATAGAAGAATTATGAATATGTTTTTGATTGCACAAGATAAAAAAATAATAAATAAATAAAATTGCAGTTTTTTTAAAGAATGCTTGTAATTCTGAACCACCTTCTAATATTTGGCTTGTACCTACTTTTCCAACACTCTGTATATAATATTTTTCTGCCTAAAACAGCGTTATGAGTGCCTATGTAGAATGTGTTTTGGTCAAACTTGAGTGTTTACTGAACATCTACGTGGTAAGGCCTCGAGTTTTATCGCTCCTCGATGATAATGTTGTTCCGAAATCGGCTCGAAAGTGCTTTATTCTAAACTCGTCCGCTAATGGTTCTGGCCGACTTGCTGGGACATATTAGGCGTTATTGCTGAATTGTGAAATTTTCGAAAGAGTTCCGTTTTCTTTAATGTTATGTAAAAAATAAATATTGGATATTAGAAAGTGTCGTAAGTACCTACCTTAGATATTGAATCACTTTTTAGAAATAGATATTATGGCTTATTCGCTATGAAATGTTATTATTTCCTGGTACCGTCATGTTTCTGATTTCTATAACACAAGTGCTTAGCTACTTACCTTAGGATCTGAGCAATGTATGTGATGTTGTCCAATATTTATTTATTAAAAAAAAAAACTTTACAATTTTTTTTTAGATGGACGCAAGTCGACATCTTCAGAAAACAATAATTAACATTAAATTAACAAACTACGATTAATGATCATGTCATGACGGGGATGAGGCTAGTTACCACTGGTATAGTAAACGGAACACACATAGCACGCGTCTTGGAAGCTGTGTACGCGGCATTCATGCTAAGCACTGGGGCAAAGACTATCATCGTATCAGAGACGCGTGTGCGCGGAGCTAATAACCAATCACGGTGTTGAAGTAAACGCAAACAGCAGTGCCCTCTAGACGACATCAACCGGACATACAACACTACTCCGTGGTCCCCGCTCTATGCGCTCTGTCTATTCTTTCTGACTAAGATAACCGAGTGTGCTGTTCGTTTTATATTGTAAATTACATAATAATTAATAAAACAAAGTCTTATCTGTATTACAGTATTTATTTAATAACATCACACGGCCGCCGGTGCAGGCGCGGCGCGCGACTAGCCAATCACGTAATTATAACGGTCTTCTGTGCAACTTTTGCCCAGCGCTCAACCTTACCAGTAGTTGTACACGGCTTGCAATCCTTTGTTCAAGAGTGTCCGTCAACAAGTAGCTACACAACTGTTGCCAGGTACGTTATAATAACAAACCGCCCACATAATCCAAACTTTAACGAGTTATTGTTCCGCGCTTCGGGGTTCCGCGGGCAATAATCACCTTTCTATATGTCTCTGTCTGCACTAACGACCTCCCAGGCGCCATTAATCACTGATTAACACTCCTTTCCTCCGGCCTCTGCTGAATCAATATTGTATCGATGACGGGGGTAAGAAGTGAGCAATATGGGAACAGAGGGCCACTAGCTGTTCAGTAGTGTTGCTTGTCAATAGGCGATATCGATGACACATTGGAAGTTTATCGATAGCGAGTAATTATAGTTATTTGGATTTTACTTAGGTAAGAACGATATAATATTGAATCGATTGATTGTTTCGATAGTAATGTTAGTTTATAGTATATAAAAAGTAGCAGCACAGGTTACAGTTTTACAATAGGTAAGTATAGAAAGTTTTTAACCGACTTCAAAAAAAAGTTGCGAAGTGAATGAACACATTTTAACTCCGAGGTGCACCGACTCCAAAAATAGCTGATTAGGTATGTGTAGTTAAGGAAATATTATTTTTTCGCCTTTTAGTTAATTTTTGAAGTCGGTTCCTAGTTTTTTTAAACGTTTTGTTTTTTTTTAATTCAGCATTCAAACTAAAGCAAAAAATCCTTATTTAGACAACCTTATTACAGGTAGCGCCCATAGTGTTAAAAATTTTTTTTAAATATTATTGTAAGAATATATCTAATAACAGTAATTTTAAAATCCTGTCCTAATACTTTAACAATTTAACTACTGTCGATAGTTTTTCTCGATGGTACAACTATCGTAGTTTGGCAACACTATTGCTTATTTCTTGCAACTCACGAACAAGCGGGACTTGACTTGTATGTAATGCATGCACACATACCTACGCAAAAGACACGCACACAAATGTAACACAATTTTCCCCTTACCGTATATTGCTAAAATTGTTATTGCATATAGTAAATTTTTTCTTCTATGCATATATACTTAGGTACCCGAATCACTAACTAACCGGTGAGTTTATATGGTGTTTCTATTTAGATTTCGATAGTTCTTCTTTGTAAAAGTTGTAGCAGATGAGTCGTAGAATCACTAAACTAAACTATAGGGATGTAAACTTCTTAAAAAGAACCATAATATTTTAATTTCTTTATAGTTGTCATCTGCCTGAAGGTTAAATATCAACTGTAACTTCTTTGTTTGGTGTGCAATAAAGAGTATCTATATATATATTATAATGTATTTAAGTGGGACTATGTACCTTTCTATAATAGTCCCCAACATATAAGATCTGCTTATTTTAAGGCTACACTATAGTTAGTTAGGTAGTTAAAATAAATTATTTATTAATTTTAGTAAGATCAAGCGCAGCGTCGGACGTCCACCTCAAGGTAGACAGACGAACTCGCGAAAGTTGCAGGTAGCTATGGAATGCAGTTCGCTTCCAACCGACGAATCTGGAAGTCACATGTGGGAGGCCTATGTTCAGGAGTGGCAGTCCTTAGGTTGAAACTTTAGATTAATCTCCACAAGTTTAATCGGCTATTTAGGGATGGGCAAAGTCTCTCTCTCAAGACCGATCTTTGTGAAAATCATTGGGGGAGGCCTATGTCCAGCAGTGGACGTCTTTTGGCTGATGGATGGATGGATGAAAGTCTCTCTCACATACATGAATTATCTCGTTTTTATGATTGCTGGTTCCGCATCGCTGGTATTTCCCCACGGCAATTCTCAAAAGCAATTACCGTTCGTATTTTAGGCAAAAAAGCAATGCCCATTACATTTTGACATCCCCGCCCTAGAATTACAATTTAATATGTTGTCCTTCCGCGCCATTTGTGTAATTCCCCATCCCGGTAGATTACTGTCATTAGATTTACACTAACATACACAAACCTTTCCCTTAGTTCAAGGCAATAGAGTCTAAAATCGTATACTAATTATCTTGTACAGTCAAGCTCGCAATTGGTTAACATTTCTTTCGTGCTACTTTTTTTTACTACATTACGGTTTTATATACTTTTGTAATAGAATATTCGAGGTCAAAATGTTTCTGTATGAAAAAAAGCAAGTTGTCCCTCTTGCATGAGCAACAAAAAATTATATGATAGAATATGATATAGCGATTTATCGCATATTTTTTGTCAAAATGTGAACTTTTATCGAAAAAGCGAGCATAACCGTGACATCTGCTCATGCTCACTGTTTAAAAAACGTTCAAGATGGCGGCTATGTTATCATATTTTGAAAGAAAAGAGGCGATAAAACTCTATATCATATCGTGTTTTGTTGCTCGTGCTAGAGGGGCTGATCTGCTGCATAAAGTTCGTTTGTTTATTTATACATCTTTTCAAAAACTAATACTGACAGTTATGGAACATAGGCTAAGCACGGCCATTTTGTTTCATAGTAAAGGTAGCTGGTATAGGTAAGTAGGTTATGTACACTTTTATACTGTTTGCTCTGGAATTGGTAAACGATATAATATATATACGCCTGACGACACCCCAATAGTTCGGCTTGAAGAGAATTAGGATCCTTTTGGTGTAAGGTACCGGACATTTTTTTCTTACATCAATTGACCGACGACCTTAGGAAGATGGCTGGCAGTGGCTGGATGAAAAAAGCGGGAGATCGTGCTCTCAGGAGTTCTTTGGGGGAGGCTTACGTGGACTGCATTATGCTGACATGATGATGATAAATTGACCTAACCTGATATTATCGTCGCCGTTTGGATAAGTAACTATTCCTCTTTGCCTTAATTCTAAAGTCTAAGTAGACGAAGCGGGCCTTGTACAGCTCGTCGACCTACCACAAAACGGAAAATTTTCTCAATTAAAAAAAGATCTCTACATGTCACGCTTAAAGTTGAAAATCAGTTGGAGAATTTTTAACTTTTTGGGTAGGTCAACGTGCTGTTGACTGTACCTAAAATTGGATTTAATATCAAGATCCCAAATTGATGAAATACTCAGATTCCGAGTTGACTGTCGCTCAGCATACTGCACAAAGGAAATGATTACGTGTGGTTTGTGGGATGTGGTTTAAGGGCGCTATACACGAGTCTGCTTTTACGCGATTACGATAATCTACCTACATCTTGAATTGTCTAAGATAATTTACAAGAGATGTAACTCAATCATGGTACGGTAAACTTAGTATGGCGTATTATGGCAAAATTCTCCATTTGGAGAGGCCTGTGTCCAGCAGTGGACTGATATAGGCTGGTGATGTGATGTGAAACTTCGTATGATGGTATAACACGCATGGTTTTTTAATCATGTTAATTATTAATCTTCGACAAAAATATTTAATCCTCTTTAACATTACCTCTTTCATAAAACGATTTTAAAGTTTATATGACAGCTTTCAATCTTATTTAGCTGTAACTTAATTGGCCACGTCATCAGACATGACAAATTTCACCTGCCACAAGACATAATAACAGGAAAGGTCGAAGGAAGCAGGGGGTTGGTAGGAAGAGGATGGTATGGAACTATGGATAACTAACATCAAGGAATAGGAAGGGGTTAAAAATGCTGATAAGAGCGCGAGCGGACTGAACGAGTGTTGTGAGATGACGTCACACCGTCACACGTTTACGTCACACGTTTACTTCTATAAATCGGAAACTAATTGACGTATCGAAGTAATTCTTTCACTTGTATTTTTTATTTTTGACAGAGAATATGGAGAGCTAATATTTAAAATTAGTGAACATTCTTCATTGTAAAACGTTAATTTAATTTCGTACGGACGAGAGCATCGCATACACGCAGCTACTGTTAAATTCGGTGCGATCAGCCGCGGACGCGTCTTGCCCTAACTCACAGCTGTTAAAGTAGACTCAGTGCCACTGCTTAGTACTCTATGATGTAGTATTATTTTATTCACCCTTAAGTCAAATGGGAAACAAGTTACAAAGTTACTTAACATTAAACGACAAGAGCTTATTTTAGCTTGCGCTTAAGTGGTGTAATTGCTGTGTTTTCACATTCTAACCGATAGCCACTAACCTACTATTAGCAAGACCTACTATGAACTATGTTGGTGGTTCTATTGAGAAATGTTTGTCTCGAAGCGATAGCAGTGCCCAAAAATGAACGAAAAACAAAATGGGGGATAGATGACGATACGAGTAGTGTAGCATTTAGATAAATCTGCACGGAATTTCTACTTAGTGCACACTGCACATTATTAGAAACCGTGTGAAGATCCGCATTTTACGATTGGACGACCTTCGTAGCCGAAAGGAGAGCATGGCGGACTATTTCTGAGGGCCGAGTTCGATTCCCGGTCGGGTCAATGTTGAAATCTAACTTTTGTATATTGTCTCGGGTCTTTGTGTTCTGGTACCGTCATTTTTTCTCATTTCTGTAACACAAGTGCTTTAGCTACTTACCATAGGATCAGAACAATGTATGTGATGTTGTCCAATATTTATTCATAAACAGTAGTTTCGATTTCCGGTTGTGCCAATTTTGGAAGGGATCTAAACTAAATTGGCTTGGGTTTGGGTGTGCTGGGAGTCTGGGAGACTATTATTGCATAGATTAAGGATGTTGATTCATATTCATATTCATTTATTGCGTCATAAGTGTATACATAAGGTGTTACATTGTGTGAGATCATACTTATGGACCTTGTAAGGGTATTGCATTCTTATTTATATTTACAAATACAATATTACTATTATTATTATTTAATTATAAAATCGTCATATTTAAAATTCAAAAGAAAAATAGTTGCATTTAATTCGTTACATAAAATAAATAAAGTACCTATATAATGTCAAGAAGTAATACACAAGATTCATCTAAACTAAGATTAAATTTAATTACAGAAGATGATTCCTTACCTCTTAAACAATTCATTCATTCACAGCCGGTGGACGTCCACTGCTGAACATAGGCCTCCCCCAGTGACGTCCAGATCGGCCGTTTGGAAACGACTGCATACAGCGGCTTCCTGCAACCCTTACCTAGTCGTGACTCGTGAGTCCACCTTGTTTCCACCACCTCAAACAATTCGCTTTTCTTCAATTAATAGTGAGCTAGCTCAACCTACCTGTATTATGGTCAAACGTTACAGCTCAATTTGGCACGGAGCTCGCGTAAACCGCTTACATTTCCCGGATTATGTTTATAGAACGTTAAACAGAGATATGAGTACGAGTATAGGAGGTACAGTTATATCTTGTTTAGCCACATGGCAAGGAAGCATCGTAACTATTTGTTGGCCCGTAAACAAAGAACTCATTTTGATAGGCGTTAGGTAGGTAAGATAATTTCTTAATACTAAGTAAGTAAACAACAACAAAAATCAAGTGGTTTCCCTTGCCTAGAAAGAAAAGGATGTCATTAAGGTCCGATTTTATTAGTGTTCATCCTGTTAACCTGTGACTATATGTATAGGTGAAAAGCAATCGTAAAAACCAATTTTCAAATGTGTACCATAAAAACTAAAAAAGTTAAAAATCAACAACATCGACTTCATATTGCATAAACTCGTCCTATCTTTGCTACGTTAATCATCTGATTATCCGTCTTATTCCTTCCCCATTGTACAGAGCGAGAAAGAGTTGAAGATAGGACGAGTTTATGCAATATGAAGTCGCTGTTGTTATTTTGTCATTTATTTTTAACTTTTTTAGTTTTTATGATAGACATTTGAATGTTGGTTTTTACGATTGCTTTTCACCTATGTAGTCACAGGTTAACAGGATGAACACTAATAAAATCGGACCTTATATTTAAAAAATATATATAACTTAGGTACCATAAAAAGGCTATGGCAGAATAACAGACTTTGAGGGTTTCCTGCATCCACTGAGCCATAGACCATTTTGTCTTATAGCATTAAGTTTGCATATTATGTTTTACTTATTTGTAATCTGCCTTGAGACAAAAAAAATACATTATATTCTATTCTTTTCCATTCTATTATCTTAACAAAATTACAAGCAATGAAAATGGTTCATCAAAAGTCAGCTGTGTAGTATTTTGACTAGGTATTTGATAAGGTTTATATTGTATTTTTTTTTGTTTTTAGCAATTCCATGCAAGGTTAATTGAAGATAAATAACACTTGAAAAAAATCATCGACCTCAGGTGGGACTCGAACCCACGTCCCATCGCATACCGGGCGAGTG
This sequence comes from Anania fuscalis, assembly GCA_950371115.1. Classification (NCBI taxonomy): domain Eukaryota; kingdom Metazoa; phylum Arthropoda; class Insecta; order Lepidoptera; family Crambidae; genus Anania; species Anania fuscalis. The sequence continues at coordinate 16,369,013 of OX493342.1, forward strand.
CTTTGACCACTAAGCTACCGAGGACGTCACGTGACAAGATGAAATTTCTCAAGTGTTTTTTCTCGCTGTCAAAGCCAGCGTATTCTGCTGATCAATGTTGTAGCTATATGTTAAGCTGAGTAGTATACTACCGTCAACACCCTATAGAAATATTTTTACAAATATTTGACTATTGGTTAAGATCAGAAATGTAAAGTACTCGCCCGGTATGCGATGGGACGTGGGTTCGAGTCCCACCTGAGGTCGATGATTTTTTTCAAGTGTTATTTATCTTCAAGGTTTATATTATAGAAGAAATTAAAAATGTGAAGCTTACGATTGTCGTTACTTGTATTCTGAATTTCTGATGCAAGTGTAACACTATTTTTATGAGTAACTATATTTTTATTTATCAAAAGTAAATCTAAGTGGCTAAGTATCAGAAAAAATAACTAAATTTTCCGCCTTAAAATATTACAAAATGCAACATTAACTTTTTAACCGACTTAAAAAAAAGTAGGTTCTCATTTTATTCAATATTCGTAGATTTCATCTTTATTGCTGCGATATTTATATAATTTCATTAATTCGTTTTCAGGTAATAAAGTAGTATTAAATCGTAAATTGACTATCCTTCATTAATTTAACCTACAATTTAATAAAATATAACCCGCACGGCGTGAATCGGAATTCAGATTACATTTCCACGGCACAGATTCGAAATGCTTTTGTATTACATTTTTGAGGGTAGAATTAAGCTGTGGCATTACATACATTACAACTCTACCCTTTGTTCATTTGTTGGTTTATAATAAATTACGATTACTCTGTCTGTGACTTTATCAATTAGTTATGGTGCAAGACATGTTGTACGAGTACTTATAGTGTTTATGTAAAAGGAGAAATGGTATGTCATCCTTTTCACTTTATAATACAAATAAGTTTAATAAAAAACTGAAAACCGACTTCAAAATGAAACTAAAAAGCGAAAAATAACATTAACTAAAACATACCTAATTAGTTCTTTTTGGAGTCGGTGCGAATGAACACATTTTAACTCTCGATGGCTGGCACCGACTCCAAAAGGAACTAATTAGGTATGTTTTAGTTAATGTTATTTTTCGCTTTTTAGTTTCATTTTGAAGTCGGTTTTTAGTTTTTTATTAAACTTATTTTATTATTACACACGGTGGCACAGTTATTTGAACTATTGTGTAAAACTAGTGATAATAAGTATATTGTTGTATTGTGCCACTGTTTGTTTTTCTAAATAAATCACAAAATCTCTTTACGAATTAAATTGACACTAACTTAACACTAACAACCAGGGCGGTAAACACGAACTCTTGAAACAATCTCAAATTTGTCAAACATTATCATTTTTGTCAAATTTTGTATGAAATGACGTACAAAAATTGACAGATTTGACAACTTTGAGATTGTTTTAGGAGTTCATGGTTATGGCCCAGCTGTGCTATTATTTAATACTAAGTAGGCTGTCAACGTACATAGGTACCGCTGGGCTTTATAACCAAGTAATTATCAAGTTATAAATATCATAGCATAAAAGCTTCAACGAGTAACGTAATAACGACCGCCTACCTATAGAACAAAGGGAAACTTTACCCGAACTTCAACTTTACATTTTTAAATCTATTATCTATGTATTTTACTTGAATTAATTTGTGTCCATTCGAATTTGAGCCGTCATACCTTGTGATTAAGGCTGAATATCTTTTGGTGAAGTAGACAAAGAAAATGGCTAGAGTTTCCACTGCCTGAGTGCTGTCACAGTAAAGATTTAACACAGTAAACTGACTTCCCCATACTAAGCAATACATGCATACATCACAGCGTACAGGCGATACTAGGGATTTAAATAAAAGACACACAAGGACGAAATAGCTGTGAATAAAATATAGTCAAATGGCTAATTGCGGAGGATGTTGGAGGTGCTCGTAGCTCAGTGGCGGCAGCGCTTTGGTATCGATTACTAAAGTTAAGCAACCAACGCCGCAGGCGTGAGTGGGTGGGGGGTGACCATTCCGATCATATTTAGTGACCCGTGCTTCGGAAGGCACGTTAAAATTCGGTCCCGGCCAATATCGCTTGATATTGGTCGTGAAGCCTAGTCGGAGGCCTTAAGGCGGCTTGATAACATCTGACAGTAAGGTTTAGTCACTGGCCTTACAACACCCCTCCACCAATCGCTCCGGGCCTGCGTGGTGAAGTATGGCCCAAACCACCTCATAGTTGAGGTGAGGCCTGTGCCCTGCAGTGGGACGTATATAGGCATACTTTTTTTTACTAATTGACTTGTAATTAATTGTCAAACATGCAAACTAGACAATGAATCTTCTGGTAAATTATATTAACTGTGGCACACCGCGGTGTTTCAACTCCTATCAAAATAGATCTAGATTTATTCGACAAGTTTTATGCGCAGAAGTAAAATTATTCGGCAATATTATGTATACATTTATTTTGCAGATCAAACTAACCAACTACTGGTTTTCTGTATACAACTTGTTTATTGGGTTTTTAATTTTAGCGGTTTATTTGAGTAATGTACGTACTGATGTGTAAACACATGGTCGCACTCATACCTAATTAGAAATATCTAGTCCGGGATTATTACTATAACCGCTTTTTTTAAGGTTCCGTTCATCATTTCAACCACAGGACGTCCACTGCTAAACACAGGCCATCGAGCATTGTACCGAGGTCTTCCAGCGACTCTGCCATGACCACAATGTATATTTATGGTAAGTTAATATTAATAATAACAACAAAAACAAAATCTTGACAAAAAAACGTTATTCCAATAAATGTGTTTGAAAAGTGAAAAAAGTTTGATTCTACATAAACGTACAGTCTGTTTCTTGAAAAACAAGCATTCGTTTTCGAAAGTTTCTTTCTACTTAAAGGATATTAGAAATTAGAAGATATATTGTATTAAACTTTCATGGTCACTAACATTATAATAGTTTGCTACGCGATTGCTACCATGTACCTTATTTTTGAGTTCCCGATATTTCTGCACTTTTGCAAGCGCCATGATCACGGAGTAATAAATAAGGTACATGGTAGCAATCTCGTAACAAACTATTCTAAAATTAGAAGATTATTTAAACGACAAGAGTGTATGGACTTAAACTGCCTAGCTCGCACTTACTAATTGTCTTGTAAAATGTATTTCCTGTAAAATCAGGCTGACAAAGGTGTCTGAGTTTGCTGCACTGTTTTTTCTCATCACCAACCTATATGTAGTCCCGAAGCGGTGGTATGGCTAAGTTATATTTTGGGACGTGTATAAGTGCCCGGAGGAGGGCTTACATACAGAATAAATAATTCCATTTCATTTCACTAGAATACACAGATTTCCCTATAAATACTCCTCACGAGTCTATACAATCACGATATTTACGCTCCGACTCACATTCAATAACAAGAGTGAATGTAATCCGATATTTATTACATGTCGCGTCAGAAATGTGTTGGCGGATTGGGATCTTCTGTCGCCAAATATTGTCTCGGAAGCTACTCGTTTATTCATCAATATTCATCGTTCATTCATCAAGGGGATCTTTACTTACACTTAGTTGAATCTGTAACTTCAAAAACGGAGGATATTGTCAATTTTAAAACACACATCTTTTATGCGGCCTGGCTATACATACATACGAAGTCTAATTTTGGTAATTTTCTGATAATATTATAAGGAAAACCAATCTTCATCAGAGGAAAGTCATCCAAACCTAGGAACCCCACTGCTGGACTTTCCTAGGCTCGGACGAATATTTAAATGATAAACAAGGTAATTCGAAATTGACGTTATTATCCTGAAGATAGCTGTCAAATACTTGATATCAAATAAATGTGACAAGTACTTAGTTGCTTATTCATCTCGCCTCGAGTAGATTGGATCAAGCGCTGATTGAAGCCGCCGGGCGTGTCGAATTACCCACAAATGTACAAACAGACTGACAGTATTATTATACTCGAAGCCGGTAGTTTTCCGCGCTCGGAACTCGACCAATGACGTGTCCGGCCAATGTTATGTTACTTATAATATATGATTATGCATTCAATCTCTGTGTTTTTGTGTTAGTGATCGCTACTCCTACTAATGTACCTACTAATTTCAGTTATTGTTGTATGGGAATGGACTTATAGAAATACTTTATAGTTTTGTAAGAGTACTATAGTTATAACAAGCTGAAGTGGTAGTGGTCTGGCCACATTTGTCGCAGAACCGATGAAAGGTGGAGTAAACCAGTTCGCGAATGGAGAACACGCCTTGGCAAATGTAGTGTAGGACGCCCCCAGCTCGATGAACCGACGACTTTAAGAAGATGGCTAAAAGTGGCTGAATGAAAAAAGCGGGAGATCGTCCTCTTTGGATCTCTTTGGGAGAGGCTTACGTCCAGCAGTGGACTGCACTATGCTGAATAATAGACTATAATTATACTGTTGTCTTTTATTTACGCGAACACGATACATTTAAATGAAACTACTTTTACGGATTATTTCGCGATTTATTAACATTTTATTTAACCTGACGTTTCGAACACTTTACAGCGTTCGTGGTCACAGGTAGACTAAGGTGTTACTCGTCTTTACAATATTTTGAAAAAAATATATATATAAACTACCGTCACTCAGTTAATATTAATTTGTGTTCCTTTCTACGCGAAAAGAGCTTACTGTATCTAGGGGTCTTGCAGTGCGGGGCCTAGCATGGAACAAATCGTCGTTCTCTTGCAAGGACTTTAAGCTGGTCAAATCGTATGAAATGGTTGGGTGTATCTAAGGCATGCTCACACACTGCGGACTTAGTATTGTGTGACTTACTATAGTTTCGTAAGCAACTTAAACAAGACAACAAGTCCTAGTCAACCCTTAATCGGTTATCGGTTCTACAAAAAATGTGGCTGCGTCTTCAGCTAATCAGTGGTTTATCTTTTTAGCTATATCGAATACATTAATTCTGCGTCGAAACGCTTAATTTTGTCCTTAAGAGATATCCTAATCATAACTGTCTCCCATGGGTCGCTTTAATGATCCTACTTAAATTGATTTAAAAATGTATTATTAATTTATTAATTAAATGATTGTTGGTGTCTATCTACAACGATTTTTCCTTTATCCTCTAATGTGTTAGTTTATACATACCACACAAGTTGTATGCGGATTTTTTAATATTAACCCTTCCTTTTGAATCAGTCTGTTTATTGATGAAAACCGCATCAAAATCCTTTGCGAAGTGTAAAAGATCTAAGCGTACAAACGTAATTTTGTTTTATACTATAATATACTAAGAAATTTGTATCACAATATTTTTATTTAAACTTGTGTAACATGAAACGAAATTCAATTTGAGTCTACCTGTACCGTACCGTAACAGGCTTCTCGCGTGTCGACTCGACCTTTGCCATATTACTACGATTTTGTGGTTGGGGAGTGGTTGATGTTCTGTCCGACTACCTTAAAGGGCATAACAATAGGAAAATATTAAATAACTTTAACGATTTGTTTCTCCTTAACTTTGAGTTGGGTTTGTTACAGGCAGTACTGCGAAGGACTACTAAAATTGACCGTGTAATCAAATTTAAATGGCCTTACTACAAAAAGATGGACTATGGTTAAACACTTGTCTAAAATTTGTCAACCAATTTGAAATGTTGACAAATGAGATATTCGAGACATACATATTACTAACAAACATTTCAAATTGGTTGGCTAATCTTCAGAGAAGTGTTAACACTTATCTTTTTGTAGTAAGGCTAAAAGAGTTTATTTTGGACAATGAACGTTAGAGTGAAAGTTTATTCTATTTTACTAGTTTTTGCCTTTGATTGCATCTGCGTAGATATCAGAATTAAGCCAAAGATAATGAATAAATTTTCCTATGATTACTTTTATGTGTAAAACTTTAGCTTTCAAGTCTATCAAGTTTTTAACTATCAAGTGAGCCAAATATCGAATTTTGTTAACCCGTTAAAGCGTCATTGGGTTACTATTAGTGGGTAATTTAATAATCCTGCGGTTCCGAAGGTACCAGGGGGGCGGTTCTTTTGCGATCTACCGCATCAGAAGTCATGACATTGCCCTATGTAAACCAGTTCTCGTTAGGTTTTCGCTGGGGTCTTGATTAAGGTCACCTTTGAACTAAATAAAAAGGCTGGAAGTGTTGCAGAGCGTGAAGCCTCTGGCCTACGCATCTCCAGCACAAAAAACAAAAGCGGTCGTTTATAGCGGTTCGGACCGGTCCGCCGGCAACAGCTGATCGCGGTCAATCACCGCGCGCCTGTCAATCACACGCACACACGCACAGGCTTATGAGATAGAACAAGCTTTGTCTCAGTAACGAGAGATGGTACTTACATAATATGCTATATGCTGTGGCTAAACGAAAAAGATTTGCAAGACAATCTACTCTACCTATTAAAAAGGTTTGAGAGCATCTTTTTAATCTGGAGCCTAAACTTAAGTCAAAACTTTATCTTGTCTCATTTTACTTTAAATTGACGTGATGTAAAACATTACGAAACGTAATTAAAATCTAGTTTCGATCCGGTCCCTGGTAACTTACTGTCAAAAACGGTATTCTCGTGAACTTTGAATAAATGATGTACAATTTTCAGTCCGTAATGCGACTAAGAACTGGCTTATTTTGGTTCACTACATTTTTATTATACGAGAAAACCGATTCTTGATCTTGATTTAGTTATGTATTTTTTTAAAACTGCTTAGCATCGACACATTTATTATTTGTGTTTAATATAAATAACTGATTGCTTTCTCCTAGTGTTTGCCTGATGAAGGCCGGTCCGGTTATATAGTCGGAAGGCTGCCGGCTATATTAGCAATTGGACACGCTAGTTTAACGGTTTAGTTTAGTTAGATCATCTTTATACAGGCTGAGTCTAATCGATAAGTCATGTTAATATTGATGATAGTAAACTTAACTAAATTTACATTTTAGTTACACTGACTGTTTTTAAGAGAGAGAGAGAGAGAAGAATCAAAACGACAAAAATAATAGAATTGGGATGTTGATTGTTGCCACTTGACACCATTCTTAAATAATTTTAAGACATATTTATAAAAACTCACAGTATTTTAGGCCTGGATACATTTACGATGTATTAGCAAAATATGATTTTTGATTGCTTCGGAATCAATAAAAAGTTAGGCAGTTGAATGACAAACCATGACGTCATAGTTCGCTATTTTCTTAAAAATTACCTACACGGAAGAAATTTCAAAATCTTTTAACGCCATTTTAATCTTAAACTTAATAAATAAATAAAGTCGGGTTTTTTATCGACACTTATAACTCGAGAACGGCTGGACCGATTTTTATGGTTTATAATTTGTTGTATTTGCATAATTAAATAATAAAAACATTTAAAAAGCTGACAAAAAAAATACTGTAAGGTTCGAAGTTCGCCTGGTCAGTGAGTAATTAATAAAGGAGGTTAACTTCGTGTTGTCAAATCAATATTAAAAAGGCACTTCTCATCTAGGCCTGATTGATTTCACTCAATCTGTATAGTTTGTCCTTCAGAGATTCTCAAAATTTAAAGCTCAAGATCACAGTGAAGTGCCATTTTATTTCTTGGTTTCTCTACTCATGATATTAATTCATAATAATATTACATTACTACCCGTGTCTCATCCCATTTTGTAGCTAACAAGAAATATCTGGTAACACTCTACAGCGAAGCAGAAACGCTGCCTTCGGGCATAGCAACAACCTTGCCAACCCATCTTCGATCATAACACCGACACATAAGCTTCATATTCCTGTACCAGTACTGGTAATGATGTAAATTCAAATCAGATTCGGCAATTTCGGCAAAAATTCAATTAAGAAGACGTTTCAATTGCATTCGGTTACCTACTTTGTTTTGATTTGATTACGACAATATCGAGGCGGAAACTCCCTAGTTTTGCCTGTTGGATACCCATGCCTGCAGGATTAGGTAGTAGCTTATATGTACGGTGGTAGAGTTTTGAACCAAATCAACATTCTGAAAACCGCCATTGCATTAATTTTGGTAACCAAAGTTACCAAAAACTTCTTCGATGAAAATTAAACTTCGAAGTCAACGCAGTCAAAAGATACGGCTGTTTTTAGGGTACCCTTCATTTCGGGAACGCGTGGAGGTATCAAGTTGAAATTAAAACGATATACTTAGGTCTACAGTCTCTTGAAGCTGTGAAAAAATCAAACTTCTAAGCTAACGTAAAAACAAGAGATCGTTTATGTTGCAAGAAACGTATATTTCGATACTCTCTAGTGAATCAAAATTTATGGGGTATTTTCCGTTGACGTAGAACTACGTAGAAATGGCAAATAATACCGTCGTATACTACAAGTAAGTATAGGGAAAAATCTGAAAAGTATACCTTTGTTAATAAATCATGAAAAAGGGTCTTTAAGTTGTAAGTAGGTACCCCTACAAGTTGTAAAGAACCCTAGGTGGCCGAGTCCGACTCGCACTTGTCCTGTTTTTTTTATAATCGCATGGGAATAAAAACCAAAGGCTACTTCCCGTTGACCTAGAATCATGAAATTTGGCAAGAATTCTAAGATAAAACAGGGCCTTATACAGGGTACTAATTTATTCAAATCAGAAATTAATTTTAAAGATAGACGATCCAGAATGCCATTTTTTTATCATAAATTTTGTTTGTTATTATCTTATAAAATTTATAATCTGTCTGTCTATCATCAGTACTTTTTAGATAAATATCAGTTTCACATAACCTACGAACTGTTATCAATCACTAGATACATATCAAATACCATCGAGCATTCGCAATATAAGAACTCGCATTTTTTCCCTTTTCTCTTTCTTTAGATTTCACCAGACAAATGTCAGTTCCACGACATGACCTGTGAACTGGTATTATTCACTCGCATCTGCTATCAGTCGGCTCACGTCAGAGGGTCAGCACCATTAGGATCAATTTCGAACCATTCATATTTTATATTTATGATTATCCAAATTGCGACAATTGTTTGGTAAAACATTGTAGTTGTAACCTTACAATACATGACCTCTCATTGTATGCATACGTAAACCAAAAGTGTTAGCTTAGTGATTGGAGTTTCGCCTCAAGTCTGTGAGTCTCGAGTACGAATCCTAGCACGTACACCTTTAGAATTTTAGATATCTATGTTCTGTACTGTAATTACTACGTAACAGTACATTAATTATTCAATATTTTGTAAGCGGCGTATTAACTAACCTCTAATGGTTGTTATGTACTTTGCCTTTAGTTTAAGTTCGTATTTAAGCTAACAGAACAAAGGAATCAAAGCTAATAATGTCAGACATTTTGTAAATAAGCGCCACAAACAAACAAAGTTCTGTCTAAGTCATGCTATTTACAAAATTTCATAATTTACTTTCAAATTCTTAATAGGGAGAGTTTACAAGTTAAACAATGAATAGGACAATGAGTTAGGCCCGGCGAGCACTGACGGGTACAAACACATTAATAATTCACTAGCAGCCCGTCCCGGCTTCGCACGGGGTAGACAATTATCGCTAATAGTTTCGGCAGCGCATTCGACGAAAGACATTTTACTACTCATTTTTCTACACTTTCGGTTACATTGTTCAAATTTTACCAAGGATCCCTAATTTTTTTCAAAATGAAATGTAGCCTATGTCAAATTGGAAGAATGTAGCATTCTATTGGTGAAAGAATTTTTTAAATCGGCCCAGTACTTTTTGAGCCTATTCATTACAAACATACAGACATACAAAAATAGGTACAAATCTTTCCTCTTTATAATATTAGTAGGTATAGATATAGATTTAGTAGGTAGGTAGTTCAGTTATGACCGTGTAAAATCTTTAAAGTTACAAGGTACATCTGTCAAAGTCAAAGTCATTTATTTCTGCAAATTGGCCATCAATGGCACTTTTACATGTCCCAATATATTTTTTTATATTTTTTTTTTGTGTTGTACTTATGTACGACTAATTACTATACATAAGTATAAGGTGAAAATGTATCACTAAACTATTTTCTAGAGTAATTAGTAGAATTAGACACTATTCAATCAAAAGAAACTAAATCTCATTTAACAGAATTGAATTGTTTAAACCAAAATAAGTTAACATTTCAACCACTGTAATATTTGTGTATTTCTGTGACATTGGCCAAACAAATGAAATGCTCTCCTTATTCCAGAATTTCTAGACTAAGCTATATTATAATATAACATACATTATATAGTTTTCAAAACTTTTCCAATATTAATGTGGAAATTTTTATCGATAGTTGATACAATCATAGGGTAAATGAAAACATTTTCTTAGTTTCCTTCTGATGGAAAATGGACTCAACATTTTCGATTTGAATTTAATATGACTCCTATTCTATATTTATTGAAAAAGTATATACTTTTAAAAATACTTTCGTGAACCTTAGTCTGCGCCCTGCTTTCTTTCCGCCAAGATAGACAAACTCCCAAACTGCGTCAAAGGACAAAAGCGTTGTCCATTCCACATCATTCAGGGCATTCTAGCCCTTATCTCAAAGCAGTAGAGTCCACTGCGCCCATGCTGCCGCTGTACCGGGCTGTTCGCCCGAACACTCCCGCGGGAACTTATAACGGGATCGTCTTTTGTTCCGCTCAACTGGACAAAGAAACTGGGTAACTTCGATTAGGAGCAACAGAGTGTACCCTCGCGGGGAAAATTGATTAAAATCTCAAAGAACTTTCTCTGTGTCAATATGATATCCTCACAAACTCACGACCCAATTGGTGGAGGGCACGGTGATTGCCTTGAGTGCTATGGATATCGGGTTCGATTTCCGTTACGAAAAATTCCAGGAAGAGTACTTTTCTAAATTGTCTCGTGTCGAGGTGTCCTTGGCTACATTCATAGTCTGCACCTAAATGTCAGTTCCTTTTCATGACAATTGATGCACTTACATTTTAGTACATATATTTGCTGGGAAGGTTAGACGATTATTTAATTGCTTAGGTACAGTAAGTACTAGAAAAAAAATCCTAACCAACCCGGAAACCAGCTTACGTCAGTTTGTATGCAGAAGTGACCTATTTTTAACCGATTTTAAAGAAGAAGGTTTTCAATTCGTCGAAATATTATGTTTTTTTGAGATTCAGTTGTTTGTCCCATAGAAAAAGTGGTTATATTTGAGCAGTAGAATCACTTCTAGTAGCAACTTAATTAATACATTAGAACCATATTTTAAATAAATATCTTAAAGTTTTAAAGAAAATAGATTAAATTTTATCAGAGTAAACTGGTGTTGTGTATTTTTTTTTACTATTATTTTCATGTAAATTATATTTTTTGTAACATTTAATTATCCGGTAGGTATCAACTGAACAATTGAATAACATCTTCAGCACACCAAAAGCAGCTTGACTGTGAACGGTGTACCATTAGCGTACGTTTGATTTACTCCGCGCCATCTATTTGCGATTTAATCGAGCGACACAACTCAATACCGTCTAATTCGAAAGAAGTGGGCATGGAGTGTACTTCTTGACCACAGGGCAAAAAGAACAGACACATCATCATTTCAGCCATTGGACGTCCACTGTTGAATATAGGCTTCCCCTAGTGACCTTCAGATTAGCCGGCTGATAGCGGCCTGCATTCAGCGGCTTCCAAAACTTTTCGGAGTCATCTGTCTACCTACCTTGCGGGTGGACACCTAATAGTCCGAACACTTACCACGTAATCTTCGCAAATGAAGAGGCTGCTGCGGTGGCAGATAAAAATTTCTGAACTTATTTCTTATTCAGGTTGACTTTTTATCACCATCCAAACCTTCTGAAAAGACTCCCGTGATACAAACGAACGTCTCTTTCTATTGGTCCAATTCTCTAACTGCAAAAAAAACAGCTGTTCTATACAAAATATCAATATTCATTCGACCAAAATGTATGGACCAGTTGAATTTTATTTTTGAGTTAGGAAGTTGGAACAATAGTAAGTGTTGTTCGTTTGTATGACGGGAGCCTTCTCTGAAGGTTTGGACGGTGATAAAAAAGTCAACTTGTATTTAAAAAAAATAAGCATATCTATCAAAATGACTTATTCTTGCACACCTAACTGTTCTTTTCAGCCCTGTGGATCTTCGTTCTGTAGCAGCCACTCCGGGGTAATGGCGCGTCATAATGACGCGTTCGCGAAACAATTACGCCTGATGCCGCTGTTGCGTCATTCTGCCTTTTTATTTAAATATTTTCTGTCTTTTGTGCCAGCTACGACTGTTCTAAGTTTTTGTGAGGAGTTTGTTTCACGGCGGATGCTTAAACGCGCCTGACATTCTTTAAACTTTAGGATTTCTAATGAGTTGGAATTTCCTTGCATCCTGAAACCCTTTCCATTTAAAAAATCTTTGTATTTTTTGAATTATCAAAAACAGTGCCGACAGTGCGAGCTCGTCAGAATGGGCAGCATTGTTCTTGCTCCTTCTGCCACACAGATTTGCTTTGTTCTGTGTGTGTCAATGGTCAGACAATCATTGATACCCGACACCCCAAGAACGTAAAGGATATTATTTGCATGCTAATTGTATTATGTTGCAGCTGTGTAATTAACTTGTAACACTGTTTTAGTAGCAGATAAATGTAAATGCTTTTTTTATTGTAAATTAAATGATTTAATGATCACACCAACTTTTAACCCTAAATCAGAGCTTGTATAGCAACTAAATAATTGACACAATATACCTAATGATCATGATGTGGATCTGTGTCATCATCATCACGATCATTTCAGCCACAGGACGTCCACTGCTGAACATAGGCCTCCCCCAGTGACTTCAGATCGGCCGGTTGGAAGCGGCCTGCATCCAGCGTCTTCCTGCAACCTTTATCTTTACAAGTTTGTGTGTGTGTGGGGGGGGATAAAATTATCCGCTGACTTTTTTATCGTCAGTCACAATAAATGGTAGTCGAAATATTTTTTCTTTTGTTTTTTTAAATTAGAATACGAAAGTATTTTTGACTGGCAGACCATTTGGTTTCAAACGCGAAATGTGGTCTATCGTCCTGTATCCTAAGCATCCGGAGGGGAGGGCTGAGGAGGGATCTCGGTCGATTAGCCTCCAAGTGCACGTTAACATTAGCAAACGAGCCTCTCCCGTTAGCACTCAACGAGCCGAGCTTTATGTACCATTTCCTTTTAAAAGTATGAAAAAGAGATCCTTTTCTGTTTCCATTGAATATGATAATGAGGGACTTTAATATAAGTTAATGTTCCCTTATTTTTTATTTTAGAAAAAGAAACGGCATTTGTATTTTTGCGGCCATTTTAAAAGCATAAAAAGCCATTCAATTTCGGGAGCCAAATATATTAACAATAACACAAAAATATGCTTAGCTTAATTTAAGCGCGGTTATAATTCTCTATCTAAAACTCGAGTTAACTTAAAATAACGTTATCATTACGCCTCCCTTCTTTAGGAGCCTTTGAGCTAAATTATTTATTTTATTTTATTTATTTGGCATATACGACAGTTGTCAATCGATGGTTAGTGATACAACGAATATGTTTAAAAAATATGGTAAAAACTTAGGACTAGATTGTCAACCAAATTTTATACACACTACATGATAACATTTGGGTGTTACAGAGTATTAACCAGCATTAATAACTTAGGAAATATTTCAGGTTAAAAAAGGCTGTTCTCAAGCAAGGACTTGAATAAAGCAATGCTAAAACTTAGGTTCTACCAAATTCATAGAGCAATTATAAAAAATATATCTCAATTTCAGCCAAGATGTCTCTTAATACAAATAGCCCGTGAACCCTTGATATAACACTGAAGGATTAGTAAAACAATAATTTATTAGCTAAGGTCCACAAAGGTCCAAGCCTGGAAAAACCACCGTCAAACCAAGCTCTCTTTATTGGTCGCCAAAATAGCTTCAAACGAATGGCCGAATGAAATGAATTATCGCGGACGCGCTTCTGATTGCGTCCATTTCCGATCACCTCCCCCCCCTTTCCGGACCCATCTATCATTAAAAGGGGGCAAAGGGGATATGAAGCTTCCGTATTAGCACATTTGTCAGGTAAGATAAAAGATTTGCCGATGCTTTATAATTGTTCGTATCGTCTGTGATCGCCGTAAATTATCCAGATACAAAAGATACGGAGAAATTATATGGCGCGTTTTAATTAAATGTTTGAATTTATAGCGATGATAAAACATAAATTGTTTGATTTTTGAGAGCCGTAGTCGAATAAGTCATTCGTTATGAAAAGTTCTGTAGGCTTTTAAAAGACAGGCGCTTATTAAAACATCTCTATTGTGGCCGTTAGTTGAAAAGTTGTTCTATAGAGCGGGTTATAATGGATTAATCTAATGTACGAGTGTGTTTTTCTTGCAAACTTTAATTCATTTGCTCTGCTTATGACTCTTTGTAAGCTACCTTTTGACTTAAATATAATAGTAACTTATTTCTGAGATCGTGTATGTCTGGAATTGTTACTAGACTCAGATAGAGGATTTTTCCAAGTTTTTTTTTACCAAATAGGCCTAAATTAAGTTCTTTTACACGTCCCAATCCCAATTAGTTTTTGACCTGAAACTGCCTTGCGACCATATGTTTTGTAGAAGAAAGAAGCAAGAAACCCCCCTGCTAAATATTCCACACTGAAACAGAGCAAAACTCTAAGTATAATTATGATAATAATAAAAAAATCCTATTGAAGATGGAATAAAAGGTCATGTCATGAAATGTCAGTAGAGTATAGAAGTGGTCTGATTACCTAAGGTAATGATGGTAGTGCTGTGTTGCGTGGTCTCGTGAGTACCGCCGGACTCGAGTGACTCTGTTTGCCACTCCTCAACTTTTACTTTAACATCTGTCTGATTCCATATCATCACATGCACCCTTCAGGGCAAAGCAAGATACATAATTCTAAAGCTAAGCATTAAACATCAGCATTAATCATTATCATTAAGGCCAGGTATTCCTGTCCGCGCGACTGATAGGGTCTGCCGAGCCGCCGCGCTCGCGATTTTCCTAGGTATTTAAACATATTAATTAAGAAAATCATTTTATCGAGTCAAACTCTGCGAATTCGTCTATAAATATTAAATGGCTATAAATGAATACAAAAATCAAATGCAAATTATCAGTAGATAAGACATAATATTGAAAAAAACATAACAGAAAGGGGTAACTTTGGGATTTTTTTTATCGAGTGAAGATTATTAAATCGTGTAACTGAATGCGACTTTGACTAGAATAGATCCTTAACTGATACATATAATTTTTGCGGAATTGGAAACATGATTTTCTCTGTCTCAGATGGTTTTTAAAACTCAAAAGCGGGGCATCTGCTAGAATACCTAGCCTTAACGTAGGGTTAGGATAGTGAGATTGTTGTAACTTCATTTGAGTCACTTTTAATTTTTTCTTCTTATGATTTTTTATTAGATAAGAAATTTTCTAATTCATATTAAGTTGAACGACTATAACCACAAATCACGTATAGCTGCGGCAGTGCTTTTACTCTTTTTTAGCAACTCCTAAGTCATTTTAAAAGACCTATTCAACTATACCTCAAACGATGAGGGAGACGATGAAAAAAAACATCCCCACTTTACATGTATGGGAGCAAAGCTAAATAAATATTTTTCAAATTTTTTTATACCAATTTATTGATATACATGTTTTCACTAAATTACAGCACTCAGTATTAACAGTCTCCAAGTAAATCTCGGACGGACAGACAGGCAGACATGACGAAACTGAAAGGGTTCCTTGTCAGGACTACGGAACTCGAAAAAGTGCCACTAAGGTACATCATGTCCAAATTAGCTTCTTTCACTGATTTTTATTCAGTAGGTAGTCACTAGGTATTGTTAAATAAAAGATGTTACTCTTCTTAACAAAAGATTTTTAAAATTCAACTTCCTGAACACAAAACACTTGACAGACACTTTACTTTTTAATTTCGAAGACTAGTCGAACGCATAGCTTATTATAAATCCAATTGTTATGGGACGATCAAATGACAGATCAAAAATGACAACATTGAACTCTCAGAATGACAGTTGTAAATAAAAATATAAGTTAGTTGCCTATGCGCAACTTTCACAAGATAAAAAAAAAACTGTCACTGAGGTTATGTTTAAGTTTTATTTCTAAACTTTACCAAAATACAACAATTGAGTAAACTAAGTTAATTAATGTATGTAACAAGGGATGCTAGTGTAAAATGTGCTGCAAATTGATTAGTTAACCGGTAAATAAGTTTCCATGAGTGGTTCTAAAATTACTACGTAACAGTATGTTTTGTGCGGAGTATGCAAGCGATGGCAACTGCAGGGCCTTCGTGGTAACATTATATTATTGATAATGAACCAATTTATATCAGAGTGAATAATTATTATTCACACCATATTACTGGAGGGTCTCTAGTCGAGTCGACTCGTTTCGTTACATCACTGGTATTGAATAATAGATGCAAAGCGACGGCTCGCGTGCCTGTCTGTCCGTGTACGAATCTCGTCAGGAGCCTCGGCGATCAAATATTCAAAAAGGATGCTATTATCTATGCACACTGAATATCAATTTTATCAGTCGTTTATGATATGATATCTATTGACTGTCATAATTTTGATCTAATGGCAATTGATACCGTCAGAATAGCTATTAATACATGATCTATATCATTCGAAAGAAAGTTATTCGACATGTAGTACCCTTTATCTATAACACAAGTGTTTTAGCTAGGATCTTACCATAGGATCAGAGCAATGTATGTGATGTCGTCCAATATTTATTTATTATTTATTTATTTACCCATATATGGTCAAATTCCTTTCACACACAAATGTTGCGTAGATTTCGATAACCCTTTTATCGTCTGTGCCCTGCTGTACTACAGTTCAACTCGTACAAGGTGTAACTAAAACCCTGTTCGTTTCGATCCCTGAGCACACCCCGATTCAGAAGGTCTTACGAAAATGTATCATCTATTCGGGCGTATTAAACCATCAAATTAAAACAACCCTTACTCGTATCAATCCTTAACAAAATATGACCAACTTAAACTAGCTGCGAAAATATATACGACCATTTTAAAGTGTTCATAAATCGTCATTCATCATCATCATCTCAGCCTATTGCAGTCCACTGCTGGACGTAGGCCTCCCCCAAAGAGCGCCAAAGAGCACGATCTCCCGCTTTTTTCATCCATCCACTGCCAGCCATCTTCCTAAGGTCATCGGTCCATCGAGCTGGGGGTCGTCCTACACTACGTTTGCCTAGGCGTGGTCTCCACTCGAGAACCCGTTTACTCCACCTTTCATCGGTTCTGCGACAGATGTGGCCAGCCCACTGCCACTTAAGCTTGCTACATTTTTGGACTATGTCCGTTACTTTAGTCCTCTGCCTGATGATCTCATTTCGGATTTTGTCCTTTAACGAAATCCCAAGCATCGACCTTTCCATAGCTCGCTGAGTGACATGTAGTCGGTGGGCCAGCTTTACTGTCATATTCCACGTTTCAGCTCCGTAGGTCATCACCGGTAGGACGCACTGATCGAATACCTTGCTCTTCAGGCATTGTGGCAGTGGCGACGAGAAGATATGACGCAGCTTCCCAAACGCTGCCCAGCCAAGCTGCATCCTCCTAGCGATTTCCCGCTCGAAGTTGTCTCTACCCAACTGCATCACTTGCCCGAGGTAGACATACTCATTGACAACTTCGAGCGCCACGCTTTCGACGGAGACCGGTCCGGGGATGGCATGATCGTTGAACATGACTTTAGTCTTGTCTAAGTTCATCCCCAGGCCCACGCGTCGCGAGGCAGCGTTGAGGCTTTGCAGCATTTTCTGCAAATCCTCCAGCGATTCCGCCATAATGACAATATCATCGGCAAAACGGAGGTGCGTGAGGTGTTCGCCGTTGACATTGATGCCCGCTCCTTTCCAATCCAGTGTCTTGAAGACGTCCTCCAGTGCGTTCGTGAACAACTTCGGAGATATGACATCTCCTTGTCTCACACCCCTGAGCAGCTGGATAGGTCTCGTCTTATGGTTTTGGACCTGAACAGTCATCGATGCCATTTTATACAGGCTCCTCAGCACCTCTACATACCGCCAATCGATTTGGCATCGCTGTAAGGATTCCAGAACAGCCCAGGTCTCGACGGAGTCGAAGGCTTTCTCGTAGTCCACAAAGGCTAGGCACAGAGGCTGATTATACTCTTCTGACTTCTGTATAATCTGCCTTACTGTGTGGATATGGTCTACGGTACTATAGCCTTTACGAAACCCAGCCTGCTCCGGCGGCTGAAAGGCGTCAAATCTTGTGGCTAGACGATTTGTAACGACTCTTGAAAACAGCTTATAGACGTGGCTCAAGAGCGTGATCGGTCTGTAGTTCTTCAGAAGAGTTTTATCTCCTTTTTTGAAAAACAGAGCCACCACGCCCTCGCTCCACGCCTTCGGGGTAGTCCCATTGGCTATTACGGAGTTGAACAGTCCCTTCAGTTCCCTAAGAACGGGTATTCCCCCTGCCTTGAGAAGTTCTGAAGTGACTCCATCTTCGCCGGGAGCCTTCCCATTACGAAGCTGTTTGAGAGCCGCCTCAATTTCGTCTACGTCTAGCTCTGGGAGATCATCGGTGTAGTGGCGTACAAGCGTAGCTCTAGGATCATTTGCGTCAGTTGGAGGTTTCAGGGCATGCGAGGCGTATAGGCGGCCGTAGAAGTCCTCGATCTCGGCGAGTATTTCCGGAACTGATGTGACGGTTCTGCTATCCGAGGTTTTCAGCTTTGTCAGATGCGATCTCCCCATTCGTTGGGCAAAGACTTTTGACCCCCGGTTTTGCTCGATCGCCTCCTGTATGAGGCGGGTGTTAAAGCTTCGGAGATCTCGTCTCACCAATCTTCGGATCCTTTTATGGATGGCATCTGACTGAGCTCCCTCTGGCGCTTCCCGTCGCAGTCGCATCAGCTCTAGAGTCTCCCCCGAGAGTTTGGACCCCTTGTTTGGTCGCTTCCTTCTAAAATGCCTAGCTCCCACCTCGCGTATAACGCCTACTACGCTGTCGAGGTCCTTGTCAACATTATCTGCGGTTCCCAGCGCTTTGAATCGATTTTTCAGCTCTAGTTGGAACGCTTCGGAACCGTGTTCAGCTTGAAGCAGTGTCGGACGAAGAATAGACCTCACCATGCGGCTTCTTTCCAGCTTGAGATTGATATTTAGAGTGCCTCTTACTAGTCGGTGATCACTTCCGGTGTTAAACCTGTTGATCACTGAGACATTTCTAAATATGTGCCGTTTATTCGTCATGATGAAGTCTATCTCATTCTTCGTCTTACCGTCGGGACTCCGCCAGGTCCACTTTCTATGGGGCTTTTTTTGATAGAATGTGTTCATGCAAAAAAGCCCCTGCATGTTGAGAAAGTTGACCAGCATTTGCCCCCTATGGTTTCTGCTTCCATAGCCATGCGGTCCAACGTACGATTCGCCATGTTGCTGTACTCCCACTTTTGCATTGAAGTCTCCGATGACAACTGTGAAGTGAGTCTTGGTGGTCATTTGTATGGCCTTTGTTATATCCTCATACATGGCCTCAACCACATCGTCCGAGTGTGCTGAAGTCGGTGCGTACACCTGTACGACCTTAAGAGTGTATCTCGTGGTCAACTTTAGTACGAGGTACGCTACCCGGGTCGACACACTGGATATCTCCAATACGTTGTCACGGAGATCTTTGTTGACAAGGAAACCTACGCCACCCTGGGATGTTTGGTCGCCCTCTCGAAAGTAGAACAGGTGCCCCGATTCTAAGGTTACCGTCTCCTCCCCCTGTCGTCGGACTTCGGATAAACCTATAACGTGCCACTTTATCTTCTCTAGTTCTACTTCGAGTTCCACCAAGCTTTCGTCCAGCCGTAGACTGCGTCCATTATAGGTCGCCAGGGTCATTTTGTTATGACAGCCATCCGTAGCCCGGGGATTCTTCGCACCCCCTACCCCACCGTAACCAAGGCCGCTGTCATGACCTGGAATATTGGGGCGGCCGGGAACTGGGGGCCGTACTTTTTTGTGGCTTATCATTAGGGGGTATATGCCCATACTCACCACGCTGGGCAAGCGGGTTGGTGAGCGCAGTACCAGGTCTCGTACCGATGACGCTGCTGCCCGTCATCGGCCAAAGGTATTTGACCTGGCCTGTAGATAGATATCCCGCTATCGGTTCGGTCGTCAGAGCCTCGTCCGTCTGTCAGCAGGGCGCACCACGGGCAGGTGAGGTTGACTGTTGGGACAAAAGGTGTTGTGTGTCCCCTTACACCCCTTACAAATCGTCATTACTTTGACACAACTAGATGGTCTATTTGTTTTATTAGGTTAATACGTCGTAATAAATAGATGCGCGAAAAGAAATCGTCTTCCCATACACCGCCCGACCAGCGGACATGTGTATGGCGAGGTGATTTTTTTTTCGTTTTAATATTATTTCCTAAAAAGTTATTGTATATGAGCAGTAGAATCACTCCCATTTCGCGAGACATTCGCGAGATTGTCACTATTGTTGTCATAAAACAATTACTTTGGATGCAGCGTTTTAATCTCTTCTTTAAATTAGTTGTCATTTCACAAGTCGCAAGTGGAATACATCGCTCTAATAAAGCAGTTCTTCTTCCCTCACTGATGAGGATCGCGACCACATGTGTTCCTCCACAGACTGCGATCATAGGCCGTGTGGACCGCATGTCGCTGTGTGGTCTTTCTCACCGAGTCCGACCATCTCGTGGGTGCCCTACCCCGAGCACGTCTGCCCTCCATTTGGCCCAAGATGATTTGTTTCTCCAGACTGCTAAAATCAAACACGTCTGATACGGCTAGTAGTTTATTACAACTGACTTGCTGACAATCAATGCTACCCTCTAATACATTAATAAACTTAGCACAGACAATGCTTTGAAGACCGCATAATGTGTCAGAAGAAACTTAGGGTACGTTTTCTGCATATAGTGGAGAGTGGAGAACCGAGTGCTGATGTGGAGTTCTTTTAATATGGATGGACTTGTATTACAAAGTCGAATAATAATATGTGGGATATTGGATTAGGTACTAAACGGATATGAATGAGTGAAGTAGTGAATGAGGATAGAAAAATGACCAATTACTGAATGCTAATGAGCGAAAGAGTTAGAGAGATGATTTGGGTTATAAGAGTAAAAGAGACAGATAAAAAATGAAGGATTGATTAAAAGGAACAAAGGAAGATGGACTTGAGGGATCGTGTTGAAAGACGAAAAATGTGTTTAAGATTATAATTTATTGATTCGTTTGTTTAAGACTGTAGAAAGACGAAATATAGATAGATAGATTTTCAGTTAAAATTTACAGAAAGATGTACAATAAATAAATACCTGGTAAAGGTTGCAGGACGACGCTGGATGCAGGCCGCTTCCAACCGGCCGATCTGGAAGTCACTGGGGGAGGCCTATGTTCAGCAGTGGACGTCCTGTGGCTGAGATGATGATGATGATGTACAATAAATAAAAAGAGTTAAACTGATACATACAAGTCTGTTATGTAATGTCCCGATGCTACATACAATATTTAGAATAAGTATTACAAAATGCAAGTCCTTGTTCTGAATACAATTAAGTAATAGTACATTATGATACGAGTGTGCAAAGTTGATTATTATACACGAGGCATTATTGTAAGCGCGAGCCGCAGGCGAGCGCGGTAAGGAAGCCGAGTGTCTAATAATCAATGCACACGAGTTGCATACGACGTTTTTCAACACAATTGCGAGGAAAAAACCAAACTAAAATCTAAAATACCTTCTCCGTTTTTGCTGTTTTTCTCTGGATTTTGGCAGCAACAGGCTATCACTTGCGTTTCGTGCCTCGATAAGTATTTCCGACGGGGTTGAATAACATTTTACTCGTCTTCACTATTAAAAGTAGACATTTTTGATAGTAATTAACCACACAGCAACAACTTTACCAAATATAAGGAAAATGGTAATTGGCATGTAAGTTATGTTTTTTTCGCACGCCGTTATTTCGATGCGCGCGCAGGTTCAATAATGGCACAGGAAAAACTGGCTGTTCAGCCGGAGTAGCAGCGATTTAAAAAATAAAATAAACTATAAATTATTGTTTCTAAAAATAATAGTTAAGTTAATTTGTGTTTATTAATATACAATTTGATAAAATGAAAGGTTTATTCGTCATCTTAACCCTAAAATAATTTAATATTGGTAAAATATTCAATGTTCTTAGACATAACTTTTTGCTGGATTTTTTAAAAAATAGTTTACATTACCGCACTAGTGCGATAATGTTATTACAGCACAAGTGCGTAATATGATTAATTATGAAACTAAAAACGGTGTTATAAGAGTCAATTTACGAGCAACTGTGTTGAAAAATAATAAGCGATCCTCCTAAGCTAATGAAGGATCGTCCTAAAGAAACATTCATAATCTTTCGAGTTCCCGAGGGATTAATTACGTGTATGTTATTGTTTGTTCCACACAGAGGCCCAGAGAGGAAATATGTGCAGAAGACTTGGCGCTAAACACGCTTAATAATAATTAGTTTTATTTGACTAGGAAGTAGGAACTAACTCCCATTAAATGGTTAACCTGTTTTATTTTCGCCTTGTTTACCAATTTGTCTATTCGTATTGCAGAAAACAAATTATTCTCGTTTTGAAGCACAGAGTAAGTATTCCTTAGTCTTTTGTTTCCACAAAAATATAAATTAGTTTGTACTGAAGCTTTCTCTATGAGTAATCATTAGTTTCTAAGTTCTTTAATTTCATTTGATATGGGAAATCGAAAAACGAATCCCAACCCTTTGTATTCTAGGTGGAAACCGCGCCACTTGACCAATCGGGTACTTAAAAAGGAAAAAAAGAAAGAAGGATAATGTTACCTATCTGTATAAATCACAGCATTTACAAATTAAAACTGTATTCTGCAAGAAATAATAATTGTATTAATACTAACTAATTATTATTATACTTGAAAAAAATCAATTTTATCGGCCCACGCCAAGATCTTGTCAATAGATTTAATTAACGGCCAATTACTGTTCATCATCAGTCTCGCGCTGTCTCGCGTGTCTGTAATCACTTGCTAACACATCTGTGTTTGCATAAACATGACTTTTCCTCTTCTAGGTTCATTTTCCTCAATTATGTTAAAGAATACTCGGTACACCCTTTCTGTAATCGCTCGTTAACAATACTTTAACGAGCGGTTAGCTAATGTAACCGGATAATTGCGAGATAAGTGGTTAAAGATGGTTAAACGTATGATTTATTCGCAGTTAACACAATCGTGGTTTAATTTCACGTTTATCTGGGCCCTAACCATAAACTGTTAAAACAATCACACATCTGTCAAACATTATCATTTCTGTCAAATTTTGTATGAAATGAGGTACCAAAATTGACAGATTTGACAACTTTGAGATTGTTTTAAGAGTTCATGGTTATGGCCCTGAGCTCTGAAAGGCCTTGCTCTGGATGTGATGATGTGTTAAGCGTTCGTTTCTATTACCATAATTATAGGAGTAGGTAAGTATGCTGACGGTTTCTCTTCTTAAGATTAAAAATATTACATGAAAAAAAAGAAATTTTTAGTAACCCTCTAGCCCAATTCATTTTTTTTGCTACGCGGCCTCATGCGACCTTTTTGCAGCAATATGGGATCACGTTATTAGGTTAGAATTTATAAACTAAGATTTAGTGACCCGGGAAACGTAAAAATTCAAGCCTCAAACAAAACGCTAATTGACGAATTGTTAATTGTCAATTAATTGTTAATTGACGAATGTTTTTATAGTGTTAGGTAATATTAAGAATAAAATATGTGATTTAATATGACGAATTTAATATTATACGAATTACGGATACGAATTTACAATATTATTATTATTGTATTATAATTTGGGCATTGTGGAGTAGCTGGACATGATTATTTATTGAATTTGACAGGATTGTATTATTGGATATTGATTTGTAGAAATGTATTTTAAATTTTATTAATATTTTACATGCTTGTACTCAAGTAGAATACTGTTTTCGGACCACTATATGTTACACCTGTTATTTCCATGTATTCTGGCAAATAAACAATTTGATTTGAACGCAATGAATAAATACGCCCTTTACCAATTTCCCATATTTTTTTTTCTCATTTGATATTTTATTCGCTTTGAAGTCAAACCACCCTGGGCTGTATGATACGGGTTGGTTGGCCGCCATTTTCCAGGTTTCTGTTAATTTAGAACGGAAAGTTCAAGCTGAAATACTCTCTTATGTGGCATGCTACAGTTAAGCACACTCCGGGCCCCGGGTTAAAACCGCAAATATTTAGGCCAAATAACATCTACTCGTACAAAACATTTTTATTTTTAGGCCAGGGCTACTGTATTACATTAAAATATTGTGAAAGTAGTAAAATATTTTGTTGGTTACTGTATAACTTTTCAATTTTAGTCATAAATTCGCTACGCGATTTTGGGCTGAAAAAACGTGATGTGATACATCTTAGGTAGTATGACTTTTTAATACTGTTATGTTGCTTCTTCTTTCATATAACATTATAAATCTTTAACATAGTAGAAGATAGATGACCTCGTAATATAGCAGTAAGATTAAAGCAATAAATATTCGCAGCCATAACACTCGTCACCAAAACTCTATGGAACACTTTGTCCATATTTTCTTTATTTCTGCGCAGTGTGCAAAGCTAGCAATTGTGGCGCCATTTATCAAGTCTCTTACCCTCTGGGGGCGCCCAGTGGGACGGAGCACGGAGCACATGGAAGCAGAAAGTGCTTGCGTCTGGAAATAAATACAGCCTTGGAGCTCACACCAGAGTTAAAGAGTATTGCTATTTATAAGTAGATTAAAGGTCCAATTTTATTCTTTGTCTTTTTGTTAGGAAGTTGTTGGCACTTTCTCTTTAAAACCAATATTGAAAGATTGAAACTATGAAATTAGGTGATTCCCAATACCACTTCAATACTAACTAGCGTATATAAATTTGTTCTAGAATTCTTCATTGTATAGGGAAAATTTACCCCAACTCATTAAAAAAGTCCTTATGAAAAAAGGATATTACACATAAGAAGATTATTTAAACGACAAGTCTTTTTCGTATTTTTCACCTTTCTTCGTTAAATCAAAACAGACATTACAAAGTCATGGCACTGTTGATACCTCCGCGAGGAGATGAAAGAGATGTGACGCGGAGTGACGGGAGGGACGTGCAAATTGGGCGGGCGAGAGTCCTCCGCTAGCGGAGGGACCTGACAGCCGCGACAAGAAATAGGTAGCATTTTGAATCTGGAGGTAAATTATAAATGGATACTTTAAGACTGTTATTGATACCTGTTTTTTTTAACGCCAGGACGGGAAAAATCTGTTTGGCTTTAATCATATTTTAAATATTAACGCCCATTTCCATTCTAAGTTTTAGATTGCAAGTTAGCTGTTATCGGTATAAAGAATAAAAACAAAAATGTCTGTTTAAAAGAATATCGACAAAATAATTCTTCCTTATCTTTAAGATTTGCCGGGCTCCTAGTCGGGATACGCTCGAGATGTAGCACGTTTTGTTTGACTCTGGTTGACATGCCTCATTTTGTTGTAAGACAGATAAACCATCAAATTTTACCTACCTTTTATTTTTAATTTTAATTTTAGCTACCCGTGTAAGAGCGCTTACTTTAAGGCTGCTTTTATTGGTTTTCTTTTATTCAGTGCTATATACTGAATGTGCATGTTTCCTTACGGCGCGATGTTTTTCCTCTTCAACTAGCAAGTGGTAGGTACCTATAAATCTGATATTCCGAAAAATGCCCTAAGTGCTGGTATGAAATGCAATCTCTCGACCTAATGAGGTGTGGCCACTGAGTTACCGCCTCTTCCAAAAATAACACCAAAATATAGCCGTATACTCAACATGAATTGAATTTGGCGATTAGATAAAGAAAGAAATTGCTCAGTATTTTATTTATGTTTCACGTAAACAGGTCAATTAAACAAATTATAGTATTCATAACCCGTATTCTAAGTATACGGCTTGCTAATGGCACAGTTCCAACGAAAACTGAAGTTGGGCAACAAGCCGATCCTATGCTAATATCTGGCAAATTATAAAAAATCGTTTCAAAGACCACTCCTAAATAACAACATTTTTTTTTGATTACGGAAGAATTTGACGATATGATTAATAATACGAAAGTCGTGCCAAATAATGGGACACTAGAGGTAAATGCAGCAGGCTCCGTACCTGGCGCGCGAAGCGGGTAACGCACGGCGCGTTGCGTTGCGGATACGACGGTGTAAACAGCGGCGTGTCAGGCAGGCTCAAGACATATTAGAAAATCGCAGAGGTACTAGTAAGAACGAGCTCGCGGTCTTCCTTATTACTTAAATACATTGGAATAGATCTGCATGAAGAACCCGATTGGCAGGCATCGACTGCGCCCTGTCAATGCTACTATGAGACGAGATTGAGTACAAATTGATTTATGCCTTTTTAACTATCTCGCGTTCAACAATAAATAAAAACATAAGTGCTACCTTCAACACTACCTAGGTTTGGTTGCGATTCCCAGTTCTTTAATCACTTTCTTGGTGTGCAAAATACAAGTCCTAACAAGATATATTATACCTTGCTATTTAGATAAATATGTAGGTACTGTATTGGCTAGTAGTTTATAGGTGTGCTTCCATGTGAGTCAATTCGCGCAAAAAATCGTTTCTTACTTTGATCGATGCAGGAAATTAGAATAGTTTGTTACGAGATTGCTACCATGTACCTTATTTTTGAGTTCCCGATATTTCGGTTTCTGTGCAATCTCAAAAATAAGGTACATGGTAGCAATCTCGTAACAAACTATTCTAATGTTAGTGACCATGAAAGTTTAAAATAAGATGCAGGAAATGTTCACATTTGACTGCACCTGCTATAACTACTTGTATTGTGTTTCTAAAATCCATGATTAGGTAATCCAATCATCGGTCGTGAGAAGCGACATGTCATCCCGCCGTCCTGCTTACTTGTTACCGAATTGACAGGGACAGCAATCGCTATTTTCGCAACGGGAAGCGAGTTTGATGTTTAAGAACTCTAATGTGACGGTTTCCAATTAAGCCACTACGAGAGTAAACATGATTCGGGAACCTTTGATATATCTCCAGTATGTCTAGAGCCACGTAGTATTTAATGCTATGTGTATAATTGACGTATGCAGGGTTCTAGTGGTAATGGTCGGGAAATGGCGTGATTAAAAAACCGGCCAAGTGCGAGTCGGACTCGCACACGAAGGGTTCCGTACCATTATCTATAAAAACCGGCAAAAAAAATAAGTTTGTTGTATGGGAGCCCCCTTAAATATTTATTGTATTCTGTTTCTTAGTATTTGTTGTTATAGCAGCAACAAAACATCATCTGTGTAAATTTCAATTGTTTAACTATCACACTATCACGGTTCATGAGATACAACCTGGTGACAGCCGGACAGACAGATAGGCAGACAGACGGACAGCGGAGCTTTAGTCCTTTGAGTACGGAACCCTAAAAATCACTTACATGTTCTAGAGAAAGATGGTCCGAAGTGTTGCTATATTTATAGTACAGGGTATTTGCTCCACACTTGTACTTCATCCTTCTACCTTTTAGCTCTACCTCTACTCGTTATAGTTCCTCTATTTCTGAACACTACGAGTATTCCCCGCGCGGGATGGTCGCGTGCCAACACCACGCAAGTTCAAGGCCCCTGTAAATCATTGCCAACTTTTAAATTATTTCGGACATTGTCTCTTTTGACGCGTTGACGCAAAACAGGTTACTCGCATCATGTTCAATTAACAACTTTAGCGCTATGGAAATAAGAGAAAAAATAGCTTGTCGCTAGTCTTCGAGATTCAGTGAGAATAAATCATAAATGATAAATTATTGCCGCTATACTAAATTAGAAAAGGGTCGAGTTTTCTTACGCAATCGTAATAATTGATGGCATAGGAAGCGAGCACAATATTTCATGATTAAAAGAATAATTAAAGCTATAATTCAGCTTTTACTATTAGAGAAAATAAAGTCAAGAAATAACTTTAATTTATTACTGAATGTTTTTATTCGGTTGTCATCCTATCAAGTATATAATTAAAAACCTAGTCCATGGAAGTGACTGTTCATTGGTAAATCTAGTAGCTCGTTTCCCCAACAGAGAAACATTGGAGACTTCGGACAGATCTTTTCCTAGCCGTATGACACCAGAGGATTAAAAAGGTAAACCAGTTGTATTCTATCAGATGGAAAAGAATGTAAATTGTGAATGCACAAGACCGATAATAACTTATACTTTTTCAGGGATCGCCGTATCTTTTGATTAATAAATAAATATATTAAATTGTTTCCACAATCACACCAATTATCTAGCCCCAAACTAAGCAAAGCTTGTGCTATGGCGACTATATAACGGATAAACATACTTAATTACGTTCCTAAACATCCATGACTTAGGTGCAAATGCTCGTGCTTATCACACTAACATTTGCCCCTTGCGGTATTGGAACCCGCAACCGCCAGGCATTGTAGTCCGGAACGCGAACCACTACACCAAACGGTCGTCAATATTGGTCGATTACAAATAAAACGCGTCTGTACCACATTCTTAGATAGCCGATAAATTACCGACAGTCCCACCATCAGTTCGAAGTGTACTATTTCCAAGGCTTCCTTTGATCACTTTCATTCGGTTTCTCCGTTAGCTTGAATAACAAATTGGGGTCCAAATCCTCTGGGCAGCTCGGAGTGTCCGCTTTGGGTCCAAGCAATATAGAGGGATTACGGCGATCATTCCTTAATCCTGCCTCGCCTTTGCGACTCCCGAAAATATTTCCAATGGAGGATTTCCTTGTCGATTGCTAGTTCAAGTAATTAGGTGTCGGACTGTTTTTATAAGGTTCAGCTGTGAAACAGAGAGAAAACATTCGGTAGGCCACATGTGTATGTTTCTCAGAAACAGCCTAAATGGATAATAAAATTTTGTTTTAGTTAAATTGGTAACCAACCGCTTGTGTCAAGGTGCTACACAAAAAAAGAGAGATAGTCTGATATATTTGAATAACGTGAACCTAAAAACTAATTTGTGTACACAGAATACTTAATAGTACTAGGTGCAACAGAGTATTTATATTTATTTAAGGAAATAATTACTCATTAGAAATGTTAAGTCGTCTCTTGTAGGTAAGTAACCAAGTTTCAATTACTTCACCATTTTAAATGAGCTATGTTTGAAGCCACACAAACCGGGGAAGTTGCAAATACGGAGTATCTATTTGTTTTATTATAATTATAGCGGCGCCATTACCCGGCTTACGGAGGCGTCGGAGGGATTACCTCTTTGCGACTCGCGCTTGAATAAAACATTTCTTGATTAGGCGCGCTTCGACCGTGATGAAGACGTCGCAGCCACCATCCAGGCAGGAACAGTAGCCCCGCGAACTCACAGTTGCCTGTTGCCGGCTCCAACATCGTTATACTAATACTACTTGACACAAAAAAAGTAATTAAAATTCAGTGGTTTAACCAATAACTCTAAAAACAGTACTAATTGAAATTAGTTTATTTTTGTTTGTTTGTACCGCCGTGTTTTGACTGAGTTTGTCGCGCCGTTTCTTCTCATCACCAGCCGTTATGTAGTCCCGAAGCAGTGGGGCTAAGTTATATTTTTGGGACGTATATAAGTGCCCGGGAGAGGGCTTATAATATATTGAATAAATGACTTTTACTTTGTAGAGTATGACGTATAAACAACACTGCTTAAGCATTGTTAAGCTGCTATGGTTAGGCCCCAGGTCTTTATCTCTGTAATCTCGGTACGACACGTTAATTCGTAAATGTGTAAACTCTTATAATCAGATGTATTCTAGAACTTCCAGGAACTAATCAAAATTATTCAAAGTCTTCGTCGTAGAGTATAAGGTCTTAGAAGAGTTTTCTCTCGTTAACACTGATTGTTAACTGTGAAATAAAACTACCTTGAGAGGTATCCTAAAGAGCCTACAGCACCTGTTTCTTATGTTTTTAAGAAAATCTCTGTTTGACTAACGAGATGTAACATAATGTAAATCCAATATTGGCTGTCTGCTTTGTTACTAAGAAACTATAAATAGAAATAGAAAAAGTTTTATTTGACAGAATATGAGAGATATACAAAAGATTTTAAAATATGTGTCAAAAAAGCCCCCGCTTAGCATTTGTCGTGACAGCCAAGGGCATATCACGACGCTGATTTACAAAAGCACGGTACTAGAGAAAAGAAAAAGAAAACTAAAAACAGCATAACAATCAATATTGAGAGTAGACAAATAATAATAATAAAAGTAAAAGAGAGAAAAAAACACAATATACATAAAAAGTGTCCGGGTTTTGAGAGATGTAAAATTTTGAATACAAATAAAAAAAAAAAAAATAATAGGAGTACGGACGGCCCCTACTGCGCCTACCGTTATTATGGCGGTAATGAAGACGCTACGACTTTCCGCGGTATTATTCATCACACTCATTAAAATTTCCACGAAATGTGTCTGTTTTAATTGGGGAGGATGGTTATATTTGAGGACCTACAATTTGGGTTGTGCCAGTGGTTGTTATTAATTACGATAAGTTTAGCCTATCGTAATTACCTACTCGGAAACTACGTGTTTGCTTCCTTGAACGAACCAACGTGATAAGTTGATTAAGGTAAGTATACCTTAGTCAACCTATACAACTTTTCTAGAGAAGCTTCTACATCGAAAAAACCGGCCAAGTGCGAGTCGGACTCGCGCACGAGGGGCTCCGTACCGCTATCTATAAAAACAGCAAATAAAACCTCTGTTGTATGGGAGCCCCTTAAATATTAATTTTTTACTGGTTTTTAGTATTTGTTCTTATAGCGGCAACTATAAAGAAATATATCATTTGTGAAAAATTTAACTGTCTAACTATCACGGTTCATGAGATACAGCCTGGTGACAGACGGACAAACAGAAAGACGGAGAGCGGAGTCTTAGTAATAGGGTCCCGTTTTTCTCTTTGGGTACGGAAACCTAAAAACTGGCCGAGTTTGCGTTGGACTCGCGCACCGAGGGTTCTGTAGAAAGAAACTTGCAGGTATGTATGTATGATATATCTCGAGTCTCGAAGATTTTTCCTGCTTTTTTGAGTGTGCAATTTTTTTATGATACTACAATATAATGACGGTTTTGTCATTTTTTTCTTCACTCTTGCTGTAAGATATTGCTTCTTGCCAAATTTCATGATTGTATGCGTTGGCCTATATCAAATCAAATCAAATTAAATCAAATCAAATCAAATCTAATCAAATCAAATCAAATCAAATCAAATCTAATCAATTATTTATTTGCCATAATATACTACATATGCAAGTTACACATTGCAGATCTTAAGGTAGGTGTTTCCAGGTATTCAGCCTGCATGCAGGCGTAAATAGGTCTTGATTTCCTTGCGAGTTACAAAATATGTGTCATAAATCTTAGTTAGCTGTTTGTTCGTTTTATTTGGGAAACTAACAATGTAAATTTGTGTCATATAAATTATTTTCTATTTCTAAATAAAGTAAAAAACACTAAATTAATAAAAAAAAGAAACTCATAATTATCTCGCTCGACGGTCATATGTAGTTGGGGACTTGGGGTCTCCGTGGTTGTAAATATGTGGCCTATTGTCTTTTCAAGTAAATACATGACTTAATAAATTCTAATCACAAAGACAAAAATGATTTCATCATATATATATATATATATATATATATATATATATATATATATATAAGGTCCGATTTTATTAGTGTTCATCCTGTTAACCTGTGACTCTATAGGTGAAAAGCAATCGTAAAAACCAATTTTCAAATGTGTACCATAAAAACTAAAAAAGTTAAAAATCAACAACATTGACTTCATATTGCATAAACTCGTCCTATCTTTGCTACGTTTAACCATCTGATTATCCGTCTTATTCCTTCCCCTTGCACAGAGCGAGAAAGAGTTTAGAAGAGAAGATAGGACGAGTTTATGCAATATGAAGTCGATGTTTTTATTTTGTAATTTATTTTTAACCTTTTTAGTTTTTATGATAGACATTTGAAAATTGGTTTTTACGATTGCTTTTCACCTATATAGTCACAGGTTAACAGGATGAACACTAATAAAATCGGACCTTATATATATATATTTATAAGTAGATAAAATAAGGGTTCGTTTCGAAAATTGCCCAAAAGGTTGAAGCTGAAATGGCCAATCATTCTGAATATTTCAGAAATGAATTTCCTTTGATTTAAGTCCCGGACTCGAGTTTCATTACAAGGTAATAAGGGTACAATTATATGAAAGGGGGTTGTTAATCTATCGGGCTGGTTAGAAATGGAGAATTAGTTGTTTAAAATTTAATTGTTGCCAGTTCCTCGTCTCTTGAACAAACAATTATTATTTTCATTTTATTTCATTCCAAATTATTCGTATTTCGTTCTGATACATATTAATACTTACCTAAATGTTACAGTTTGGATGCTCCGTTCAAAATTCGCTATGTTTCGCCCGCTCCTACTTGTTTAAAGTTGTTTACCCCATTTTATTCCGTAAGAGGGTAGATTTAAAAAAGTTGCCCACGTACGTCATTCTATAGGTGCCGTACATAGCTATATTTTTGGAACGTGTACATAAATGACCGAATGAGAATTTTTATTTTAAATAAAGAGTGTCATGAGTATTATAGGGTTCAAGCTCTCCCACAATCGGTTCACGTGGTTTTGCCGCAAAACGCAACAAACGGAGTTACTTTTGCATTTATAAAAATGTAAATGCACGAATATAATATGTATAAATAAAAAATAATTTAAGAAATGCTAAAATCAATTGAACGCCTTATGGGCATGTTGGCGACCAGCATTAAGGTCCTTTTTGGTCTTTTTTCACTTTTAAAATTCTCGTGTTTTCTTAAGAAAAATATTTGTACTTTTTTATTAAAACAAATGATTATTGCTTTTTTGACTAACTTACTAATATATTGGAGGGATGAAATAACCTGAGCCCTAACCATGAACTGTTAAAACAATCACAAATCTGTTAAACATTATCATTTCTGTCAAATTTTGTATGAAATGACGTACCAAAATTGACAGATTTGACAACTTTGAGATTGTTTTAAGAGTTCATGGTTATGGCCCTGGTTTTTATTGTGCAATCCTGAATAGGGCACAAACATATCATAATCTGAATTGACGATAGAGAAACTTAATTCATTTGAATATATCACCAAGTATACTAGCTATTACCGACAGCAAAAGTGCTGTCCAGACAAAGGTCTGGATCTGAATTATTTTAACAAGAAGAGACAGCTGGAGATCATCTCCACGTTGCGTATAAATGCAGTTAGCCTGTTCGTGGTAATTGCTATATATATGTATAAAACATAGTATAGCACATAGCAATTGGAAAGGTGCCTTGTACGTCAAACATCACCGCGCCAGATTGTCTGCTCTTGCGATTTGGATCTGATTCAACTCGTCCTGGACATACCCGTTGCATTACCAACTTTAAACACTAAGAAATAAGTTACACATTTCAGTGGGAAGGTGACGTGTCAGTGTAGAACATAAATAAATATGACGCGGGAGGTTGAGGTTGTCGCAATATTTCAAAATTTAAAGTGTATATTGTCTCGTCCATAGCGGTTACTGATACCACAAAACTGTTCTACAAAATTATTAAATCACATCAGAGAATGCTAAAGAGAAGCTAGAGTGGCAGTAGGCCGGGCACATAGCACGTAGAACTGATGGCCGATGGGGCAGGAAGGTTCTGGAATGGAAGCCACGTACCGGCAAGCGCAGCGTGGGACGTCCACCCACAAGGTGAACAGACGACCTAGTAAAAGTTGCAGGACGACGCTGGATGCAGGTCGCTTCCAACCGGCCGATCTGGAAGTCACTGGGGGAGGCCTATGTTCAGCTGTGGACGTCTTGTGGCTGAAATGATGATGATGATAATCAGAGAAATAGGCATTGTCCTGAGACAGTAGGGTTAAATAAAGATTCTTAAAAATCACGTTACATGACATGTAAAGTTGATTTTAATAAATAGGTACTCATAGAATTTAAAGCTGTTGGAAAAATTTCGAGTCTCGAAAAAGCAGTAAATTGACTTTGAATTATTATTTACTAGCTGTTGCCTGCGACTGCTCTCCTATTTCTTTAGTTTTCTAATTTTCCGCGCAATTTTCTTATTTTTTTTCTTTTATAACAACCTTCTCCGGACAGTAACAAACACAACAAAAAAAGAATTAGCGAAATCGGTCCAGCTGTTCACGCGTGATGCCGTGAGTCCGTGACCAAGGAAAATAGGGATATCGGTTTAGTAATTTCATAGATTATATCACCTACTTACCTACAACCAAACTTACAAACTACACTTCAATGAAAGACAACAGTATCAGTCACATTATTGGGGAACTCGGCTTCTTTGTTTTTCTTCGTTATTATTCTACTTCTTTAAAATATTCCATTGATGACTCAAAACAATTGCGAACAGTATGTCTTGGGTCGATGATGGTGGTTTAGAACTTTTTCATATATTCTGTATCGATAATCTATTTTACGATGAAAATGATGCTACAGCACTGGGCCCAAAATCTTTATCGTTTTGTACATCAGACGATTCAAAGTCAATATCACCGATCCACATCTTGTTCGTAACCGCTGCGTTTGAGGACGAACCCTTAGGACAATTTGTCTGAGAGCATCGGGAACTGGCTGGATCGTTTGATTTGTGTCAAACGATTCAATTGCCAGTTTTCAGCCGAGACGCTTGTCTTGGAGGCTTGGAAGTTGCGACATTTTAAGTTGGTTCGAATAATTTAGTAATAGTTGTACATTAGGGATTCAAAAACGAAATCTGTAAAGTTAAAAAGTCTTCTACATAGTACACTATCATGCCAGAGATAAGTCGTTAGAGAAACAAAAATCTGCAAAGTGTACAGCTAAAAACATAACCCTCATTTGGCAGTCGGGTAAAAAAATACTGTCAATAGTTTTAGACACTATGCGACTTTACATTCAACTGCCTAAACTTTTTTTCACTATTACTTATTATGTCGCAATATAACATTTTACATAAAAAATGACACAAATAAAATTGGCTGCTGAAATCTATAGCAACGATGCATGACGAACTACAAAGAGCGGGCCGCCGGGAATAGAACCCGCGACCCTGACACTCACCTAGAACTTGCTTAAATATTTGAGAAATGGTTTGGAATCACATTTTTGGACACAAAAAAACTTTTGCCGTAATTAATAACTTTTAAGAAGGCACCTACATGAATTAACTGACTTTATTCATTTTCTAGTAGTTATCAGCCTTGGTATGTACTAGACATGTGCGCCGATCGGCGTTGCGCACGCCGCCGGTCATTTTAGGCGCGCCGCCGCCGCCGGGCATTTCATTGGCGTCATCGGCATTACTAAAATTTACTAAATTTATTGTTCAGTAACCATAAATATTATGTATTAAATTACAATACATTCATGATAACGAAATAAACGACATCCTTTTTGTGTGTATCGCGACGATTGCCTAAGTAGTGTTTGGAAGGGATGTAAGTATGACGTCAAAAGGAAAAACAGAACCCGCAGATACCTTCTCTATTGTTCGTCTATCTGTCTGTCAAGAAGGGACTGTCACTTATCTCGAAAGGGAAGCGTACTACTCGCTCGAGATATATAGAACTCCATGTTCTACTGTTGTATCAAGTTTAAATTTACTTTTTTCCCCTGGACAAGTAAAGAATTTAGGATTTTATATCAATGCAATCAAATGAGAAGGCCATAGCACATCATGACATTCTTGGGTCTAGCAAAGTCACCCATCAAAACCTGTGTATGTGTAAGTGAAAATTGATAAATATGAAATATAATCTATGGTAAAACGAAATTCGCCTTCAACTCTGTTTAAAGAAAGAAGGCGAATAGAGATCATAACAGCACAAGAGTGTAATCTGGGAGATAATAAATGTGCGCTCACAAGATCAAAAGTTGTCCTGCAAAAGAGAGCTGTGAAAAATAGCCCGTATTTACAATCTTAGACCCCGAGATTCGCTAAGAGAACTATTTAAAGAAATTAACTTACTTACAGTCGCTTCACAATATATTTTTGAAAATATTATGTATGTTCGCAAAAATCTGCACTTTTTTACTAAGAAAAATGACATAAGAATAGTTTGTTACGGGATTGCTACCATGTACCTTATTTTTGAGTTCCCGATATTTCGGCACTGTTGCAAGCGCCATGATCACGGAGTAACTGAAGATCTTGCGGGTAAGTTGTTAAGGGCAAACATATCGGTCTACCCTCTTTCGCTGTCTTTTATTGCACGCGTCGGTACCATTGTCTACACACTCACTATTTTCTCGCACTAAAAAATAAGGTACATGGTAGCAATCCCGTAACAAACTATTCTAATGTTAGTGACCATGAAAGTTTAAAACAATATAAAAATGACATACATAAGTATAATACCAGGCATAAAGATAAACTTGCCGTTCCAATGTTTAGATTGCACAAGGTAGGAAGTTCTTTCATGGGCAATTGTATTCGTTTTTTTAATAAATTACCACAATCCATTGTTGAAATGCCTGTATATGAATTCAAATTGCATGTTAAAAGGACTCTAATGAAAAAGGGCTATTACACCGTTAGTGATTATATAAATGATAAAAATGCGTAGATTTAAAACTGCTTAGCTCACAACAAATCTTGTAAAATATTTATTTATTTTTAAAAGAGGCTGACAATAGTGACCGAGTTTCTTGCGCCGCTTCTTCTCGGCACTAGCCCACAATAGTCCAGAAGCAGTGGTAGGGAAAAAAAATTGGGACATGTAAAAGTGCCTTTTATGGCCAATTTACAGAAATAAATGATTTTGATTTTGATTTTGTGCAGGTTACCTTGAATAAACAAAAATAAATTCTTACATCGTCATCAACAATGAATTATCTAGAACCAAACTAAACAAAGAGGTTACCCTAATAAACTAACTCTCACCACTCTGCCTAAAACAAAAAGGTTTAATAAAAATGGATACGTAATGGCCATGAAAATATTTAATAAAATACCTGAAGAAATTAAGCAACTCCCATTTAATAGGTTTAATAACGCACTAAGAGCATGGCTAATGGAACACAGATTATACTCAATCGACTACTTTTTTAAACATAAAACAAATTAATTTAATTAAGACGAATATACGTATGAAATGAATGATAATACATTTAAAAATAATAATAATGAACCAATTTAAATTGTAATTATAGCACTTTTTAAGTATACTAATTATTTGCATGTTATGAATCTGCATAACTAAATAGGCAGAGGACGACACGTGCGAGTGTGGCGCCTTGTCAAATATTTGTAAAAATATTTCTATAGGGTGTTGACGGTAGTATACTACTCAGCTATACATATAGCTACAACATTGATCAGAATACGCTGGCTTTGACAGCGAGAAAAAACACTTGAAGAATTTCATCTTGTCACGTGACGTCCTCGGTAGCTTAGTGGTCAAAGCACTCGCCCGGTATGCGATGGGACGTGGGTTCGAGTCCCACCTGAGGTCGATGATTTTTTTTCAAGTGTTATTTATCTTCAATTAAACCTTGCATGGAATTGCTAAAAACAAAAATTTACAATGTTTAAGCATTTCTGATCTTAACCAATAGTCAAATATTTGTAAAAATATTTCTATAGGGTGTTGACGGTAGTATACTACTCAGCTATACATATAGCTACAACATTGATCAGAATACGCTGGCTTTGACAGCGAGAAAAAACACTTGAAGAATTTCATCTTGTCACGTGACGTCCTCGGTAGCTTAGTGGTCAAAGCACTCGCCCGGTATGCGATGGGACGTGGGTTCGAGTCCCACCTGAGGTCGATGATTTTTTTCAAGTGTTATTTATCTTCAATTAAACTTGCATGGAATTGCTAAAAACAAAAATTTACAATGTTTAAGCATTTCTGATCTTAACCAATAGTCAAATATTTGTATAAATATTTCTATAGGGTGTTGACGGTAGTATACTACTCAGCTATACATATAGCTACAACATTGATCAGAATACGCTGGCTTTGACAGCGAGAAAAAACACTTGAAGAATTTCATCTTGTCACGTGACGTCCTCGGTAGCTTAGTGGTCAAAGCACTCGCCCGGTATGCGATGGGACGTGGGTTCGAGTCCCACCTGAGGTCGATGATTTTTTTTCAAGTGTTATTTATCTTCAATACATACAATACTTCAAATCAAATCTAATAAATACTTAAGTATTTATTAGGTACTACCACAGAATAATATAACGTACTAGCAGCCCGTCCCGGCTTCGCACGGGGTAGACAATTATCGCTAATAGTTTCGGCAGCGCATTCGACGAAAGACATTTTAAGACTCATTTTTCTACACCTTCGGTTACATTGTTCAAATTTTACCAAG
Source organism: Anania fuscalis (assembly GCA_950371115.1). Lineage (NCBI taxonomy): Eukaryota > Metazoa > Arthropoda > Insecta > Lepidoptera > Crambidae > Anania > Anania fuscalis. The sequence goes on from OX493342.1 coordinate 16,407,573, forward strand.
GATCCCTATTTTTTTTTCAAAATGAAATGTAGCCTATGTCAAATTGGAAGAATGTAGCATTCTATTGGTGAAAGATTTTTTTAAATCGGCCCAGTACTTTTTGAGCCTATTCATTACAAACATACAAACATACAAAAATAGGTACAAATCTTTCCTCTTTATAATATTAGTATAGATATAGATATAGACTTAACACAGAAAAAATTGGCCCTGGCGGGACTCAAGCCCCAAGCCTCCTGTCTATGTATTCCAAAGCGCGAAACACTCGATCAAACTTGGAAACTGAATTTGTAAGAATCAGAGAAAATAGATTTTTGAATCATGCCCCTCTAGCATGTACAACAAAACACGATATGATACGATATGATATAGCGATTTATCGCATATTTTTTGTCAAAATATGAAGTTTTATCAAAAAAGCGAGCATAACCGTGACGTCGCCGGCACGGACATGCTTATTGTTTCAATAAAAGTTCAAGATGGCGGCTATGTTATAATATTTTTTGAGTAAATAGGCGATAAATCGCTATATCATATCGTATCATATCGTGTTTTGTTGATCGTGCTAGAGGGGCAGGGATGATGCAGATGAATATTACTCGCTCGATTGAAGTTGAAGAAAGACTATAATTTTCGTATTTCACCGTCAATTTCCGCTGGAGATCAGGGAGCAGGGGGCAAACGAAATTGCGCCATAACATTGCAGTGGGGAAGATGGGGCGGAACGGCACCGGCCCTGAGCACGCGCCCGGATAACGTTCGCATGATTTTTGCGAGAAACCCGAGCCGCCCTGCGTATGTACGATAGTGGCAACTTGGCATCATGTAATATACAGGGTTGCCAATTACTTTTGTTCTTCAAATAATATTTTAATTTAGGAATGTGATGTTCTTGATTACCTATCTACACGATAGAATTATTTAGCCTAGTTTTAAATAAATAGAAGAGAATAACGTTTATTTGAGAGAGAGAGAGAGAGAGAGAGAGAAATATTTTATTAGACACACACAACAATACAAAAGTAGAATACATAAAAAATACAAAAAACATAAAAAAGAAAAGGCAGACAAATAACAACATTAAACAACAAAAAAAGCACAAAAGATTGCATACCATGATCTGCATCGATGTGGTGCATAAGCTCAGCATGTGCTGCAGAAAATTGCAGCGCTGATTTTCAGCTGGAGCCCTAGGTGGCCCAGTTCGTAATTACTGCGTGCTCAGTAAACTACATTGAATAACAATAAGTATATCTAATAATTAACTTTTAAAAATAAGTAAATACATAAACTTTTACAAGCAATATAATAACCAATTTATTTATATATACATATTTATATATAAAATAATAATAAAATATATATATATATATTGTGCGCCCGATGACGTAATACAGACCACCGCGACAGGCGACCAGTACGGGTGGGGCCGTCGAGACGGAAACTTCTACCCGCAAACGAAATGAAATATATCCATTTACTAAGACTGTGGACGTGAACATTAGTGCATTAGTATTAGGTGGTGTAAAACAAAATTTATCAAGTGTTACGTGATAGTGCAGAGAAAAAAGAATGTTCCCGTTATCGTACGACCTAAGGGTATAACCCAATAGCTCAAATCAATCAAAAGCCAAATAACCTCACTGCCTGGCTATTGTGCCAGCATCGGAGTCTGTTTCGTAAGTATTTTTATTATTTATTCTCACTTTGGTCAATTACTTATACCACAACTAGATCCTCTACTTAAAGATGTGTTCTGTGTTCTAGGTGTACTTCAATCTCAGATCGCCTACTAGACCGATACTGAAGATTAATATGCAGTACAGCGAAGACCCAAAGACTTGCTGGGTCCAACGGCGCCCCGTACACCGGCATCAAGTTCTACTCGCGTGTCATGACCTTAAGGTGAGTGTTAATAGTCAACAGAGTAAGTCATAAGGTTAGCGATAATGAAATAAAAATATAATTATGCCTTTTTGCTTGCAGACGCAGCCATAGCTCGATGTCATGTAGTGTGATGTCCATTTTTCTGATAAGAAAAACAGAAAATTTGCAAGAATACATTTGAGTTTGGTACATGGTTTTTTTGTCTGTGACTCTGTGTTTAGACGTGCTAATTTCCTTAAAATCTAGGTACTTAAATTAAACTTCACTCAACTGTGGTTTTGGAAGTAAAAGTTAATTTTCACACTGTAAATACATTATCACTTTCTTAAAATAATGTTATAAGTCCTTAAAATTTGCCGAGGTGACAGCATTGGGTCTAATATTTTTTCAAAAAGTTAGTAATACGTAGGTTTGGGCAACCTTTAATCTAAGGTTACCTAAATGTATCATTTACCAACTCAACGAAACCGTTGCAATATTAAATCTATAATGTTTTGAGTTTTATTTCTGTATGTAAGTATAGATTAAGTATGCAGGTTGGTCTTGATCCTCTGTTCTGCTAAGACAGAAAACTTACCGATTAAAAATCATGTTCGCAAAATGTAAGATACATGTTTTATTTCTATTTTATTAAAATAACCAATAAAAAATGTTATATTTTAACTTATAGTACTAAACATTAAATATTTCCAGTAACAGGTTTCCTCTTTAAAAAAACCGTAGTTGGAGATGTTGCTAGGAAGCCAGCATAACAGTAAATGAGAAAAAGAGAAAAAAACAACCAACACGTCACTGCAATCGCCAAGAATATCTATTAGGAAAATTATTTCATCAACTCCTGATGATTTTATTTAATATTTATTACTACGATTCTTTGAGTGTTTTTACAACTTCTATTTTGAACTTGCGTTTAATATTTGCAAAGAGGTTGATCTCATCAAATCTCGCGTTGTACTCACAAGCAAGTAGCAGTAAAACAGAGTTTTGTAAGTAGTTGGTGTAGTGCCGTGGAATCTCGAACAAAGCTGTTACGGGTTCGGTATTTTGGTGTTCAAAATATTATCTTGAACACCAAATGTTGACAGTCTATATTACTATTGGTCTATTGACTATATCGTGCAGCAGACCCATATCCATCACGATGCGTCTCTGGTCTAAATAGAATGTTGAAATAAGTATTATTCATTATAAGAATTTTGTTTATTGGAGTCGTTTTGGCAACCCTATTTTTCGTGGCAGTTAGTGTTGCGCATCCTCATCTCATCTTTACTATTTATGAGTCCTTATCGGGGTGTTGAGTGCGCACATCCCTTAGGGCGCATTACTATGGCCTTCCAAGTTTCCCCATTTCACCCTCTCTGTGTCAGTAGCAATAAGGCCTAATTTATGCTGCAACTTCGCTGCTGACTGTACCATTAAGTCCCGAAGTTCTCCCGCACAACCCTTCTTATTTCAATAACGCTAAGGTTTATATTGTGTTTCGGTTTTAATGTCGATGGTACTATTAGACAGGCAGCGAGATTACGCGCGTACTTACCTTAATTAAACTGTTGTTTATGCTGATTACTGCTTCCGAGGCACATTAGGATGACATCTGTTAAGATACAATGCCACGAGTGCGGCCGGGCGCAGAGACGTTCAAAGTTTAAACATATCTAAAACTTGATAGGAGTTCTACTGAGTTCCTTTTACATGGCATGCGCAAAGATTCTCTTTGACAGACTATAGCAGCATTATCTTAGTACCTTTATACCATTTTTTGCATTTCCTAATCATGATAATTAGTCAAATTTAAGGTTTTTTCGACTGACTCCGAGCCGGAGTCGGCCGGAGGAATTGGGTGTTCTTTGGTGATCCGATGTACCGTTGACACTACCCGTCCCGCGTCCTGCGGGGTCTCCGCTGAAAACTAGCGTCGTTATGGCTCTGGCTGTGACGACAAATGCTGAGCGGGGACCTTTTTGACACTCTTTTTATGTTGATTCTGTTTGTAATTGTGCTTATGTGTCAAATGTTTTTTTTCTATTCTATTCTATTCTAAATTATTGTGGCTTGGCCGTTTCGTTACATTCACATGAGCGTAGGGTGAAAAATTGATCCACTCCTCATTACTTTTCTGTAAAGTATACCTACAATAGTTCTTGTACTAACAAAACGGCCAAGCCTCATATTTCGACTAAGGTGTAGAGTTTGTGAAATAAGGATTTGTAGAGTTAGGGCGTGTAGAGTTTGAAGCTTGGCTCCACATGAGATCTGATAACTTTTTGACAGTGGGAGTCATATGGTCTCGTCTTGGCATTATTTTACATGAAAATGTTTTTGATGGGATACAATTTTTACCATTTCTTACTCATGTTAATTAGTCAAATTAATAAAAAAATATAAATGGCCCCTTCTCTTCCTATGGGTGTCGTAACAGGGCGACTAAAGGAGAACCGTCATAAGAAAACGGGCAGCAGCGTCTCTTCTCCACCATTGGCCAAACTGCGATCGCCAACCCGCCTGCCAAGCGTGGCGATTATGGCAAAATCCTCCTTTTGGAGAGACCTGTGGCCAGCAGTGGACTGATATAGGCTGGTGATGATGATGATGATAAATGGCTCACGACAGCGAAACAATTGAAAGAATATGATGTGAAAAATTGTCTCCGTTGCTCTGTTAGAAGATCCGTTATAATAAATGGGGATAGTTCGATTTCCAGGCAATCGAAACTTTTAAAAGTGACATTATTTTGTCTAATTAGTAAATACTTGCTCAAACAACAGCACACAAAAGAAACTAGTACTAAACGTTACCAAAAATACTTTGGGTTATTGTATCTAATTATTTTACAGTCATCAAATCTTCTAATAAATTTCCCATTCCCATCGCTACAGGTTTCTCAAATGTAGTTTCGAAAAAAACAATACAGAAGCCGTTTCAAATCACAATGAGTGACTAACGAGAAAATAAATTGAATAGAGTGGCGGACGCGATCAATCACTATGATTGATACAAACTATAGTCAGTGCGCAACATTAAGATGGCGGCCCGACTGGCCGTTTGCGAGTGCTTTTACATTAGACGGGACACTGAATAAGGGCCCGATGGACAGGTGATGCGCCTTGTATGGAGAAAAGGTTGTTCAATTTCAGACGATTTCAAAATTGATTTGAACTATATTAGCTAAATAAAATTATGAACCGGTATCAATGCTATAGGCGAAACTTAGCAGGACACGAAATGTAAAATCAAATCATTTTCTGAATTCATAGTAAATTAGTCCATTGAACTATGACGCCTTTGTCTTGTCATTAAATATGAAATTAGGTAAACAAATGCATAGGTATCGAAATAGATTAAGAATGGTTGTCTACAACAGTTAGTTTTCCCTCCATCCTTTTGTTTGAATGTGCCTTTTTGATTCTATTAATAAAGTGTAAATGGCGGACTTAATTAAAGGCAGAAGTAATTACTCAGACTTGGCTAAAAAGATGCACCTTCTTTAGAAGCATTTAGACGCTTTTTAAGACAATCAGAACCACTCACTCAGTAAATGCCTAGAAGTCACAGGACTAACTCAGCCAAGTTAATGCCTTATGGCATTCTTTACCTTATTTTATTTAATATATAAGGTCCGATTTTATTAGTGTTCATCCTGTTAACCTGTGACTATATAGGTGAAAAGCAATCGTAAAAACCAACTTTCAAATGTCTATCATAAAAACTAAAAAAGTTAAAAATAAATTACAAAATAACAACATCGACTTCATATTGCATAAAATCGTCCTATCATCAACTCTTTCTCGCTCTGTACAAGGGGAAGGAATAGGACGGATAATCAGATGGTTAAACGTAGCAAAGATAGGACGAGTTTATGCAATATGAAGTCAATGTTGTTGATTTTTAACTTTTTTAGTTTTTATGGTACACATTTGAAAATTGTTTTTTACGATTGCTTTTCATCTATATAGTCACAGGTTAACAGGATGAACACTAATAAAATCGGACCTTATATAATATATCTTACTTTAATCTGCTTTTTCCATAGGCTGTTGAGAAGGTAACTAATTATGTGTTCACTTTATAAAATAAATTAGATTGGTCCAATTTCCATGTCTCTAATATCATATTTTCTCATAACTTCATAAGACTAAGGTGAAAAATGAGTTCGTGACTGCGACGTGTTTATCTTAGTGCGTAGGTATTAAGATTCAATTTAGCGTTAGTGTAATATCTAGGTTTTTTTTCATAGGCGTAATAACCGTCTAGTAAGTAAGTTAAACAAAATAAATACAAAGAAGATAACAATGTTTTTATTACACTATTTGTATCACAAACATCGGATGACTATTTTCTATTTTTAGCCTCGCTTACACAAGTTCATAGAAATTTCCACCGACACCATGTAAACATTGTTAAGCCCGACGGCCGGAGTAGAAACAATGTAACTCGCATTTGATAAACTACTACCTAACGATACTGCTTCGCTTGATTTAAGTCCTATTTTTGACCTAGATGAAAATTTTCCTTGTGTTACTTTGCGAAAATGTTCGCGGAAAGTTTCCTATGACCGCAGTGTTAACAAAGATGCGGAGGAGGGGGGGCGGGGAGGGGGGATTGGCATACTTTGGCAAAAACTCGAGTCTGTATCAGCTAGAAGCTCATAGAAAACTTGAATGTATTTGGGATAATCGATTCTGCTAATTTTAGGCAAAGCTGGCTTTAAAAGGCAAAGAAGTTTTCTTGTTATCCCTTTGAAAATAATCTTCTTGACAAATTTGCATTCTGCGGAGGTTGAAAAAGAAACATCCTGGGCCCTAACCATGAACTCTTAAAACAATCTCGAATCTGTCAAACATTATCATTTCTGTCAAAATTTGTATGAAATGACGTACCAAAATTGACAGATTTGACAACTTTGAGATTGTTTTAAGAGGTCATGGTTACCCCCCTGGTCGTCGTTAAAAGTTTACTTTCTATACCAGTATAATAGTTATAGTAAACAGACACCTCTTCTCGTAGTGAAAAAAAAAACATTTATAAAACATAAATATGTTACATTTTTGTGTATGCCAAGGAATCGGAAAAGTGTAATAATAGTTATAGTTTAGTTAATTTATGTTTTTTTTTATATTTAGAAAAGAAACATAACAATAATAATTCATAGATCTTCGACAGATCTGTGTATACTAAGACGTCCTTTCGGAACAATATTATTATCAAATAACGACTAAATAAATTATTTTTTTTACATACGACAAAGCTGCAAAACAATACCTGACCTGTTATGGCATACTTAATAAGGTGCTGGTTCCTGCTTTATCTGAACTTCAAGGATCCTTGAACTGTCGCCCGAGGACTCCGTGGTCAATCCGTCTACGTCATCTTCCAGCCGGGATGGTCCTTGCTGGGTACTCTCACCCCTCACATCATTGTTAATTTTTTGGTTCTCAGTAGCGTCGTCGTACTTGCCCAACTCAGCATTGTAAAGGATATTATTGATGTGGAACTGAACCGTGTTCCTCGCCCGACAGTTGTCGATGTTTCTCAGTTTGTTCGCGACGTATTCTCCGAAGACCGCGAACTCGTCTCTGGATTTTCTGTCCTTGCAGAGCATTTTGAGCATTTTGTTCGTGCCGTAGGAGCTGCATCGTGTTTTCTTTCTCGTGGCTATGAAGTCAGAATCGGAGTTCTGTGGTCTTTTAGCTGTGACCCTCGGGGTAGCAAACTCGATGCTCGGCGGCCTCTGCCGAGAAGCTGCGATGTTGGAACCACTCGGTAGTGGCTGCGGAGTTGGCGCAGGTATTGGGCTGGTGGTGTTATGCCGCTTCATTCGTGACTTGGTATCTAAGTACGACTCGTCTTCGTCAGACTTTTCTTCTTCGGATTCAGTTTGGTTCTGTAAATAGAAACTCGTTTAACATACAACGAGGTATTAGAAATAACGAAAATTCTAATCGTATAAAATTGCTTTGTATGTACTGACTACTTACTAATATAATTTATTGATGATTATGATGGTGGTTTTTATCTAATTTATACGTAATTTAATCACGAAATAATAACCAATAAACTTAAATGGGGCAAATACCTTAAAAATATGTTCAATTTTAAAAATAAATAGGTAATATTTCAATCATAGTTATTATCACTACATAGATAACGTCCTATCCTAGTCCTACCTATCTTTTTAATCAACGATACAATCGTTGATTAAAAAGATAGGTACTTTTTATTGCACGTCACAAAGTTTCCGGCACAGTGTAACAAAATATTTGATACTCTCTGTACGCTTTACTAAAACAGTAACGACCCAAGTGATGGGTGATAGAACCGGCCCACTGTGCAACCCACTCGCTGTAAAGCCGGCTCACCTGTGGCATAGCGCCGCTCGCGCTACCGTTCGCGGAGCTCGTGGCCTTTAGGAACGAGAGGCGCGTGAACGCGTACCACTTGCTGGCCTCACCTGTACGATACACATTTTTAAAACTATTATTGTTAATCTACATCTAGAATAGTCAGCTTCTAGAGCAGTAAATAATACTATGGGCCGCCAAAAATGGACACTTATGGCCTTACTACAAAAAAGATAGATTAGGGCTGAACACTTGTCTAGGATTACTCAACCAATTTGAAATGTTGACACATCAGACATATGAGACATTATAAACAAACATTCAAACTGGTTGACTAATCTTTAGACAAGGGTTTAACACTAGTCTATCTTTTTGTAGTAAGGCCAGAATTGTTTATGAAAAATTAAAACGATCATGATCATGTGCAATGAGAAAATAAAACTAATTAAACATTACGAATAACATGCAACTTAACGAATCAGAGCTTTTGTAATTATTTTCAAACTACTGGGACCTACTTTAGAGTAGTAGTACGTATAGTACAAAAAGGCGCTTATCACCTTTTAGTCCACGCTGCAGCTCGCGCCGGTACTGCGATACCAGGATCTTCATCTTCCGCTCCACCACCAGCTTGTCCACGCCGAAGTGCGACGCGATCTCCTGCCACGCCGCGCTCTTCTTGGATCGATCCTTCAATTAAAAATTTTAACTAACATTTGCGTAAAATTTAAAAATAGTAGAGTGAGGATACCTACATTCATATAAAAAGTAGCAGGCTGAAGTCATTTCGGTGAAGTTAATTAGATGAGGAAAGTTTTGTTATTAAGGCACCGATAAGTTAACAGATAATAAAATATAACAGACAAGTCAAAAATTCACCATCTCAATAAAAACCCGACTAAATAAGATAGTACATTGAATTCGTCGCTATTATGTCGCTATAGCATAGCTTCCGCCACTGTGCTCTGGCACTGTCTTCACTAAACAAATACTTTTACTCAAGCTTACGACCGACTGTTTTTTATATATAGGGTGTTTACCACACTACCATACTATTTATATAAAATGTTAACATGGGCTAATTTCGGCTTGATATACCATTTACCTAACACCCTGTATAAACAAATTAGGTTAATGCTTACCCTGTAATCTTCCCTGTCTACGTCCCACAGCATGGGCCGGTCTCGGTACATGTCGATGAGCTCGAAGATCGCGCCACTTTCCCAGTTGAACGCCATTGTTGCCAAGTGCCAACGCCAACACAATTTTAATCTTATTTTTGCGCTACGAATACGAGCACGACATAAACTGTTTACTTTTTATCTTGATACGCCCGACATTAATGTGCCTTTTGTAAACAAACTTGCATCAACAGCTAAGTTTCAGTCTGCATTGTTGATAGATGCACGGTTAAATGTTTACAGTACAGTAAACATTTACCAACAATGTTTTGAAATGTTGTTCACTGCGGTTGCGGGTCAAGCGTGTTCTCGGGCCCCGCGCGCCGGCGACACTGAGTGTGGAGCATTGTTTGCGCGTGTGTGCCAACGTTGTTGATTGTTTATGAACAGTTATATATCGACCGAGACCGAGCGCTCGCTCGCTCGGCGTGGCGTAACGGTTCGTGAGATATTACGAGTATACCTAATATCGCGGCCCAGCTGAGGGGTACTTGGATACTTTTTGTGGGGTAACATTCTTTCTTCCTTTCGGATGCTAGCCAAAATACGTAGGTTGAGGTTTAATAAAAATAACAAGTCATGACATACTCACTTAAGTGGAAAATATCATCTTTTTTATATTGAACATTGCTTTGATTTATAGGAATAGGAATAGGAATGACTTATAGGAATCAGAAATAAACGATAGTACCACAACGCCCAGAACCGAGATAATATTGAAAAGTTCGTTTTCTACATTGAGCCAACCGGGAATCAAATCCCGGACCCCAGAGTTTGCATCGCCAAGTCTGGTTGCGGTGCTCGCATCTCAGCTACTGTTCGTTTGTTGTCAGTTTCAAAACTTTTTTTGCTACATAAAAGCAACATCGGAATGCATTGGCCTTGATCAGTGGCATTGCCGACCTTAGAAACTGAAAAGGCATACGTAAACGGTTTTTTCTTATAGATTTAAGTAGATTGATTCACATCGGGCACGTGCCGGCCGCGTGCTGTCAATTGCACTAATTGTCTTCATCATCATCAGCTGTCATAACTTCAGTCAAACTGCACGACCTACAGCACAAATCATTGTTGATACTTTGGAACATCAACCACTCGCATCTCGCGTGACCAATGTTACTGACTAACAAACAACAACAAATAGAAAAATAAAATAAAAAACACTTTTATAAAATCGGACACCGCTCGTGTCCGATTTTATAAAAGTGTTTCGTACAAATTTGTAGGTAGGTTTACATATTATCAAAAATTGTTCCTTGTTTTTTTAATGATTGAATTACAAATGTATAGTTTTCAGATTTTCTCTATACTTGTAGTATAAGACGGTATTACTTACCAAATTTCATAGTTCTATAGGTCAATGGAAAACACCCTATAAATTTTGATTACCTTGAGAGTGTGAAAATATACGTTCTTTGCGGCAAATACGGCCGTATCTTTTTTACGTTAACGCACAAAAATAGATGATCATTATTTGATAATGATAACTAATGATAACTGATGGACAGATGTCCACTGCCGGAGTCCTCTACCTGACACCGATCCTCTGTATTATTCTTTTTTATCTAATGCCAGCGGGTTGTGATAGATTCAATAGTGATAAACTTCATGCCAACAAAGTTGTAAAAATAGTTTTAATAGTAAGTGAACCTAATCAGGTTAAAGCATCATGTTATTATGAAACTCCTGTCTTTATCCTCACTGAAAGAGCCATAATAGTTATTATTAGAGCTTCAACGCCATTTGCTGAACGCTGAAGTTGAACTGTACAGTGTGCACCATGCAAATGACCATTAAATACACTCTTATTATTATTAGAAATAAGAACCAATGTTAGAAGAACTATTACGGTGTTGTATGCGACCTCGTTGGTGCATCGCCCTCTCTGGCACCGATAACTGTTTCAAATGAACAAGCAAATATAGCTCTTATTTTAATGTAAATAGGTGTTTCGACTGGTGAATAAGGCTTCCGTGGTGTATGTGGCCAGCAACAGTAATTTTTGCAATTGACATAATAGAAGCGGACTGCAGTGATAGGCCATTACGGCATCATGTAGATAATCGTCCAGCTTAACAAGCCACAATTATCTGTTTACTGAAATAGAATAAGTATGTATGTAGGCGTTTGTGAACACAAAAAAACGTATGTATATAGTATAATGTTTTGTATATGATTTAGGATTATAGTAATATCTGAATCCGAAAAAGAACGCTGAAACTTTGTCACAACATCTCTATCCTTATCACAAAGAAGAACATTTAAATTACGAAAATAGTTACAATTATTTGTGATATGTTACAAATTAGAGTTCGATTTGGAACTTACTTTAGAAAGGAGGTATGTTACGCGAAATCCTCGCCAAACGGTGTTTATTTCTTAAAATAGAGTTGATGGGTGGTCCCTTCGACTCAAAAGGCCCACCCACTCTTAAGTGAAATCAATTCAATAAAAAAGAATCACATAAAGCAATGTATTTTAAGATCGACTTGTTTTGACCAAACAATGGACTACGAGTTTCAAGACGGTGTCTGATAAAACATAAAATATCTAATTTATTTGGTTGCGGGAGGCATAAGTGTTAACTTGTAAACAATTTAAGCTTCTACTTACCTACTTAATGAAATTGAGAAAGTAATTTATTACTTACGTAGATATCGCGCATTATTTGATCTCGCAAATTGTTACATGATTGAATTACAGGAGCCCCCTGTATGCAAATATCTACTTGGGGACGATCTGCTGATAACTAGGCGACTCGCCCTCCGACCCTCCCAAGTCCCAACCAACCCTCGAGTGCAGTGAGTGATGCGAAATAAGCATAGAGATAGAACAAATGTTTTTTTTCTTTTTACCTGAGAGAGAGAGGTATTTTTGAACACTTTGCTAAGAGCTTCGTACGATGCCAACGTAATACGTTATGACCTGCGAGTTACGTTCGGAGCCGAATCTAGAAAGTAGAAGTCTAGAAACATAAAATATTTTAGTAAGTAATAAATTTATCTATCAATGTATCTCGATATTTATGTATGTACAATCATTTTCTTAGAAACACTCTTAAATATAATAAATAAATAAATATTGGACTACATCACATACATTGCTCTGATCCTAAAGTAAGTAGTTAAAGCACTTGTGTTATAGAAATCAGAAACAACGACGGTACCACAACACCCAGACCCGAGCCAATATAGAAAAGTTCGTTTTCTACATTGACCCGACCGGGGATCGAACCCGGAACCTCAGAGATGGCGGCGCCATTTACAGTCCGGCGTGCCCTCTCGGCTACGGAGGTCGTCGTCGTAAATATATTATATACTTAGGTATTATAGGTATTACCTTGCCTATTTATTGTATATTTAATTAACTAGTTAAGTTTATGTAATAGAAAATCAACGCCGACCAAATGACCGAAACATTTAGTAACATATACATATTATACATATAGCTACAACAGATTACGCTGGCTTTGACAGCGAGAAAAAACACTTGAGGAATTTCATCTTGTCACGTGATGTCCTCGGTAGCTTAGTTGGTAAAGCACTCGCCCGGCTTGCGATGGGACGTGGGTTCGAGTCCCACCTGAGGTCGATGATTTTTTTCAAGTATTATTTCTCTTTAATTGGGCCATGCATGGAATTGCTAAAAAACAAAAAAATACAATTTAGTAACATTCCAATGAATCAATAATTTAAAAACCCTTGATGGTACAGAATATTTTTTATTGATTTTGCATTTGGAGTTACTTCTGTGCTTGCTTCGCTCGCTGCTCATATGATAATGTGATATTTCATCGCAGATTGAACGTCACTTCAAATTTTGCTAGTGAACTATTACGACTTTGTCGGTGATCCAAATGAAATGGAATCGAGAATAAATTTAAGTGCGAGTATCGGTTCCCAAACACGATCGAACGGCGAATAAAGAAATAGATATGTAAACGAAGACACTTTGCGAGTTATCTATTTGATTTCATTCTGGTTATGAATTATTAAATCAGGTCGAGGTCGATGATTTTTTTCAAGTGTTATTTATCTTCAATTATTAAATCAGATTAATCATTTCGCTATCGGAAACTAGAGTTGAGCTGGTAATGTTTTTTCATAAGGTAAAATAGACGCCCCCCACGAGACGGGGAGGGGTCCCCACAATTTCCGATTTAGGGCAGAAGTACAAGAATATGTTGTTGTAAATAATTATTAATAGGTGGTTGTTATAAAGTGCCTTCCCGATATACCACAAGAAGCTGTAAAAGTATTTATTATTAAATTAAATAAATATTGGACAACATCACATACATTGTTCTAATTCTAAAGTAAGTAATTAAAGCACTTGTGTTATAGAAATCAGAAACAACGACGGTACCACAACACCCAGACCCAAGAAAATATAGAATAGATTGTTTTCCACATTGACTCGACCGGAAATCAAACACGGAACCTCAGAGATGGCGACGCCATATATAGCGTACTCGCCTCTCGGCTACCGAGGTCGTCAAATCATTGTCCCCTCCCCCATTATCAACCTACCTTACCTGACGTATCATCATCCTTATTATCAGCATTACTTATGATTAATTATCAGCCTCTTATACTTGGCGTCACGTAAAAAGAGCGGTGGCCAAAATAGGAACTAACATTTTTAATACTGCTATAAACGTTCGGTGGAGACAAGTAGCGCCACCCTTCAGCGTTCTTTTTATTTGACGAGAATTATATCTTTGTCTATTTCTGAATGCGCGTCATTCAGCTCTGCGCCCTGAAGCCATTTTTTGGTCACTGTGCCACAACGCCAAACCGGACCACCATTTTCATAGCTTTTTTTAGAATTCTAGATTACTTATCGGCATAACCTCAGAGGTAACAAACTTGCATTGACGATGTACGAGTAAAACTCGGAATAGGCCTTCTGTTATGTATAATATATAGTATACATCAATAAAGCAGGGTGCGGTAATTCAGTTTGAGCCGGTTTCGGATGGCAGCGCGTTATCGAATCAGCCCAAGTCAAGCGTTAACTACGCTCGCCCAGGGAGGCGTGATGCCTCGCGCCTTGCTGACTTTGACCGCGGATACACGGTACACTGGTAAAGCTAAGATTGGTTGGAAGGTTTGGTGGACATTATTCAGATATAGTCGATAAAATCCAACTCAACCTGAACGCGTGGTGCATCCTGCTGAACAACGAACGAGGCTTTGGCGGTACCGCTGCAGAGCTTTGGGTAAGCTTGGGACTCGGGTACACGGTAATTTATTCCACCAATACGCTGTTTAAAGCAAAATATAGTTTTCATGTCTACTGAGTAAGAACAGTTTTAAAAGTAAGTGTTGTTGTGGATGGTTTGCTGCTAGATAAGATATAATAAAAAAATCCACCTTAGACTTCGTCGATTCTTACCATGAAGTCAAATTCAAAACGAAAGTCTAGACATAATTTTATTTACTGGGAGTCTCAACCACACCCTTCTAGAAAAAAAATGAGATCGTTTCTTAAATTGGCTTAGGTATTTAACGCAAGACCTTATCTTATAGTTATTTACGAACAACCCAAGCTACAAACTCATGCTCATCGAAATCTTGTTAAAAAACCATCTGCGCGATTTGTCTGACGTTGGCCTTGGATATTGGACGATTATTGGATCCAATGTTTGTATCAAGGTATCCAAATCTCGTCCAAAACCTCCCTATCTATACATTGGTGTTGAAGAAACAACAAATTACGTGTCGCCGACGTCTGTCGGTGGAAGTGGTGGAACAGCAAACACGATTAAGGGCAATTTAGGTAAGTGCTCGTGCTAGAACGATAAATACAATGCCAAGGGCTTCGCCGGAGCGTTGAAACACATAACTTCTTATTAAATAAATAGTCGGGTAGAGTAACAAGCATAATATACGGCTGAATGTAATTTTATTGATGAACTTAGTGTAGTCAATTTGCATCAGTATAACTACGTATTCAACCAGTTCGGTAGGTTGTTGGACCTTGTTCTATCAAATAGTTATACATCGGTATTCAATATTATCGATCCATTAGTACCACTAGATCCACACCACAATGCATTAGGTGTGATAGCCGATATGAGCTGCCAGCAATCTCTCAAACCAGCGCCCCGTGTTAAATACTGTTATAGTAAAGCCGACTTTGATGCCCTTAAATATGATTTATCGATCATAGACTGGAACATGAATTTGTGCAGTGGGGGATAAGATGAGGCTGTCGAGTTCTTTTATGACACGGTAAATAATTTACGTGCAAAACATGTACCCACTAAACACATTCGAACTAGATCATATCCTCCATGGTACTCCTTTTCGCTTACCAAAGTGCTCAAAGAGAAATACAAATATTTTAAAAGGTTCAAACGGTACGGGATGATCGCTGATAGACAGTCTATGGAGACATTAACTGCACGCGCGAAATTATTGGAAGCTGATTGCTACAAGCTATATGTCTCTAGGGTTAAAGATTCAATTAAGGCAAACCCCAAATATTTTTGGTCCTATTTTAAGTCATTATCTAAATCTGGTGCCATACCTAACACGATGTCCTACAACAACACTAACTCTAACTCGGTAACGGTAAAGATATCTGTGATATGTTTTCAAATTACTTTAACTCCAGTTTCTTAGTTCCTGGTTCAAATTTTACAAATACAATTCTCAGTGCTATTAATCCTTCGGTCAGCATATCAAGATCACCTGATGGCGATATCTCTACGATCGAGATGTCGGTTTCATCGATAAAGTCCAGCTTATGTCAGTTGGATATTTCTAAATCTGAAGGACCAGATTTAATTCCCCCCATCGTACTCAAAAAATGTGCCGATGAGCTATCGATTCCTTTATATATTCTTTTCAGTAGATCTATTAATGAAGGGCATATGCCTGCAGCGTGGAAGAAAGCGTTTATTTCTCCTATTCACAAGAAAGGTTGTAAAGGTGAAGTAACCAATTATAGGCCAATATCTAAACTTTGTGTTATTGCCAAAGTATTTGAGAGGATAGTATATGAGCAGTTGTACTCATCGGTGAGAACATCTCTTCCATCATCACAGCATGGTTTTCTCAAGGGTCGATCGACAGTAACTAACTTGGTTCTTTTAAATGACTTTGTTACTAAGTCAATGGAGGGGGGATCACAAGCCGATGTAGTCTATACTGATTATAGCAAAGCATTTGACAGAATAGACCATCAGTTGCTGATTGCTAAGCTTCAAATGGCTGGTATCAGAGGGGACTTATTGAGGTGGTTTACCTCATATATTAATAATCGTTCTCAAGCTGTGGTTCTGGGTAACTATATGTCTGATTGGATTTACGTTCCTAGTGGCGTTCCACAAGGTTCACTGTTAGGACCACTTCTTTTTCTTATTTTCGTATCAGATATTGACACTTGTTTTAAGCATTCCATATTACTTAGTTTTGCAGATGACATGAAAATTTTTAAATCTGTTAATAGCAAACAAGATGCTGAAGCTTTGCAACAAGATCTTAAAAGTCTTGATAATTATTGTACCATTAATAAATTAGAGCTTAATGTTAACAAATGTACCGTTATGTCCTTTTCAAGGAAAAAAGATCCCATTAGCTTCAATTACTCACTCAAGAACCAAGCCTTAAAGCGAGTGTCTGAGATGCGGGACCTGGGAGTCATTCATGACTCGAAGTTAATTTTTCAGAGTCATATTGCTTCTATAGTGCGTAAGGCCTCTAGATCTCTGGGTTTTATAATGAGATCCACAAAAGATTTCAAAAATATCAAAACCATCAAAATACTTTATAGCACATACGTGCGCTGCCATTTAGAATACGCATCCCAAATTTGGAATCCTAGGTACACAGTCTATATTGAGCGCTTGGAACGAATACAACGTAAGTTTATTAGATTCTTCAACTTTAGGGCCCGGCTCAACGAGAGCGACTATTTTAAATCATGTGCCAAACATCACTTTCTTCCTCTCAAATACCGGCGAGATATATCTGATACCATTCTTCTAAACAAAATTGTAACATCATCTATCGATTGCCCCGATTTACTTAGCAAGGTATATCTCTATGCACCCACAAGAACATACCGTAACAGCCCCTTACTATTTCTTCCTCTGATAGCTACAAATTATCGTCGGAATAGTTTTATCCCACGGACCTGTGAGCTTTTTAATAACATTATTAGAGTTAAGGATTACGATCTTGACCTTTTCTGTTCCAGTGTGTCAGCCTTTAGGAAGCGACTTGGTGATGATTTCTTTGAGAAATACTCTAGTTAAAGTTTACTGAATTTGTAACATTTTTTCACCACCTTGGCTGAACTGTTATTCTGTATAGACAGCGGATGATAACCATAACCATATCACTAAGTATACTTGTAATGGATACCTACCTGTTTTGTTTTTGATCTGGCTTTAGAAAGTGTTTAGCTACAACCACTTTTCATTTAATTTTAATTTATCATAATTTCTATTTTTCTAATTGTGTGTCATTTGTTATACATATTATCTCTATAAGTGTAGACTTATAAATGACTTCCAATGTTTTAATTTGTATGTACTATTAAAATTGTAATAGTCGATAGTCTTCCTAAAACCAATAAATAAAATAAATAAAATAAAATAATGTATTCAATTACATAAGCAATAGCATTTGGGGCAACGAAAGCATTTGCTTTAAAATCTGTTTACTTCATACTTGTTTTTGTCTGTACCTTTTAGGAGTACATGGTTATATCCCTGAGCCATTAACATTACACTGGCAAAAATCTCTCAATCTGAATTTTCTTTCAGTACGTGTACTAAACCAACTTTTATTTAAGTACATAATAATTGAAGATAATCAAACATTTTCGAGTGTTTCTATTCATGGTCACATTGTCGATACTGACTTTGCAGGTCGAGGTGCAGAGGTAAACGATTGGTATTATTTTTTGAAAACATCAAGCTGTCTGTTTACTCTATGGTCTGGTCAGACTGTAAATTATCTGATTTCATTACATAACCAATGAATTATGGTGACAATAGATTGGTTTGGGGAGGATGCTGGTGTAATAATAGTGTAGCTATCGAGGTATTAATCACGAGGATTTAATAACAGCGCAACTGACAAATGCGCCAGAGGAAATATGGCTTCGGGCCTCGTTTGAACTGAAGTGTCACTTAAGTTAATATGAAAGGAGAGTATTCAAACTGAATTGTTTCATAAGTAAGCTCGGCATGCATGTTTACTGTATGATCACTGAGAATGTTCATATTGAGTACCTATAGAAAGATAACAAGTTCCTTCATTTTCTTTATAGTATTATCATGTCTGACTGTGAGATGTTATTTTAATTTTAAACTCTGTTAACCAACTTAGTCATTGGCTGGCTGAAAACGTGCGATAGGATGAAAAAATAGTTTATACTAAGGTAAATTAAAACTTTGAATGCGACCACAGCCTCGATGTTTACTGCTGTAACTGTCGTTACACAATAAATCTGCTACACTGTGTACGTTTAGTGCTATAAGTTTTTCCTCTAGGGTCTTTTGGGTCGTTTATTTGTAAATGTGCACAGATTGTTGAGTAAAATGGAGGTTTTTATGATTATTTTATTTGTAAAATAGAAAACACGTCACGAAGGTCGGTCCTTTTGGAAGGCGTTCGTGGGGATACAGATCCAACACGAAGAGGCCGCTTTGAGATATGATACTGAGTTGGGTTATTATTATTTATTATTATTCTAGGTTTTTGAATGAATAAATGAAATGTAAACTAGTCTTAATGAAGAAATTGAAAATATCTTTATATTCACACTACGAGTTTGGTCTGCCCGAGTCGTCCAAGTTGGCGTGTAAACGGAGCATCATTCGAAAAAGAACAAAACGCTCGCTTCGCGCCCGAAAATGAAAATGAAACAACGTCATAAATAACACCTCTCCCTCTCCTCCCCCAAGAGCTTCCTCCAAGTTCCTCCGTCTCGCATCTCGTTACGAGAGCCTAAAATGTCTGTTGTTTGGACCAACTTCTGACACTCACACTTCAACCTTTCCAGCAGGCGGGCTGAAAACGTCGCTTCTTTACCATGCTTTTATTATTCAGTCAACCTATTTCGCCAAATAAACACATTTTGTTCTTGTGAAATTTTTATTAATTAGTCAACATTTATCTCCCTTGATGGCAAAAACTGGTTAGTTTTCTTTTCTAAGTCCAATTGCTCTAATTAGCTCGTGTTCAATTGTAGATAACGCTATTATTTAGTATTATTGTGTCGCTTTGGCAACCCACATAATGTTGCTAACTAGATGTCCTATCATAACACATAGTCGGAGGCGGATGTGAGCTGCAGACGTCTGTTGTCGCGTTTACGAGCAACACGGCAAGTCCATCAACGTAAACAATCCTTTGACGAACGACTTTAGTGTTCGCGACAAGTTATTGTTGCGGCCATTTTGCCCGCGGACGTCCGCTTTAAAAACGCAACGTAGCGAGATGAGATACGCCAAACTACTAACTAGTATCCCATACCTAAGTTACACTTATCTTACAAACTATTACTTAGTATAATAAGACTAATATAAAAGTTACGAATCGGCTTGATTACATCTGACAATAAGGTTTTGTCACTGGCCTTATCAACCAATACTTACTAGGCCCGCGTGGTTGAGTATTGCCCAAGCACCTCATAGAAGAGGGTAGGCCTGTGCCCACAGTGGGACGTAGTGGGCATCCTTTTTTTACGTGAGCTGCGTAATCTAAATAGGTAAGCTGGTTTCTTCTTCTTTGCGTGTCGACTTAGGCTTGTACATATGTGAGGACCAAAACTCAGCCACCGATATAGCACTATCAGTGGCCTTGTAAAGATCCTCGCGTGTGCAGGTGTAGGGACACGCAGGGCATGATAGGAGATGTGCCATTGTCTGGGGGGAAATACCATATAGAAATGCGCTCTTCGAGCTGTAGCCCCACATGTTACATGCTCACCCTGCTTCGGCCTACATGGGTCTGTAACCTATTAAACCTGTATTCTCGGAATACATAAAACAACAATTGATATAACAATGGCCCGCGCACACATGTGTGCGTGACGCGAGCTTAAGACGGACTTCCAGGTAGCCCAAGGTAGATCAGGTCCAGGGGGGAGTCGCTCTGATAGATCTATGGGATACCTCTTCTTCCATAGTTTTAAGCGGGCGTCTTTAACATCCCAGTTCAGAGGAGGAACTTTCTTAATAAAGTTAGCCTCTAGACCACCGGCACGTGGTGGCGTAAGGGGTGCCGCGGGTCATTTTCTTTTTTAAGACGCTCCAGAATGCTAGCCACATCTGTTAGCTGGCTGCTATCCCCGTGCTGCAGTGTCGTGTAGCACTAAACGTTTACGCTCCATCAACGTCTCGGTAATTTACGCTACATTGTAAAGCGCTTACGGCGTTACCGCTTACCGCGTCCTGAAGATATGAGCCTTCGTGCCGGGAAGTAGTAAATACTCCGGGACACGATATGCACGCCGCACTGTGGAATGGAGGCTACTCACCCTTGCAACTGATTAAAGCATAATACATTTGGTATGCAGGTTCTGTTTATCAAAATTTTATACATATAAATGCCATCAAGGAGGGGTGCCGAGTGGCGATATACGCTTGCTTTGCGTTTTGTTATGTCCAAGCTATTTAAGAGCGGAGCCGTGTAATTACTGTTATTGATTTTACCTCAATGTTCTGAGTTCTGCCCCTCTAGCATGAGCAACAAAACACGATATGGTAATATATAGCGATTTATCGACACCCAACTTTCAAAATATGGTAACATTCCCGCCATCTTGAACTTTTATCGAAACAGTGAGCATGTCCGTGCCGGCGACATCACGGCCATGCTCGATTTTTCGATAAAAGTTCATATTTTGACAAAAAAATATGCGTTATATCGCTATATCATATCATATCGTGTTTTGTTGCTTATGCTAGAGGGGCTGACATTCGACTGGTATATTTACATGTCGGGTAGTCTGTGGCAATTTTACTGAACTTTGCTACACTGAACAACATCACCTCCTCTAACCCATTAAATATCGTCACTGATAATTAATATGCTTTATGTTTCTCCCAAAAATTAAACCATTAGTCTGAAAGTAAAAAGTAAAGATTGTACATTAATTACATACTGCGGTTTTGCACGTCGATGGCATGCTATTCAGTAATGGGTTTCTCTTGGAAAGATTTTTTTGTCAAAATTTACAGAATCGGATTTTTAAGAATATTAAACTAGGTACCATTCTATATGTCATTGTGTATTCAACATCAATCCTACCTACATGGTGACATCGTCAACAACATATTAAAAGTATAATTATACCTAATTGCTTGCGTTCAGGTTCAGTCTTGATTACGATTGTGATCTTATTATGAAATCAATCTAGTAAGTTGCAGTTTCAGGAATTCCACAACATATTACCTTACGAAATAAATTATCATCAACTTTCCATTAACTGCATGGCAACAGTGTAATTCCGCCGCGCCGTGCCAGGCGAGCACTGATAAAATATATCGCGTGACGTCACTTAGTGCGCCACTAATATTTTTACTACGGCACTTGAGCAGGAATATCGGTAACTGAAAATTGGGTCAATGATATCTTAGCTCACAGAGTGTCAAGGGCGGCCAGTGTGCATAGCCCAACCACAAAATAGTCCCAAAGAAGCAGGATACCCGAATTCTGCTGTTGATAGGTAACAAAGATACCTCTTCCGATTTGCAAAAAACAAATTATTGGATTTTATTTTTTCTTTATTATGAAATAATCTTTATCCACACTTAAAAAAATTACTGCCTCCTATGGATTAGGATGATGTTGCAAAGAAAACTCTTGTATCATACACAGCGTAACATTTCAGTCAATCTTTATTTATCTAGACGTCCTTAAAATAAATTACAAAATTTCTATTTGTAGCATAATTCCACACACCACACGCACCCGGTTTTCAGAACCAGCTAAAAACGACTTCGGGCTAGCCCGGATTCAATCCGTTACTCACGCAAACACATAAACATTTTCTGCATTGACCACCGGAGGCCGATTTTTAACGGGTTCTAAATAACGACGGATCCTTCTAGTCCAAACTTTAACCTCTTTAACCTATACAAGACTTAATCACCTGTTGTAGGTATGTTCTGTCTTATTATTCATTAATCATGTTTACTGCGGTTCCAGAGGGTCGAGTTTAATGCTGGCCACCTCGCTACTAGAGGCCGACACGAGCGGCACGCCCCCGCCCGCGCCCTTGGCCCCGCGAGCGCCCCTGGCCCCGCTCGGGCCCGGCTGCGCGCGCGCCGGCTGCTGATCCGTGATCGCGCGCAGCTCGTACTTGTGCGCGCACGCGAAGATCTCCGCCTTAGCCAGAGATGCGTAGTACGGCGGAAGCGACTTCAGCGTTGCGCCGATACACGCGAGGAACGAATCAATTGTATTCATCCCCTGCTGATGTTCCACCACTGGACTCTCATGCACTTCCTCACTGGCTACATCCGGATAGTACTCTAAGTAAATCTCTGAAGGCGATTGTTCGCTTTCTTCTGTAACCTTCTGCCTCTTCGAAGACAAATACTCCCTTTGAACTAACTCATCGTCTTCTAAGCTTTCGACCTCGTCATCTGATTCATTCTCACCTTTGGTCGACTTGATAAAAGGTTTCAGGAATCTCAGTGATTGAGCGTATTTGTAAGGCTTTATAAAAGTATTACTCTCACCGTTCCGAATTCTGGCTACGCTTCGGATAATTGATTTCCTGTAGGCATCTCTCATGCCGTTCCAGCGTAACTTACAAGCAGGAGCTAAAAAGAATAAAATCAGAAGTCTAATACATATTATATCAGTCAACATAATATTAAATGCAAGATTCTAACATCGATTTCCTGATTATATATTTTCATGCGGCAAACGATACAAAATATTATTAAGAATTGGAACAGTTGTTGTTAATTTACATTACAAACTGTCATAATTAATGTCATACATAGTTGTTGTTATTGATCGCTCTGACACTTCACATGTTCCGGTCCACCCATACTACTTACGAATTAATAAATTAATATTTTATATTTTAATTGAATATTATTGCAAAATTATTTAAAACATTGCATCTACAAATCTAAGTGATAATTCCATTCATTATTATTTTTGCTTACGAATCTTAAAAAAAGCGAACAAAAAACCTCCTAAAAATACTTGATGCGTAAAACAGAACGCTTTCCTATAGGGATTGACCACACAAAATCGACACCTAATCGATAAATATCCGATGAATCAGCGCGGTAGGCTTCACAAAGCCTATGCCTTATCGTCAATAGAAGTGCATCAGCCTTTTAAGTGGTTTGTGTTTTCGTTGTACTTCAAAGTAGTTCCGGTTTTGCCTTATTACTGTTTATGTTGAGTTTTTCGTTAAGATTTTGTTATTTTTTTTGCTTTTTTTTTATTTGTTTCCGGCACTCAGGCAACAGAACATTGCAGTATTATTTCATATTAGAAAAAGATCAGTAAAATAAAAATCGATATGACTTTCTTTATAAACTTTCTCGATTTCCGAAAAGAATCTATTAGATTTCGTTGGGGCGCATCACTATAAGTGTGAACTGTATGTGTCAGAGCGATTATCTTATCCTGAATGGAGTATAATTAGTATTATTGACCTGTGTCACCCACTTCCCGCGCTATCGTCGCCCATATAGAGCTTTTCTTCCCGTTGACCGTGTACAGCGGGTGTTGCTGGTCGTACAACTCGGGGTAGCGCTTCACGCACTCGATGAGCTCCTCTTCCCGCATCATGACATTCGTCACATCAACCGCGCTACGCCAGCTCATTGAACTAAACTACAACTTTTTAGTTAACTTAAATGTTAGTTTCACCATTCTTTAAATGATTGACAGCTCCTTTAATATAAAGTACAATATGTCGCAATTCCACGTGTACACAGCTGTTCCGATAAACTTTATCACTGCTCCGGCCCGCAACGTCACTATTCAATCGTCGCCTTTACGAAAGACGTTAATATTGTGGAAATGTGCGTCACGCGCGGCGTAATAATCTTTCCGGCAAAAAACGAACCGCGCCATCCGATGCACGGACGGCGTGCGACTGACTGAGCTGAGACGGAAGCGTCGGACGCCCGCCAATCCGCCATGCCGATCTGACATCGCGCGCGGCGCGGTCCGCCATTTTGACGGCAAATGTCCCTGTGCTTGGGCGCGCCCGGACGCACGTCGCGTCAGCAGCTGTCAGCTCAAACACGTAAATAAATAAATAAATAAACAAGGCTGACGCGCGCGGCAGGGCACATTTGTATTGTATTGTAAGTATACGTATGTATAGTCTGTCAGTTAAGCGAGCCTCATTAAGGCCCGGGCGTCAGTCAGCAGCCGCATTGTTGAATTGTATTATAGATGCATTTACCAGCGGTATTACAAATCTAGTGACCGTATATCGAATAAGTTCTAACTAACGACAAAAAAAACTGCTACGCTGTGTCCATACGATTGTTTTATAAATTACTAAAGGAAGTTAAGGATTTGCCAATTAAAAAATTTAGAAATGCTTTGTATTACCTTCTAAGTGCGAAATGTTTCTATGGCGTTGATGAATTTATTGCTTTTAAATTTTAAATATGTTTTCGTTGTATGTTAAGATTGTTATGCTAATTTAATTATCTGATTTGAGAATGTTTATAGTTTTATTTTATTGAATTATATTTATTATTAACTTAATTTAATCGGAATATTGTAATAATTTATTTCATATAGCTACCTAATGTATAAAAACATAATTGTAAATATTTACATGCCATTATAAATATGGCGAAACATGCCGGAATAATGTGTTAATAGAATATCATCTCAATACCATGTTTCATGTTAAATAAATTGACTTGAAATTGAATTTTGAAATTAGTTGGATTACTTTTTGAAGTATCATATTCCATGAGACTATCCTTCATTTAGCCTTAAATGTGATTTACATCATTATAATACTAGAAATAAAAATAAACTTGCCGTTCCGAGCTTCAGATTAAAGAAAGTGGGTAATTCATTTTTGGGGAAATGTATAAAAATCTTCAATAAAGTACCACAAACTCTTGTTGACTTACCTGTTTATGAGTTCAAAAACCACATTAAAAAAATCCTTATGGAAAAAGGATACTACAAAGTTGAAGATTACTTGAACGACAAGAGTGCATGGACTTAATAGCCTGCCTAGCTCGCACTTACACTATCTTGTAATTGTATTTCCTGTAATAAAATCAGGCTGACAAAGGTGACTGAGTTTATTGCGCCGTTTCTTCTCATCACCAGCCGATATGTTGTCCCGAAGCGGTGGTAGGGCTAAGTTATATGTTGGGACGTGTATAAGTGCCCGGAAGAGGGCCTATATACAGAATAAAGAATTTCATTTCATATCTTTTCGTGTGTTTTTATTATATACTAGCTGTGCCCGCAACTTCGTTTGCGTGGACTACAGGATGATTGCCATATCAAGCAACGCTGTGGACTGCGTGACGCACTATTTATTAAGAAAAGAGCTGAAAATTCTTGTCAGTACCTCGTAAGCGCCGCGTTTGCCCAATACACTGCAAAATACTATCTGTCGACGTTTGTTAAGAATTTTTGTGACTTTCATCTTCAGCTCAGCAGTATTATTATGATAACTAACAGACGCAAACATCTGAATAAGTTATTTAAAGTTGACAAACACACTATGTGCCTACATTTTTTGAGAATTTTCTTTGATTTCCGTGTAATTCCTCCATCAGATCCTAACTTGGTAAAAATGGAACCACCTCGGGAGTATACTATTTCAAACAAAAAAAGGAATTTTGATATCTGTTCATAATTGACGGAGTAATCGCGTAACAAACATACAAAAAAAATCATTCAGATGAATTAAGAACCTCTTTCTTTTTTGAAGTCGGCTAAAAATATCTTCAATGTAGGTACCCGTAATACGGTTTAATAAAGTAATAGATTTTTGGTTCCTTCTTATTCTATATTGGAATCAATCCTTCCAGTGTCATTTTGCCATGAGTTTTTAGCAGGCGCAGCGAAATTGAACATTTCTTCTGAAATCTTGTTTTTACCGGCATCAGAATTTAATGAAACAAAGCCTAATATAAGCGCACGGGTGATCTTAATCTGTTTGTAAAAACCGCAAAGAAATCCTTGCAGTATCTTCGGAGATTAGCGTATACATCGCGCCAGACAGACAGACAAGAATTAAAATAATTGCATTTTTGGCTTCAGTATCCATTATAGAAATATAGAGTGCTCTTCAAAAACAATTTTTAAAATATCTTCAATGTACAGACATCGACCCGTTACAGATTGATTATAGTATAGATTCTGCTATTCGGGGCGGAGACAAATCCAACAAACTTTAAACCATGAAATCGGTCCAGCCAGTCTAGAGTTATAAGTGTTAGTACAAACACGACTTTGTTTTATATATTAAGATATTAAGAAGATGTATGTGATACATCTTACATTTTGATCAATACGTCTACGTAATTTTGTAGTTATACGATAATTAATACGAGTATAGCACTTACACGAGTTACAAACGCACATAATGCGCGTTAGAAAGTCCATCATTCTGTGCAGCCACTGCACGAGAGAGAACACATTATGGTATCACCTTAATAACTTACTTTCCTGTCTGCTACTGGTCTATGCAAATTGAGTCACGCAAGTGTAGATAATTCTGACCATTTAGGTGTTATCATACAAATGTTTTATTACGATGATAATTATCCTACTACACTATCCCAATATCTTACGGTTAAAAACAAGGTGGAAGAGGTTTTAGTGCAGGTTAGTTCAGTCATTATTTATTATTTATTTTATGAAAATACTAGGCAACCTAGTTCGAAAATAAAAAAATATATTAAACCTCAAAAAGAAATACAAAACGACGTCATTAAACCATACTACTCAACCTTAATAACAACTATATCTTGCTATGGAAGAATGCAAATTCCTAACACAAGAAAATTCTTGCATTTAAGCCTAAGGAGTACCTAAGTAAAACATACAATATGAGAATGTATTCTCTTTGTCAAAGGTTAACCTTTCTTCGTACGGACGGACGAAATAATATTAACGTAAGTACGTTACGCTAAATTCTGTCCGTCTACTTCTGTAAGTACACACATGGGCGAAATATTTTTTAAATATGCTACTGTTATGTGGTTCCGAGACCCGAAGTTAGTCCAAAATAAAACAAATGAAAGGTTGTATATCCACATGACATCCCGTCACTGGAAGCGGTCCAAAATGAAATCGCGAGAGAACTTTCTCGAGGACGAAACCGACGTCGCGCGTGACCAGCATACTAAACTGACATTACTGACAGATAAATACAGTCAACCGATAGGCTAGCTTTTTAAACCAACCACACTGTTTGACTAATTAGAAGTCTAAATGTGCTTTTGTTCGGGTTCCGTATCAAAAGAGTTAAACGGCACCCTATTACTATTACTATGACTCCGATGTCCGTCCGTCTCTGCCTGTCTGTCTGTTACCAGGCTGTATCTCATGAACCGTGATAGCTAGACAGTTATCATTTAAAAAATTCTAAAAAACTAGCCAAGTGCGAGTCGGACTCGCGCACAAAGGATTCCGTACCATTAATTATCTATGAAAGCGCCAAAAAATCATGGGAGCCCCACTTAATACGTCAAAATTAAATATTTATTTTATTCCGTTTTAGTATTTATTGTTGTAGCCGCTTTTATAAATACTGGTCTGAACCCCTCGTTCGCGAGTCCGACTCACACTTGGCCGGTATTTTACTTATCATTTAATTTCTCCAAAGTACTCCGGTGCCTCAAAACAAGGACCCTTGGAGACTGTGATATTTGATGTGTACTGTCGCGAACATTTTTGTTATAAAAACGTTTTAAGAGCTGTTGCTACGACAATAATATTATGTCCTATTATGAAGAGAATAGACAGGAGGTCAGAGTTCATAATAAATAGTAGATTGCAAATTGCACAAACACTAAGAGCACGCGACCGAGTACAGTCGTGTACAGAGTCATGCATTTTCTCTTCTATATGCGGTAATGTTTTTTGAATACACTAGACTAGACACTAAAAATTTTGAATGTAGGTAGACACAGAAACGCGTCCTGTGGGTATTTAATTATTCTGGCCTATGTACAAACTTGGTAAATAGACAATACGATATATACCAAACTGAGATTGTTTGCCGGAGGCATCTCTAACTAAACACACCCAGATCTTCAAGTCAAAATAGGCTACTCTTTAAGCATCACTATTACTTCAAGGATGAAAACAAATGAAAGGTTATGACTGCAGATTTTTATGAGATTGTGATTATGGACACACCCATCCGATATCACACACAAACAAGGTTATTTAAAAGAATTGAGTTCGTTACACAAGAAATGACTTAAGTGATGTAAGTGTAAGTAAGACTAGTCAAAAGTACGAATCAAAATAGTTTCGCAGTGTACAGACGCGGCCTCGCCTGTTCTTTTGCTCCACATACGTCCATCAGCTCAATTGATGCTCGCGAACGCTGTTCGTTATCGCTCGTCTTTAAATAGAACTAACCACTGTCATTGCGGTACTAACAAGGCTAGAAAAGGTAGCTTAGCGATGTTTTGTTATTGGCTTTAATGGGCACCTTAAAATCTGAAATTGGACCACGAAATGCTTTGTAAATTCATTAGTTTCCATTAACAGATGATATAAACTAATGATTATAATAATAATTAAGACCCACGATCTGTTAGCAAAGGTAAAAGTAATTTATGATAGTTCACTTAACCAATATGGTTCTACCTAAATTACTCTACATAGAAACATTGCATATTATATGCTGGTCAACATAGTTAATAATGAATTGACATTACGAAGTTATTATGCATGAGTCAGCAATACCTAAATTGGAAAAGTTTCGAAACAGTTTGACCGCTGGTAATAGAGTAAAGTTAAATCGGGACGTGCCAAGTCCCTTACACAGGCCTGGCAAACACGTTAAACATAAACGAGCTACTACCATAACCGTAGCAATGAAAATAAAACTTATTATGCAGATATTGTTTTTTCAGTTGCCTAAAACAGCACTCCCCGTAACTCTTAAATTCTAAATCAATCTGTATTCTGGTATCTTCCTTTTATTTCCATACCAAATTATATTTTCCCACTAAGACAAAGCTCTCTTCGATATTTATACTTCTTTTTCATCGCAATGCGACCATCTTTCTTCGAAGTGAAAGTGAAACAAGATCTTCCTAAGAAATAAGGGCTCCTAATCTCTCTAAATCCTAGCAACCAGCAGATTCCCCTGAAGATTTTCGGTGATTTTTAGACCGGATTTTTGCAAGATTATCTACATGTTTGTATCAACATCAAAAGCTAAGCATGCGTCTCGCACTTGTCCAATTTCCTGCAGCCGTGGTCGTCTGCTTGTGGCCGTAGCCCATTTCTTCGGCCGAAGGTCACAGCCGCTGCACATCCTGCTAGGAACCACAATTGTATTGTGTGAGCCTTGTGTGACGACATGATGTTCGTGGTTGCATTGAGAGTGTGTATAAAATCCGATTTATATGTGTGTGTGTGGTTGCTAAAACCACAGACACCGTATTCAGTCATGCAGTAGGCTCATTCTCCTCATCTTTGCCGATTGAGTTTCATATTTCACCGAATAAATAATTATCAATATTTGATCTGCTGGAAAAGGTCTGTCAGCTGCATAATCAAAAGTTAACTAGTAATGAAACCAGTACTGAAACCTGACCTTTGTCTACTAAGTAAGTTCTCATAAAATTCAAAGAGAAAATTTGATGTTGACTTCGTTCCGTGTCTCTTTTTAAGATCGAATCAGTCAACACGGGAATAGGAACCTCCATAGAAGAACAATGATTAACAGCATAGGTCAGCGGCTTAGCAGGTCATGATGACAATAAACGCGACCCAAAAAGCAGGACAGAATAAAATGTATTTATTTTAGAACATAAATTTAATGTTGTAAATTTTGTTTTTAGCAATTTCATGCAAGGTTATATTAAAGATAAATAACACTTGAAAAAAATCATCGACCTCAGGTGGGACTCGAACCCACGTCCCATCGCACTCGCAAAGCACTCGCCCGGCTTGCGATGGGACGTGGGTTCCAGTCCCACCTGAGGTCGATGTTTTTTTTCAAGTGTTATTTATCTTTAATTAATTTAATGTTCTTGGACCCCTGGTAAATTTGCGTCACGCTCTCTTGTCCCTAACACTTCGGCCTGTTTCTAGTCAAGTCAGCTTTTGCGAAAAAATACACTCTGAACTTATACAAATATTTTCGGCAATCAAACAAAAGCAGATGATGCATCTAGAGAGTAAGAGTAGTTAGTGGTAAGAGGTTAGACCATAATTCCACTGAAATACAAGACCTGACTGAGCCTTCTATCTGCCAACGTATTGTGCGTCGTATGTGTGCGTTAGGAAAATCGGATCATGTGCGGTGTTGAGTGTTCATGTGTGCGCGTTGGTTGATGACACAGATGCGCTGGCAGACCCGGCGGCGCGGCGCGGGCGGGGCCGCGTGCACTTGCAATGGAATAGACTAGGACATTCAAATATCTAGAATCTAGATTCTATCAATCCCCCTTCTACCTTTTTATGTTAATTTTAAAGCCACTATTTTCTCAAAAATAAACGTAATACTTACCTTTTTAAAAGTAACCGTCTGTTACAAAAAAAGAGATAAATGTTTGCCATGAACACCACCTACTATCCCACGTTAATTTTTACGGGGCAGGTGCAAATATGAAACATTAAAATTATGCACCAAAATGTATTCGGTACGTAAAGTCATGGATGGAAGTTGGATCGCTTCCCGAACAGACCATGCGGGCAGCATCTTTGCATAATAAACATTTTGAACGATGACAGAAAAAGTTTATTAGCTCGCATCTGCTGAACATCCGCGAAATTAGCGAAATATTTCAGCAGCCGGCAGGTAATGCGTGTAGAAGAAAGAGGAAAGTTCGCAATTACCCGCGACCGCCGTGAATTGTTATTATTGTTCATTAAGCGAAGCCAGTCCCGCATCCTGCGAGACGGTACACGACACCAGGCACAAAATACGAGGACACAAACAGAAGGCCCACTGTACGCAGGCAA
The DNA here is from genome assembly GCA_950371115.1 of Anania fuscalis. Lineage (NCBI taxonomy): Eukaryota > Metazoa > Arthropoda > Insecta > Lepidoptera > Crambidae > Anania > Anania fuscalis. The sequence goes on from OX493342.1 coordinate 16,439,127, forward strand.
AAGTTAACATATCAAGCTTCAATTACCCACACCGGTGCTGGCCGCGTAACAATATTTTTTTTATTGTGTCTCTTTGCCGTGGCCTGACGGGAAGATATGCTGCGCAATTTACAGAATTAAATTCCATAGAATGTTTGGGTAATTTTGGCATTAAATAGCTTTTATTATATGATTGATTACACACCGCAAACAATACTTCAAAGTTTCGAACTGGTCATAATGGTACTGACTGCGCTTCTTTTCCTCGTCTCTTGTTGAGTCGAAAACAGAACTTTGAGCAGTGTGATGCAGTGAACGCGGTTAGATCTTATCCGCGTAATTTGAGGGAGTCTACTGTTCCTCTGTACACGTTGTGCACCAGGTGCGTTAACAATATTCGGCGCGAACACAGTTCGGCCATTACCATAAATTAATAAAAGTTGTTAACTACCCGCATGCCCCGATCCGCGGCTAAAAGGGCACATTATTGTGGGTCTATAAAAGAGGTAAATAAAAATTCGTTAATCTGAGGATCGCGTATACAAAAATAGGTAGTTACTGTTAATGTTTCTTTTTAAACGTATTTTCATAATATTTTTGGAATCGGGAATTGGAAAACCTAATCAAGAGCAATTCCCATATCTGTTTCGTAATTTACTTACCAATCTTGGTTGACTTGCAAACAATAGTGCAAGAAACTGAACGTAATGCCACGCCACCACTTATTGACACCACCACAATTCCTAGCTTCCTACCTTCAGCTTCAGTCGAAGGGTAATAAATAGACCATCCAGTATTCAGTTCTGAATTTTAATTATGGATCCGCAACGAAATATATGGTGTTTGAAGCTCTGTATCGATTACAGTATCTTCTACAGTAGAAGTTAGCGCTTAGATATTAAAATCAAGTCATATCTGAGCATTGCTAGGTCTGCGCGTCGCGTCGCGGTCCGCCGGCCGGTGTCACCTTGCCCCTCTGCCCCACCCCGCCCTCCCCGCGGTCGTCAGGTGCACACATCAAATGCAACAATTGCCACTTGCATGTTTGCACGCATAGGGTAGCCTATCAGATTTGATGGAACAAAAACTCGGTGTGTAGGTATCAATCAAGTGTTGCAAAAATGGGGCGTTGGGAACTTTTAACGAGGTTTGCAAAGGTAAGCCTGAGCGAGCAGGAAAAGCAAACCTAAACAAATCACTAATATAACATTTATTTACAAACAGGTGTCTCCTACGTGACGAGTGAAAAACCGTCCTTTCAGTACGTGTTTGTTAATTTCGGATTTTCGTATGATTTACACATTATTAGCCGTAAAAAACAAACGTGGTTCACAAACATCCCAACATCCATCTGGAATTTGAAAAATCATTTTTTACCACAGGATTTACCCTACCTGTAATCATGCTAATTTTGGATACCTAATCTGTCTTATTCAGAGTGCATTTCCTAGTCCAGGACTAAAGTTCAACCACTGTACTAACGTACATAAATCAGTGGTTTAACCTTAGTCCCGTACTAGCAAATGCACTCTAAATAAGACAGAATATGTTTAAGTAGGTATCTACATACTAACTAATACCTATTGTAAGCAGTAGAATTCCATTTAAATGAAACTACTTTTACGGATTATTTCGCGATTTATTAACATTTTATTTAACCTGACGTTTCGAACACTTTACAGCGTTCGTGGTCACAGGTAGACTAAGGTGTTATTCGTCTTTACAATATTTTGAAAAAATATAAACTACCGTCACTCAGTTAATATTAATTTGTGTTCCTATCTACGCAAAAAGAGCTAACTGTATCTAGAGGTCTTGCAGTGCGGGGCCTAGCATGGGATTTCATTAAAACAGGATCCCATGCTGGTGGTATTTTCCAACCATCTTCTCTGTTGAAATTTGGGTGTCTTCTAATTTCAATTGCCTCCCGTAACATGCGAGGAACAAATCGTCGTTCTCTTGCAAGGATTTTAGGCTGGTCAAATCGTATGAAATGGTTGGGTGTATCTAAGGCATTCAATCGTGAAATAATCCGTAAAAGTAGTTTCATTTAAATGTATCGTGTTCGCGTAAATAAAAGACAACAGTAGAATTCCAGCTATAAATCCAGTTCCAAAACTTGGATAACATTATGTAGGTACTACGTATAAATACGTTCTGAGCAAATGAAATGTAGATTGCAGCAGCCCTGGTGACCGCCGAAGCTCATGGCGTGCATTTTCGGTCGAGTGATGTTGCGGGCAGCATTGTGCGTCCGATGTGGCCACAGAATAGATAATAGTACTCGTGGTCGTAGGTATTGCATTACCTCTTCTTTGTTGCGGTGGTTCTGCCTACCTAGTGGCTAGTACCTACTGCGTGCGGCTATTTAGTGGATTTTGTAACCTTACCTATTGAGGTTTTGTAAGTGTGACAAGTATCTTAAGATTTGAAACTCTCACAGTCAAAAAATTACTATCAAATCTGCAAAGTTACAGTTTTAAAGCAGGTTGAGGTGCTCGTAGCTCAGTGGCGGCAGCGATTTAGTATCGATTACTAAAGTTAAGCAACCAACGCCGCGGTCGTGGAGTGGATGGGTGACCATTCCGACCATTTTAGTGATATTTGTCACGAGCATCTCCGTGCTTCGGAAGGCACGTTAAAAGTTGGTCCCGGCTAATATTTATAGCCGCTTGATATTGATCTTGTAGGTCGTCAGAGGCCTTAAGGCGGCTTGATAACATCTGACAGTAAGGTTTAGTCACCCCTCCACCAATCCGCACCGAGCCCGCGTGGTGGAGTATGGCCCAAACCACCTCATAGTTGAGGTGAGGCCTGTGCCCTGCAGTGGGACGTATATAGGCATACTTTACAGTTTTAAAGCAGGTTTAGTAAACTGTGTAATAAAATAAATATTTTATACTTAGACCACATTTGTAAATGTAGGTAGGTAAGAAAGACGACCAGGTAAATCTTGCAGGAATTCGCTGGATGCAGGTGGCTTCCAACCGGCTGATCTGGAAGTCACTGGGGGAGGCATATGTTCAGCAGTGGACATCCGCCGGCTGAAATGATGATGATGAATTTAATAATCGTTTTCCACTACTCTTTTACTAAATTTTTCGACATAATTCATTCTGAATTATTAATACTAAAAAATACCCAATAGAAGCTTGTAATCGTAACATTGCAATACGATTAAAAAAGAAAAATAACATAAAAGATTTCAACTTTTGCTACTGCTAGCTCCATCTAGTATCAGCGTATGTAAAACAATTTACTAAATATAATCTTTGCGCGTATGAAAACACTTTGTGTACATGTTTCTTGTTGGATAGGCATCTAAATAATTATTTTGTTTTTAAATCACAGGAAAAACGATAGATGATGAGCCAGCACAAAAAAAAAAAATGAACCGTAAGTACTAATCTAATCCTCAAATCTTATACCGAGCACCCTTTTCACACCGTATTTTTTCTGATGCGATAGAGTGCGATAGTGTTACCCAGGTCATTAATAATCTGATGGCTATCTGCAACCCGTAAGCTAAACCCTGCTCATTACGTGCGGTAATGAGCGGCGAGCGAGCCATTTCCGATAATCCCATTCGCTCATTATGTCCGCGTCGTACACGTGTAGTTATGAATTGTACGGAACTACGGATAGGCCATATCAGCGTGATTTCCGTTGCCGGTTCGGAGGCATTATTAGAGGAATTTGATATTGATATTTATAGTTTGTTTGCCAATTTGGATAATAAAAAGATTGTTGTTTGTTAACAAACAATTATTATTCGCTATTGAGTATTAAAATTTAGAGTTAGACGTGCGAATAAATAGGCAATGCAATTCCACTAAAACACAAGCAGATTTCCTTTGAAAATATATATAAAATCTAGAGTGAAATATGTCTCCAGTGCAGGCATAATGCACTTATAATCGTATTTTTCATGTTGACGACCAAATAGCTATTGGTTGTCTCGTCGGACTTGCTAAAACGAGAAATTTTATGCAGCGGACATTTTTTAATGCTGAACTGAAACTGAAACTCGGTGAGTCGACGGTGGTGGGAATTTTGAAATTGTTTTTATTAGTTTTTTAATGTTTAAACAATAATATAAAAAAACAAGAATAAATTGTGAAAGTTTATAAATAAATTGACAATTTTAGATTAGAATGAGATAGAGACAAAATATTGTAGATTTATTTAACTAATTTATACCATAGATTGACAAGATCTTGGTTTTATAAATGTAGTAAATAAAGTTGTTTGTATGAGAAACGACACGAAATTTAAAAACGTAAGATTCTTTTCTCGTATTTCGTGCCTAAAGTAGAGTTAAAAACAGAGGACTAATTAATCTTCGTGTACGTTGCTTCAAAAGGCCACTTAGTGATTCGTTTAGGAAATAATCCTTGTTAGGAACAAAGTATGTCCTACACTAAATCCTCAGCTAAGTGTTGTCAGCGCTGTATAGAGCGCGGCCTTGCGCGCGCGTCGCCGAAATGCTAATGTCTGGCCGAATTACGTGATTAATGCCAACATTAGTCGCTTTAATGAGGTTATCTTTTGTTCAAGATAAGGTTATTGAGCTTAAACTAACTAACACTATTCAAATTAATACAAACATACAAATGAAAATAGATCATCTTTACCAAGTTTTGAGAATCCGAAAGTTGCCCGTTTCAACTCCTTATTCACCTGAGCAAATCATAGAATCCAATCTTTTCGTCAATGTTACGTGATTTCTTATTTGGAGGAAGGTACTTGAGTTAAATCACTTTCCTCTGAAAGGCAATCTGCAAAGTTGCGCTCCTCATTTCACCTCATTACTCTAAACAGCTCTGTCGACGTGTGCGGAGCGATAGCAGCAAACACAGCTCATCAGAGACGTATCTTTGAAGCATTCGAAATGAATCTTCAATTCGAACACGAATACGATTCGTGTGCGAACTCTATTTCTATCGCTCCCGATTTAACGCATTTTTGAATCACTCGAATTATGTGTTGCTATTATAGTAAAATTCTTGTAACTATTTTCGTTCAACGCAGAAAATATTAAAAACCGGAATGCAAAAACTTATTGATTTTAAAAACCGGCAAAGCATAGCATAGAACGGAACGAAAAAAAAAGTTTTTAGAACCATATGTTTACTTGTCAATGTCATACTTCCGAACTTTCTATCTTCTAGTAGAATCGAAATACGAGTGGGTAGGACCACTCGTTGCAGAATTCACGGAATGAATTTTCAAAAATAGGGATTTTAGTCATTCGCATGCGAATCTTGCCATTTCGTATTCGAATTGGAATTCGCATGATTCAAAAATACGTCTCCAGGCGCGAACGTGACGTAGGTGCGCAAATCGACGGTGCTGTTCAAACTACCTGCATTATCTATTTTGTCAACTTGTAACTGTGCCAAACATCGCGGCAGTCGTATCACGCTGGTAGTGAGCTCACACGTAGACTATTTATTTTCTCTATAAGTAGCACTAGTGTAGTACTTACTCACTAATACCCAAGAGGCTCTTTATAAGTCCTGACACCTATCTTGAATAAGCATTTGACAGTGGCTGTAAAATGTGACTGCGGTCTGCGCACTCATTTTCACGTACATTCTGCGCACACATTTTCATGATCATTCAATTTTTTGAAATCTTTATAAGAGAAACAAAGTCCTGCAGGGCTAACATGCGAGCATCGGTTATTTTATTGATAGACAAGACAAATTTTGTCTTCGACGATAGTGTTGTCGTTTTCCCTAACCTAACGGATCACAGACGTCTGGAATCCTTTTTCTTAATATTGTCAGGGTCTCCCGTTGTTCGTAGCCACTTATTTTTACGTTAAAAAACGACATTGCCATTATATTTTTGTTTTTTTCTTTATTATCGTCGAAGACAAAACGACATATTAATGTCAAAAGTCAATAAAATGCCACCACAAAATTTTATCGTGTTGCGCATGCTAGCCATGCTGATATATCAAATCGTTACCCACCGAATAGTAGCATAGTGGTCCTGGCACCATCAGCTGCGGGTAAATGATACGACGCGTCTCGCGACCCATTCACACGGAACATGCAAAATCAGGGACTCGTCTCATTTATAGATACTATTGGAAAGGCTTCTATTTGATTTATCAGGTCGCCCACCCGCGCCCCTCGGCTCCATTATTATCGCTTTAACATATTTCCCTGGAAAATGTGGACGAATATGAGCCTTAGCTTCTAACGGGTAGACTCAGAACCGTTCGGCACGGCCTTCGCAATCCCGGTATGGTAAGAGTAGGCATTTTCCGGAATAAGTGAGTTTCGGAGTCCCGAGGGACAAAAAGGTCCGCGGACAATGGGTTCTTTAAACAGGCGAATGACGTCACGTTTCAATTTAGCTCGACGACTATGTTGTGTTGTGTCGCTGGACGCCGCTCACCCTCGCTACTAAATTAATTTCTGTGTCCTCTCGAAAGATTTCCTGAAAACTTCAAACGTCACAATCTTTTCATATTGTACTGCGAGGGCTCTCGGAATGAAATCAATCTAATTTTATTGTAGTTAATGTCAGTGTTGTTTGATACCTAGATGAATGAAGCTCGAAAAGAATGGCCAGCTAAAATAAACAAATCTCCAATGGTAGGTATGTATTTAGGTACTAGTATCTATCTGTAACTTATGTACTTGGGTCCTTGCCTGCGTTTAATCTAATTCTGTTGCACTGTTTTGTTTAATTAATTATATCGATTTCGTTATCACTTCGTGCTTCAGTGTACATTTACAACAGCCGAGAATAATAAAATAAAACATTCCCAGGAATGTAAACATTTTTGGAGCAATAACTGAAATTCATGAATTACAAAAATTTCAACATGCACTGATTTGTATTCTAGTTACAACATAACTGCCTGCCACTTTGCTAGTATTAAAAGTATTTTTACAATTGAAACATTTCGGAATGCACTTCCATTTCATCATCATTTCAGCCGACAGGACGTCCACTGCTGAACATAGGCCTCCCCCAGTGACTTCCATTTTATTTACTCGATATAAGCCCACCAGTCCACAACTTCAATTCTTCGTTTCTATTTTCCGTTGGCATGTTGCTTATCGTTTTCCACTAAACGTTTCAATTACGAGTTTCTATTTTCAGAAGATAAACTTAAAACGAATTAATTTATTCTCGCATTACCTATGGTTGAGATGCAAAATACAGATTGAAATGGCTCTATCAGTTGATGTAATGTGATTATTTTAACTGAAGCACTTACTAAAGATTATGGGCTGTTGTTTTTTTTTAAAATATATACAATGTTGTTCAATCGCACTATTTTTAACTTACCTACCTACCTGCTTTAAATACTGTGTATAGACTATTCTCGTCTCAGTGTAAACACTTAACTTACACATAATATGGAATACGTAATGCAGTATGAGCCATCTCTACGCGACCTTCGAAGGCAAAAAAACAACGAGAATTTTGGTTAGGTATATAAATAACATTGACAGGTAGGTAAGTGTGTCACTAACAGTTTTTTTTTCTTTGCCTGCATCTTCCAACTCGTACTTTAACCACTAACCACTTCATAGATTGAATCATACTAGCCATACTTGGCCTATATACATAATAAATAATGTCATTTCATTTCATCCGTCGTAGTAGTCTCTCCAGACTTGTAAACTCTCAAACATACTTGTACAAGTGAACTAGCAAAACTAGTGTCCATGTAAAACTTGTCCGAAGGAAGTGTTCGGTGTCGTGCGCACGGCGGAAGCGTCCTGAACTCCTGGCTATCCTCGCTGGAGGGCGACAGACACAGCTCAGTTGCCAACTTTCTTCAGCTTTCGAACTCTAAGCCCGGAACTCCCGGAATCCGTTGAATGAAAGTGTTCACAAAACGCCACGAAAATGCGAGACAAGATGTTTAACGCCTATTATTTAAAACTAGCTCACCCAGCGAACACCCAGCGTCAACTTTTCTTATGTTTTTATTATTTAGTCTCCTATTCGGGGCGGAGACAAAGCCAACTAATTATAAACCATGAATATCGGTCCAGCCGTTCTCAAGTTATAAGTGTTGTATGTAACAAACCCGACTTTGTTTTTGTATATTAAGAAGATGACTGCATAATTTGTATTGTTCCCCTCAGTTTCTTTTCTTAAATACAGAATTATTTACTGCAGGGAATTAAATCTCAAATACTAGTCCAAAGAAGTTGAAATTGGTAGGGCCCATTATTAGTAGGTACCTACAATTTACACAGCGTATCGAATATACCTACTCGAATGACAGATTCAAAAGGTTCTTCCTTAATACCAACGCTTGCATTTTACAAGTAAAAGTGCAAATCACAATAACACTGCAGCGTCGACGTACCAACAATCAGCTGTTCGCCGGCCTTGTCCCGCGCAACGCAATGTCATGGCCGCGGCGTGACTTATGCAACAGCGCGCCATCGCACTCACATTTTGTAGGGTTTAAAATTTAAAGTGTACTGAATCAAAATCATGTAGGTAAATTAGTTAAGTAATTAGTAGCATAATACGACAGCTACTAACAATCAGCTGTTTCGGCCTTGTCCCGAGCATTGTCATGGTCGCGCACACTGAGTATAATTCTGCAACATCGCGAAATTGTAAATAATCTCAGCTTAACCTAAACATTACGCTAGTTTGTCGATATGCCTAAAAATATACTACTGAAATTTTTCGCCTTTCCTTACTAAAATATCAAATTCGTGAATAAAATACATGTGCACATAGGACCTAACGGCTATTCTATTTTAGCTTTCTAACCTAACCAATAAGGTTTCTCTTGATAATATGCTTAAAATTAAACTACTGCAATTTTTCGCCTTTCCTTACTTAAATTTTGAATTCACTTAATGAAATACACGTAAATCACGTAACCTAAAATCCTGTGATGACAATTTTTGCCAATTGTATCTGATGTATCAAACTTTAACTGATGTTACTACGTAATCGTGGCGCTTGCAACAGTGCCGAAATATCGGGAACTCAAAAATAAGGTACATGGTAGCAATCTCGTAACAAACTATTCTAATGTTAGTGACCATGAAAGTTTAAAACAATATTATAGTATCAAACCTTTTATTTAATCTGGCTGGTTCCTATAGTAGCAGTGTTAATCGCACAGTGTTTTAGCAACCCCCAAAATCAGACATGACCAAGTTTCAAATGTTTTTTAAAATAAATTACGACGGTTTGTTAGGACTGATTAAATTCATCATGAAATATGAAGCACCATCGACTCATGGCGTTAACTTAGTCATCATGTCCGATTTTGGGATTTCTAAAACACTGTGCACTGGTGTGCTACTGCACAGTGCACCGTCACGGTCGCGCGGCGGCCTCGCACTCCGCGCCCGCGCTGTTGTCGCCGCGTGCCGCGCTGCGCCCGCGCATCCGACCGAGGCAGGCCGGTTGCTATGACGACTAGCTTTACATGGACTTTATATTTTTTTAATCCAATGTATAATTGGGGAGTGTCTTAAAGTAGTCCCGAATGTTACATTGTTCCAATGTATCAAAAACCCAATAGGAAAGGGGCGTTCAGTTTCCCGAATTCGGAAAACTACCGCTAAACGTGTCCTGATTTTTTTTTTGCCTTTACAAATACAACAAAAAAGATAAATCTTATAAAATTATGCATTCTTTCGGAAGTTAGGCGTGTACTTGCATACATTTCCGCGATTCGTTTTTATTTATACTTAGATTACATAATATAATGTAGGTACCAAAACTATTTAAAGTAAGTTAATATTATTTAAATGTTAAATGTGTCTCAGGCTCGGGGTTCTCAAAACTGCCAAAGGCTTCCATTTGGTAAATGAAATTAACGGAAGAGATTCAGTTCAGAAGGTCAGTTAATTTTGTATGTAATGACGTACCAAAATTGACAGATTTGACAGCTTTGAGATTGTTTTGAGATTTCAGGGTTACCCCGCTGTACTATTATCTATTCTGTGCCCATGCATAAAATGCTCATATAAAAATACATTGTAGGTTTTTTTCTGTACAAGTATTATTCATGAAAAATAACGATTACTTACCTACACCACCCTTGTCTTGTATGTGTATTTTATCTGCAAATAAATACCAAGTAAGGCTGTGAATTTATAGTGACAAAGTCAGAAGACAATTTGCCGGGTTCGTGTGACGAGGTGACCTACATAGGTAATAATATAATTCCGTCAAAAAAGCAAACGCACGACTCCTCTGCCGCCCCGTGCGGTGAATGTAAATGGCCCGCAACTTTTGTCCCCGGGTCTTCAATTACCCCGCCCGCTGCACTTTGATTGTGTCGTTAAAACTTCCACCACCCAAAGGAAATTATTCATACCCATTAACTTTGTATGACTTTATTTTTCAATGTACTCGCAGATATTTTCTCTCTTCAACATCCATCTGTATTCTTTATAATCCGGAACGAGTTAGCAACACAGGTGACCTTCGTTGAGTTTATTTCGGTATAGTGAAACCTTGACATGAAAGTGTTAAACGTTTTGGAACCTGTTTTGTAAGTTATGCGTACCTATTATTTTTTAGGAACAAAAAGTTGACAACAAGAGTTTATCATATCGATATTGTGAATTAAAGATAATGCATGTCTTGTAAAAAGGATTTCTCTTTATTGGATAAGTCGCAGGAAGAGTCTCTATATCTATTCTTTACTTATTTTTAAATATTAAAATCAACTAGGGGGGAAGTTTTAGAAGCAGGATCGTCGAGATCATCACTTCACCAGTACACTAATATCACAGTCTCAGTCACTGATCGGCGGACGGCAGCCCCACGATCTGCTCCATCACGCAGACCTTCTGCTCCAGCACGCAGACCTTCTGCTCGCGCTCGTCGTCGCTCACGACATGCGAGGAGCTGGACAGGTTGATGGCCCCGCTCTGGTACGGCGGCGAGTAATGCGAGTCTTGCTCGTCCAATAGTTCTAACAAAAAGTCTAAGCATTTCTTCTTGTAGATACGCTGCCGTCTGATCGACAGCTCCTGGTAGTCGTTGTGGATACCACGGAAGAATTGGAAGTAAGAGGAGTTTTCATCAGGCTCAAAGCTCGAGCTGCAGCTGTCGTCGTTTGTTGGCGGCTCCTGTTTGGGCTCGAATGACGCTGGTACATTCAGCCAAGGATGTCCAATGAACGGCTTGGAGTCTGGCTCCGGCTTCGGCTTCTTGATCCCTTCTATTTCGAGCAGCGAAGCCGCGTACGGGAAGGAAGGCGACTGTCTACTGGGGGAAAAAAAACCCTCATTTTATATTGCTATTTATTTTTATAAATAAATCGGTATTCTTCGTACATTAAAACTGATACAGTGGTCTTTCTTTCTTTAATTTAATTTGGTATCAGGAAAAGGTTGCGATTTTTTTCGTTTTGTCTAAGGATCAGAGCAATGTGTGTGATGATGTCCAACATTGATGTATAGTATGATACTCACAGGTCGGTGGCCATGTGCTCGCGCAGGAACTCGAGCTCGTCGGCGAGGTACCAGCGCGACACGCGGCGGCCGCGGCCCGTGCACGCGCCGTGGATCTCGTTGCGCAGGTGCCGCGAGTACGAGTTGCGGATGTGCGACCACTTGCGACGGACGTCCATCACTGGAAATGTCAAGTGACATTACATTTTAATAATAGATAGATTCTTTATTGCACATCAATACAAAGAAGTAAAATTTGGAGTTTACAGAAAGATGATCATTTATTATCGCATAACGCGATCTTGAAAAGAAGAAAGGGGATAGCAACCCTCGTTTATGGCTCAGTTCACATATATCGCTTGATTTTTCAAGTATTTAAAAAGTTTTTGAAAAGGATTTGATATTTATTTAAGGAGAACCCTCAAGATTAATAGTTATTGCCAAAATATTGCTAATGTCTTGTTGTAAGCCAAATAAACCAAAAGGCAGTTAGAGAATCTCATAAACCACAGATGTGAAAATGTTTTAAAGCGATGCAATGCAAAAATAAAATAGGTAGTACTATTACATAATAGGTACCTCCTACCTACTTGGTTAAAATCTTGTTGCATGTACATTTTATTACGTATATATTATGTACATAATTTTTTCACTTTACTATTATGAGACATGCATTAATTACTAATTTAATAAATGGTTTTGGTTACATATACCTACATATTTAAAAAAGCAAAATAATAATTGAAATGGTATCACAAAAATGTCTAACAAAGTTTGTGACATTACGTATATTTCTGTGCCAAAATAAAAAGAGTTCTAAGCCTAAAATACATAATGACATATCAGGAATATTTTTATTTAAGTACTTTATTTATAAGAATCATACATACATCTACGATTACATGAAAAACCAATAAATAAAATAAATTAAAACCGTCCAGACACGACATTCACACGTCTCATGTTGATATGTAATTAAAATTTAGGTAAATTGTTGACTGTTGTTTACATTCTTCCCAAAAACCAAGACAGAAGCCAACCTACAGAAAAGGAAAGTTAGATCATCATCATTTATGACGACCTCCGTAGCCGAGAGGCGAGCACGCCGGACTATATGGCGTCGCCATCTTTGAGGTTCTGGGTTCGATCTCCGGTTGGGTTAATATAGAAAACGAACTTTTCTATATTGTCTCGGGTCTGGGTGTTGTGGTACCTTCGTTGTTTCTGATTTCTATAACACAAGTGCTTCAGCTACTTACCTTAGGATCAGAGCAATGTATGTGATGTTGTCCAATATTTATATTTATTTATTCATAGCGTAGTACCTACTATCGCATAAAGCCGTCCGATTTACTTTTTATCATTGTTGACAACGATAAGATTCAACATTTTTCAGGTACCTACTCAGTTTGTATATTTAACATGTAAGTAGGTACTATATCTTCTTGGTTATAGTGGACAACATCACATACATTGCTCTCATCCTAAGGCGAGGAGTAGCTAAAGCACTTGTGTTATAGAAATCAGAAACAACGACGGTACCACAACACCCAGACCCGAGACAATGAAAAGTTAGTTTTCTACATTGACCCGACCGGGGATCGAACCCGGAACCTCAGAGATGGCCGGCTACGAAGTCGTCAAATAAAAGATAGATATAATAATAACAGATGGTTATAGAGTAATAAATGTAGAATTAGGTTTTAATAGGTATTTACGTAATAAACAAACAATAACACAATCACGGCCTATAGTTGTTGTAAGTAAAGTAAGAAGGTAAGTAATTATCCATTAATCAACCGTCAAATTAGCCACTAAGTAGGTGTAACCTACCCTGGTAGTAAATTGTTAAATTATTTTATTAATTTAATTAATAAATAAAACATTCTAAAACGACGACGTGACGCAAAAGTTGACCTTTTTACCCTAAACTTTATTAATATAACCGTAGTAAAGTAGGTAGCTAAATTTAGTAACCTAAAAATCACACTATAAAAGTTATTGTAAACTATGTTTATTTTAGTTAGCATCGATCGCCACTTGCCTGTACTATGTAGATGTTAGTCAATATCACTTGTTAATAAATTATGCTGTAAGCCCGCAGAACTAGCTCCACGAAAATGACATCTATGTCTGAGTCGTAAGAGACACGGGCGCGCGCTGCGCTCCGAATACAGCAGCGTGGAATGTATCTTCCTTAGGGCTATCACAATAAGGTTTAAATTGTACAAACCGCTCCAGCCCATCTCCTCGGCCACCTCGCGCCACAGGCCCTTGACGCGCGAGTACACACTCGCCACCGGCATGTTGTTGCGCGCGTACAGCAGGGGGCGCTCCTTCACCAGCCGGATCATCTTGCGGTCCTCCGACTGGCTCGAGTCCACCATGCGCCCCACCGGCACCACCATCTCGTCGGGCAAGGAACACGCCGCCATCACTACTTATTTATTTACCACCAACATAAATATGCGCACGTCATACCGCCGCGAGATCGCGGAGCAAACACGATGACGCGCATAACGGCAGACAGACACGCGCAGCGGGAAGCAAGCGCGCAAACCCCGTCTCGCTCGCACCCGGGCGGCGGCCGCACGCCAGAGCGGCGCGGACATGGAGACACATGAAAAAGCAAGAGCGCAGATGCCCGGCGGGCGCGGGCCCGGCCACTTGTAAATTCCTCGCCTCGTCCCCTCGGCCACTATCGATTCGGGCCGCGTTTTCACGTTTTATTTCGAGCGGCGTATCTCGGACAGAGCGCTCGCTGTAAACAAACTAACAGAGTAACAGTTAACAGACCCGTTGCTACTCCGCCGATAACAACACAGCACTAAATGTTAATCACTAGGTAAATTATGCTGACGTCTTGTTAACTCTTATTGTTTTAATTCTATTCAGTTTATAAAAATACTGGTCATTGCCCTAAAATTCAAATTAATATCAATTCGTGCACATAGGTGCACGCAGTCACACACACACGAAAGACATGACATCATGAATGTCTAAGAAGTACCTAGTAGAATAAAAAACAATTACCTCATCAATCAATTGGTATTTTCGCCACCACCATAACCTAACTCGTATATCTTATACCTACCACCCTACTTATTAACTCTGAATGTAACTTTGGTAATATTCCAGAGGCCTGGTTTATTCGCCTTTTACGGGCGGTGACGTAACTTGACTCCCTAATAACACGACATCTCCCTGCCAACCAACGCTGTCGCTCTGTATCGAATACATTGTAGCTTAGGCGTGATGGAATCTACGCGAACGTCTTCGAATGAGGAAATGTATTCAAAGTTGTTCCTGCGCGACCTAACAGCTCAACTAATATAACTCTCGCGATAGCAAACAAACGGTAAAGCCTAGGATTTGAGTGCAATTCTTTTTTACTGCGCGGAGAGAACGGCCGGTCTTATGAAACAGTAAAACAGTAGTAAACCCTCGGCCCACACTCCCCCCGGCCAGGCCAGTCCTATAACTGATCAAACGGTTGTATTGTTCCAAAAAGTAATGACTTTATTCTCAATAACATCATATAAGGCTTATTCATTAATTAAGTGCTAAATTAACAGCATGTCAATTACTGAACAAAATAATGTCCGGCCGCTAATGGGCAGGGCCAACAGCGCAGTGGTGCGGCAGCCTAATCACTGCGCTCGCCAAATGTGCTTCGCAAAATACAGACTTGAAAACTAGTTAGGAAAATTAGTTTTGCACGGCTCCCACTCGCAGCTCCGGAATAGCAAAATTCGCACGCACCATAAAACAAAAACCAATTGAGAAAGTTTTCGTTACCTACATCACGGAGATTGAAATAGGTATTGGATTTACTCAAAACAAAACTGATATTACTTACGAGGCTACGACAAAAGTGTCCAGCAATAACAGTCGTAACGTCAGCTGAAGGAACAATCAGTGCGCTGTGGTGGGTGAGTGTCCGGCGGCATGCGAGGCGGCCATTACCGCGATGGCCGCTCTAATCACGTCCTAAATTAGCCCCCGCATTCCTCCTTCCTCCGATTAATTGCCCAGATACCACACAAGACACAGGTGGTCTATGCGTAAGTTTCAGAAAAGCTTTCATGAAAGTTGGCCCATAAATTCGCACTTCCATAAAGGAAGTCGTCTCCGAGGGGCGGCGGGCGGGGAGGCAGTAAAACTGACATGATGCGATCTCGAAGATTTCCGCCGGAACGCAGGGAATCAAGTTTTTATCGTAAATTGGCATCATTTTTACGAGCGACGCGTTCATCCCCGGATTGGCAGATTTGAATTTCAGTCGCCCTCCGCCGCGGCGCGCCCCTGCCGCCTGATTGAATACAAATGGGCTTTTTAATTGCCCCTCAACGAGTCACGGCTGCACGGCACGGCATGTGCTCCAGAACGAACGCTTCACTTTTGGCAATGCAGTTAAGCGTGTCAACATCATCAATATCGCCAGAATACTTATAATAAGTACACGATTGGATGGGTTACTTTAAAAGACAAGCAGGTACGACGGATAGGCAATTATTTTTACTGCATAGCAGATTATTAAACAAAGGTTGCAATATCATAAAGCATGTTGTAAGGAGATAGGTAAACAAAGCTTTGAAATACCTATACGTACTGATGAGTGATGGATGACTCTACCACACATACAGGTTTTTATTTAACTTTACATACGAAATGTAAAATAAATAAAAACCTGTATGTACAAAAACATCTTATGTGAAATATATATAAATATTCCGCAGACACACATGAATTGTATTGGTCTGGAAATAATTAGCCTTTTAGTATGAGGTACCAGAAAAAGACGGTAGAAACTTAAAATAGTTTGTTTCCTATATAGTGTCTCAATTCGAATCCCAGCGCCGCTAATGATCTTTCCAAATATCACCTGTGCTGTAAAATCCCAATTAACCATGCATCAAATTCGTTGAGCATTAACCTTTAGTGAATAGAGAGGATTACTCGCTCCGCTCCGCACCCCTTTCCCCGCGCCACTTTAAGTCGAATTTAACGAAGGGTATCAGCGTTTGTTAGTTCGGCGTAGTTCCACAAGGGCGGCGCTACATTTGCATTAATCGCCTCCCAGATCATCCCTCTAATTAAACACTAGTCGGAGCCTGGGGGCCTAGCGCGAAAGTGTATCGTTCATTGTATTAAAACCGATCAATTTAAAACATTCGTTCCCCCGTATCAAAGGTTTGACAATTTATGAACAATTGAAAACGGTCGGGTTTTTTACACGGCTAGATTGAGTTGGTCATATTTTATCAAAGGATTGACAGATGAGACTGGCCATTTTAATTTGTTAGGTTTATACGACCAAACGAAAAATACACTTTCGCGCTAGGCCCCCTGGAGCTGCGCTCGCCGGTCGATACAGGGCCACAGGGCCCATGTTGAAACTAGCTAGCAGATAACATAAAAATATAGGGCAATAATTAAACAATTATTTTTAGATGACAGGTAATTCCTAAAAAGGGCTACATTGCAAACTTGTTAAGAGCGGCTTTGGTGTACTCTGTGAATTCAGATAGTAATTTTTATATGGCTTTCTACACTTTTTTTTAAATTCGGCACTACTTTGCACATGTAGCCCTGTATTAATAGGTAACTATCATAATCCTCATAAAATAAGTTTAAGGCTGATAATAAAAAGGGTTTGTTTTCTCTTCACAATTTAGGATTACGAACAGCACATTAGATTAGGCTAATTATGGCAATGCGATAGTTCCTATTCATTGTAAGAGACTGGTGCCTGAAGTAGGTTTCAGAAAAACCTGAGGTCACCTGGGCCATAACCATGAACTCTTAAAACAATCTCAAAGTTGTCAAATCTGTCAATTTTGGTACGTCATTTCATACAAATATTTGACAGAAATGATATTGTTTGACAGATTTGAGATTGTTTTAAGAGTGCGTAGTTAGGGCCCAGGAAGCAGTTCCTGGTGTTTAAATTGTAACGATGTACCTATTTAAATAATTGCATCAGTAAACAACGATACGGAGTGATCACGAGACGATGACTCTACCAGCCAGAGCGTTCTAGCTCATGTTAATTTGGCTCAGTGGGTATAAAATATGTAATAAAATAACAAAAATAACTCTTATTTTCTCTGCAGACAATAAAAAACCATCCCATTGACTCCCAAGAGTTGAATTCCAGAATAATTTAGTTTTGGGCGGAAGCTGCGCGGCGTGTTCGCTGCGATCGCAGTGATTTGCAACAATTATTTAACGCACATCTGCCTCCGCTCCGTGCGCCTGCACATCACAAAGGGTTCGCCACACGACCTCACATCTGCAAACTATTGCACCGACGCGACGTAATGTAGCACACTCGTGAAATGTGTTAACACACGTGCCTATGCCTAACCTGCAACGACAATGCAACGCGTGTTTCGTGAAAGAATTAAAGGGCTTGCCTTACCCAATAATTATTTGGGTTAGTATAGTAACTCCATGGAATACGCAGACACGCAATATGTTAAACTGCTCCAAGATCACCTGCCACCGGTACGGACCCTCGTATCAAATCAGCTTGTAGGGTATAGGGGGACATTTCAAGCACAACAACACGCAACACGTAACATTATACAATACTCAATTCAAAAATCGAAGCAATGCGTGCTTTTTTTAATTATTACATAAATGTAAAAAATCTCTACTCTATGTATAGTCTCGACTTGTAAATGATAAATAAGATTGTTTGTAGGTAGAGTCACTGTCAATATTCTAGATTATATAAGTAAACATCATTAACATTTACTATTCATTTAAAAAATATGATATTATCTTGTTTTGTCATGCACATAGAAAGTAGAACTTTTACTCGCTGTAATTATGTGGTACGTAAATAACAAGACGAGCGAAGTCATGATATTAATAGCACCATGCGAAACTTCGCATGGTGCTATTAAGCAATTATCTCATCAAGGGTTGTTTTTGCAACTGCAAAAGCAACCCTTGATAAAATAATTGTTTAGCAGCAGCAGGCAGACCATGTCCAATCCAAACGATACGGAGTCATCTCGGAGACGAAAACAGTTGAACATTGTTGCAAGAAAGGGCCTTCCTCGTAGAGCAAATGTTGGTATGGACTAACACCGGGTTCCTATATTGTACTATGCGTAAGTGTACATCAGCAACTGATCGTATTGGTGTCAAAAGTAACGAGCCGTTATAGTCGTTCTTATAAAATTTGACGAAGCGTCATTTATAGGAACGCTTTTGAGTAAGTCAAGTTGACAATTCCTACCATCCGTTAGCAAAACCAACCGTTTCTCGGATATAGGTACCGGGCTTAAGTAAATGAGGCAGGCAACTAATTAGTGTTGCCATGCAGGCGCTCCGCATGAGGAGAGACAAGTGGTAGGGCTAAGTTATATTTTGGGACGTGTATAAGTACCCGGAGGAGGGCCTATATACAGAATAAATAATTTCATTTCATTTCAACTATTTTCAAGGTCTTCGAGCTGCATGCGATTATAATGGGGGCTATGATAAGAGCCTGTGTACTTGCGTCGCGGGCGCAGCTGCCGCGGGTGATTGAGCACGACATATTCGCAGCACAATACACGTACAACGCGCCAGCATCATTTGTCATATTATCCTTTACATCGTTAATTCTAACTAAACCCTTATTTTAAACCGACGCCGGGCGGACTGTCGCCTCAATTAAGAGATGAAAAATCGTCGTCGGAGCTCCGTTCGACAATGCCTCTATTCGCAAAAAGGCGAAAAATTTCATAACAAAGCAAGAGTCGGGTGACAAACGAGCTGCCCGCGGCCACGCACTGAATTATACACCCTGCCAACAGCTGTTCACCGCGGACAACTCCCCGCAGCCACCGGGCACGTCTCGCTCCAACGACGCGTTTGCAAAGGCTGGTTGGCGGAGGTTGAAGGAAAAGCAGCATGTGATTATTCCCTTTGCGAGAAGCCACTGGGAACATGTTAGTATGTTTGGTAGGTAATGGATGTTGTCGCGGAAACGTCGAGAGGAACATCGCCGCACAGCTGTTATGTCTTATCTACGCTGAAAACGCAACACACAAAAGTTCTGTTGATGCATTACATTTACACAAGATACCTAGGCTCAGATTTTTTTTCCTTGTTTAGTTACAACAGGGACTTGTGGTTTCAAAATATAATGGAAAACGTAAAACAAAAATTTGGCTTTACCTCAAATGGTTTCATTAGTGTAAGTTACCCAAACTCAAATTATAGATAAATTTGCCGACCTTTTGCTGCAAGTATGTAAGGTAGGATTATCGGACGGAGTTATTATTAAATTTTTAACTGAATTTATTATGAGTATAAACCAGTTAGGACACTTAATGTCGTAACTACTAAACATATTATTATGTCCAAAAACAACTGGCTAGATTAAAATCACAAGATACATAAGTTGTCTTAATTTATACTGTATTCTGTAGCAATCTCGTGGCATGAATTTATCGGAGGTAATTTAATCTGATTTTCATTCAAATTATAGACCGTTTCGTAACTGTTAATTGTTAGCTTGGTCAGAATTTGTCATCTGAATCATTAAGTTCGTAGAAGTTAAAACTTAATTTAGGTGTTTCATTGAAGAATATTTTTAAATACAAAATGCCGTCTCGAGAACGATATATTAAAAACTTACGGAGGATATTGCTCCAATAAATTAGGGACACCTTTTAAAATCCTTAATCCATTTTTCTCTCCTCGCTCGGGAGAGCGCGGCTAGGAATAGTAGCTGCAGCGTGGGGGGAGATGTAACTCTATCTTGATTTAGTGAGCAATTAAGCGACTCGCACACATTTTTTGTGTTCGGTAAATATAGTCGGAGCGACTTATTAGGTACTTTGGCCGTAAACTAAAAAGAGTGCTTCGTAGAGTTTTAATTCCCGCGGTGGACCGTCTACCATCTGGTGCAGTCATTAGTGTCTCTTTATCATTGATTCTGAACCTTATGGCCGTCTCAATAGAAGCTATGTGAGTTGGAGTGACAAGTGCTTCGGCTATTTCGGGACCGCTACTTACGTTCACATTATGGAAATGCGCGAAAGGAAATTGTTTAACAATGGCATTGATATCGCATCGCAGTTTTACGCAGCCTTCAAAGTGCCATCTTTTATTACCTACTAAAACATTAACATGACTAGTTATGAGCATGATATAACATGAGTAGACATAATAAATAATAATATAAATAAACATTGGACAACATCACATACATTGCTCTGATCCTGTGGTAAGTAGCTAAAGCACTTGTGTTAGACATTATTTCTGCCCTTATTTAGAAAGTAGGTAGAGTATTATAATAGACGCTAAGCGCGATGAGCTAAAGGCCCGTCCTCCTGCCGCCATCAGCTATAAGTATGTAAGCGGTGCACTAACGTGCCCTCATTGTGCACGGGAGTTCGCTGCGAAGATCGGCTACATAAGCCATCTTCGGGTGCACCAGCGCCTGTCCGATTAGGAGTCGAAGTGGTCGCCATGGCCGAAAACGGCCGGAAAGATCATCATCATAATATTTTGATAAATATAACAATTTAGGGCTATGTAAATGAATATTTTTGAAAAAACTTTTTTGCGGGCATTTACTCATAGATCTCAAAAATAAGCCCTCTACGGCCTATACCGTTTTAAATACCACCTATCTCCGGATTAGAAGACACGGCACAAGAATCTTTGTCAGCCTTTTGTCATTTCGTACAGGTAAAGAAGACTTTCAATGTATAATAAATAATACAGTATCGCATGAGACAGGTATAAAGGGCAGGTGCCACTAAAGTCGTTATATTATTCGTCTACCTACTTAGTAATAAGTTCCTCTTCTGTTAAGAATTCATAAATTGTGAATTAGGGACCTAACAGATATTACCTAGGTACTTACATTTGTAGTATTTTATTAAAAGATCTATCTCTACCTTTAAACTAAGAAAATATGAATCAATATAGGTATAAATCAATATTATTAAATTATCAAAACAGCACCATTCTGGATTTTGCAATGATCTCAATCTCAAATATCTCTGTTTTTTTTTAAGCCTGCAATAAAATATTAGCTGTTGTGAAATAATATCTACAGTACCCGGCAATAAATATTGCACATCGGCTATAATCGCATTTCAGAATACAAACGAGTGTTAGAATAGTAAATATATTGAAATATATTAATATAGAAAATTAAAATTGTGACAATAGTGAGTGACCGATTTTCTTGCGCTGTTCTTCTCGGCGCTAGCTTAGAATAGTTTTCAAAGGTAGATGCGTGCAATATTTATTGCCGGGTACTGTACAATCCTGTAATATACTCTGACCATTCAGAGCTCGGATTGTTTGTAAACGTTAGTTGATAATAATAAATCTGCCTCGAATGCCCGGTCCTGTTATGCAGTCGACGGTATTATAGTTTCGTGCGCGGCCATCCGAGCAGGCCCTTTGTGCTGCGCCGCGCGTTTATCCCTTTGTGGCCCTCTGTGGCCCTCTGTGGCCCTCCCACCGCCACGCTGCTAGACTCACTACACTGACTTCCTACTTATTCGGAGGGCCTTTATCACAATCAACGACAATAATCTGAATACCTCATAATGGTAGCTCGATTGATCTTTTATGAACAAACAAATTAGTGTAGTTTAGCAATCAGCGGTGAATTGATTACGTAGGTTTATCGTCACCTGTGTGCGAGATATCTTAAAGCATTAATTTACGTATATCCCTAGATAAATAAAATAGTTACTCTTCCAACCTTCCCTTCCTACCTACCTAATTAACTAACCTACCTCAATAGTTTATCTTAACCGAGAGCCTTGATATCATCTGTTTACAGTTTCAGTTGTAAACTAAAGTTAATTTAGTGTACGAAAAACGGAACGGACGTTATATATTTTTTTATCCGGCAAATCTCTTAAGCCCTCGGATGCGAGCGCAATTTACTAGGAATGTTCCCATGTATTCCGTTTCTATTTCGAGATCCCTAAATGTTCGCTTATCGTCTTTCCGCGAATCCCTTACGGTAGCGCGGTCAAAACATATGTTTCCTTTGACAGAAAACAGCTGTTGCACGTTCCTGTGACTCGCAACGGTTGCATTCCTTCCTGTAGCCTGGAAGATAAGGTTGGTGATTGCGTGGCGGGCGGAGGCGGAGGCGGCGCGACAGGCGGCAATCAGCTGATCGTCATAGCTCAGCGGTGTTTACGAGTAGAGGGCGCGCCGCGCATATACAGGATGCGCGGGCGCCGGGTGGGGGAGGGGGAGCGGCTCGTGGTGATTTACTAGCCGTATACCTGGCTCGGCTTCGCTTTGAAAGCCCTAACCCCACGTGAACTTGAACTGAATACAATTTTAGAATCATTGTGAGTAAGCTTGGTATCAGCGTTAGATATAAGTACCTAGAGTTGGCCTGTGTAAATACAAAAAACTGAGTAAAGGCAGCCCGAATTGAAACTTACAAATTTTGTTTCTACTTGTCTTTAGTGACAGACACGCGTCCTCTACGATGATAATTCATAATACAAATGTAAATAAATACGTTATGTAAATTCTAGACTCCTGCAGATGCTTAATCACGTGTATGTAAAGTAGATAAATATATATGTACGGAATCCTCATAGTCTAAAATCTGGTTTCTTAATACACCTTCTACGTCACCATCATCAACCTTGGAAGCCCGCTGCTGAAACGGCCGCCGGCCATAGATAGCCAGTTTGCCAAACAACATTTTAAGTAATATCAGCAAATAGAATCACGGCTCTCACCGTACAAATATATGTAAGTTTTACTTATTTCGTCTGTAAAAATTGCGGGCTGCTGCTCGTTTTATATTCTAAGCAAATTAAGGGACTACCGGCCGAGGCAATTATTTTCATAGATAGAGAGGCCGCTCGGAGGGATGCTCGCCTCGCCTCACTCAGCTTATCAATTATGCGGAACGTACGATAAGGATACACGTTCAAATCCCAGGGAGCGACCCGTAGCGTCTCTCAGATAGAGGTAAATTAGATGGGAATCTTGCATATACTATTTCCAATAGATATTAAATAAATAACTAAATATTGGACAACATCACATACATGATCCTAAGGTTAGTTGCTAAAGCACTTGTTTATAGAAATCAGAAACAACAACGGTACCATTACACCCAGACCCGAGACAATATAGAAAAGTTTGTTTTTTACTTTGACCCGACCGGGGATCGAACCCGGAACCTTAGAGAGGCGGCGCCATATAAACTCCGGCGTGCGTGCTCGCCTCTCGGCTACGGAGGTCGTCGGACTACTAAAGAAGAGTTAATATTTATGAACGATTTATATGACGTTTATTTATTTCTTTACTAGGTATGTCTCAAAACAGCTAAGTGCATGGAATTATAATTTTATGCGATATTGAACAAAAAGTCGTGTGCTCTCAACGAGGTAGGACTAGGTATGTAACTTTACTGTCCCGAAATAATAAGCGTTGGACTGTGTTTGAACCTCCATATTATATGTAAGTACTTATACTTCTACGAGGTGCTCGTAGCTCAGTGGCGGCAGCGCTTTGGTATCGATAACTAAAGTTAAGCAACCAACGCCGCGGTCGTGAGTGGATGGGTGACCATTCCGACCATATTTAGTGACATTTATCACGAGCATCTCCGCGCTTCGGAAGGCACGTTAAAAGTTAGTCCCGGTCAATATCGCTTGATATTGGTCGTGAAGCCTAGTCAGAGGCCTTAAGGCGGCTTGATAACATCTGACAGTAAGGTTTTAGTCACTGGCCTACAATACCCCTCCACCAATCCGCACTGGGCCCGCGTGGTGGAGTATGGCCCAAACCACCTCATAGTTGAGGTGAGGCCTGTGCCCTGCAGTGGGACGTATAAAGGCATACTTTACTTTACTTTTTACTTATACTTCGGATATCTCTGAGATTTTTCTAAATAATGACATACGTTTGTTGGGTAATCTATTGGATATTCACTTTTAAGTCAAGGATCAATAATAATACGCAGTTTTATGTACTTTATATTTTTATTGATAAAAATCAGAGATCTTTTTCGTTCCAACAATCTACTTGTGTTTTTTGATTTTGTTAAAACTCAGTCTACAAATGATCATTGGATATGAATGCGTATTAAAATAAACTTATAAAATAGTATTTAATACTATGGTAGTATATCTACTACAGGCGATCAGGTTCACTCTATTATCGTCTTATTAAAACAATAACTTAAATACAATCTTGTGCATACTTATCTACAAAATGAGTACGATCCTCAACATCTGTTCTCTAAGCTTTATTTTAAGTTCCTCTCTTTCTCTATTAAAAAAAAACTCATTCCTAAGAGACGTCAAAACATTTTGAAACGAAATATGACTAAAATCACAACTAAGCAAAAAGGAAAATCACATTATTTTAATTAAAATAGTTCTGAAATATGTAGTCTCATTCTTTTTATTAAAAATATACGATAAGAATGAGTCTAAACTATATTGAGAGCGGCACAGAATCAGGCTTATTATCTAGCTAGGACACAATGTAAACTCGGTGCTTGGCTCCCAAAATATTGATTTTCTTATTCCTTAGCCTATCTACGACATTACTAACAACATTTGGCATATTAACCATTATATGTAACACAAATTTTACTCGCACATCTAGAGCCATACAAACTATTACCTAAATCAAAGCAACACCTAGGTTAGGTACTGATATTTTAATGATAAAAACCCTGGTGGGTGGTGATAAAATCACATGGTGCTAGGTTTATATTGTTGGCTTCAGAGTGTCATGTAAATTTACTACAAATAATTCTGTAAATACTAATACGTTTGATAATTTTACACAACTTCGTATCCATTTTCTTACACATCTAAAATTTCTACAATAAAATAAATGCTGACAATATTTATATGCCTAGCAGTGCCTTAAAATACTGACTTTAATGACTATTCACGTCGATTAACTTAGACAGTTAACGCACTCTTTGACAGATAGACGATAGTTGGAATAGATGGACTTGTAGGGGTGCCTGACTATGGGATACCCTGTCGGTCAGGCTGCAGACTAAATAATAATAAAACACATTAATTTGGTCGTCTATCTGACAAATGGTTTTCCTTAATCGACAATATTGGTTAACCCATTGACTTTTCTTTATAAAAATAAACCCAGTTATTTTTCTTCCAGTACTCGTCGAGTACTGTTCACTCTTGTTCAGGCGCCGTCCGTTTTTTTTTAATTTTAAAGCTTTCCAACCACTTGAACTTTATAAAATTGGGCATTTGAATCCTTATATTATTTATATCAATCAAATATGACTTGTTTGTGTTGCACTATACGACACTCAATGTTCAAAATTGACATTACCGACCTAACCATTCATCATGTCAATTCGTTATTTGTACAATTATTTTACAATATTGAATTTTTTTTGGTCCTGCCCGAAAGCCTCTACATAGAGGACGATAATGATTATATATAAAAGACTTAGAAAATCTCAAAAGTTAAAATTCCGTCGTTTCCACGTCATTAAGGAGAGTGACTGTATTTTTTTCGCGAGATCGTTGTGTATCGCATTTACCTAAATGTTGTACCAAACTTTGTTAAAACCATCAAAAACCGATGCTACGATGTGTACCCCACAATAGCAGATCTTCTAGAGTCATACTGTCTTATTCAGAGTGCATTTGCTAGTCCGGGACTAAGGTTAACTCACTGTTCTATACCCACCCACTGTACTAACTTACAGTGGGTTAACCTTAATCCCGGATTAGCAAATGCACTCTGAATAAGACAACTAGAGTTCAGTCAGACTAGTGCGATGAGGCAGCGTCGGGCGGCGCGGGCGCAGTGGCGGCCGCGAACGTGGAGTAGTTGGAGTAGAGGTGGTACAGCCAGGGGTAGAGCAGCGCGGCGCGCGGCCGGCGGACCTCTCAGGACTTCCCCTCCTCTTCCTCCTGCCCCTCGTTCTCGCTGCTGGATGACGACCCTGCCTCCTAAAAACATGCATTTCGTTTAATTTCCTTGGTCTTATTGTAAAACTCCAACGTTATCGCAATCCCTTTCCCTTGACATTCTTACACCAACTTATGTAACTTCAGTACGTAAGTACTAGAAATCCTATCAGTAAAGTAAGCAATGGTTACTGTAGAAATGTGAAACTTTAATAAAGTACCCAACCTATAAAGGTAAAGTAACGAAATATCAATAAAGATACCGTTCGTGAGTTTCGTGACAAATACTCGATAAAGGAAATAAAGATATAGTAAATTATTATTGTAGCGAGGTTGCCCGCAAAAGAAAACTTTAAAAAAGTTTAGCCAAATGTTCACAAAAAAAATTGGAGATATAAAGCTGCTTTCTGCTTTTAATAATGATTTGCACATTTACGAAGGCTAGTGATAAACTAAGAAGCACCTCTAGAAAATATTATGTTGTTGTCGGCATCCCTAAGATATGGCAGTTTCAATGCCCGGTGGTGCGACAAGGACAGATTAAAGGTAGATTTTACCATGCTATAAATTAAATGAATAGCTCACGTTCTTTACCTGCGCCCACAGGCTCGCGTAGCTCTGCTGCTCGGCCACCAGCGCCTCCTCGGCCTCGATGACCGCGTTAAATATCGTCTTCTTGATCTTGATCTGCGTGGGGAACGGGAACCGCTTGGTGGACTGGCACATGCTGTTAAAGAAGATGTCCAGCGGGTCGGGCGCCGGCGGCGACTCGCGGCGCCGCGCCTCGTACTGCGCCTCTGTGAACTGCCGCTTATTCTGCGTCTTGCATAAATAGTCAAGTTTTCTATCGATGAGGGTGAGCTGCTCGCAGTTCTTGCGCTTCGGCGACGAGTCCGCCTCCGACTCCGAGTCGTCAGCCGAGGAGTGGGCGTCGGTGCCGTTGGTGTGACCGTTGGGCGGCGGCGGCGGCGCGTACCCCTCCGTGGGCTTCTTCCTATTGCTCATGTAGGGTTGCAGGAACTGCATCAGCCCCATGTACTTCCAGGGGTAGTTCTTCTTGGCGACGTTGCTCGGGTCCTTGGCCAGCATCTCGCTCTGCCGCTTCAGCGCGTCGCGGTAGCTGTCGCGAAGCTTCTTCCATTTCAGTTTCACTTCTTTCACTGAAAAGAAATAATGCTATTAGTTTCAATACAAACGGAATGGAAAGAGATCTTCTTGTCTTATCTCCTCACTAGCTGTTGTGGTAGTTATAGCTTTTATTGGTTAGCTGATTACCATTTGTTTTTTTTTTTATTTAAGATGGTTTGCGTTTAAAGTTTGTTTGTAAAAAAACATGTTGTTTTTATCGATGCAGCATAAAATAAATCAGTATATTGTTTTAAACTTTCATGGTCACTAACATTAGAATAGTTTGTTACGAGATTGCTGCCATGTACCTTATTTTTGAGTTCCCGATATTTCGGCACTGTTGCAAGCGCCATGATCACGGAGTAACTGAAGAAGGCGCTTGCAACAGTGCCGAAATATCGGGAACTCAAAAATAAGGTACATGGTAGCAATCTCGTAGCAAACTATTCTAATAAAATAATCAGTTTGTTATGCAAAACATAAATCGATAGTTTTAGTATCGATAGAATAGATCTAATTATCGAAGTATAGATATCTACTGGAGTTCACACTATTTTATGTCTTTAATAAAACAAAGTACCTACCTACATACCAGGAGGTGTTAGGTACTAGGTATTGAGAAATACAAAACATAAATGTTTACAATGCGATGGCTGTAGGTACGCCTTAGTTAATCTCATGTGGGGATATCGAAGCCATAAATCAAGTTTATGTCACCGCATGAGTCATCTGCCGGCCGGCCTGCCCGAGCAGCCCGACCCAAGCGGTAATCGAACCCACGCCGCTACGCCCGGCAGTGCTTTTAGGAAATCAAACCTACCTAGGTAAGTAAGGTACCTTACCTAGTAATTTTTCATTATTTCTCAACTATCGTACAAAATTAATGTCTTTTTTAAGCTTACATTACATCTTATTAACACAAATAATATAAGTATTAATGTAGGTTTAATAAATACTTATTTACCTGCTGTGTCATGATGAGACTCATGAGAAATAGTAACGCCAGTTGAGCTTAAGTTATTCATTAAATAGAATATAGAATTCTAGCTAAAATAAGTTTTAAGGAAAAAAGTAAAATGTGTTTCGATTAGCTTTTAAAACGCGGACAAACGTTTTCATGCGATGTCGCGTGACTACGAGCAATCGAAAACAATCGAAGTCTTTACAAGTTAATGTAGTGTGTTAACAATATGCAAGATTGCAAGCGACGCCGCTGATTGCGTCGAACGAAACGCCGGGCGCGGGGCGCCTGCGTGTGTGCGGACACGGGCGGTGCGGGGCGAGGAGGGGCGGGGGCGCAGCGGCGGCGAAGCGGGCCCGCGTCGCTCGCTCAATGCCCATGCTCACCTGACGACAGGTCCGTCTCCTTCATGACCTCGGCCCAGGCGGCGTCCTTGAGCTCCTGGTCGCGGTACTCGATGGCGGTGGTGTTCCAGAGGCAGGGGTACTTGCGCACGGTCTCGATGAAGTGCTCCATGGCGCGGGCGGGGCCGACGGCGGCGGTGCGCGGCGGGCTCGCGCGGGCGACTGAGCGCTCACGGCTGACGGCTCAGCCCGCACGCCGCACGCCGCTCGCCGCTAGGTAGCAGCCGGGCCCGCGCCGTCACGCCCACCGCCGAGCGCCGAGCCGACCGACGCAGACACGAACCCGGGCTCCCAAGCGCCTACACGTTTATAATCGACTTATTTTCCGTTTGCATATCAAGCGGACGTATCCCAACAAAACATCATTCGTTATCCTTCCTTGTCCATAGTTTAGTCCTTGAAAACCGCTATCTAACAACCTACAGCGCACTGGAACGATACACGCCTTACCTTAAAAATATTCCTCCTCAGAATGGGAAACTAGTTTTGGTCATATAAGTATCTTCGATTTTGCATTAACACGTGAACGATTTTGTCATTATGAGCTATCACAACACAGTTAGTTTTTAAAACTATAATAGTTAGGTATGTAATATGTATATATTACTGGCAAGTAATTATTGTTTTCGTACTACATATGGCTAATGAAAGCCATTTTTCCCGACGCATTACTTAATGTAATAAAATTTATATCCTCTAGGATACTCCTTATAATTGTGCCATACTCTATAAGAATTTCATATAATTTTGCATTACATACATCACCAACACACCAATAACTTACCTACTAAAAAATATGTTTGTTTTTTTTTTAAACTGTGAAGGTGAAGTTCGCGTCTAAATTTGAAAGCTATAGAGTATTTTTACAAAAATAACGCAAGACAATGAAAGGAGACTTCCACCCTTCATGTTACACCCTTGGGGTTGAACTACTAAAAATAATTGCATTTAAGATCCAGCGGTTTCGGCCGTGCGTTGTTCCGTCACAACTCACACACAATCAGTCAGCCAGCTTCAAGCAGTAAAGTATCATATAATTATGTTAATCCAGATCATATTCTATATGTGTGCAAAATTTCATCCAAATCCGTTCAGTAGTTTATGCGTGAAAGAGTCACAAACATCCAATCGATACATCCATAGTATGGATGTGTAGAAGTTTGTAAGTATGGATTCCATACTTTTAAACTTTCACATTTATAATATTAGCTGGATTAATATGAATATAGTATTTGAAAAATATAATATTTTTAAAATTGTGTTCAATTCATTCATTAGGAAAATATTGCTCGTTAACCGACTGACAGCATCTTAATTAAGCAACGGTGCTTTATTAAAATGAGATATTTAGGTATTTTGCAATGTTCTTTTCAGTTCTGCTGTGTAAGATGAATGACAATGTTCAACGAAATCTTTGAAGTTTGATTCTGTAGTTCCTTTGCTGCCTTCACTCTAGTCAAAAACTCCGATTGAAAATGCTAAGAGAGATTTAAATATGCCT
Source organism: Anania fuscalis (assembly GCA_950371115.1). Taxonomy (NCBI): domain Eukaryota; kingdom Metazoa; phylum Arthropoda; class Insecta; order Lepidoptera; family Crambidae; genus Anania; species Anania fuscalis. Next base: position 16,469,441 of record OX493342.1, read on the forward strand.
AGGCAAAGAGAAAATTATCATGGAAAATGAATATATTTCACTATAACATGTACAAAAAATAATAATACTAAGAGTAACTTACATACATAACTTAGTATTTAATTTAATCTAGATCAAAGAGTTTCTTTTTTATTTAAATGTTGTGCTCTACCTACCTCTCAAAACACCTGAAAAAGCAGGTGTTTTGAAAAGCATTTTATCTTCAGATCTTCACATTTTTAGGAGGTGTAAGAAAAGCGCTTTCCAAAGTGTCAGTTTTTTTCTAAATAAGTAACTTCTAATAAACTCAAAAACATTCCAGATGAATTCAAAAAAGTTTGTAGATCATCAAAACAATGAAATAAATACTGTGATTTTTCAGAAGATATTTTAAAAGTATATTTATTTAGGAGATGCTTGTTTATTCCCCAGCACAAACTGTAGCCATCAATAAATCTTAGGACATTTCCAAAATATCCAACAATTTACCGATCGCAAACAACTGCGTGGGTATTAAGACAAACGATTGCGAAACTGTAATCAATGTCGGGGGCTGCCCTACTCGAATCAATTACTCCGCTTGTTCTCTTAAATGGACCAAGTTAGAAATGAAAGTAAAATTTATAGCCGCCGCTTTTGTGTACGACGCAAGTTTTCCCATTACGACGTCGCAGTGAGCGCGTGTCGGTCGCGGCACTCGCGGCGGCGGCGACAGCGGTAGCGGCAGCGGCAGCGTTCCCCATAAAGGGAGATTCACAGCTCCTCCCAGGAAGTTTCATTTCCGAGACGAGCGCTTTTTGCGTCGCGAAATAAAACACCCTGCGGTCGCTTTTGCCCGGCTTCGCGCCCCGCCGCGCCGCGCCTCCTTTTGATCCGAATTTTTATAGCTGCAAAATTTATAAACAACTTTGTGAGAGTATATTTACTAACGGAACTCTGCGACTATAAAAAAAAAAATGTTACACCCGATGGTTTCAAATTAGTAGTACCTATAGAGCCCTTTTTGAAAGAACAACGTTCACTTGTTCATTCTTTGAAAAATTAACACGTTTAGCGAATTTCGTATTCTATATCCTGTTTACTTTCGTAGAACAAAATCTTACAAATATCCAACTCTTAAAGTAATTTATAGTCTAAATAGCAGGTTTTTTCTTATCGTGGAACTCTTTATCTTCATTCTATTCTTACTTAGGGTGCGTTCAATTTCGACGCTTTGAAATGGACTGCACACGTGAGTTTGCCCCACCGTACACGGAAAATTGTATGACATCTGCGTTACAAATATGACCAATATCCACAGAGCGGTACTGCAAACGCACGGCTTACGTCCGGCTCAAAACGTCTTATTTAAAAGACCCCTTACTTATTTAGTTTTAAAAGCTCAAGCTACCAAATCATGTTTTACGATACAATTTCTGTCTAATTCAGAGTGCAATTGCTAGTCCAGGACTAAGGTTAAACCACTGTACTAACATACATAAATCACTGGTTTAAGCTTAGTACCGGACTAGCAAATGCACTCTGAATTAGACAGTTTGCGTTTAATACACATGTATATTTCATTTGTTTCAAATAGATCGTGTTGAGTGTTTTTAGGGTTCCATACCCAAAGGATAAAAGGGGACCCTATTACTAAGGCTCCGCTGTCCCTCTGTCTGTCTGTCCGTCTGTCACCAGGCTGTATCTAATGAACCGTGATAGTAAGAGAGTAATAACAACAACAAATACTTAAACACAGAATACAATAAATATTTAAGGGGGCTCCCATACAAAAAACGTGATTTTTTGGCGTTTTTATAGATAATTGTACGGAACCCTTCGTGCGCGAGTCCGACTCGCAATTGGCCGGTTTTTCTATACTAATATTATAAAGAGGAATGATTTGTACCTATTTTTGTATGTTTGTAATGAATAGGCTCAAAAAGTACTGGGCCGATTTAAAAAAATATTTCATCAATAGAATGCTACATTCTTCCAATTTGACATAGGCTACATTTCATTTTGAAAAAAATTTGGGATCCTTGGTAAAATTTGAACAATGTAACCGAAGGTGTAGAAAAATGAGTCTTAAAATGTCTTTCGTCGAATGCGCTGCCGAAACTATTAGCGATAATTGTCTACCCCGTGCGTAGCCGGGACGGGCTGCTAGTTTATTTATAAAAGTAGAACCTAATAATTTTAGCAAACACCTAATGGTAAAACGATAAGTTTCAATCGGAACGCAATCCGTTAATCTAATAAACCAAACATTTTCGCTCTGATATGTAGACGCCTTTCCCTCCAAACACGCGGAATGGTGTAGCGGAATATCAATAACCGTGTGCAAACAAACATCATGGCGCAGCGGCTGAGTGGCGCTGGTGCCCCTGCCCTACACGCACACCATCCTGGGCGAGCAGGGCAAGGGAAACAAGGGCTATTGTAACCCGTCAAGTGCGAGTGTAGCAGAAGCTAATCGTGGGTGTTAGCACTTACTCTAGCTACATTCCGATAGCACTCGACGAAATACTAGCTTGGTAGAGCTAAGAGCGCTATCGAATTAGGAAAATAAAAAAACTTTACTAATGGTTTTGATTAATACCTCCATAATACGACCTCCGTATCCGAGAAGCGAGCATGCCGGACTGGGCGTTGCATCTCCGTTGCATCTCTGAGGTTCTGGGTTCGATTCCCGATCGGGTCAATGTTGAAAACGAACTTTACTATATTGTCTCGGGTCTGGGTAGTGTTGTACCGTCGTTGTTTCTGATTTCTATAACACAAGTGCTTTAGCTACTTACCATAGGATCAGAACAATGTATGTGATGTTGTCCAATATTTATTTATTTTTAATGTTGCAGTTAACATTTGACTAACCACAGGAAAGTATGACACAGCAAACCAGAACAATACTACTGGTTAAATTGTTAAATATGTGGAACAATTTGTGATAAAAACGTCCTAGGTTAGTAGTTTCTTTTGTGAATGTTGTGCTCACCTGTAAGTGACATATATATCAGAAATGTCTATCTAAGACTTGTTTATACTAGTAGTGTTTTATGTATATGTTGTTGGTGTGCCTTATCAAATAAATAAATAAATAAACCACAACGCCAGAGACAGAACCACTCAACTCCCAGGAAAATAGATACTTAACTTGAATAACAATGGACTTAATTACAATACTTTTATATTTCTGCTTTTACAAAATGTTTTGACTGATTAAAAACACTTGCAACGTTGCTCTACAAAAAGTAGCTTCGACGAGTTGAATCCATAATTTAATTAAGGATAAGTATTAAATAATATAACAACGAATTTCTTTTTAATTTATTTGCGCCAGTAAAACACTGCTAAAGGCTTATCTTACTTACATTCCAAATATGTAAACGTAATTTATTCACTGTTTTAATGTGTTGTGCCAAAATTCTTTGCTAATAAATGATTAAGCTATCTATCTAAATCGTTTTAACGGTGTAACTGAAATAATCAACACTACCGAATCATATTAACAAATTGACAAAAATACAGTTACTTTTGTGTATAACGAAAGCAATCATTTTAGATGATCAAACGAACTTATAAGTGTAGTTCGATCATTATAATTATTAATAATTACAAAAACGGCAATTATTAAATCTTCAACTTTATAATTGGTCATTCCCGTCTGTTCTGTACTGGTACTTTCGTGCAACCGCTGCACATCGTCGAACATGGCCAACCAGCAGGCGCGTCGGTAAACGTAATCGGAACATTTGCCAGGCGCCGCCGCTTCCGTGACTTTTTGCGGAGTGGCGAGTTCGGCGCATCCGGCGACGTCGGCAAAAACCGGCCGGCCGCATGGGACCCGCGCCCGACCCGCGTTCGCACCGCATCAGGTGCAACACTTTTCACCCTTTCCTGCTTTTAATTACGGATTGTAAACAATCCTCTTTGTTCCCTCTCGCGTCCTCCCGGATCGCCCTCGCTTTTGTTTCCTCCACTGCGTCACTCCAGACACAATGAGGCGGAGTGATACGCTACACCCTCCTGCATCTGTCACTTTGCTCAACATCTATATTGAAGATGTCAATTCACAATATTGTCAGTTGTCCAATGCTTTCATAGTTTTTATGAAGTCTCGCTGAAAGTTTATGATCGCTGGGGGTGGGGACAGCCCTGAAATAGATTAGGAAACTTTCAGCTTTCAAATATTTGCATGATTGAAACAACTTTTAGAAAATGATATTATGAGTATTAGGTACTACTAGAAATATTGAAGGTGAAAAGGAGTTTCTCGAACACGTTATCGTAAAATAAATGGTTGTTATGTTTTTTTCAAAATAACATAATTATACTAGGCAAAATGTCGGTCGGTTATCTTTTACGGTTCAAAGGCCCTTTAGTCTAGTATGTATGGTGGACGGTTACTACTGCGTACGTCAGTTTTTTTTTTTATTATTATTAGAGATGGACTTGCTCTCGACCCCAATCTTGCTCTAGAGCATAGATGGGATCTACGATGGAGCGAGCTTGCCCAGAAGATGCCTATTCACTCTGGACTTAAAGAGAGTCAGGTTATATGCACTCGGAAATACAGACGCAGGCAGGGAATTCCACTCTCAGTTCTGTAAAAAGGTCGCATATTAATCCTCCTGTTGGCACCATTTTGGTATTATACGAAACCCTGAAACGAGAAGTTTGTAAGGGGCTACCAAAAGAAGGAAGGAAAGAATGTAGATGCGCGGTGACACTTATCTGTTGCATATAAACGGATAGACATATATTGGTTATATTATAGACCATCATAACTCCAACGCGGGTTTTAACGTAGGGGTACATAAAGCTGCGCGGGGTCACAACACAGTGACCCCGAGCAGCTCTATGTAGAGAGAGCTGTATGTAGATACATTATGTATTTTCTGCTTGTACATTTACCCTATATCTTTCCTGATATGTCTATCTATATATAAAATGAATAAATACTTGTTGGGCGCCTTTATTTTTATATTATCTTTATATACTATGTTTGCATATCATGCAAATAAATAAATTTGAATTTGATGACTTACTAATAAGCGCACATCTACATGCTTCTTGAATCCTAATGTAACTCTCCATAGCTGGTTTCAAAAAAAGTACCTAAATGCAAAAACCTTAGGTATAGAATATACGTAAAAAATTTCAAACGAAGCACAACATAAAACAAGCAAGGACTTTTGACGGACGTAATAAAAACAGCGTCCTATCTCTTCTATCGATTCCTCAATGATTCCTTCAAAAATAATAGTATTAATAGGCATTCTTCCCTTCTTCACCGGCGGCTTTCAGTGTTATTTTGTATACCTTTCGAGTGTTACAAAAGTCTCTAAATTCGGCATTTGAGGTTCTTTATCTGTACAACGTTGGGAATACGCTGCCAATCTCAATTTTCAGATCCTGCAGGAGTAGGTAATCTTAATCTGGTGTGGATTGTGAGCTGCCGGCGCGGGACGGGCAGGAGCAAATTGGACGATGTCCGGAGCCCGGCGACTCCGCCCCGCTGGGACGACATGAAAGTAATTAATACGATTCAGGATACATATGCGATAGGTACCCAGACATATAGATAGAACTTTTAGTAACCCGTGAGATATTGTTCCCAATTCCCCAATTGCCAAAGCCGAGCGAAGCAATTGAGCCAACGGGAAAAGGTTCACTTAAAAAGGAAGACGCTCGTCCAGGTTGGAAGAGCGTCTTTCTTGAGGACGTTCTGCAATATAGTGATCAGCTTTTAAAACCAACATCACTACAAACAAAAACAACTTTTGCTCCCATACAATATCGGCGAGGAGAAATTACGTACCTACTTGTTCGAGGTGAAGTTTAATGGGTAGTACAATCTGTTTAAGCGGTTCCCTCATTTAAAAAGTAACCCTGCATGTAGTAAGTACTTAATACATCATATCACAGTTTCTGCAGCTATGATAATGCTCTACCTTCATAAGTTTATAAAGAAACTAACTTTCAAACTTACCACATTAGTATTTCGACTGTAGGACTTCGTATTTAATATCTACTTGAAGTTTAAGACAGACTTCTATAGGCATTTACTCCTTGTTGATTTAAACTTAATCTCTCAATTGTGTAAACGTGATCTTTAGTGGGCCAACAAAGTTGGTATAAGTACTTACTTGTATGTAGCTAAACATTTTTTACATGAGAAGAATAATGCTTGCCTATAATCCATACTATGGAATCTAGTCCCTATAGAGTCTACACATAAATAAATAGAACTCTACATTTAAGGTACAGTTAAATAATACGCATTGTTTAACTATGTACTTATTTTATGTGGGTAACCCATGAACTCTGAAAACAATCTAAAAGCTGTCAAATCTGTCAATTTTGGTACGTTATTACGTACAAAATTTGACAGATTTGATAATGTTTGACAGATTTGAGATTGTTTTAAGTGTTCGTGGTTACGGTTACCGCCTGATAGGAGTAAAAACTCATCGGTACTAGCGCCTGCTATCTGCGTGTGTAAGTAGGTATGTAAGTTGTGTAAGTTTCCAAGGTGCCCTCGATCGCGTTGCGCCCCGAGCGCGTCTCGTTGTTGACGCTACATAATATTCACGAGGGATGCAACTTTCAGCCGCCCTCGGCGCAGCGAAGCCCTTGACGCGCCCTCTGCCTCTCACCTCACCCCCCCCCCCCCCCCCCCCATATCCCGGCCGCTCCGGGTGGCAACAGTCAAAATCAGCTGGAGACATTGCGCAACGCACCGGCTTTCCCCCCACGTTCCCTTCACCACCCCTCTCTCACCAGGCCCGTCTCATCCGCACCCGTACGGCCGATGCTCGAACTCTTTCTAGCGCCGGTTTTGGACTCGCCCCCTCCGAGTCTTTGTGAGATTTATTCTCACAATACTGCTTCAATACTTAAAAACTGGATATCAAATCGAAGCTTAGTCTCTAATAAGTAAAATTATTCCAATAGTTTAGTTGATTTTCTTGTATTTGACGAGATATTTGCGAATGCCGGGCGCGGGTGCCCCCGCAGGGCGCGCACAGCTGTTGCCGATCGATGCGCCGCGCGGCCTTGCCCCCGCGCCCCGCGCGCCCCGGTGCAAGAGACCGAGCTTAATTCATATTGTACCCTCTATGCCCATAGCAACATATATTATAACAGTTCTTAATGATAAGTTAAATTAAGCTCTGCTAGTTAAAAAAAGAGTGACTTAAAAATACATACTGATTTATTGACTCAATCAATAGCTACACTAAACACGCATAAGTAATCACACACAGAGTAAAGTTATGTGTGTTATGTACGTGTGGTACTTATTACCAAAATTACTACACACCAGCAATTCCATATAATATAACTAATATTTTAATATGTATAATATTGAACAACATGTCATGGTCTCGAAATAAGGAATTAGCATCGTACGAACGAGGCACCAAACAGACAATATTATGTTGCTAGGGGCGTCCCTCAAGACAATAATTTAAGAAATTGAAAGTTGAAGAAATCGTTTATAAATTTACCCTAACCGGGAATAGAACCCGGGACCCTTTACTTTACACCAATCGGGGCACCAAAGTATAGGAAGTGTTAGTGTACAAAATGAAACAAAAAAAATGTGTTTCGCTTAAATTAAAGGCTTGTTATTATTGTTAAAAATTAACTGTGTAATGATAATCTATTCAGCTTATTGCAGGCCACTGGACTGGACGTAAACCCCGAAGAGCGCCAAAGAGCACGATCTCCCGCTTTTTTCATCCAGCCACAGCCAGCCATCTTCCTAAGGTCGTCGGTTCATCGGGCTGGGGGGCGTCCTACACTACGTTTGCCAAGGCAGGGTCTCCAGTCGAGAACACATTTACTCCACTTTCATCGGTTCTGCGACAGATGTGGCCACTTGGCCAGCCCACTGCTACTTAAGCTTGCTATATTTTTGGGCTACGTTCGTTCTTTGGTGTTCTGCCTTTGAGCTCGTTTCGAATTTTATCCCTTAACGAAATCCCAAGTATTGTACTTTCCATAGCTCGCTGAGTGACTAGCTTTGGTCAGTCGGTGAAGTCGATGTGATCGGTGAAGTCGGTGGGCCAGCTTTAACTGTCATACTCCACGTTTCAGCTCCGTAGGTCACCACCAGTAGGACGCACTGATCAAATACCAAAGTGGCGACAAGTTAAAAAAGTCAACAGTCCACGATTAGGATTACACAGTCTTCTATTTTACTAACCTACCTGGAGATATAGGGCATCTCCACTCCATAATTTAAAAATAAAAAGGAGTCTACTTTTTCCTGAATATGCATAATCGCAGCTAGTAGCTAGTAATGCATGCAATATGCAGTTTACACGCATGCGTCATGTCACGTGACCCGCGGCGTGTGAAATCCCATCAAAAAGCAATACATCACCCGCGCCACCCAGCTCATCAAATTTGCATGTCCCCAGCCACCCCTGGCTCAATTAACTTCGCGCTGACAACTGTTGTTGTTTAGCCGGCTAGCAGCATGAGCACACAAATACTTACATTAGCATAGTGCTGTGTAATGTAGGTAGTCGTTAACCGGCAAATTGAGATATTAACTATCTTTGGATTTGGATTGGCTAAAAAAGCCACTCATTGGATGCAAAACGGTCCTATTCCCGTTTTAACATCAATTCGATTGTGTCTTCTATAGCGGTAGGTAGGTTATATTAGTTGCTACAAAAAGTACCTTCAAGGCCGTACAATTTCGTACAAAACAACATGGTGGAGTCCTCATTTGGATACTTTTTGATTAAAAAATATGAACCTACAACAGCTACCTGCAACTACATTTCCAATGGGCTGGGGAAATAAATTCTTCACATTTTTTAATAAAATTTCAAAACTTTTTTTTAATATAGTTTATTTACATTTAACTTAAATATGTAGGTACAATTTTGTTCGATAACTTTTTGCCATCTTGTAGGTAGGGACATGACCCATTGCTATAGAAATTTTGGGGATTCTGATCAAAATACCGCGACAAATGCGAAAAGACTTTTTCCCCAACCTAATATTTTATAGTAGGTACCTGGTAAGCCAGCTCGCTTTATCTTGAAAATAATAATTCGCTTTTGACCATTTGAGAAGCCTAAGGAGGTGGGCGAGGTGAATTCGAAGATTCAGATCACAATGAAATACGAATGTAACTATGATTAATTTGTTCATCATTATCATCATATCAGCCACAGGACGTCCACTGCTAAACATAAGCCTCCCCCAGTGTCTTCCAGTTTGGCCGGTTGGAATCCTGCCTGCATCCAGCGGCTTCCTGCAACCTTTACCACGATAAATTTTTGATTAATTTGTTAATTTTTCAAATCGACGATTATATTTATAGTTCTCTTTTTTATTGCCTGAGCTTAGTAATTTTAAGCAAAGATGTCTGTGATTTTTTATTGTACTTTTTCAAGATTGAATTCAAAACATGGAAAAATTTGTAAATAACATAATAACCAAACATCGTTTAAGCGCCATCTCTGGAGCTTTAGTAGAACTTTGTGAACATATTTTGTTGTTTGCTTATTTAAAGCATACTGATATACGTACTATCATGTGAATTAATAAAAAAGCATCATGATTTTTTTCGTAATTAATTTACTTACATGAAAATAAGATTAGGGAAATGTAAGAAGCAACGACGTTAAGTAAATATAAGTATAAACAAAAATATTCAGAATGTGTTTAACCATAACTCATGATGTTTTACTCCCTTGCTACCTACCTTTAGACCTCTTGTAAAAAAAAACTCAAATAGCAAAAAAAATGGCAGTTTGTTTTTGTTTCGTTTTGCTGTGACAGCGATTTGGTAAATACGGATAATAATAACGCCCTTTGATTCTATTTGCTTAAATAGATAACGCTTAAAAGTGACTAATGCCTTGGAGTCAGATATTGTTCCTCCAGCAGTCCGCTGAGAGTTGCCAATGCTGATTCCAGATGTTAAAGTTTGTGTGAGCGTGTTGGTGTTGTAAATGTTAGTTTGGTGAGAAACAGGCTTTGGTGGTTCCTTTGACCCTCTATCCGAGCTCTCACGCCTGCGGGATGGAAGGCGGCAACGATCAGGAGCGAGACCGCGCGCAGTGAGTTTGAAAATATTGTTAAAATGATGTCACGCAAGGAGGTCAGTCAACAGATGGCCATGAAATTCCAAGTTACTACAAATTTACTAAATTTGTACTACTTACTAATGCTATTTTACTAACATTGTAACTTATTAACGCACCACTATAATTTTTTATTTGGTGTTTCTCTGCATTCTAATGAAATATGATTTTGTATCTAATAAGAAACTTAGTTCTAACTTGAACCCTGAAAATGAAAGTCACATGACAAAGGTTAAAAGCTGATAGACAGCGAAGTGACGCAAGTAAGCTAACCTAAAGCAATCACAGTAGAAATACATAATCTCATAATGCCTGCGTTGGAAACCTACCTACTTTTATTTTACTTTTATAATTATGGTCAAGTAGGCATCTAAAAAGGGCCCATATTTTGTAATTGTCTATTCCTGGTGATGTCCTGGCGATGAAACAATTAAATTGTATTCACAAATTTAGTTATATAAACATGTTTTTGTACATAGTAAAAACTAGGAGTTAATTTCTAACTTTTCAAAGTTTATTGGGAATGAACTGTAAACAGACTGTAAATAGTTTTCTATTTGACATAAGCCCACAATATAGTTGTGAGGCAGTGTTAGGGGAAAAAAATAATAGGGTGTGTAAATTCAACGAGTTTAAAGCTATGATTCCGATGCTGATGACATTGACAAGCAACACAGAATTCTGATGTTGATGCTGTCATAGCCAGCATGCAACACCTAACAATTTACTTATTTTCTATAAATACATTTTGGCCTGAATGTCATGTGCCAGTGCTGCCTGCCTCTGTCGCCAGTATTTGAATCATACCTAAAATTCAGGCCTATTAGAAATAGATTGGTTTTATTTGTTTTTTTATAATTGGGTATAAATTGCATTTGAATAATACAAATAATAACAAAATAAACTGACAGAAAGTTATCTATACTAATCTCTGATGCTTAGGAAGGAAGGAGATAGAAAATAATTGATTTGAAATTGTTTGTATTGCAGGTTGGGTGTGGACTATAGCGCTGCAGAGGGCGATGGAGACCGTGGGAGGTACAGGTATTAGTTTATGTATTATGCACTTTCATTTATCTCCTAATTCATTGCGATTTCTAAAACTTGTGGTGATATTCATTTATCTATTTAAATCTCATTTACTTAATGTCATAATGGTAAAGTTCTTTGGGTATTAGTTGATTTGTGTGACATTTTACCTACTCTTTTTACTGAAATAAATACTAACGTCTAACTAAATTTACTAGTCAATGTTAAGGTGAGTTTACTTGTGTATTCTTTTGGTAATAATTATTCTTGTAAGTATGTGAAGTGTTATGTCAATCATAATAACTATACCAATATAATTTTTTAAAAGTTTTATTTAATATCTTTCTAAAAATATCATCTTATAATTCGTATCTACGTAGATTTTGTTTATAATGATGCTGCTATTGTACATCATGGTTGTATGTATGACAAGTTGACCTAATAGGACCCATTTTGACTTAAATAAAAATAAATATCAATAGATATTAGTTATGCCGCCTGCTTGTTACTCCATTCGAAGTATATTTTTGTCAGCACTTGTAATTGGTCTCCGTGTTATGTTGATGCGTGTGTGTCAGCCTGCTGGTGCGGTGCGCGTCGCAGTCGTCGCTGGACGAGTCGTCGCAGCGGCCGGGCGGCGCGGCGGGCGCGGGGGAGGCTGCGCCCGCGCACGCCGGCAAGCTGCTCGATGCGCTGGCGCGTCTGCGCGGGGACGCCACGCTCTGCGACGTGCAGCTGCAGGTACTAACGTTACCTAGACTGATCTAACGCATTAGGCCCTAGGGTACCTAACCAAACACTAGAAGCGAGTACATTCCAGTACATCACGAATAACGAATACCTTAGAAGGTCATTCTGTAACAAAATGAACTATTGTGGACTAATGTTACATTATGAAAGTGATTAAATGAATATGAATATGAATTGCATCCGATTTTTATCATTGCAAAAACTGTCTGAAGACTCTTATGTGACCTTTGCAGTCCAGCTTGTAATTAAAAGGACATGACACACATACCCCATTTACAGAAATAAATGGTATATAGCTTTCAATTCTTGTTTGTTTAACAAAAACAATTAATCAAGACTTCAAAGTCATAAACTTCTTTATTTCGGTTCCTCCAGACGTCTTGCTTTTCTAAAATGTTATGCTTTTTCAGGTCGGAATGCGCATTTCTTTCATATTTTCGAAAATATCCTCTACTACAAATAGAAATACACATCCCTGTTTGATTTAACCACAGTTCATCCGCAGACTCAATAATCTCAAAGTGGGTGATAGACCTTGATAGGCAGAATCAAGGTTTGTCACCCACTTTGAGATTATTATTTCTCAAGTTATATCTTATGGAACCTTATGGGCTAGATATAATGCGAGTTGTGTCGTGGCAGGCGCAGCTGGAGTGCGACGACGAGCCGTCCGCGGGCGTGTGGGCGCACCGCGCCGTGCTGGCGGCCGCCTCGCCCTACTTCCTCGCCATGTTCACGCAGTTCGGCGAGCGCACGCAGGCCTCCGTCACCATACAGGTAAACCGTGCACCGTGCGTGCTGCCACTGGCTCGGCTTACGACAGGTCATGTGCTCGACTGGAATTGTATTGAAGCTATAATTTGTAAAGTTGATGACTTCCCAAAATAAATTGATAGTATTTTCGCGATTTCAGAACATTGAGCCACAAGCCTTAGAAGCTATCATCGAATACATCTATACCCCTGAATCGCTCGTGATCACTGAAGACAACGTGCAGGTAAAGAACTCTCCGAAGTGTGTCGTCGTGTGATGTGCTGTCGTGTGTCTGACCACATTGTTTCTGGTTCCAAGAGTTTGCTGTCGGGCGCGTCGCTGGTGCAGGTGTGGGGCGTGCGCGCGGCGTGCTGCGCCTTCCTGGCGGCCGCGCTGGCGCCCGACAACGCGCTCGGCATCCGCGCCTTCGCGGAGCTGCACGCCTGCGCGGACCTGGCGCGCGCCGCCGCGCGGTACATCGACGCGCACACGCACCAGGTACCCCCCTGCCCCCCCACACACTACAGCCCCCACCCCGACAACGCGCTCGGCATCCGCGCCTTCGCGGAGCTGCACGCCTGCGCGGACCTGGCGCGCGCCGCCGCGCGGTACATCGACGCGCACACGCACCAGGTACCCCCCTGCCCCCCCACACACTACAGCCCCCACCCCGACAACGCGCTCGGCATCCGCGCCTTCGCGGAGCTGCACGCCTGCGCGGACCTGGCGCGCGCCGCCGCGCGGTACATCGACGCGCACACGCACCAGGTACCCCCCTGCCCCCCCACACACTACAGCCCCCACCCCGACAACGCGCTCGGCATCCGCGCCTTCGCGGAGCTGCACGCCTGCGCGGACCTGGCGCGCGCCGCCGCGCGGTACATCGACGCGCACACGCACCAGGTACCCCCCTGCCCCCCCACACACTACAGCCCCCACCCCGACAACGCGCTCGGCATCCGCGCCTTCGCGGAGCTGCACGCCTGCGCGGACCTGGCGCGCGCCGCCGCGCGGTACATCGACGCGCACACGCACCAGGTACCCCCCTGCCCCCCCACACACTACAGCCCCCACCCCGACAACGCGCTCGGCATCCGCGCCTTCGCGGAGCTGCACGCCTGCGCGGACCTGGCGCGCGCCGCCGCGCGGTACATCGACGCGCACACGCACCAGGTACCCCCCTGCCCCCCCACACACTACAGCCCCCACCCCGACAACGCGCTCGGCATCCGCGCCTTCGCGGAGCTGCACGCCTGCGCGGACCTGGCGCGCGCCGCCGCGCGGTACATCGACGCGCACACGCACCAGGTACCCCCCTGCCCCCCCACACACTACAGCCCCCACCCCGACAACGCGCTCGGCATCCGCGCCTTCGCGGAGCTGCACGCCTGCGCGGACCTGGCGCGCGCCGCCGCGCGGTACATCGACGCGCACACGCACCAGGTACCCCCCCTGCCCCCCCACACACTACAGCCCCCACCCCGACAACGCGCTCGGCATCCGCGCCTTCGCGGAGCTGCACGCCTGCGCGGACCTGGCGCGCGCCGCCGCGCGGTACATCGACGCGCACACGCACCAGGTACCCCCCCTGCCCCCCCACACACTACAGCCCCCACCCCGACAACGCGCTCGGCATCCGCGCCTTCGCGGAGCTGCACGCCTGCGCGGACCTGGCGCGCGCCGCCGCGCGGTACATCGACGCGCACACGCACCAGGTACCCCCCCTGCCCCCCCACACACTACAGCCCCCACCCCGACAACGCGCTCGGCATCCGCGCCTTCGCGGAGCTGCACGCCTGCGCGGACCTGGCGCGCGCCGCCGCGCGGTACATCGACGCGCACACGCACCAGGTACCCCCCCTGCCCCCCCACACACTACAGCCCCCACCCCGACAACGCGCTCGGCATCCGCGCCTTCGCGGAGCTGCACGCCTGCGCGGACCTGGCGCGCGCCGCCGCGCGGTACATCGACGCGCACACGCACCAGGTACCCCCCCTGCCCCCCCACACACTACAGCCCCCACCCCGACAACGCGCTCGGCATCCGCGCCTTCGCGGAGCTGCACGCCTGCGCGGACCTGGCGCGCGCCGCCGCGCGGTACATCGACGCGCACACGCACCAGGTACCCCCCCTGCCCCCCCACACACTACAGCCCCCACCCCGACAACGCGCTCGGCATCCGCGCCTTCGCGGAGCTGCACGCGTGCGCGGACCTGGCGCGCGCCGCCGCGCGGTATATCGACGCGCACACGCACCAGGTACCCCCCCTGCCCCCCCACACACTACAGCCCCCACCCCGACAACGCGCTCGGCATCCGCGCCTTCGCGGAGCTGCACGCCTGCGCGGACCTGGCGCGCGCCGCCGCGCGGTACATCGACGCGCACACGCACTAGGTACCCCCCCTGCCCCCACACACACTACAGCCCCCACCCCGACAACGCGCTCGGCATCCGCGCCTTCGCGGAGCTGCACGCCTTCGCGGACCTGGCGCGCGCCGCCGCGCGGTACATCGACGCGAACACGCACCAGGTACCCCCCCTGCCCCCCACACACTACAGCCCCCACCACGACAACGCGCTCGGCATCCGCGCCTTCGCGGAGCTGCACGCCTGCGCGGACCTGGCGCGCGCCGCCGCGCGGTACATCGACGCGCACACGCACCAGGTACCCCCCCTGCCCCCCCACACACTACAGCCCCCACCCCGACAACGCGCTCGGCATCCGCGCCTTCGCGGAGCTGCACGCCTGCGCGGACCTGGCGCGCGCCGCCGCGCGGTACATCGACGCGCACACGCACCAGGTACCCCCCTGCCCCCCCACACACTACAGCCCCCACCCCGACAACGCGCTCGGCATCCGCGCCTTCGCGGAGCTGCACGCCTGCGCGGACCTGGCGCGCGCCGCCGCGCGGTACATCGACGCGCACACGCACCAGGTACCCCCCCTGCCCCCCCTCATACACTACAGCCCCCCCACACACTACAGCCCCCACCCCATCGAGAAAAGACAGGGCAAAAGACCACGTGGCAGAAGACCAACACGTGTTGGTCCGATCTGATTGTAAAAACCCTAGAGATGCCGTTCTACGAAGCATTTTAGCCGGGTGCAGGATCGAAATGCCTGGAGACAGCTTATCATCCAGGCAACTAAATAGGCGGGGTCACGATCCTTAACCTCTGAGGGGCAGACTATGGAGGAGGAGAAGGAAGTAAAATATAACTTATTCAGAACTTTTCCGTACATTGTGAAACAGCCCCTAAGATGGCCATGAATAATATCATATACCTACAGTACCATTGGACAAGTTGGTTCCTAGAGCAATTGCCTTAACCTTCACACGATCCTTTTCTAATATAATTTCCTCCACTTTTTTAACATTATCCTGTGAAATAACTTTGACAGGCCGATAAGGTCAAGGTCTTCTTCGATGTCCCTCCTACGCTTAACTTCACTGGACCACTTCTGAATTGTGAATAATGAAATAGCAGACTCACGTTGAACATGATCCAATGCTTTTTTTTATCGATTTTTTATTTGCCCCTGCTTGGTCAAATAAATTATAACTGCTCTATGACATGACACCGAGCCACTATTAAAGTTTATTAAAAAAGGTTGGAACATATCAATACTGATCATTGAAGGCTCCTCGTTCTATATTTGCATTTTCCGCCGTAGGTGCTGGAGACAGAAGAGTTCCTCGCGCTCGCGCCTGATGTCCTCTGCCAGCTGCTCGACAGTGATCGTATCACGGTAAAAGTGTTTACTTCAATTAACATCCTTAGTGTATCCTAGTTCAGGTTTCGCTCCCCTTCTCTGGCTACATGCATGCATACTTTAACTGTGTTTATACTGTGTTGAACTGGTATCAGGTATCTGAGTCAGGCAAACTTTAAATGTAATATATGCGACACTAAAATGGATATATAAACTAAAAAAATATGAGTTGGTCTAATACCTACCTACTAATTTCTCCTGTTATATTGAACAGAAGAAAAAAATCCAAGTCAAATGCTTTAAGGCCTTAACACCACCGAAGTGCCTAAAATCTCGAATATGAAAATCAAATTGTCAGAATACCTGTTATTTAAATCTAAAAAATTAAAATACAATATGCTAGAAGAGGATTTAATGCACATCTTGAATTGAATAATTTTGATTTTCCGTTAAGGGGGTGCCATTCGAACGCAAAACTTCGGAGAGAGCCGATCGGGCCCGTACGTGAACACTCACACATAGAAAAATAGCTTTACAGAGTAGGCTGAACGACACAGTAAACATTACCTGCTATTTTTTCTTAAAGAAAAAAATAATGTAAAGAAGTAAATACTATTTAAGATCATACATAATATTTAGTTTATAAATACCTACCTAAACTTTTGTTCTAAATAATATTTACAAACTTTATTATTAATTAACGAAACATTGTTTTTATTGAAAAGCAAACCTAAGCTTTAAATTGCAGATAAAGTATTTAGGTAAGGAATGTGAAACACAGGCCAGTTTAATTGAACATAGGCGATCTAAATAATAGAGTACACTATTTTTATTGTTCGAAATTAATTTTGAGTAATCATTGACAGGAATAACCTTATTATTCCGAGGCATACTAACTAATGACCACAGCACACCAGTGTGCCGCGGTACAAAATTTGCGGAATACCATCAGCTATGAGTATGTAATTAGTTTTTAATGTACTTTTGAGCCTTCTACTATGGCAGTTGACTCCGTACCGCTAGATGATCCAGAGTAATTTTTATAGCACACATGCTCAGGTACTTCAAGATTGCAATTCTAAGCTCACGCGCATACCATACACTATTCATTTTTATCAGCAAATGTAGAGAGCTTTTTCTGTAACCAATGATAATTGCACCTCCCGATAAAGTTATTTATGTTTTTCTATACGACCTCTTATTCCAACAATGCATGATGGAGTAAGAGGCTACAACTGTTATCATCGGTACGCCACATGCATTCACGTCACCATTTTTAATAGCCACTCAAATTCTTTTCGGCTCCCTTTTTTTTGCTATTTCCTCTATGACTTTCTCTTTGGCCAGCTCCCAGAGTTCACATACTTTAGCATGACATTTAGCATTAAAGATTTTCCGATATGTAGGGTATATCAAGAGGATTTTTGACATACTCGAGGGCACCTACTCCCATACTTATAGATAGACATAATGTTATTCGTGATTGTGTGTCAGTTCTTTGCTGCTTTGAGGATTTCTACAACTCTCCAATTTTAATTTTGCACACCATGTAAAAGTAGTAATGAAAACCATTTTTATTTTCTCCAGTAATATTTAAATCACTTAAATTGCAACCAAATTGAGAATTGGGGTGTGTAAGTGTGTGTGTAAGGGTTGGGACCCGAACCCACGATCATCGCATACCGGGCGAGTGCTTTTCCAACTAAGCTACCGAAACGTTTGCAGAGCAGACGTAATCTTTCAAGTGTCAAAAACGCTGGCTCTGACAGCAAGAAGCTGTCGGAGCCAGCGTTTTTAGAACCCGATGCAAAAGAGAGGGGTGTTATAACTTTAACGTGTCTGTCTGTGTATCTGCCTGTGGTATCGTAGCTCTCAAACGGATGAACCGATTCTCGTTTAGTTTTTGTGTCATAGATAAGGATCGTTCTCAAAAAAGTGGCACCGCTTGTATTATTTAAACGATTTTTAAAAATGTGTCAAATATGGAATTTTGTAAATGTAAATCGAATTAATGTATACTTTGTGTTCATAATTAGTTGAAGGGAACGGAGTTTAGACATAAATATAGAAAATACAGCCTTTTAAAATTTTTGCCTCACAGGTAAAAGAACTTTTGTACAGGTTAATGAGAAACGGTACTAAATTAAAGAAAATTGAACTGGTAAGTAGAAAAAAAAACAGTTAACCATGCAAAATCAGCTTTTTATTACCAACCTGACATGCACAAACAGCGTAGGAACAAAAAGATGCCGGGTGACGGTGGAATTACCTCAGTGATTCAATACAACACAGATACTGAAAGTCCATTAGAAACTCTTCAGCTCCGTCTTGCTCGAGGAGATAACGCCGGAGGCATGAAACAGATATACGGTGGTGCTCTTCTTCAAGAAAGGGGATAACACCTTGCTGAAAAATAACAGACCAGTCTCGCTTATGAGCAATATCTACAAATTGTTTTCGAGGATCATCACGAATCGTCTCGTACATAGTTTTAGTAGTCCAAAAAGGCTTTAGACCCCATCCATACGCTGCGACAAGTTATGCAAAAGACAGAAAAGTATAACTTGCCACAATGCTTAGCGTTTGTGGACTATGACAAGCCCTTCGCTTCGATCGAGACTTGGGCAGTACTACAGTTTCTCCAACTGCGCAGTATTAACTATAGGTACATCGAGGTGCTGAAGTGTTTTTAAAAAACGCCACCATGTCGGTCCGAGTGGAGGAGCAGAGCACAAAAGCTATTCCTAGTGGTCCATATAGGTTGTTTCCAACCAGCCGATCTGGAATTCACTGTGGGAGTCCTATGTTCAGCTGTGGAGGTTCAATCTAATTAACCTGCATTCAGAACAGGGTAAAGAGTGGCAGCATAATCAGACATTAAAGGTTATGGTGTGATAACAGCGAAATGGCTACGTTTATAGGTATAAAGATAAAGATAATTTATTTATAAATATACAATATAATGTACTGCCATTACATATTTTAAGATTATTATTCGCAAACATAGTGGGCTACAAATAATAATAAAGAGGTCAGATTAAAGATCACATAATAATAATAAAGCCCTTTATTCTGGTATTAGAGATAACATACACATTGTTGGTAACTTAGCTTATAAAATATCTCTAATCTCAGTGTGCCTCTTGACATAGGCCTCCTCTAATAGTTTCCACTGAGGTCTATCCTGGGTTACTCGCCTCCACCTTGGGCCAGCAGTCACTTTGATGAGGATGACATTAAAATGACTGCTGGCTCAAAGATCACATACCCGTTACAAAATCAGATTGTCGTGCTACGACGTAATTTGTACAAAAACAACACCAATTTCCACAAAAATTGTTTGCCCGGCGGATCACCGACTACTGTCTGTACATTTTACGCGAGGGGTGCAGGTCATGTATATTGTAGTGTCTGTGTGAGGCGCAAGAGTGTTAGCGGCAGGCTAAAGATTATATTTATTTTAAAGATAGAAATTTGGTACCGTGTTATTTCACTAATATTGAAAGTATATGGTAAGGTAATCAACATCTAGGCAGCTGATACAGCGTTTTTGGGCTCTTGTGAATGGTGATTATAAGTGAATGTTAGATAATGACTGAGCCCTTGGCATGGTTGTAACAAAAATTAAATAAAAATAAAATTTAACTATTGATTAAGATCAGAAAATCTTTAAAAAAATATATATTCTTTTGGCACTTGAAAAATTTGTCAACTCTGCTAACGTCTCAGTAGCTTAGTTGGATAAGCACTCACCCGGTATGCAATGGTCCAGGGTTCGGGTCCCATCTGATCGGGACTACCAAAATTTTATAATACCTACTTGATAAAAATTAATTTTCCAAGTAGGTATTATAACATTTTAAATTAGCCCGAAATAAAAATATGCACCGTTTGCTTATAATAAATCGCACAGCTGACGAAAAAGTGAACGAAACATTGAATTTACAATTTTTATTATTATTTATACATTATTGATGACATCCATAATTATCATAGACTCTTTTATGTTTTAGCTAGATACCTATTGGTGTGCATGCTCTGCGTTTGCACTACTCTGTACGGGATAAGACTTGACATTTGAGTTGAAAGACAGCAAAAACACTAAAATGTACTGCAAAGTATAGATTTGTAACACGGCTGCCTTTAGTTGGGGACATCGGGGAAGAATTCGGGGATGATCATCAGCTGGCAGGCTGGCTTGAAATAATATCTGTGCTTCATGTGCATGACCTCAACAAGGAATCTATTGAAAATACGCATCACACCATTCAATTAAGTGCGCCTAGTAAATTAATAAGAGCCATGTTTCCTTTTAAAATATATCAGGCGTTTGTGTTTTATATTAAGAAATCTTAAAATATTCTTATTTTTTATATTTATACAAAATTTTAAGAAGGAGACGGTCTGCGGAATTGCAATACAAACATTTTCATGTGCGAATCATTGTTTAATGCGTAAAATTGATAAAGTAATCGAAAAAAAAATGATTTTACAAGTTATTACCTTTCATGTGTATTTTTTTTATTTTAAAGGTATTTTATCAATATTTCAACAAGGCGGCGACCTAGATCCAGGATCAGGCTAGCCTACAAAGGTGGTTTTAATGTATTTAATCAATTCAGCGTCTAGAAAAAGTGATATAAAAATACCTTAATTTTCACAATTTCGCGCAATACACCCTTAAGTCCCTTGGATTAAAACATGCACAACAAAAAGTGTCTATTTTTTCATAAATTGCAAATGTTCTCTTAAACGGCACAAGCTATTTCATAACTGTGCTCACGCAAAACAAGATTTTGGAAATATACATGTTTTGAATTAAGAGTTTTATTTAAAATTCTCGTTAAAGGCATTAATTTCATAAAAAACATGTTTTTCTGATTTTTAGAGGTCATCCGCACGCGCGAAATCATATGGGCGCGACGCGTCAAGGTCATTCGAGCGTGTTAAGGCCTTAACATCTGTATTTGGTTACAGGTGCCAAATGAAGAAGTAATTTTGGATGCAGTCATACGCTGGATGCAACATGATCCAGAGGTAAGAATAAAACTGCGTTCTTAAATAAAGTTCGAATTTTAGTCAAGTGGTGGATGGTTTCATTCATGTTTCCTTTGCGGAGCTATATTCAATTTAAAATGTTTGTT
Organism: Anania fuscalis; assembly: GCA_950371115.1. Classification (NCBI taxonomy): domain Eukaryota; kingdom Metazoa; phylum Arthropoda; class Insecta; order Lepidoptera; family Crambidae; genus Anania; species Anania fuscalis. The sequence goes on from OX493342.1 coordinate 16,490,906, forward strand.
TTATCGAAATGATGTTTCATTTGTGTTCATATTATATTTACGTTTTGATAAAGTGCCTTATACTAAAGGCTGGCTACCAGCTCCTAGAACTTGTCGTTGTTTTTGTCGAGGTTTAATAATTGGCCTTCATTATAATCTTGTTCATTCCCGGATATTCGATCTCGGATAGAGCTGCGTCTTTTTTCTGCAACAAACATGCCCCAGCAATCTTGTTCATCTAAATTGCCAGCAGGAAGTTGTATTTATTATGTCGGAGACATGGCCGAAATAAGAAGTCTTTAGCTACTTGACTATAATCAGGAGGTTTCACTTAGATCCAGTTTATCGCAGAACTTGTTGGTGATGTTATGCATTCAAGTGACTCGAAACATACATTTGAATGCCCGTCTTTCGGTTGTAGGTGCCTCTTAACGTGACTTTGGGGGGTTTCTTCAATTAGTTCACGACTCACTTTTAATTTCGAGGTGTAGCAACGAAAACTCTGTTTCATACAAAAGGGGGTAAATATAACAACATTTATGAAGGGACCTCCATAAAGCACTATAGCCAAACAATGGGACAGCAGTCCGAGTCTTAAGACGGTCGTCCAGATATTGCGATGGCTGGATCAAGCATTTGTAGCGCGGTTAAGACATTATTTTTGAGGATAAGATGTCCAACAGCTTTTGCAAGCCCTTGGCCCTAGGTCGTCGATCTATAATTATAAGCAAACGGTATCATGGTGTTTTCTTCCTACTGTGCCGTCTCTCATGTTTATTCTTTAGCTGATACGAAAGTGTTTTACATCCATGGCTTTATCTCCTCATGAAAGTTGAAGGAATCATGCTCGGATAGTCGGTTCACATACTCACACGTGTCCGGTTTGTGTCAGCGCTGTGGTACGTTGCAGGCGCGGCAGCAGCAGCTGGGCGCGGTGCTGGAGCACGTGCGGCTGCCGCTGCTGGCGCAGGACGTGCTGGTGGCGCGCGCCGCCGCCGAGCCGCTCGTCAGCGCCGGCATCCGCGTCAAGGTACTCGCGCCCACACAGCACTCAGTACGCTACACGCTGTGCGCTACACTACTAACCGTCGGACTGCCCTCAGGACCTGGTGATCGAGGCGCTGTCGTTCCACCTGCTGCGGCCGGAGCGGCGAGCGGCCGCCGCGGCGGGGTCAGCGCGCGCGCGCCCGCGGCAGGGAGCCCGCGCGCCCGGCACGCAGGCGCTGCTGGTGGTGGGGGGGCAGGCGCCCAAGGTACGGCATAGTGCCCGCGCGCCCGGCACGCAGGCGCTGCTGGTGGTGGGGGGGCAGGCGCCCAAGGTACGGCATAGTGCCCGCGCGCCCGGCACGCAGGCGCTGCTGGTGGTGGGGGGGCAGGCGCCCAAGGTACGGCATAGTGCCCGCGCGCCCGGCACGCAGGCGCTGCTGGTGGTGGGGGGGCAGGCGCCCAAGGTACGGCATAGTGCCCGCGCGCCCGGCACGCAGGCGCTGCTGGTGGTGGGGGGGCAGGCGCCCAAGGTACGGCATAGTGCCCGCGCGCCCGGCACGCAGGCGCTGCTGGTGGTGGGGGGGCAGGCGCCCAAGGTACGGCATAGTGCCCGCGCGCCCGGCACGCAGGCGCTGCTGGTGGTGGGGGGGCAGGCGCCCAAGGTACGGCATAGTGCCCGCGCGCCCGGCACGCAGGCGCTGCTGGTGGTGGGGGGGCAGGCGCCCAAGGTATGGCATAGTGCCCGCGCGCCCGGCACGCAGGCGCTGCTGGTGGTGGGGGGGCAGGCGCCCAAGGTACGGCATAGTGCCCGCGCGCCCGGCACGCAGGCGCTGCTGGTGGTGGGGGGGCAGGCGCCCAAGGTACGGCATAGTGCCCGCGCGCCCGGCACGCAGGCGCTGCTGGTGGTGGGGGGGCAGGCGCCCAAGGTACGGCATAGTGCCCGCGCGCCCGGCACGCAGGCGCTGCTGGTGGTGGGGGGGCAGGCGTCCAAGGTACGGCATAGTGCCCGCGCGCCCGGCACGCAGGCGCTGCTCGTGGTGGGGGGGCAGGCGCCCAAGGTACGGCATAGTGCCCGCGCGCCCGGCACGCAGGCGCTGCTCGTGGTGGGGGGGCAGGCGCCCAAGGTACGGCATAGTGCCCGCGCGCCCGGCACGCAGGCGCTGCTCGTGGTGGGGGGGCAGGCGCCCAAGGTACGGCATAGTGCCCGCGCGCCCGGCACGCAGGCGCTGCTCGTGGTGGGGGGGCAGGCGCCCAAGGTACGGCATAGTGCCCGCGCGCCCGGCACGCAGGCGCTGCTCGTGGTGGGGGGGCAGGCGCCCAAGGTACGGCATAGTGCCCGCGCGCCCGGCACGCAGGCGCTGCTCGTGGTGGGGGGGCAGGCGCCCAAGGTACGGCATAGTGCCCGCGCGCCCGGCACGCAGGCGCTGCTCGTGGTGGGGGAGGCAGGCGCCCAAGGTACGGCATAGTGCCCGCGCGCCCGGCACGCAGGCGCTGCTCGTGGTGGGGGGGCAGGCGCCCAAGGTACGGCATAGTGCCCGCGCGCCCGGCACGCAGGCGCTGCTCGTGGTGGGGGAGGCAGGCGCCCAAGGTACGGCATAGTGCCCGCGCGCCCGGCACGCAGGCGCTGCTCGTGGTGGGGGGGCAGGCGCCCAAGGTACGGCATGCACGCAGGCGCTGACCGAGTGTTGTCCCGCAGGCCATCCGCGACGTGGAGGCGTACCACCTGGGCTGCCTGCGCTGGCGCGCGGCGGCCTGCCTGCCGGCGCGCCGCTGCCGCGCGGGGCTGGCGCGCGCGGGGGGGCGCGTGTACGCGGTGGGCGGCTTCAACGGGACGCTGCGCGTGCGCTCCGTCGACGTGTACGACGTGCGCGCCGACGCCTGGGCGCCCGGCCCGCCGCTCACCGCAAGACGCTCTACCTTAGGAGTCGCCGTTATCGGGGACGTCATCTATGCTGTGGGCGGGTAAGTTTTTATGAGTATAGAAAAAGGGTGTAAGCTTATTTTTATCCCAGGAAAATGAAATTTTGGTTTCCGTGGAGCAATTTTTTGTCAACTCGAATTACTCGGGTGAAGCCGCAATCGATGCTAATTGTTCACATTTTTATTTTATTTTATTTTCACGGAAAACAAACAGCACTTTTAAAACAAATGTAGACAAAAATATTAGTTACAAGTATGCCTTAAACAGTTTTCGCTACTAGAAATTTATATAATCCAAAATATTTAAAAATAATATATTATATTTAAATCAAACTCAAGCAAAAACACAAACAGACAAAGGGGACAAAAACATCATTTGCATTATGTTTTTAAAGCCACGTCACATCAAAAGCCGGAAGTGTACGTACATTTGCAGAAAGAAGAATATCACTAAGTTACACTTGGAAAAAGTCAGTAGTTATTTTATTTTTGAGAAGATTAGGTCTTGCCATAAACAGATCAACATGTTCTGAGTAATTTCTGTTAAAATTTTTGAATACCCTATTGAAATAAGAATTCCGTCTGTAATTTGAGACGTTTGACGTTTTCACCAACCTCCGTTTAATATTTATTTCCCAAATCCATGTTGAACTAAAATGAGACTTTGCCAAACCATATTCAGCCCAATGCGCTTTGCATTAATTTTCTAAATGCTCCACTCGCTTGCTTTGATGCGTAAACACGTATTGTTGCGCCGCTGCTTGATTGAACCCGAAACATGAATGAACGGCAATGCGGTGCTTGCAGACTATTTTAGCCTTAAAACTAGTCAGGCGTCAGTCCGAAATAGTACGCCGCGTTTACATTTCTGACATTGAGATCTTGAAAGCTTAAAAATGAGAATCGGTCAAATGTTACGGTGAGACGAGAAACGAGATTCACTCGCCACCCATCAATGGGATTACTTGTTTTTTCATTGTTTGTACCTGCCGATAGCTGGTCATCTAGATATTCACTAAAAGCGTATCGCCTGGTATTCAGGTTCGACGGCGTGACGGGGCTGAACACCGCGGAAGCGCTGGACACGTCGGACGTGGAGGGTGCGGGGGCGTGGCGCCCCATCGCGCCCATGTCCACGCGCCGCTCGTCCGTGGGCGTGGCCGTGCTGGACAACCGGCTCTACGCCGTCGGCGGCTACGACGGCGCGTCCCGCCAGTGCCTGCACACTGTGGAGAGGTAACGCTGTTCAGAGCCTTCCATCGCGCCCACTTTATTTCATTACTTTTAAAAACATCGAAAATATACTTTTGTATTTATTGACCACATGTTTGGATACAGTAGGTCTTATTTGTTAGTTTTCAGGTGACATATAGAACCAGTCGGGTTCAAATATTTAATGTGGGTAGTAGAACATTTTTGAAAGTGATTCGATCGTGATCGTGCGTAGGTACGACCCTCTACGCGACGTGTGGGAGCCGTGCCCCGAGATGGCGGCGCGTCGGTCGGGGGCGGGCGTGGGCGCGGTGGGCGGCGCGCTGTACGCCGTGGGCGGGCACGACGGGCCCGCCGTGCGCCGCTCCGTCGAGCGCTACCGGCCCGGCGTGCCCGGCGCGCCCGGCGTGCCCGACAGCAGCGACGCCGGCTGGGCGCCCGCGCCGCCCATGCACACGGCGCGCCGCAACGCCGCCGTCGTCGCGCACAACGGCAAGCTCTACGTCGTTGGCGGGGACGACGGCGCCGCCAACCTCGACACTGTTGAGGTAACAACACTTATTCCACATTTTAATACTTATTATAATTCAGTGACTGTTCTCACTGTTTCGGAAACGCTAGGTAACGAAAATCTAACCAGTGTTCGGGTGCCGAAATTGTGTGTTCGGCTTATGGTTCAGTTTTTAGGACTCATATAAGCTAAGTGTCTGCAAGGGGGCCTGGATATTGAATAAATAACTTTGAATTTTGAGTAGCGAGCATCTTTCATACTGCAACTAATACGTACGTGCAGCTATTGACCGTCTAAACTACCGACTGGTCAGTAATTTGTCGCTGAGTTAACTTAATAACGTACCGGAAAGCGCAGCGTAGGACGTTGGTCCACAAAATGAACAGATGACCTGATAAACGAACATTACAGGAAGGTGGTCGTCGTGGTGGTCGGTAGATCGTTTCCACCCGGCTAATCTGGAAATCACTCGGGAGGCCTATGTTCAGCAGCCGACGTCCTATGGCTGAAATTATGATGATAAGACTCGATAGCACAAACATTAATTATGATGACTGGTAGATATTCGATGCTACAAACATGTCCTTAACTCATTAATGAAAGTGTAATTTAGTCGAGATAAGAAGATCCTAGCACAGTGTATAGCTAAATGATGAATGTTCGTCCCCCGTACGTGTCGCAGGTGTTCGACCCGGCGACGGAGTCGTGGTCGATCCTGAGCGAGCGCATGTCGGTGGGGCGCTCGTACGCGGGCGTGTGCGTGGTGGAGTGGGGCGCCTGATGCCGCGCGCGCCCGCCGGCCGCGGCGGGGTCACTGGCCGCGGGGTCGTTGCCCCCGGCCGCGCTGGCGGGGTCGCTGCCCCCGGCCGCGCTGGCGGGGTCGCTGCCCTCGCGACGCGAGCCGCTGCATCGCGTGCACGTGCATCTGCACGAGCCGCAGCAGGCGCAGGGGTGACTACGCTTTTGTTGTTGTTGAAAACTTATAATAGTCGAAACCATGTAAAGCGCCATCTATGGTTTTTATACATAACTTTGTAAGCATTCGTTGATATTCAAAGCAAATCGGTTCAGTGCGGCCTACCACATTAACATAGATGGCGTTACAATAATAGAAACTGCATTGTGGCAGTGTATGTAAGGTAAAACAGTACTGTGATATCACTTTCAACTCCTGCGTTCTTACAAGAAAATTCTCCTCGCGTGTTTCTTTGCAACAGTTTTATTGATGGATCGGGGCTATCCATAGATTACGAAGACGTCCTAAATTTCGTAATGTCACATTTGCAAAACATAAATGTCTAGTATTATATTACCAAAGTTAGTATTTTTATAGAAAAATATCTATTTGACGGGAGTATGGAGTCTCACAAAAGTGACAAACGTGTCATAGAAGAGCGGGGTCGAAATTCATGAAATTTGTGTGAGGTTATTTTATGGACGACCCCATAAGGTATCACAAATAATTTTCTTATCGTACATCTAAATTACCTCACCTCACACTACCTAATGGTAGCTGTCATGTATATTTTTACGCAGCTGACATTACATTATCTGTGGATAGTCCTGCAAAAGCACGACTGATCTGCTCAAAACGTCGTTGTCATTTAAAAGTGTGATCAAACTTGTTTCATACTTGAAACTATGGTGTATAACCTTTAGGTACGCGAACGTGGGCATCTACGGAGTGGGAGTGGGCGTGGGCGTGGGCGTGGGGCTGGGCGGCGCGGCGGCGCGCTGGCGGGCGCTGTACGCGCGCCGCCCGCTGCGCCCCATCGCCGACCAGGTAACTGCATAGCAGCACACGTCTCGCGATTACACCTGTCTATAGAAAATAATATACTATGCACTAGATCTAGAAACTTCTTTTTTACGATTAAGGAAATGAGGTTATGTTCCGGAGCATTTAAAAAAAATGTCGTTTGATTAAATGTCGTATTTCACAATATCGTTTGTAGCTCAAATCTTATTTTAATATTACCGTTTCTTCTTAATTACCAGACTACGGTTACTCTAATTAGTTAGGGGTAGGTTGTTCCGATCCTAACAGGAGCGAAGAAAAGAGTTAACAATAGGTTTGAAATGCGTCCCGAAATCATACCAACACGATATTGCATCATCCATTTTAGTTGTACCGACGTGTAAAAGTGGTGACCGATATCGGAACCACCTACCCTCAGCACTTTCAACCCTGGCCACCCCTACTGGTTAGCTAAAAAGAGTCCAAGAGGCAAAACGATTCACAGAATGATCCTCGTTATATACATTCAAATTCGAATAATTTATTCACAAAATACACGTATTTACAAAGGTATTAGTTTGTACACAATGAAGCAGTGTAATTTGTCCTAGCACACGCCCGTGAATGTAAATTTTAAATTAAAATTTATTTCATTTTAATAAGCTCTTCTAAGTTGAAAGTTCGATAGTAGATGTGATAAGTCGCTGTCTGACGCTTACTTTTATAACTTGTCACATGACTTTAAGAAGAAAAACGACTCATAGTGCGTCATCTTCTAATTATATTATTATGTGATCTTGATGATGATTGCGTCAGGTGCAACAAGCAGAGAACATGTACGAGAGCGTGAGCGGGTCGGGCGCGGGGGGCGGCTCGTACTGGTGGTGGCGCGTGCAGGGGCCCCCCGCGCCCCCGGCCGGGCCCCCCGCGGGCCCCGGGGCCCCCGCGGGCGCCGGGCGCGGCTGCCGGCACGGGCGCGCGAGCCAGACGCTCGAGTTCAACGAGCGCGCCGCCCGCGCACCGCACAACGACTACCAAGGTCAGTGCGCGCCGCCGTCCATTAGACCCGGGCAGTCTTCGGCCCGTGTAGCTTCCTTAGGCGACCTTCCAGCTACACCTGACTTCCTGGAACGTGAACTGGAACTGCACGCGCGAACTGTATAAGCCTTGCATGCGCTAAAGCGGCGCACCAAACGATTGCAGTAACGGAACGCATGCAGCTCGCGGGCTGCGCATTCGTCAGCTCTGGACGTACTCTTAGGTAAGATCAACAGTCAAAGTTGGGAAGTACGGAGACACTTAGGACCTACAACAAAACTAATAGGTTAATAAGAGTTTGTGTGCCGGATGACACGTAGCTGGACTTGGTGTGAAGGCAACAGAAGCCAGACGGTCGGATGCCCCGTAGTATCTCGGCGCGAGGAGCGTGAAATAATAACGCCTATGTCAGGTCACGGAGTAACAGCCAACACAATATTCGAAAGTGGACTGTATTGTGTGCGTTGAGGTAGCTGTAATTTTGTTCCTAATATCTTCCTAGTGTGTTCTTCCTAGTATGTTCTTCCCAGGGCTCTTCCTATTTTCCTTAGGAGAGGTGATTCTTCTAAGCTGCTGCTCGATCAAATAAATTGCTTTGAATTATGCCCGCCTTATATACAATTATTTTGGCGGCAAAAACTCCCCACCCACGCAGTCACCGTGTGAGCGAGAGGTAGGTGGGAGCGAGAGGGGAGATGGCACGCGTTTGCTTTTCGTGGTCAAAAGGCATTACCGATAGGAGAGCCGCGTGCCATCTCTTTTTAGAAAGAGAGGGAAATAGAGCGAGCTTAAATTTTGAGTCCAAATGTTAATACAGTAAAGAGAGCCGCGCCCTATTTCCTATTATTTTCTACTCCTCGTTTACCTATACGAGGGTGTGTGCCTACTTAGGGTGTGTTTCTCAAACCCCCGGCTGTTACTTTATTTATTTAAACTTTACAATAAATTTTACAATAAAAGATATAACATAAAACAATATTAGTACGTAAGGCTTATAAGTACTTACAAACAATAATATTTATAAATCAATTAACAAATAAAACACTATTTTACAATTTAGACGTCGTCCTGTACAGTTTGATTGTTGTTGTTCTAGCGTGTTGACGCGTGAACGATGTGAAGTACCAGGGCACTCCTTCTTAGAACACAATTAAAATGTTAATAGGATATTGATTGAAGTGAAGTTCTAGCTTATTGATATGTAATAAATCCGGTCAAATCCAGGATGGCGAAGTGGTAAAAAAGGTACTGTTGTAAACTTACAATTATTATAATTTAATTAACCTTGTAAAGCGCCATCTATGGGTTTTACACAAAATTAAGAATCTATCACATTCAATCGTATCTGTTCAGCGCGGCCTGTAAAATAGTTCTTGGTTCTACCAAATTACCACAGATAGCGCTACAAGGTTTAGGAACTGCTTTGCTTTGTGTAACTGTGATAAAAACTGAACTGCGCTGTATTTGATCCTCTTTGACTCCTGCGGTCCTACAATAAACACCTACCAAAAAATTCTCCTGGCGTCTTTCTTCTCACCATTTTGTCTCGTCATTAGAAAACCTCCGACCGACAGGCTGCAAACACAAGTCGGCCGTGTAAGGCAACCAAGTATGCATTCTTTTCGGCACGATCCTCTCCCATTCTTTGTAGGTGTCCGAGCCACTGAAGCCTAGCCGCTCTGGTCTTTCCCATAATATTGGGTTCGTACACCGGATTTCCTACCTCTAAGTTTTTCCGGACGCTTCATCTTTCGTTTTCCGCTTTTGTCGGCCCCAGAATCTTTCGCAGAATCTTCCTTTGCGCCACTAACAGCTAATTTCCTCTTTCAAGGTAAGTGACCTGGTTTTACATTCATACGATATTAAAATTGGTTTAATGACAGTTTTAAATTTTTGTTTTTAGCAATTACCATGCTACGTTTAACTAAGATTTTTAATACTTGAAACAAAATCGTCCGCCTCAGGTGGGATCCGAACCCACGTCCATCGCATACCGGGCGAGTGCTTTGACCACTAAGCTACCGAGACGTTAGTCAACTCGACGAAATCTTTCAAGTGGTTCTCGCAATTACCATGCTAGGTTTATCTAAGATTTTTAATACTTGAAAAAAAGTTAGTGGTCAAAGCACTCGCCCGGTATGCGATGGACGTGGGTTCGGATCCCACCTGAGGTGGACGATTTTTATCAAGTATTAAAAATAACAAAATTAGTTGTCATACAACTAGCTGCACATGAGTTGAGCACAGAGCATAAGTTGCGCAGAAGAACATTACGATTACGTGATTGGCTAGTCGCAGGTCGCGCTTGCATTGCCGGATCATCGTAAGATTCGCAAGCGATCTCCACCCTTTGCCCCAGCGCTGTACGGGCCGTCCGGTCCCGATAGGTACTTATTTCAGTTGCGTGCGTGTATCTTAAGTTGTGGTCTGTTTCGGCAGGCACGATGCCGCGCGCCGGACGAGCGGGCCGCGCGGGCCCCGAGCCCGAGGCGGACGCGGCGGCTGCGGGGGGCGCGGGGCCCGGCGCAGGGGCGGGGGCGGGGGCGGCGCGCGCGTGCCCGGCGCCGCCGCGCCTGTCGGCGTCGTGCGGCACCATCCACGTGGACCTGCCGCCGTGCCTGCTGCTCGTGCCGCGCTGGCGCCCCGCGCCCCCGCCCCCGCCCCCGCCGCCCCCGCACCCGCACCCGCGCCCCTCCTGCTCCTACCACCTGCTGCCCGAGAGCCATCGCGTGCTGCCCTTCGTGTGCCACCAGGTCAGATACCCTCCTATAACTTAGTACGCATATTGTTATATCTACTTACAACTAAAATTTTTTTCATTTCTTCAGATTACTCGCTAATTTGAATTGGCTTTTTGTCTTGCTCTATTAAACTTTCCAATACGAAGACTGTCTTACGTAATATCGAATTCTTTCCCGGTTGAGGCTATATTGTAGACCTCTTCCCTATACAGGGTTACATTGCAAGATAGTGGCAAATTTTCAGAGACCACACAGAATCAGTAACTCAATCGATCTACATAAAAATCCTTTTTTTTAATATTTCATTTTTACTGTCCGCTGTTAAAAGTTAGTACGCGTGAATAATCTTGTCTCATTCATAAAAAATACGCACGCACTATCTCTGTGCAACCTAGAACTGCAAAGTTCATCATAAACACACAACCATAACCTAACAGACTTCAGAGGCAATACAACTTATACAACAAGTTTTGCAAGGCACTCCACGTCGATTTCTTTGCTGATAAGCTGCAAAGATTCCGGCGTAAAATTCTGGAGTCCTTTGTACCGCCCTTAACAAATCGTGTTCTAATTAAAAAATAAAAAACAGTATAATGTTTATAAGTATTTTGTAGAGTATAAGTAATCTGTAGTCCACATTGCATGCCGTGGCAGCCTAGCCTAGCCTAAGACGACGCTTAGCTTTAAGTCAACATGCCAGATTATGTAACTTAATTGTATTGGTGTTTGTCTTGTTGGTTGCCCTAATAAATAAATAAAAAATAGAAAAAACGTTCAATGCATTAATAATCACAATGGCGCGCGAAAATAAGCCTTAGACTTGACCCTGTAAGGTACATTTTTAACAGTAGTAGCGCCCGCGCAAGCCAGAGTTTCAAATTTCTTACAAGGAGCTTGTGGAGCCTAGAGGATGCCTACCTTAGGATCTAGGATCGTTATCGGCTTGGCGTCGAATGACAATGACAGCAAATCACGTTGTCGTTTTCCCCGGATATTTTAAAGCTAATGATAATAAAATAATAGTAAAAGATAAAAAAAACGATGAAGATGCATTTGTATATTATTCTTTTGATGGTACATATTTAAAAAAAATTCCATCACCTTGCAATGTAACCCTGTATAGGTGCCCGGAAGAAGGCCTATATACAGAATAAAGAATTTCATTTCATTTCATTTCCTGTATAGTATGGCCCCGAGAGCAGTACATCGGCATCGCCTAAGATCTCGTCCATTAGTTATGTGAAGATCAAAATGGTGTAGAGATTAGGAAAGAAACCTGGAATTTCACAGTTTAAAACGAAACCTCGCCACATATCGCCATATTGAAAAGTTGCTAAAACATTACGTGATTAATGCAGGACCTCTTAGCAGCTCTTATTTTCTGATTTTTTCATCTAATGTGCGAATGTCGACATTTTAAGTGAGCTACGTCGCCCCTTTGTCTTCGTGGGAGCTACCCGAGGAGCGGTATAGCATTAATGGTCAAACTGTAAGTGGTTTTATCTCCCTTAGAGCACGAGCCGCGAGTGTTGCTCGGACTCGGAGTCGGAGGCGCGTGACTCGGAGGAGGGCGCGGGCTCGGACTCGGAGTCGGAGGCGCGCGCCGCCGAGCCCCCGCCCCCGCCCCTCGCGCCCCCACCGCCCCTCGCGCCCCCGCCGCCCCCGCCCCTCGCGCCGCGCCCGCCGCCCCTGGCGCGCCGGCCCCCACGCACGCCCTCGCCGCAAGAGCTCGAGGAAGAAGGCGGCTAAGCGCAGCGTATCCCTTTGCTAACTTCATTCCTACACAAATGATAGCCTGATAGCCCTCTACCTCCCGACTCGGAATCTTCCGTATCAAAATTGACCGATAAACAAATTTGTGCCACACGGTGTCTGTGAATCATTCGTGACGCAGGATTCCGAATCAGAAGGCTTACTCATTTTGATTTTGAAGACGCGAAGATTTTCTAGTGCTAAGTGCGAATAGCATAATGCAGTAACTGCAAGAAAAGTGACTATTTTATGAGACTTTGCTGCGTCGATCAATATTATCTGGCGTGTGTTATTTTTTAAAATATAATAATATACTGACTGTGCAATATCTAAAAGAAATGCATCTATAATTAAACTATTAACAGAAGATGATTGTCACCTCTCATCGTATTTAAAGACAAAATGACGTATGCTGTTCGTGAAGCGAAAGCTTTTAAAGCTTATGTAATAACGAATGCTAGTATGGAGCAAAATACATTATGTGATTATTTATAACATGGTTATACATTGATGATAAGGTCTTTGTCGTGGCGATTTAAAAAAAAAACTTCTGCGTATAATGGCTACTTGCGATTCATGTTTTATGAAAGATGTACACGGTTACTTGGTCGTTATTATATGTAAATGTATTTATTTTTGTGACAAAACTTGTCTGCTCCATAATTTATCATAAACCCAAGATAATTAAGAACTGTTAAAGTACCCTGTTGCCATTAGCTAGTGTGCGACGAGTCTTAGAGTAAACGAACATTCCCGTAAGCATTTATGGTTCCTTCCTTCCCCCGATCTGCCTGGAGACGAATCTCGGTCGCGAGCGAACCACGACATAGCAGGCGACCTCCTCGTATTAGAATCCAAACTAAACAGATTGATTTAAGGCTTTAACGAGCTTGAATGACCTTGACGCGAGACGGCGAGAAAATCGTGAGGATGACCTCAAAAAACAAAGAAATTTTTTTTTTATGTAATTAACCCAAAAAGCTCAGAAATAAAGATAACATGGACTCGACACACATGGTTCTCGGACTTAGAATAGAATAGAAAAAGATTTATTTGACACACACAGAATACAAAAGGAAAAAAAAAACATTTACAGCATAATAAAAGCAGTATGTGTCAAAAAGGCCCCCGCTCAGCATTTGTCGTGACAGTCAGGGACGTATCACGACGCTGGTTTTCAGCAGGGACCCTGACGGTAGGCTCGGACCATACCCGACCGGAAACCCGACTTGGTTAGCGCGAGGTTAACGAGAGGTTTCCTTTTAGTAAAATGAATAATGAAATTAAACTCTAAATTCAAAACATTTTTATTTCTACAACCTTGTTTTATGTGAAAACAGTAACGAATAAGATAAATTATTGATGGGTCATTTCATTAATCGCGTTTCACGGCGCCAAATCTTTAAACACAGTTATGGAACCGGAGGTGACATGTCGTAGTTCGTATTCGTAACCGTAACTCGATAAAGACTACTCGTTTAGATTATTATTTTAAAAAAGAAATGTTTATCGTTATACCTAGAGTACGAGTGTTAGCGAGTCCCGGCCGCGCGGGCGCTGTGAGAGTTCAGCGGGTCTAAAACGGCCGCATTGGATGTTTCATATTCCGTTCATAATATGTTTCATCTAGCAAATCTTAAAATGAAATGTTATTTGATGAATCATTAAATGAGCTTCGAACATTTCACATTTGCAGTTCATCTAATTTGACAGTTTTGTATGGAAATTCGTAATATGGTCCACTTATTATGAAAAGAGTAATTCATATTAAATGTCAAATTGGTGAACCACCATTTTAATGTTATTTTTATTATTATTTTGTATTGATATTTGTAGATCACACAAAACTTAAGTATTTTAAAACATTTTGTTCCTTTGTGTTGTTAAAAACATTCATTTTCACAAAAACCGTAAAGTAAGATTGGACGCGTCATATATTTTTTTAACGTCATCAAATATGATTCATTTGATGAAATGAATTACATATGATTTATTTATTAATGTTGCCGTTTTAGGGTTTGCAAATCATTTCCGCTACATTTCCCTAAATGAATCAGATTAAAAATGAAACATCCAATGCGGCCGTTTTAGACCCGCAGGAGCGCGGCCGGCTCTAGCGGGTGTTAGATAGAGTCTATCAATGAACGCGGACAGATATCGAGAGGTTTTTGATGCGTTTTATCGATTACTAATTTAAATCGATCAAGCTCTTAAAGAAATTTATCATTTAAGCATCAAAAACTATAAACAAGTTAGTCACGAGTTGTGGTCACGTGTATCTCTGATTGCGAATGGAGCTGCGTGAACACATCATTATCGTCTCTCAATGTCTGGACGAGTACTTATATTTCGGTATTGTCGTGCGAGTGCGCGTTAATTCTGCCGTCAAAGTAAACCTCGGTGAGGCTGAGCCGTTGCCGAACCGATGCGAGTAGAACCACAAAAGACTGACCCATATCTGAACAAGTAACTTCAACATACGTACAAGAGTTAAAAGCACTCGCCTGATAATAACCCTTTCTATTTTTATTATATTTTGAATATTGTGATTATAGTACCTATCTCTGTATAATATTTTTCTATTGTTATCTTTTAAGTAAGTAGTCTAGTTGAATTAGAACAATAATTCTCCTTGTCTAGTATTACGAGTCAAATGTAGCCAAATGAATAAATAGTTACGAGAATTATTCCTATTCGATTGTTTTATTTGTGAGAGCGAGGAAGAATGGCCGTGGCGAAGGCGGCGGCCTCGCGCGGCGAATCGCGAAAGCGGACAATGAGCCGAGCGCGGCGCCGGCGCACGCGCTGCGGTGACGGGAGACTGTGGCCGAACCTACGGTGAGTGTGGAGCGATTGTTGATTATCTATTTGTAGTGGTGGGCATTGTTTAAGTTCGAGGTAGGCAGTAGATACTAATAGTGTTTTATTGACAAAAAATACAGATTTTCATGTTTCAGGTTTCATCGATAACACACACTTGCAAGTACGTCTGTCGACGTCGTTTCATTTTATTAGGTAGGCACTGCCTAGGTATTTTCACGATTTGAATTTGATGACACGTCATAAGATTTGCTCTAAAATTATGGCTGAACATCTTAATAACCTTAAATAAAGCTCAGGATCATTACAGCGTCGGCCGCATCACTTATTCTATTCCCCAGTCAACAGAACAAGAATTATGATGTCCTGGACTCGCCGACTAGGACGCATATTTTTGAAGCATTCGAATTCGCATATGAATTCACAAGAATCGCATATGAACTTCTAGGACATTGTATACGATTCTTAGGAATTGGTATGCGAACGCTTCAAAATTTTTATTATTTATTATTTAATACGTTTCCTGTTCTGTACGCGGTTTATTCAATTTGACTGCATGGCGGCTTAATCTTTTCAACATCTGGTGATATTATCTTAATGTGCTCAAATGTAAAAGAAACTATTCACTTGATGATAGTAATCAAGTATGGAGTTAAATCGTCTAAACTGTAGTTTTAGCTGACATTCCGCGCGCACACCTCGCGGGCTTGCACAATATCGAGCTATCGACGTAAATCTCGAAAGCATGGCGATGGATCTTATCGGCACTATTTTGATAAATGTCAGCGTGGGCCGAAGTTTATGGTGGCATGAACAAATTGTACATTTCATTAGGTACCTAGCATTTAACACTCTACCCATAACTCACCCTACAGCAATTTACAACTAATGAATGTTACATCTCACTTAACCAAATAGCTGACCTTATTGTGGTAAGTTGGTAATAAACAGACGCCTCTATTCCGTCGGTAAAGAATGCTCATTACTTCGTAAATTATAACTCTTTGATTAGGGTGAGTTCATGACAGCGTTTAATTATGGGGTATGTAAATTAGCTAATCAGTATGTAAGTGTGTATCAGTGCTAGGCATGGCAATGATTGCTATTTTTCAGTCATTGTCATATTACAAAATGACGATTTTTTGTCATATAAAATCACCTGTGATAAATCATTGGCAATGATTTTTTGTCGCAGTGTCATATTGTAACACTTTTGCTATTTGTTACTTAAAATGAAATATGATTTATTGTGAATAGTTGCTCCTTGCTACTTTGCTACTTTTTTATGAAATGTCATATATAGTTCGTGTGTATTATTTAAGCATTTTTTTTAAACAATTAACTTCCCCTCATACTTGTACAGGCTTAGGACTGACAATGTAAAATTTTTCATGTGAATTTTTTTTAAATCCTGAATGTGTGAGTAAACTTATTTTTACATTGGCGTATGCACCTATTAGTAATCACCGGGCGACTAGTAAATTTAAAAACAACATCATAAAATCATAATTCACACATAAAACGAAACTTCATTGTAAACAAAACGAGCTCGACGTTCCCTACTATAAAATCATAACAAGATAATCTAAACCTTACGGCGCTCATCATAAAATTCAACAAACTAGAAGGTTTCAACCTGCCACTCGTAACAAAAATCATGACAAACGAATCTAAACTTTACGGCCATAAGTTTAAAGCTCTTAAAATGCTCTGTATCGTTATCGTTCGTCACCTATGATGGCATAAAAAAATAGCACAGCATGTTTGTCTTTTTCTAACACGCATCTGTAGCAAATCATTCCTACTCGCTCGCGCGCTCAAGGCCTGCGCTCGCTAGACCCGCTCTGCTACATGTCATCAACGAATGAAAAGAAATTTGCGCATGACATATGATTTTACAGTCTGTGATTTGTAGCAGTCAATATGACAAAAAGTAGCAGGTGTGACAAATGATTTTCAAGTCATATGATTTTTCACCTGCTCCTCATGATATCGTCCATGCCTAATCAGTGCCGCGGGTGGCGTGCGGAGCTGAAGGTGCGATAGCGAGCGAGGCGAGGAGGAGGAGGCAGTCGAGGCGCGACCGCCGCAGCGAGCGCACGCGACACGCCAGACGCGCTCCGCCCGTCGCACGCCGCGAGTGCAGTGATCGCGCTGTGAAGTGAGTGGTCACCTGCCCAGGGCACCTCCAGGGCCTGGCCTGCACAGGCGCAACCCGAGTCATACGTGTTGCGATTTTGTTCCGGATCGTCTTCGCCGCTCCGATTGCCGCCGGCGCAGATCTATGATATTAGATCCACCATAAATATTATTTACCTTGTACGTGTCTATATGACAATGACATTCGTTTCTATACTACCCTCGAAAATCTTAAATATGCCGCTTAAACTCAAGAAATATGTGTAACTAAATAGTACCGACATTATAGGTAGCAACAATATTATATCACACAGCTACACTACAGTACAGCTAAAAGCAACGATGCTGGCTGTGTATGAATGACGGTATCATCGCCGTCACCAAGGCCGAGTGCACCCGCTTACCTACATCTTTCAGTTAGCAGATAGCTGCGTTTTTGTCGGCGACCGCGGTAATTGCTAGCCCGTTAGTATTATGCGGTAAACACCGCCAACTAGCTACAATTTTATTCAATAAGAAAAGTTTTGTAGTAACTACTTAGGTTCTTATTTATGATTTGATCTACAACATCGCGATATTAACGAATAACTTGATTCGTGCGTAATGATTTTTTCGAAGGGATAATTATGATAAGAATTTCAATAGAATTAAGTTCAAGTTCAAACGTTTATTTGCTAAAAACACAGATAAAAAGGTGACAAAATGTATGTAGGTACCATGTGTTCAGTCTCTCTTCAGTCCATGTGCTCGCAGACATGCAAAAATGTATCCAATTACATTATTTTTTTTAAATCACAATATTAGAGTAGATTAAATTACTTATGATTAAATAAAATTACATTAAATTAAATTTATTAAATTAACAATTAAAATTTAATGTCGCCAGTTAAAATATTCCTTATAAAAACATTTGTCCAAAAGCCAGCTAGTTAGTCTATTTTTAAAAAAAGGGTCCATGGAGTGTTTTTAACTCTTCCGGCAGCAAGATACATGACAATACTCTTATTATATGCATTTATTTTATATATATCTTTGCGACAGGGAGGTTGATGTATTGTTGTCTTAATTGCTTTTTAGTGACTTCCACCCGTGTCTTGTAATAGTTACGGAAGGACTTTACAAAAAGACAAGCTTCCCTGATGTAGATGCCTGGAAGCAATAGTTTATTTATTTATTAATAATCGGTAATGCTGTCTGTAAACATAACAATAGGAGGAAATATTTATCATAAGTTACTCCTGTACCGTAAAAAGATAATTGCATAGCATAATTACCTTGCTATATTGTTATATCTCTTTACTGTGCTACCTGATGCCTAATTGACGTCAGAGCTTAATTGTAACATCGTGATAAATTCGCTCAGTCTCAGCTCAGCAGTAAATAACTGCACAACTATTTAAGCAGTTTGTGCAAATAACACGTCATCTCAAATAGATTTGGGCAACTCAGGTTTCTTCGCGATGTTTTTTCTTCAACGATCGACAACGCGATATGCTCGGGAAAAGATTAACTTAAGTTTGTAGTAAGTACTAACCCAGTGGACAAGCTGGGATCTAATCTACGAGCTCACAAAATATAAGTGCTTTTATCGCACTCATCATACGAACACTTGCCCCTTGCGGGAATCGAACCCGTGACTGGACGGAGCGCGATCCTCACTTCCACAGACCAAGACAGCTCAGCGTTTAATTAGTTGAACATAGAGGTATTCGATGAAGAATGCAGTGGGTTTAACTGGATAGGAGTTTTTCAAAATGTGTTTCACGTCTTTAATTCTGTTAATATTCTGAGTACTATAACGTATTAATGGGAGGCTTTATTAAAAGAAACAAGTATTCCAATTTTCCTGCACATAAAAAAAAGTTTTGGTACTTTTTCGGATAGATGGATAAAAAAATACAGAAAGCCTAATTAGAAGTTTGTTATCTCCTCCTGTATTAGCACCAGAGCATTAATCTAACAGAGCCGCTGCCAGACCAGTGCGTCTTATCGGTGGTTACCTACGGAGCTGAAACGAAGATCGTGAGAGTTAAACCTTCACGCCCACCGACTTCACGTCACTTAGCGAGCTATGAAAAGGTTGATGCTTGGAATTTCGTATAGGGATTAAATCTGAAACTAGGCCATCAGGCCGAAGACCAAAGTAAAGACATAGGCCAAAATGTAGCAAACTTACTCAGGTGGCAGTGGGCTGGGACCGACGACCATAGGAAGATCGCTGGCAGAAGCTGGATGAAAAAAGCGGGAGATCCTATTTGGCAATCTTTTGGAGAAGGCTTACGTCCAGCAGTGGACAGCAATAGGCTGACGTAATTAATAAAATAAATACTTTTATGCCAAGCGGGCTAAATTGTTCAAACGGCAATAGGTCCTGCGTTGCTCCCGAAACAGCACGCGTACACGGAGAACCTGACGATAACCGGTGGTGTTGTCGCCGCAGGTCGTGCCGCCGGCGAGCCCTGCGCTGGCGGCGCCATGTTGAGCGGCGGCGCAGCGCGCGCGCACCATGAGGAAGTTCATGCGCACGCGCGGCCGCTCGCCGCCGCCGCACGCCGCGCCCGACGCGCACGCTGCGCACACTGCGCACACTGCGCATCCCGCGCTACACGAGCACCCTGCGCACGCGCACGAACCCAGGCCGCAGACGCATCTCAACGGACACGCCAATGGACACCACGCCAACGGACATGCCAGTAAGTATTATTATTTAGATTCTTAGTACATACTCTTATGATTAATTAAATTATCAAATCTGACTTGAATTTTTTAAACACAATAGGTACCACTTGATTTCCATTTTAGAGTACGAAAATCTATTCCATGGTACTTCAAAATCAGTAATGATAGTGACTCGTAATTTTACCGTTCATTTAAGTTGTCTGTCGGGTTAACAGTACGGTATCATAATTAATTGCAACTAAAATCAAAACAGTCAAATATATTTTTGCAGCAAGAAACCTTTAACCAACTTTTAAAATAAGTCAAGAACTGTTTTGATTGAAGTAAAGGAAATATACGGATTCGCTGATTAAAGTCTGTTCCTTTAAACCCTTAAACTTCTGGAAAAACAGTTCAGTTCTATTATGCTGGGGCTTCACCTGCGCCTAATGTCGTTAATTAGTGCTCTATTTGACGTAGTACCCAGGTGTGGCCGGTCTTTGTGCGCTAATTTGCGTGTGCTGTCTGGAAACCTTTCTACAAAGTACATATTGCTCGAATAGAGAAAATCCAGAGAAAATTTATTAAGGCACTTGATTATAGAATAGGAAATACTTATACCAATTATGAAGACTCACTAAAGTCTCACAAGATCAATTCTCTGGAATTGCGTCGCGACTGCGTAGACTCCGTTCTACTTTATAAGATCATTCATAACCTTTTAGATGCCCCCTCACTTCTGCATGATATATTTCTCAGAGTGCCCCGTGGACAGGAGCGTCGAATTCGTAAGAAAGATTTGTTTTTCATACCCAAATGTAAAACATCTTACGGTCAGAACATGTTTGTAAAGCGTGCTTGCAAAATTTACAACAATAGCGATAAATTGTCCGATAAAGATATATTCTGTTGCACAATAGGCTCCATTAAAAAAGCTTTCAGTCTACTGCATTATTAAGGAACTTATTATCAAATAAGTGCCCACAGCATCATTTTTATTTGGTCCTAGCCAATCTGTATTCAAACCAATTAATTATTCACGTTGTTTCTTGTTAATTTCCTACTTTAACCTACTTTAACTTGAAATATGTATGCTCAAATTGTATATCAATAAGTGTAAACAAGGCTCTTTTAATAAAGTTATACTTTGTAAAAATAAAGAAAACTATAGGTCTGTTAATGATAATGTTATAAGGATACTGAAATTGTATGACCGTTTGTTTTATTCAATAAATAAATAAATAAAATAAATAATTTGCTTCAATAACATTAGACGTTAGGCGATAGCTAGAGATGGGCGCCTACCCGGTAAAAATACGACTTTGGGTAAATATCAATTAATACCCTTTTTTTACCCACCTATTTTCAATTTTTATCGGGTAAAAATTAAAAACATTTTATTTTACTAGAAATCCACAATATTTAGTTTTTTAACACAAATTACTTAATTATGCCAAAAATATAGTATGTATGTCGTATATTCCAAATAAATAAAATACACTACAAGCGTTTTTTATGTTATAATAATGCTTTATAACTTAATAAATAAATCAAACACTTTTACTGATTTATACTTATCATAGACTCATTTCATTGACAAGATTTTTTTAAATGCTTTGGATTACCTGCTTTCTATAATTATTTTATTTTAGATTTTGTACTTTGTGTTCCATTTGATTCCATTCCATTCAATCTTATTAGTTCACTGCAACACAAACACGTGCAAAATCTTTACCTTCTTTTAAAAAGTGTAACACAGACCAGTATTTGTATAATTGACAAAAGTTTTTAAGGCTAATTGCCTCGTCAAGGTCAAGCCCTGTGAAGTCCTAAAATGTAAAGTCAGCCTTATTACATGATAATAAGGTAGGTTGTTTTACGTATGTAATAACTACCCCGCCTTATCTCACTCGTGTTTCGTGTAGCTTCCAGGTATGGCGGGGGTGAAGGGCACAGTCCGTTGATGATTGGCATTATTATTCGGTTGTTTACTTAGTTAAAGTGCTCTAGCACTTCATAAATGTTGTCTAGTGCAATTTTCCCAATAATATTCTGTTGTTTTCTTGGATGTGTGTTTGTGCTTATCAACATAAAGAAAAAGTAAGAACCTACGAATCTAATTTAGGTTTCAGTCTTACATTAAATTAGCCATTGAGTTTTTAATAAAACTACTTTTAGAATATTTTCATACTAGAATCAAATGAATGTAATATTCATGTGTTTACTATATTTAAAGATATAAAATCCGAATTAGAGTGTATTTTGCCCAACTTAAACATATTAAGCGATGAGGTCAAATTATTTTGGATACAGTTGAAAAAAGAACAAAAGACTGCATTAAACCTATACATTTGGCGGCCTATCTATTGGATCCAAAAACACAAGGATTAGCATTAGATGAAACTAAAGATCAAGAGGCAATGGAATTTATTGAACAAATGGCTCAAAACCTTAATACTACTGCAATAACAGGTTTAGCCAATTACAAAGCTAGGAATGGATGGATGGATGAATGAAGCGCTTACTCCAGGTAAGCATTTCATTTGGGAAAAGGCGGGCGATATGATTGCTGTAACCTGGTGGAAGGGACTTTGCTCAACTAAGAACCTTAGTAAAGTAGCAGTTCGTATTTTAACAGTCCCTTGTACATCCGCCGCAACCGAACGCTCTTTCAGCAAGCATGGGCATATACACTCGCGGAAAAGAAACCGCTTTACACCTGAAATGGAAACTAAACTTACCTGGGATCTGCTTCATAAGTACGAGCATAACGAAAGTGAAGAATTCGAAGGATCCGAATCTCCTGGATATTATAGTTCAGAAGAACTTCAAAACAATGAAGAATCTTTAGAAGACGCATCTCCTGAAGAGAGCAGTTCTCACGATTTTCAGAACAATTTCATCCCAGAAGGAAACGCTTCAGGTTCCAGATCCCATGTTTTTGATGTAGAATTTTTCAACTGTGATACTTACAGTACTAGTAGCGATGAAAACTAAAAGTAATTTATACAAAAACCCAAGTTTTAGTTTTAGAATTATCAATAAGAAATCAATACCAGAACAATGAATAAATAAGTGAGGGTTTATTCATTTCGATTTAAACGCATAAGACTGATTATCTTGAGTATTTTACATTACAGTGGTAGGTTACAGTAGTAGTGGAGTAGGTTACATTAATCGGATGGTGTAACTGAATATTCTTTAACATTAAAACGTTTTAATAATATTAAATATTTTTAAAATCAATGTATCTAGTTTTATTTAACAACTTTTTTAATGACCTAAATCAATCAATCAATGTATCTAGTTTTATTTAACAACTTTTTTAATGTCTAGCAACAATAAATTCCAATTATCATGAAAATGATTTGATATTATAAAGCGCTATGCATTCTCACATATACATAAAGGTGTACTTTTCTTCAAAAGTAATAAGAGACTATTTAAGGGTTATTGTGATTTTGTAAAGACCAATGCAAAGTTGGAGAGCCGCGACGAGAATATGGCGATTGTGCGTAATACCCACTGCAATTACTATTAGAATCTATTCTGTGGCAGCATTGCAACCAAGAACCAAGCACAGAAAGAAAGAAAGAAAAAAAGTATTTATTTCACAAATAATAAAAAATAGCATATATAAATAGAACAGATTGGAATTGTTATGTATGTATGTTGCTCTTCCTGCTGACTCTACAGTTGAACGTGTTTATTATTCTGTAGTTCAACCCAATGCTATGTATTAATAGTCCGGCACAGCCTGTGCCGCTATCTGTGAAGACCCTTCCCGCAGCGCAGGGCGCGCGTCGACGCACGTCGGTAAATCACGATTTCGTGTTCTTAATTTATTGCGTTTGTGCGCAGCCGCACTGCGCGGGCGCGGCGGGTGAAACTGAAAGTCCAATATTATGATCGATTACAATGGAACTCCATTATTTTCAATTGATCTCCAATCTTATTGTGTAGAGAGAGGCTGAGCCATTCGATAATCGGAATGGAAATAATACGGTAGATATCACAATTATTTCAAACTACAGTTGGACGTTCAGTACGACGGTAACATTGGATATAGGTACATTTACTCTGATTGTATTTCCTACGAGCATTAAATGTCTTCTCTCAAATGTAATAAGTGTCTATGCAAGTATTACCGAATACACACTAATACAAGCAAGGCCACTCTTATTACTCTTAACTACATAAAGAATTAAAGGACACCATTAATAATTTGTTAAGCGTTTTTTAGAAATTGTGTTGCCTACTTATCGAGCTGCTAAAAATAGCTGTGTGCAATTTTTTTTGGACGACATATTAGTTAAAATTTCATTGTATCAATTTTTATTGAAAACTTGTGTAATATGTTTAAACTACCTATTTTAATTAAAATAAAATAAAGATTTCTAAAAATAACGAACGCAATAGCACTCATAGTTATAATTCCAATTATTGTTTGATGAGGTGCGATTAGGTATACCGTACGACCAGTAGTTAGTGTATTCGGTACTTTTAACTATATTTTCCGCGATTGTTAGGATTAAAAATGATGTCTCTATCCAAGTAAGACAACATCGGTCGGCGCCGGCGCCGCGGCTGCAGCGAACACATCGATACACACGCTAGTGGAAGCGGCGGACGGTAAACAACTACATAATAAGATTATTAATTCCCGATACTATCTCATCATATTTTCAATCAGCTAGATTAAATTGATTGGTTGGAACTTTTTCTTTATTTTATTGGTGGTAAGCGTGAATTATTGAATTTCGAAACTAAAATCAGCTGATTTGTCATCGTCTCCAATTGAGTTAAGAACATTTTTATCGAGTTATATGAGTACTTGGTTGTTATTTTAAGTACCCAAGGTCTTACCTAAGTATTTAAGTGTTTTCGAGGGCTTGATCACCTGATGGCGCCTTTGTACCCATTCCAAATGATAA
Source organism: Anania fuscalis (assembly GCA_950371115.1). Classification (NCBI taxonomy): domain Eukaryota; kingdom Metazoa; phylum Arthropoda; class Insecta; order Lepidoptera; family Crambidae; genus Anania; species Anania fuscalis. The sequence goes on from OX493342.1 coordinate 16,515,335, forward strand.
TGTTTACCGTACAAGTATGTACGCGGCGTGTGTTATGGTATCTAGTTGCACACATACAGTCTCGCACTTGTGCGCGCGCGCATTCCGTCGCGTCGCGCGTACCGTTGCGGCGCGCTGCCCTGCGCCTGCGCGGCCTGGCTGCCGCGTGCTAGTGCCTTGCTGACGTCGCATCTTCGTGTCGTATACTACTCACGCGATAATTTCCTGTCTTCCTACCAGATGGTTCTGCTCATTGAACCTCGTTTTATACTCAGTTATACTATATTCAAGACAACGACGACTTTAGAACTGCACTTATCGTGCGAACTATCGTGTGTGCGGCCTCCGGCGCGCAATTAAAAGCAACTATTGTAGCGGCCGCTGAGCGGCTAATTAGCGGCCGCCGTGCGTGGGCGCGGGAGTATGGCGGGAGCGCGCAATTTGTTCGAGCAGCGCCCGCGCACGCTCCGATGCAATTCTTAGACATGACACGAATCACGATGCGCTCAAACTGCACGCTTAAGAAGCAAAAAATAAAAAAAAATGTACTTATTACCTAAAATAATCCGACATTTTAACTATCCGACAGTCTTACGTTGTATAAAATAAACTTTAGAAATGCTCTACATTGGTACCATCGATTTTTTAAGTTACCCAATCTCTACATTTGTGTTTTTTCCGTCGTTGACTTGTTTCCATATCCACTTGCTTGATTTAATCTGATTCATCCTAATTATTCTAGATGGACCCTTGCATATTTGGCCTCATATGCCTGACAAACCAAACAACAGACAATGTGTAAATTTTGGACACCAATATTACAACCGAAAACTGTTTCTACCTAGGTAAAATAGAATTCTAGTTCTCAGCTGTTTAAACATGTTTTTGTAAATATTTATACTTACTTAGTTGTAAAATAGCATACTATCTGGAGTACATGCTAACTTCAGAGAACCGTGGCGCAAGAACAACTGTTAAGCTTAAAACAAATAGTGTAACAGCTAAAACAAATTTCACGTCAACCGCAAAAGGATGTCAAGAACATGTCTGCGCGGGTCACGGGCTCACGGCTGTGCGCCAGGGGTGACAACTAGATATAAATACTACTTACTTCTAGAAATATTTTAAATCTATATGGAGCCCCTGAATTTAAAACAGCAGATTTAAAAGAACCCCACTCGTAACGTAACCACGGCATATTATTTAAAATCTAGAATCGAAAAAAGTGTGTGTATCATACGATTTCAATGTCACGGTCACTTAGCTTCCCTGAGTTGACAACCCTGCTGCGCCGAGAGCGGGCGCGCGTCTCTTCTTGTCACATTGTTCTAGTTGGGTGGAAATGGCGTGGAATCGAGGAAACCTTAGCTGGTGACATCTACAAGTGCGTGACGGACGAACGCCTAACCACAAGCAACCACACTACCCTATCTATCTATCTATTCAGCCTATTGCAGTCCCCTACGTACGGACGCGAGCCTCCTCCAAAGTGCGCCAAAGAGCACGATGCCTCCACTTTACCCAGATTATCAAAAATCACTTAGATACTTATTCCGTTCCGGTAATAAAGATGAAATAGAATTTCTATATTCGCATATCTATCTATTTTAAAATGCAATTGTAGGCTGTAGGTATTTGAAACGTTCTCAACATAATATCTACTTACGTATAAAAGTTGGATAGGCAAGTAGGTTCAACAAATGTACATGTGTTAGCTGTAATATAAGCTGCGCGGGCGCGGATGTCACAACGACCTTGTTTTATCACATAATACGCTTTAGTGCGCATTCAATACAACTATTGTAAAATTTCGACCTCGGAACACATACCGACCCAAGTTAAATATTTATTTTGTCAATATGTTTTCAATATATCTGTGTATTTACTGGAAGCATGAAAAATATTGACCTGAATGGGCCGCAATTCAATGTACCAAAGCGATGTAATTTCAGCAAAAGCTAAAATAACATTTAGTCGAATTGAAAACCTTCTCCTTTTTTGAAGTCGGTTAAAAACTAGATCTATTTAGTATTTAGCATAGCTGTATGGCGCATGCAATGACCGGCGGCGAGTTAGAACTCTCAGACAAGGCGGCGCGACAGGCTCTGCTGAACGATGCGCGGCTTTGTTTGCGATCGCTGGCGGTTCTGAGGCACTGGACTCAAACAGCGCGGGCATTCGTCGCGCCATGCTGCGTCTCTGTCGCTATCAGTCTCCCACTGCGCTTACACTTCATTTATACTTTAAATAACCGCCATGGAATGTTTCCCATAAACTTATAATTAAGAAACTTTCTGATTCTGTCACTAATTCTGTTCTTGTTCGCAGACGGCGTCAACGGCAGCGCGCACCGCGATGACCACCACTCCACGCTCTCCAGGTAACATGTCTTGACGCAAACAGATTCATCTAAATGTCTACTAAATTGGTATTGAATGCTCTGCAAATCGTACTTTTGACTTAAATTGGCTGCACGCATCAATGATGAAGGGAACTCATCCTGCAAATGATTATCATGATAATGATTTTAAAACCTAAATAGGGCATTCAAAGTTATAGTTATAGCAATATAGGGATAATTAAATAGAGTGATGATAACACCAATAGTTCCGATCGTGCCAGATTGCACTGCACACCCTCAACAGCGGCTTATTTTGCTGAATCATGAAGCAGTAGGATGAGAGTGCGCCTTGGAGGGGTCAACGTTACGGAAGGGCCGCCGCGGACACGGTAGATCGATCACTCGTCTAATTAGCGATCGTTACCGGCGGCGGCCCCGCAGCGGCCCCGCAGCGGTCGCGGCTGCGGCGCAGTTTTTGCGGCGACAGCGATGGAGCCCATCCGACTGCGTGCGGGCTGTTATTAATACATTCCAGTGTAATGGACTCGCGGAGCGTTGACCCCCGCGCCTGCACTGCAGACCCCCGCACATGTGACTCCGCTCCTACTATGTTGCTTTTGATAGCGACGCTATGCTAGGGATAATTTCTTCTAAATCTAGGAGTGTCTTCACGGTGGGAAAGATTTTATAGCTTCAGTCACGTCATTAGTATACTAGTCTAGCTACCTAACTATAATGCATGTAGGATCGGGGCATTAAATGATAGCCTTGAATCACTTTAACTCTTTATATTTCGTCTTTCTGCAGTCTTTTACAAACAAATCATTAAATAATTATCCTAAACACGTCTTTCGTCTTTCACCACGATCCCACAAGTCCGCCTTCCATTGTTTCTTTCCATCAATTCTTCATATTTTCTCTGTCTCTTTTACTCTTATAGCTGAAATTATCTTTCTAACTCTTTCGCTCATTAACATTCAGTAATCGGTCATTGTTCCATCCTCATTCGCTACTTCACTCATTCATATCCGTTCAGCACCTAATCCATATCCCACATGCATAGCTACGACATATTTCAAACGACACACGTCGTCGACGTCTTTTAATTAAACTCTGTGTAATGAGACTGCAGTATAAAAACAAATATTGCTAGGTAAGATAGTAGTAGATAGATAGTAATCTCGATGCCTAGCTAAAAGCACAGAGTAAGTATTAATAATGTATTTTATTTAATACAAAATCCTAATATCAACAATCTGAATTTCATAAATGCTCTACATTAAATGAATAGCTCTAGCTAGTTCTTACAGAGCGAGACTACCGGTTGTTGACCACCAATAAATCAATCGTAGCGGTCGCTAACTAGTGGTGAAACCATATTGCTCTATGCCGTATCTTTTGAGCAACTGCGCATCAACGAGTGATGATTTTATTGCTAATGTCAGTGTTTCCTTGTGCTCGCACTTATACCTAGACTGTAGGTAGTGTAAAGTGTCTTGTTTGCCGCGTCAGTTAGGGTAGCTATACTCACATATTCGGGGCGGCATTCTCGTTTCGGCAGTATATGTCCAACAACAAAGCCGACCCGACGCATCTACTACATTACATCCTCACATCACTCATATTCGGTTTTGCCGCCCGGCTTTGCCGACCGACTGATTTATGCCGACCCGAATATATGTGTAGCAACCCTTTAAGCGGGCGGGCGGGGAACATTGCTCGCAGGACTGATGGCCGTTGGGACAGAAGGGTCTTTGAATGGCGGCCGCGGGCCGGAAGGCGTAGTGTTGGTAGACCCCCCACAAGGTGGACCGACGATCTGGTGAAGGTCGCGGGAAGCCGCTGGATGCGGGTGGCACAGGTCATGTCACCGATCTTTGTGGAAATCCTTGGGGGAGGCCTATGTGCAGCAGTGGACGTCTTTCGGCTGATGGATGGATGAACCCTTTAAGATAATTGTTAACAAATGTTGTTGTTTATAAGTGGTGTTGCGTCGCGCAGGTACTGGAGCGGGTCGGAGGGGTCGCGCGCGGGTGTCGCGGGGGGCGCGAGGGGCGCGAGGGGCGCGGGGGGCGCGGCGTGGGAGGACCCCTCGTTCCCGGCGGCGTGGCGCGCGCTCGGCGACAAGCGCAGCGCGCGCGCCGTGCTGTGGCTGCGGCCCCATGTACGTACCACATACCGCTCACATCACCACTACATACCAACCCTCCTACCTACATTGTGCAACTCTAACATCCATCGCAATCACCTTCAGTACCACTGCTTGCTTCACGGAGAAAGAGCTGGCGGTATACATAAGTTGACGGTTGGTTGGACGGTGTCTTTATGTCAAAAGGAAAGGATCTCGATTGATGTTGGAGTCAGACAATGAGACGGCTGTCATTATATTTATTAGCTTACTTTATTTGTTCCATCGTCTGTAGTAACCCACATATCACATCTTGAGCCTATACAGTGATATCCTGTAGGTATTAAGGTATCGCGAAACGAATCGAAAGAAACATTCCGCATGCGACCGGCACACGCCTTTTATCGTTAAGATTCCCAGTATTGCAGAAAGCTCGGCGCACTTTCCCAGCACCTCGTTTACTGGCTTAGAGAGCACTCCGGAACCGTCGCCGATCTAGAGAACACGAGATTTTGATAGTTAAATAGAGAGTTCGAGTCATTCTTGTTATACATGCTTTTATTAAAATACTTACTCGTGCGGTTCTCACACTATTTGGAGACTACAATACAAAATGAAAGCCTTGTGATAGTCCATATAATGTCACAAATTGTAAAAACGTGTTGTCTATAATATTTATTGGAAGATAATACGTATGCTGGTTAACACAACCAGCATGCGTATTATCGTCCAATAAATATTGTCTAGTGCTAGTCGGAGTTGCGTAACCGCGCGACGTGATGGGGCTCGTCCTCGCGCGCGCCGGCGCTTCCTGCCTTCTAGCGCGAGGCGAACTGTTCCTACTCACCAGATTTGACGCATCTGCGTGCCATATAATTCTAGAATCATTTGCGAACTGCGTATGGTTAGGGACTAAGCTTAAATAAAATATACATTTGAATCATGTTTAGCTTCGGGGGTCATTACTCGTTGAAAAGATTTCCTTATTACTCGGTAGAGTCGTCGAACGGTGCCTCTCGTTCAATGGCGCATTGAGCGGCGCCGGCTTTATCGAGTGTTATCGAGCGTCTTGTGTGCGGTGCTGAATAGGCGCGACACTCGGCCGGCATTATTTACCAATCGATCAGCAGCGCGGCGCGGTTAGCGGCGATGAGTCGGCGCGCGCGCAACGGGACCTCCCCCTCCCCTCCCCCTTAGCACTGGCTACAGAATAACTCATAATTTGCACGTCAGCAATGATAAAATCGCGTTCGAAGCGAAGCTATGCAGTAACATTTTATTGCTTCAAATATGGCTTAATAAGACACGCCGATCCTCATCCGTAACAAACTAAGATTCTTTCGCTTACTTCGAGATAATACTTTTTAACGATTTTAAAACTACTTATGTCGAAACATGGTTGTAGTAATGGTTAATATGTTGCACGAGACAGAAACGTAACAATTTTTCATTAAACTCAATTCGCCTACTGATCTACGATGACGAGTCATGCAGACACGACGTGTTAAGATTTATTACCGTCTACATAATTTGAACACTTCGCTCGTCGCGCGAACCGTTATAAATACCGTTTAGCTTTTATATGAATTAGTTGTGAGTTTATCAGGAAGCGTCCGCACTCCACGACACGGTGCCCGCGCGGCGCGGGTCTACGCGGGCGGTATCGATAGCACCGCATAAAAAAACATGCTATGTAATAAAAAAAAAAATCTTCTAATCTTGTTCGACGACGAAGTGAACGACCAAATCCCAGAGGTTACAGAAATATCAGTATTTAGGCAGTTATACAGCACGCAGGCGATCCGCCTAGGCTATACGGGACCCATTTTTTGCTTGGAAAATCTACAGGCTAACAAAACTGATAATGAATAAATAAATAAATATTAGACAACATCACATACTTTGCTCTGATCCTAAGGTAAGTAGCTAAAGCACTTGTGTTATAGAAATCAGAAACAACGACGGTACCACAACACCCAGACCCGAGCCAATATAGAAAAGTTCGTTTTCTACATTGACCCGACCGGGGATCGAACCCGGAACCTCAGAGAAGGCGGCGCCATTTATAGTCCGGCGCGCTCGCCTCTCGGCTACGGAGGTCGTCAAAATGGTAGTGAATCTTTATTTATTTTATTTTAATATCTTCAACGGCGTATTGTTGTATAAGCGTTAATAAGTAACATAATAGCGCCATTGCAATAAAATAAAAAATGCGAAATTAAATGCCAGTGCGTTTGCGCCAGACGAAATCAATGGTAATGTAATCCATTCTCTTCACTCCATTTAACGTACCCCGAATTATCTTATTACTGTTAGTCTACGGCGAATGTGGCTCTGCGAATCTGGATCGCGCATTTCTTCCGGTCTAATTGTGCGCCGGCGCAGCCCCGCGGCTGTGCGGGGAGATGTAATTGTATGTAATACCACACTTAAGCATTTCTTTAAACTGCAACAGCGGGTAATATCAACGGATTATTGAATTATAAATTAATGACTCCCAATAAACGGTCATTTTATTTTTTACCGAGCGCGTACGCGCTGCTCGTAAAGATTAATGTCTTGCCTCGCCGACTTCATACGTATCTTTATAACCTGTCATTTTTATAGATTTGCAGAAAAAATATTCAAACATCTTTATGATAATAGTATAAGTATCTTTCTTATCTACTTATAGTAAATTATATGTAATAGAATAGAATAGAAGGTCGTTTATTCAGAATCATGCAATAAGACGTTATTATAATACTAACTACAATAGAAGTTCCGCGTTTTACAAATAAATCATAAATAATAGTAATATGTGAAATAAAAAGTACTCGTAAATTGTTCGCGGAAGTGAGGCGCCGGCGAGTGGGTAAAAAAGACATCAACGCGCGCCCTCCGCGCACACAAGCGGCGCGCGCGCATGCACCACGTGACAAGACTGTAAGCGCGCGCGCCGTGTGCCGTCATCGGCGATAATGTTGCATGCCGCGGCCGGTGCACTCATTACCCATAACCACATACGTTTGGTAACACTCTATTCAGCGTTATGGCCGAATCGGATTACCTATAGCGCACAGCATCTCCAACTTATCTTGTCTTATGCTGGGGCTTCACCTGCGTCTAATGTCGTTAATTAGTGCTCTATCTGACGTAGTACGCAGGTGTGGCCGCTCTTTGTGCGCTAAATTGCTTCAATAACATTAGACGTTAGGCGATAGCTCGGACGGCGGTAACTTTTGACACATCAAAGGGATTAAGCGGGCGTCTAGTGCGTTGTTGTGGCTACACCTACTACACTAAACATGTTAAAACACGATCACATTCAAAAACTCTTTGTGAAATATATGTTAAATTGCATAGTTATTAAGTTAGGATGGAGTAGACAAAATGAGATAAATATTGAGTTCTTGGAAGCGTTTTTATTCTATCAGATCACACGCTAACTACGTCGCTAGACGTTAGAATCAAACGTCAAATAAGTGTGGCCACGCACTTAGCGCGTAGCTTAATGCTTTAATTTAGTTAACGCTAATCATGCCGTTATTTGAACGTTAGGCGTCACGCAGGTAAAGCCCCAGCATTCCAGTGAAATTAGCGTCGGTCACTGATGTCATAACATAACATGGTCAGACCTAAACCTGCATGTCGTCTGTCGATGTTTCTTGACGGATTATCGTGTCATCAATCGCTCTTTTATATTTCATTTAAATTTCAGGAAGTGAAAACCAGTTCAGCAATAAGCAATTTATGCGTATATAGTATTCGACTTTCGATTTATGGGCGGAGCAGAAAATGATTAACTAATTGAACGTTTGATAAGTGAACGCTGCGGTGCGGCTGGCACGCCAGGGCGTGCTGGATTTATGGCCCTTGCGCTGATTAGCCTAGCGCGGCTGTCTCGCTCGAGAGTCGGTCGGGACACGAATCACGATGCGTGAATGCCGCCCGACCCGGGCACACGTAACTTACAGAAATGTCGTCGGTCATAAAACATTTTAACGGAACAATAACAGGTTAAAAACTTGGTAAAAATGGGGCAATGAATATAATAAACTAACACAGGTGTTTTAGGTTCCTACTTACCCATGACTTTGTAGGTGTTTTCGACTTTTAGTAACACATTTCGTATTACCTGATTATCTTCTTCTTTTATTGATATTGTGTAGATACTCGCTTATCGTAAACTCTCGTCTAGCTGCCGAACTGACATCAGGCGGGCGCAGTTGACATTGCGTCACAGGCGGCTTGTGGGTGTCCCTTCAGGCCGCACACTCGCAGGTGTGTCATCAGGCTGCGGTCCTGCGGGACCCGGCGCGTGCGCGGGCGCGGCCGGCAGGTGCGCGCTCCGCTGTGTGGTTATCGCGGCGCATCATCAGCAATTTGTTACCGAGACTAGCGCGCGCGCCATGCAGGCTGTAGCAGTACATTTAAAGCTGCTGTTTGAAATGCACTTAGAATGATTGCTAAGACCTCTGTATGTGAGAACCATGGGTCTCTATACTTTTTATTTAAAAAGAAAACTACGTAGTTTAATAAATCAAAAATGTTTAGTAGCTCGGATGATAATCATTATTTGATGCGTTAAAAACCTGATATGCCCAACGCTTGTACGTAGTATAGCTCTATGCCAACGCTTTGTCCACAATTAGGCTGGCGTGTCGGTCGCTTCAGCGCGCGTCGCGAATACTAATCGCGGGACACTTCGCAAAACAGCTCTTGGCAATCAACGCTCACTTTGCTGCCAATACTCTTTGCTATTCAATTTAAATTCATCATATTATTAAGTGGACGATGCCATAATCATTTTTAGTACAGGAATATTTAAAGCTACGACGTGACTCGCGAGCTTCTAGCGCGTACGTCCGCTTTTCTAAGTCACTCTGCGCGTTTACTCTTATATTTAAATTTTACACCCGCATTAACTTTCTCTGCGGTTAAATTGATGGCTGACATCGAGTCTTGATGTGATACGGTAATAACACTTGATAATATCGCATATAACATGTGCTATCGAGTCGGGTTACGTCTCGCTCGGTGAAACCTTTTTCGTTTAAATCCTGGCGGTTGGCCGTGCGCGAAAGCGCGCAAATTGCGAACGCGGAGCGCGCGGCGGCCACAAGTGAGCCGCGACCCGCACGACACCGCTCTACGCCGCACGACGCCGCGCCACGTCACGCGACATGCGGAAAAAACTGAAACACGATTGCCGTAATGCACCTCCCTTGATTGTTGTTTATATTCATGTGGTAATCGGTAATCGATCACGAATGCAGGTTTTGTCATTTGTATTGTCGTAATAAGCTTTCTAATTGACACATGCAAACAATTTGTCGACCCCGGATAGCGGGCGCGTATGCGTTGCGAATGCACGCGCTTTCTGTTCAAACATTTAAACAAGGAGAGAGCGCATCCTGCTAGAAGCAACACTCGACCGCGCGGCCTGCTTACTCGGCACCAGCCTCGAGTAGCATGTCTCGAGTAGCGACCGCGTCACGTAGCGTTGATCCGCAGCGCCCGCGCACGACAGCAGGGCAGCTGGGGTGGGATTCACGCAGTACATACCTATAGTCCCACTGCTCGCAACAAAATGTAATGCCTGCGTTCGCGTCCCCACCGATGCTAATATTATTCATATCAGTATATCATTACCATATCTGAGACTCAATAATACATAAATGAAATTCAAGAATGTATTTTAATAAATATAATGCAAATTCGAGTATGCTTAGTAGTTTAGGTATTCACATTGTATTCAAATATCATGTTTAGCGTTTATAATATCCTAGTTTTGTTCGTTACAGGTAAAACAAATAAAGAAAACTATTTTAATTGTGTTTGCATCTTATATTACAACATTTGCTATCGAAGTATTTCACTACATGCTTTTTTCCAAAGTTTCCTCGTAGTATGTTTATTATTTTTGACAATGTCATAGTTCTGTTTGTTGTGCGCAGGAGTTGTGCGCGCGGCCGACGTTCCTGAACGAGGCGGCGGCGGGCGCGGCGGGCGCGAGGGTCGCGGGGGGCGGCAGCGGCGACGCCGGCTCCGACGCCGGCGATGACGACCTGCTCGAGCCCGACCACGAGCTCGCCGCCAGGTCAGACCAATGGCCACCCAACCTGCTTCAATTATACCTATCACAAGACACTTTTTTCTAAGCAATTCAAATAGTTTTTTTATTTGCTACACATATACAGTATATGATCATTACAGCAGCATTAAAATCCATATACTTAACTCTTGCCTCTTTGATCCTTGCAAGTTCCTTGCCTACTATTTTATTCCGTGCTTCCACCGGGATCCTTTTCACCTGTCTGTGTAATCTGTGTTTCACTTGTATTTCTGGTTCATCAACAAACCATTCCGTGTATTCCATCCTATACAGCCTTAATAATAAGTATCTAATACGAGCTGTAGTAACTTTAGTCTTCCTGCCGAATTATACTTCTAATTAAGTACTTGTTAGTTTATTTTGTTATCGTTCAAAGTATAGCTTATGTGAATGAAATTAATTAATTAGTTAATGAAAGAGAGATTTTATACAGTATCCTTCAGTCAATTCATTTGAGTAAGTAAAGCCGTATCCACTATGTTCGCGAACCTCTTGCGCTTCGCGCTCTTGCATCTGCTCCACATAATGGATACATTCGCGCTCCTGGAGCGTGTAATGTGCGCGCTCCGCGCTCAGCGCTCCAATCGGTAAGGTTTTTGGGTGAACACAAAGGGGAGCGCGATCCGTATCCATTGAAGCAGTTGCAGGAGCGCGGAGCGCAAGAGGTTCGCGAACATAGTGGATAAAAAGCTTAACAAGCAACAGTTTCAGGCCGGATATTTGCCTTATTTATTATTAAGCACGAGCATTTGTACACGAGTCGTAGATGTTACTTATATGCGATATCCTGTGCTTGGAGAATTGTTTGTCGTGTGGCAAGGCGGTTCCAATGAACGGCAGTGTAGAGCGGTGTCGGGCGCCCGCAGATGGAGCGTGAGCGTGGGCGAGGCGGGCGACGCGCACGTGTGCTGCGCGGCGGCCGCGCTGGCGCTCACGCCGCGCCTGCTGGCGCGCGTCGCGCCGCCGCAGACCTTCCGCGCCCGCTACACCGGCGCCTTCAGGTACAACCCCCGATTATTTTGTATACTATGTTTATTACAGTAAAGTATCGTTCGCTCCTGAAAGATTACGCAAGTTATACCTACTTGATTACATATTCATATTTGCACGGACACTTTGGAAAATGCTCAATATGACACATTGTTTTTTTTGGTTCTACAAATAGGTGCCTTTTCCGTAAGGAATATGTTTCATAATTTCATGATTCTCGATAGTCTTTGGTTTTGCTCATTTTATAAAAACTTGATTTGTTTATTATGTTTCATTACCAATTTCCGTTTAATTAAGTTTACTTACGAATCAAGATATTCGATTAAAATTTATCTAAATACGTCGGGTCTGCTTAAAAGATACTGAGGCAAGGGTTATACAAAATTGTTGATAGTTTTCGGACTACAAAGGAAAGGGCACATCTCTTTAATCACTGCTGGCATAGGCTAGGAAACAATCAGGCGGCGAACGCGTCGGGCGGGAGTCGTGCCGCGCCCACGCCGCAGCCCATTACTTTACCAGCATTGCCGTGCCCCGTGCGTGTCATCGGGTCTGCCGCATTACCTGATTGTACCCAACGAGTCTAAGCCAACATGATTTTTGACTTACATTTATTCTTTAAAATATATAAATATTTATGTTCTCGCACTTTAATTTTGAATCTATGACTACACCTATTATTTTAGTTTAACGCGCACTGCAATACTAATAGTTTAAGTATTTTATTTTACTAGTTAACTTGATTGATTAACAATAAGTTTATCAAATTGAATTTTACCTACAAATTAATTAATAACCAGTTCTACTTCTCTGCCTGCAAGATTAAGGTCAATTCCATATCGTCCATTTGCAAATGCGTACAAGAAATACTCATTCCGTTAGATCGAAAGCGAAATGTCGTACTTATGCAAATAGATCATACTCCGCACAACGTCGAGCGCATGATATTTCACGCAGCGCGGCTCGCGGCCGCGGGTAATTTCATTTCGTCAGAACAATGGGAAAATTAAGGTCAGCCAGCCTCGCACGACTCGCTGCAACGACGACTTATGTGTTTTCTCCATATTGCGTTTGGCGTATTTATGCTATGACGGATATTTATTGCTCGTACGACACCGCGGAAGACACTGCGACGTGCGTGTCGTGTTAGCGGGAGTGTTTGTAAGCTGTTTAGTGCCGCCCATGACAATTCAATGAGCCGTAAGACAGTCTCCATTAACTTCTTAGTGTATCTGTTTGTAAACGTTTCGCTGGGAATTATTATTAAATTTAATGTGTGACATTTTAGATTTGAATGATGAGTTATATTTTATCATAAAATAAATAAATATACATCAGATTATCCGATCTGTAATTATGACCAAACCATCCCGAGACTTAATCTTCAGCTCTTAGAGGGGTTATTTCAGTTAGTAATTTCTGAGACTTATCGAATAGACCGAGAGCCTTCATGCAGTAGTATCGTTGTAATGTGTGCGTGGTGGTCGTCAGGTTCAACTTCTGGGTGTTCGGGTCGTGGCGCGAGGTGGTGGTGGACGACCGGCTGCCGACGCGCGGCGGCCGCCCGCTCTTCAGTCGCGGCGGCCTGCGCGACGACTTCACCTTGCCGCTGCTCGAAAAAGCTTACGCCAAGTGAGTCTCTTGTTCCTCGGTTTCGATGCGAGCAATATTAATTGGACTATATCCAATAACTAAGGCCCATGCCACACTGGCGGATTACAAGCGTTTTCAAAGCGGAGCGAACACGTTGCGGATCAGCAACGCCGCGGAGAGGATTTTTACGATAGAAACATGATCATCATGAGCGTGAACCATTTTGCTTACGTTTCCTGCGTCTTCAAAGTAATAAAGCTAACAGCAGTATTTCCTCGTCGGAATCCAATCTGTTGCTGAGTGCATCCTATGCCGCTCACTGGTAGCGGAACGGTTGCGCATCTGCGGCGTGTTCGCTGCGTGGCCGCTCCGCTTAGAAAACGCTTGTGATCCGCCAGTGTGGCATGGCCATAAGAGGCTCTATCGACACGCGATTTATGCTCTTTCGGAGAGCTTTTTATAAAAAAAATATTTTTATTTTATTTTAATTACAAAATATTAACATAATGTAAGTAAGGTAAGTCTGCTGTAGACACATCTGCGGGTTTATTGAGAGGTAGGCCTCATGGGGGTGTAGCCATTCTCTGGAAGAGAGGTATTTTTGACTCAGTGTCTGTTGTAGAATGTAGCAGCCCTCGTTTAGCGGCCATCACAGCAACGGCCAAGGGTCGTAGTGTTATTATCTTCTCTGTATATATGCCTACGGACTGTCCAGACAATCTACCGGCCTTTACGGATGTATTGAGTGAGATAAGTGCTACAATAGCAAGTAAGGATATAGAAAATGTATTTATATTAGGCGACTTTAATGCGCACCCTCATCAACCATTTTTCAGAGAACTGAACGACTTCTGTACTGATCAGTCATGGGTGTGTGCGGATGTGGAAGCTTTAGGGATAGATAGTGGTACCTACACGTTTATTAGTGACGCTCACGGAAGTAGGAGGTGGTTAGATCACTGTGTAGTATCCAAATCAGCCTGGAATACAATTAAGCGTGTGGGTGTCTCTGAAGAGGTTTATATATCTGATCACTTACCGATATACTTCGAATGTAACTTTGAGGTGGTGAGGCCTAAGCGGATTGTAAGTGGTACAGACAGAAATACAGTTTTATGGGGTGAAAGAACAAAGTCCGAAACAGAATATTACCACAATCTCTGTAAAAAATTGCGGGATGTTGACTTTCCCCACGAGTTTACGAACTGTGCGAGTGGTTTCTGTGGCTTAGCCGGCCATAGATTTGTGCTGGATAGTCTGTATGAGCAGATTGTAAATATTTTGTGTGAGGCAGCTAGGCTATCTAAAGTGGCTAATAGAGGGGGACCAAGGCGAGGCAGGGGCGTATGTGGGTGGAACGAATATGTTAAAAACGCGCACCGTGAGGCTAGAGCTGGTTTTAAGGCTTGGGTACGCAACAATCGTCCGTCTTCCGGTCCTATTTATGAAGAAATGCGAGACAAGCGAAAAGCTTTTAAAAAAAGGCTCAAATTTTGTCAAAATAACGCTGAACAAATTAAAATGGATAGGTTAGCTGATCAACAAGCTGATAAAGAATTTAAAAAATTTTGGAAGTCGACCAGTAAGTTGGACACTAAGCCTAGTCTTGCTGCGAGTGTGGGAGGGATTAGTGAGCACAGTGGCATCGCAAATATGTTCAGGGATCATTTTCAGGTTAAATCCCCACTTGGGCCCTCCACACAGTTGCGTGATGCTGATCCCGCGTGTCAGGGAGCTAAATCTCTTATGCATGTCTCAGCGAAACAAATACGCAGCATCATAAATGGTATGAGCCGAGGTAAGTCTCCAGGACACGATGGGCTCAGCATTGAACACCTGAAGCACGCTGGCGTCCACCTGCCACGTGTCCTGTCCATGTTCTACTCAATGTGTATTAGTCACGCGTACTTACCTCCACACTTAATGAAGACCATTGTAGTTCCCATTGTGAAGAACAGGACAGGAGACATCTCTGACAAAGGTAACTACCGCCCCATTTCCCTGGCGACTATCATGGCTAAGGTGTTGGACGGTGTGCTTGATACAATTTTGAATGACTACATACAACTACATGATGCACAGTTCGGGTTTCGACCCGGACTATCTACTGAAAGTGCCATTTTAAGTTTGAAGCACACTGTTCAATACTACATAGATCGCAAAACGCCAGTATACGCCTGTTTTCTCGATCTTTCCAGGGCTTTTGATCTTGTCTCGTACAAAGTGCTCTGGAAGAAGGTGGAGGACAGGGGTGTACCTTCGGAGATATGTGGTCTGTTAGAATACTGGTACGCCAATCAAACAAACCACGTGAAGTGGGACGGTACACTAAGTGAACCATATGGGCTGGAGTGCGGGGTGAGACAGGGGGGTCTAACGTCTCCCAGGCTCTTCAACCTATACGTAGACGCCCTTATACGTGAGCTCAGCTGCAGGCGTGTCGGATGCAGTGTTGGTGGGGTTAGTGTTAACAACATCAGCTATGCAGATGACATGGTGCTGCTGGGTCCGTCGGTGGGGGCAGTCAGAGAGCTATTAAAAGTGTGTGAAGCCTATGCTGCCTCGCATGGTTTGACATATAATGTCAAAAAATGTGAATGCATGGTCTTTGGGGTCAGCGGCAAGAATCGGGAAGATGGACCTGATTTATTTTTAAATGGGACGAAGATAAAACAAGTGTCCTCGTTTAAATACCTAGGTCATTATCTTGCTGATGACCTCAAAGACAATATTGATATTGAAAGGGAACGTAGGGCTCTGGCGGTTAGGAGTAATATGCTGGCCCGCAGATTTGCTCGGTGTACGGACCAAGTTAAAATTGCCCTATTCAAAGCATACTGCCAGAGTCTGTACACTGGCAATCTCTGGGTCAGCTATACCAAAAAATCGCTGAATGTCCTGCGCGTCCAATACAATAATGCTTTTAGGATGCTGTTGAGACTGCCTCGTTACTGCAGTGCGTCAGAAATGTTTACGCAAGCACACACGGACGGCTTTTACGCAATTCTACGTAAAAAAACAGCTTCACTGCTAAGAAGAGTTAGAGACAGTCAAAACAGCGTCCTAAAAACAGTGGAGAACTACCAATCTCCAATATTTAAAACAATGGTCCGAACTCTAATGTATGTTTACTAACACTAGTTTTATAAGTCTTTTTTTAATTTATTTTTTACTAACACTACTATGGAGTCAATATTGGTCCGAAATAAACATATTTTATTTTATTTATTATTTATTTATAATGTTACCTTAATGAATCTGAATAATAGACTGTCGTCCGAAGATGCATCGACGCTCCGGCGCAGGGCTGCTATCGGCAGGAAATGCAAACTCAGCGGCTAGACTCTCCGTCGCCATAGCGTCAATGTACATAGAGTTCACATAACACCTCCCCGACGAAACAGAGGTCCTTTCTTCAGCTTATCTGAAGAGAGACCGAGGAAAAGCTTCGTTTTGGAGCGTTACAGGTCGTTCAGTTTCTGTAGTTCCAGTGGTAGCTCTGGAAATTTTGTGTTTCTTCCATTTGACGATGAGAAAATAAAGAGCTGTGATAGCTATGATGATGTAGAGCGGTGTAGTCCAGTATAAATGCGGTTGAAAATCTGAGTCTTCCAATTCGTCAATTTCCGATTCTCGTTCTAATAATCCAATAGTATTATGAAGCTGTTTTAGGTCAACGTTATCTATTTTCAGGCGTTTAAGCGGGTCCCTGATTTTTGCTTCCTCCAAATTTAAGCCAAATAATTTGATGGGTTTTCCATGAAAAGCATATCGTAAATTTGTGAATTTCAGGTTTTTGATAGACGCACTGCAGTTTCCCGGTAATTGGAGTAAGTATACACCTTTAATTTGCATATACTCATCCTGGACACATTGAATGTGCAATTTTGTGGAGTTAGGGGTAATAAGTATATAATATTCATTGTTGATCATCTCAAATTTATCTTGTTCAATTTTGATTTGTTGATATTCGCATTTTGTGAGTTTTTGTGATGTTATCAGTTCATAAATGCAGTCACTGTTATGCTTTGATTCTTGAAGATACAGATTTCCTTTGCAGTAGTGATATTTCCCGATTTTATTGCATGGTGAATCTAAATACTGGTACGCATTTTCGGTCATAACTAGATAGGATTTATTAGGTATCAGGATTGTATAATTGGAAGTAGGGATTGGGAACAAGTGATAGTATGTGAACATTTCATTATAAAAAATTGGTACCCTAATTACAAACACCAATTTGTTATCGCTAAAATAAGAGCCTATGTCTAAGAAATTATAAAAAATACGAGATTCTTTCACATCAGAGGTTATTAACTGATCAGGCCTGTATAGTTTGGTGAGTTCTGTTATAAAGTATTCTATATTTGAGAACGATATCCAATTACGGTAAGCTATATGTTTTGTTGACAAAGAAATGGCAGTTTCTAGATCCGATAAGGTTTCAAAAATGATTTGCACATTTACTTCCAATAATTTAAAAGAGCTGTCTAATTTAACAAAGTCGATAAATTTTTGTTCAGAGATATTTGTATATCTTATTATTTCTGTTATTTTATTTGACAGTTTGTCTTGATTTTGCACAACAGCTGAAATGGTGGTGTTAAAGTTTTCCAAAAAAAGTTTATTTAGAGTAATTGCCTGATTAACGTGATGTGTTATTGCATTTTGACTATTCTGAAGTATTTTTATGGCTTTGTCATATCTCAAAGCATCGTTTTGATCTAAATTTCCAGTAATGCTGTGAATTATAGTACCTAACCCATCTATAAGAGCTCTTCTAAATCTAGTTTCACTTAAAGAATTAAACTTATTTAAAATACTATTCAATCGGTTAGTAATATAGTCATGTAAAATAATAAATCTAAACTTGTAATCTTTATCTAAGTCACTAATCAAAGCTTCAAGTGTAAAAACTTGATTTTGGATGATGACAATTTGATCCTTAATACAGTCTAAATCGATATAGTGTAAGAACACATGGTCCGATTGCCTAACTTTAGATAATCCTAAATTGAATGGTAATATTCCGGGGTTATTTGTCATCGGCGTTAGTTTCGCTTCCTCGGCTAGTGCCGGGTAGCTCGCCGTCATCCTGTAACAAAGAATGTTGCATTTTAAGGGGCCTGCGTATGTTTCGTTTATGGTATTCTTGCTCTCTGACGTCTGCAACTTTTATACCTAAATCTCTGGCAGCAGTTCTAGTTAAATATCGAGGTTGATCTTTATGACGAACTGCAAGCGGATTTTTGGAATAAATAGCATGACCCTCTTCATATTCTAGAGGCGCTTCTAATGTTTCATTTCGTTTGTTAATAGTGGCCATTTGCCTCGAATTTAGGCGTTCATTAATTTTAGCGTACATATCTGTTGTTATTTCTTTATGTTTATTAATGTAATTTTGTAGACATTGTTTTTCTAAAAGGATGTCAAATGGATCGCGGCTATCTAAGTGGCCATTAATTATTTCAACTGGTTTCTTATCTGTGGCTGAATGTATTGAATTGTTGTATGCTAATACTGCAAACAGCATCAGCTCGGTTATAGTGGACTGTTTATGATTTTGTTGGAGTAACCGAATGTGTTCCAAGATTGTTGAATGAAATCTCTCAATGGCTCCGTTAGATTGGGGATTATTAACGCTCGTAAAATGTAAATTTATTTTATGTAAAGCAGCAAATTCTTTGAGAGGGAGATTTTTAAATTCTGTTCCTTGGTCGGCTGTAATGTTCAAAGGGAGGCCATGATGTGTCATCCATATCGTTAGTGAATTTATAACACTTACTCCCGACATACTTTCCAGAGGATAGGCTTGTGCATATTTTGAGAATGTATCTATTATGGTAAGGAATTTCTGGCCCTTTACTTGAAAAGTATCCATGTGTATGATTTCAAATGGTTTTGTTGGGACAGGCGTAAATTGAAGATTTTGTTTGTTTGGATGCCTTTCGTATTTATTGGTTTGGCAAATGGAACAGTTGTTTATAATTTCAGTTACGGTTTTAGAAATATTTGGCCAATAGTATTTTCGTTTTATTTGTTTTTCTGTTTCCACTATACCTCTATGATTGGATTTACTTTCGTGATAAGCTCTTGATAACCGATATTGTTCGTCTGTGTCAGCTATATCTTGTAGATTTTCTTTACAGAATATTAAGTCGTAAGCTGAATCTTTAAAGGTTGTTTGCAAAATGTTTGTAAGATCTGGTATGTATTTAAAATCTGATAGCCAAACGCCGTGTTGAATATCTGGCCGTACATAGTGTTTAAAAAGTTCGATTATTTCGTTGTTTAAGTTATTTAAGCCAATTTGAGCTATGATCCTGTTTTTACCTGGGAATATTTCTTTTATAACTACTTCAGCCGGTGAGTGTAAAACAAAATGTATGAAAATTTGATTTTTGTGCGTATTCACAGCTTTTTCAGCGATTGGAATTTCCAAAATGGGCTGTTCATGATTGGTGTGGACTGTGTCATCCTGCAATTGATCTAACTCAATATTATCTATGTCAGGTATTTCAGAAACATTGCCAATAAGAGATAAGATATCATCGAGGATTTCAGAGGCTGAAGGGTTTTCTATAGGTGGTGAGTTTTTACATGGTTCCGTCTCATTATTGTTAATAATGACCCTAGACAGAGCATCTGTGTTTGTATTGGAAGTCCCTTTTTTATATACGACTTCGTAGTCAAACTCTGCCAGTTTGAGCTTCCATCTGGTAAGTCTTGAGTTAGGTTCTTTTAGTGACACAAGCCATTGAAGGGGCTTGTGGTCGGTGACAATTTTAAATTTTCGGCCGAATATATATGGGCGGAAGTATTTAGTTGCCCACACAATGGCTAGCAATTCTTTTTCTGTTGTGCTATAGTTAATCTCGTTGTCATTAAGAGTTCGAGAACCAAATGCAATTGGTTTGTCAGCGCCTATGGAACCTTGGGACAAAACAGCTCCAATAGCAAAATGGGACGCGTCTGTAGTAACGATGAATTCCTTTTCGAAATCAGGATAGCTAAGAATTGGATCGTTCATTAAAATTTCCTGACAAATTTTGAATGTTTTTTCATAAATTGGATCTTCTATGTTAATTTTTGCACCTTTCTTTAGGCATGACGTAAGTGGTTTGGTTAATTTTGAAAAATTGGGAATAAACTTTCGGTAGTAGCCTAGAAGTCCCAGAAATGACTTAATTTCCTTTGGGGTCTTGGGTATAGGAAAATTTTTAATAGCATAAACTTTGTCGGGATTTGGTTTAATACCAGATGGCGTTACAACATGTCCCAAATAAGCAGTTTCGTGTTTTAAAAATTCAGACTTGTCTAATTGAATTTTGAAATTGGCCTCTCTTAGTCTTTGAAAGACTTTTTCGGTATTTGTAATCATCTCTTGCAAGGAAGTCGAAAATATAATTATATCATCCATGTAAACGACACAAATCTCGTTGATAAGCCCACGAAGTACATTTTCCATGGCTCTCTGAAACGTAGACGGGGCGTTTTTAAGGCCAAAAGGCATCCGGCAATATTCGTAATGTCCATTTTCGACTGTGAATGCGGTTTTCTCCACGTCGTCAGGGTGCATCTCGATTTGATGAAAGCCGCTCGCCAAATCGAGGGTAGTGAAATATTGACAACGACCTAATTTATCTAACACATCGGAAATATTCGGGATTGGATATCTGTCACAAATAGTTTTCTCGTTTAGCTTCCGATAGTCGACAACAAGCCGCCATTTTTGTATTCCAGATGCGTCCAGTTTTTTAGGAACTATCCAAATTGGAGAAGACCATGGGGATTCAGATGTTTGAATAATTTTTTGTTGAAGCATTTTATCTATTTGAGCCTGAACTTCAGCTTTGTGTACAAATGGATATCTGTATGATTTTGTGTACACAGGAATTTCGTCTGTGGTCCTAACCCTATGTTTAACTGTGTTCGTAAATGTAAGAGGGCAATCTTCATAGTAAAAAATGTCACTATATTCTTTGCATAATTTAATTATTTTCTGCTTCTCTTCATCATTCATGTGATCGGTTCTAAGAAGAGATTCTATGTTTGCGGATTTTGAAAGAGGAACTTCAAAATTGAAGCAATCAAAATTTTTTTCTAAGGGAATCGCATTTATAGGAGCTGGTAAACTAATAATGATGTCGTTACCTGTAGAGTTACTAATTTCAACGTAAGCGTACCCTTTCTTTGATCGTGTAATTAGTGCTGGCATAAGGCACTGATTTATTGTCATTTCCGGTATAAAAATTTCACCACTTTCTGTTTTTACAGGAACCTTGAGAGTGGAGCTGCTCTTGGCTTTGACTAACGCTTCAAAAAGGTTATGAACTCCAGTTTCCATCATGTGAATAGGATTTTTAGCAAATTCCGTTACAAGAGTTTTGTCTGATAAATTGACACATGCTTTAAGTTTCTCTAACAAATCTAGTCCAATAAGGCCATCGAAGACGTTATGAAATTTGTAGACGTAAAATTTGCAAACTTCTCTAGATTTAAATTCAGTAAATAGGGGTAAATCAATCGTATATTTATGGTGTGTTGTGCAATGCACATTTGTGACTGAAAAAGGTTCGTGATTTAATTTTAAACCCATATAATATTTTCTGATTGCTTCCGGAGATAAAAAGGACTGATTTGAACCAGTATCAATCAACAATTTCAGAGGAGGACTATCTATTTGTATATATGGAAGCTGTCTTTTAGAATGAACATTGACTTGTATCACGTTTCCTTGTTTTGGTCTAAGGTATCCTGAAAATTTCGAATCTCAGGAGCTTTAGAGGCGGTTTCACGTTCTGGGGCGGCCTCGCTTGGGGTTGTGTCATCGTATGAAACTGGGATAAATTCTGGTTCAAAGTCATCATTATAGTCGCAACTGTAACCGTAAGAAGGATAATTTTGGTCCGGAAAATCAGCATTGTAAATTTCATTATGATTTAATTCTTCGAAAACAAAATCGGGATAGTGACCTACGTTTTGGAAATAATTTGGATTTTGTGGATTGAGTTGCTGCGGTCTGTAATTCGGATTTGGAATAAACCTCGGTGAGTTAGTATTGTTACCTCGTGCATTTGGGTAAGAAATTCCACTCATGGGGGTTGGTTTTGGCATAGGGTTTCGTTTTGGATCTTGGTTAAAATAATTGGGCTTAATTTGTTGATTTTGATTTTGCCGAAATTGATTAAAGTTTGGCTGTCTAAAGCTTTGTTGGTTATTATTATTATTCCAGTTTGAACGGTTCGGGTTATAATTAAAATTATTCGGTCTCGGCTGATACCAATTTGGGGGAAGTCTCGGTGAGTTGTTAATTCTGAAATTCTGATTTTGATTAATTGGTTTATTATTGGTGTTATTAATTTGGGGTTGGTTACGTTTTTGCAAGTACATAATATTACTTTCCTCTTTTATATATTGCAGGGCTTTAGGTAGAGATTCGGGGCGCATAGCCCGAATCGTGGAGCCTAAGGGCTCTCGTAATCCAGCTAAAAAGGTTTTTAATGCTTGGGCCGTGAAAAAATCTCGTTTACAGTTAATAACGTTTTGATCAACATTATGAATATTTATGTAGTTTATCAAGGTAGTCAACACATTCATGCATTTATCGTAAAATTGTTGGGGGCTCTCGTTGCCCTGATGTAAATTGACAAGGTCACGGTTTAAAGAATTTTCATCTCTTTGGTCCGAAAAATTTTGAATCAAAACATCTTTAATTATTGGCCATGAATTTGCGGCGTTAACGTCAATTATATCGAGAGCTTTTCCCTTCAATTTCCCGATAAGTCCATTAACAACAATAGTATTTAAAAAATTGTTTACATTTTCAGGATCGAAATATTGTGCAAAAACACGATCAGCTGCACTCAAAAATCTATATAAAGAGTTGACATCTCCATTATACTCGGGCACTATTTTTAATGCTAAATCAAAAAGTTGTAGTTGTGCCATTATAAAAAAAAATAAAACACTTCACAATAATTAAATTAAAATATTAACTGTAAGATTGTGCAATACAACCCTATATTATTAATATTTATAATAATTTTAATTAATTTATTTACGAGTTTACACATAAATCATGGATCGAGGGAAAGGAAAAGTTATGAACTCATAAAATCCAAGCGTACTCACAGTATCACCAGCAAAATATTATCAATCATCGTAATTAGTCCTTACGAAGGTGAAGTAGACCCTCAAGGCGTCGCAGCTTCCACAAAACGTAAAATCACTTTTTTTGGGAAAGTAGTTCGCACTGTAAACCGTTGAAACGGACACTGAACACGATTTTTGGTTGTCCAGTTCAGCACTATCCACTAGACTGCGCCATTTATGCTCTTTCGGAGAGCTTTTTATAAAAAAAATATTTTTATTTTATTTTAATTACAAAATATTAACATAATGTTACCTTAATGAATCTGAATAATAGACTGTCGTCCGAAGATGCATCGACGCTCCGGCGCAGGGCTGCTATCGGCAGGAAATGCAAACTCAGCGGCTAGACTCTCCGTCGCCATAGCGTCAATGTACATAGAGTTCACATAACACGCGTGACTGTGATGCGGGTGTGTGTGCTGACTGTGCTGTCGCAGGCTGTACGGGTCGTACGCGGCGCTGCGGCTGGGCAGCGCGGCGCGCGCGCTGCAGGACCTGTCGGGCGGCGTCGTGCAGAGCTTCAGCCTGCGCCGGCAGCCGCGCGCGCTCACCTTCCGCGTGCTCAACTCCGCCGTGCCGCGCTCCACGCTGCTGCTGGCCGGCCTGGCCGCGCCCGCGCCGCCCGCCTCGGGCCTGCTGCCGGGCCAGGCCTACTGTGTCACGGGCCTGGCCCGGGTCCGGGATCCCGCAGGTGCTCACTCGCTTTCATCTCTTCGCCTCGTCTGTTACGCTTCGGTCTTTACTTTAACTCATCATGTCAGCCTATGCATTCCATAGCTGGACGTAAACCTCCCCCAAAGAGTGCCAAAGAGCACGATCTTCCCCTTTTGTAATTCAGCCACTCCCAGCCATCTTCTTAAGGTCATCGATCTATCGAGCTGGGGGCATTATACTACGTTTGCCAATTTGAACTATGCCTGTTACTTCGGTCTTCTGTCTGATGATCTAGTTTCAGATTTTATCTCTTATCGAATTTCGAAGCATCGGCCTTTCCATAGCTCTCCGAGTGATGTGAAGTCAGTGGGAATGGGCCATTGCAGCTTTTCTGACATATTGCACATTTTCGTAGGTAGGATACACTGATCGAATACCTTGTTCTTTAGACATTGTGGCAGTGGCGATGAAGAGATAAGGGTAGATAAAATCATTATCATCATTTCACTCATAGGACATCCACTGCTGAATATAGGCGTTCCCTAAATACTTCCGAATCCGTTTCCTCAAACACGTCTGATTGCGTGCGACCTGCATCCAATTCCAGCGGCTACCTGCAATATTTACCAGGTAGTCTGTCTACCTTGTGGGATTACGTCCGTAGATAAAGTAATGTTTTGAGATTAATAAATATTAACAAAAGGGCGATGGAGAGGTCTATGCTCGGAGTTTCCCTTCGCGATCGAATCAGAAATGAGACGATCCGGAGGCAAACCAAAGTCACCGACGTAGCTCTCAGAATCGCAAACCTTAAGTGGCAGTGGGCGGGGCACATTGCTCGCAGGACTGATGGCCGTTGGGATAGGAAGGTCCTTGAATGGCGGCCGCGGGCCGGAAGGCGTAGTGTTAGTAGGCCCCTCACAAGGTGGACCGACGATCTGGTGAAGGTCGCGGGAAGCCGCTGGATGCGGGTGGCATAAGACCGATCTTTGTGGAAATCCTTGGGGGATGCCTATGTCCAGCAGTGGACGTCTTTCGGCTGATGGATGGATGATGGAAATAACAACATATGTATTTTTGTTTATCTGTTGTGTCAGACGGGGCGGGCACCGGTAGCTCGGAGGGGTCGGGGGCGGGGAGCGCGCTGGTGCGCGTGCGCGCGGTGAGCGGGCGCGGCGCGTGGGCGGGCGCGTGGGCGCCGCGCAGTGCGCAGTGGCGCGCGCTGCCGCCGCGCGACCAGGACGTGCTGCGCGACCGGGCACAAGCGCCCGGGGAGTTCTGGTCAGTACGACACTACTCTCTACCTACTCGCTGCATTACCCACCTGCGACCGATACCTTTTAGCGATCAAACTTACTTTTTATTTTATTTTTATTTATTTAGGATAACAAACAATTGTACAATTCCAAATACAAAATGTTTTAAAACAATATTACTAATTGCACAATCAGCACCATTAACCCCTTTTTACAAATAAAAAAAAATGCCTCTTAAATTATTCATTAGCGACTTTCGGTTAAAATATTAAAATTATTTTATAAAAGCGATAATGACATATTAAAGCAACTTGAACAATTTTGTATTATTTTTAGAAGCGCACAAAATTTAACTATTTTCATTTCAGATAAAGATAATTTATTTGCTAGAAACAGGTTACATAAGATGGTAGGTACAAAGAAGGATCCATGTTTCGCTGTATATATTCCAGCATGCAAACATTGTAAAAAATTTTGGTGATGTAACCTGTCGTTTGATTTCAAATATAATTAAATACTGTTTAAATCGGCGGCTCAAAGCTCTCGGCCATCCAACGATAAAACAAAAGCTACGCCAGCTGATAATAACCTGTGTAAATGTTCAAGCAATCCTAATGTACAAGCACACATAAAGTAAAATAACTAGATTTAAAACAACCCACTTGGTTCAACCAACTTTCGTTTCCTTTTTTCTTGATTCCGCTCAATACCTAAATCATTAATAAACGACAACCGGGAAAACCAAAACAACGAATGTTTTTATTTATACTTCCCCGAGATCTAGCAAATAACCGGTAATAAAGGATATATGTTGTGTAAGCGAATGCCAAGTAAATAGCGAGCCGATGCCGGCAGCACTCGTAAAATATCAAGTGTCGCGCGCCGGTTCCCACGGCCCGCGCGCGGCCGCGCCCGTTTCGCCGCGCCATTCATCGAACCGAGCGCGATTCCATTCATAACTTCAGATATTATTATGCTAATCATTTCACGTTACATTTAAACACACGCTCATGTAATTTCCTCGACCGCGAAAACGAGATCGATGTGTCGCGTTTATTGAGTCATCAGCGTAGACCTGTTTCGGTAACAGAATGTTTATTGACCAACAAAATTGATTAACTTTAATTTAAAGATGTGTGAATCAGAAATTATAATCTGCAAGTGCAAGTACAGCATGTTCAGGTGGGGACTTTCCGATGGAATTGATCTGTCCTGTGTTTTGCGGGTTCACTCCGCAAGACATGTCCCATTTGCTGTCTGTCTGTCTGTGCCCTGATTCATGCTTGCTAGAAGACTTTATGTGTGCCAACGACAGCAATCCGCGTCGTCAATTACTGGGCACAACAAATTTAAGACGCTTTACCATCGACACGATAAGAAGAAGAAGTGCAAGGAGGAAGTATTAGTCGATGAAGTGAGTGGTTTGTGTTGCGGGCAGGATGTCGTTCTCGGACTTCGCCGGCGCGTTCAGCACGCTGGAGCTGGTGCACGTGGGGCCGGACGACTGGCTGCGCGAGCGCGCGCTGCACGCGCGGCGGCCCTGGCGCGCCGTGCTCGCGCGCCGCCGCTGGCGCCTCGGGTACAACGCCGGCGGCCCGCCCGCCTGCACCGGTACTGTGTCAGCGCCCATGTCTCCAGCTTCCTCATCACTCTAAGAGGAATTCTAAGCCTGCCCTAGTTTAAGGCATAATGAGAGCCATCGAAACGTTCCAGTCATAAAATAGCAGCAATCACATCTTCGTTCCCATGAGGTGTTTCTTGTGTGTAAGCCGGCGAAACGTGTCTCTAGCTGACACATGCCGTTTCGGCAAACCACTGAGGTTTAGGGTTTCAGAATATAGTCAGAAATTTAACTAATAACGTTTCGATGGCTCTCATTATGCCTTAAACCAGGGCAGGCTTAGAATTCCTCTTAGAGTCATGCGGAAGCTGTAGACATAGACATACAACTCCTCCCATACTAACCACCAACAATGCTTACACTTATGTTCACCTAACGAGTAACAACAATGAGGGAACTAAGCCGAGCTTCACCCAGTAGCTCCGAAGATACCCAGACATTTCGCTCACGATCTTGGACTGTCAATTGCCAGGTTTACAATGGCGGCAGTTTTGCTGAAGAAGTTTAAGTTAATGTTGTAGTCGCAATATTAGCATTGGTAGCACTATTAACCCCTTATTGCCAATGAAAGTAACGTTCATTATTTACCAACACACACAAAAAAACACATTGTGAAGGGCTGATTTTGTTCATTTGTCCTAGCGGCTGAATACATGTTGTTTATTCTGTTGAACAAGAGCCATGTGTGGCAGAGCCATTGGTATTTCATCTGTATGTTTTTTTTTCAAGCGTACAGGTTAATAGCACTTCTGTATCACATGCGAATTTAAAGCAACAGATATTAAGGCACAAATGTGCTGACGGCAGTTCTCTTCTCCTGTGTAAGCTGGGTAGTGATACAGAGTGAAATTTCACGGCTGTGAGTGTGTCGGATGTCCTAACTCGTGAGCACGTTTGATATCCCCCGCAGAGACGACGAGCACGAACCCGCAGTTCCACGTGGGCGTGGGCAGCGGCAAGTGCCACGTGGTGGTGTCGGTGACGCAGCAGTACGAGCCGCGGGCGCGCGCGCGCCTGCACGCCATCGGGTTTGCTGTGTACGAGCTGCCGCCGCCGGCCGCGCCGCGTCGTCCGCTCGCGCATCTGCACACGCTTGTGAGTACACACACGCACACACACAGACACACACCCCAGGCCAGATTGGTCGGTTAGAAGCGGCTTCCTGCAAACTTTACTAGGTCGTCTTTCCACTTCGTCGGTAGATATCCGAAGGCCCACTGTGAGAGTCCACGTTTCTGTTCCAATGTCATCACGGGTAACACGCACAGGTTGTAATTTTTCTATTTCGGCACTAAGGTATTTTGGACGAGAAACAGAGTAAAATTATTATTTTTTAAACAATATGTATTTCTTACATACCCTAGCAGTAGGAGAATCGATAAACACATAAAGTTCAATCGGTATACAATTCTTTTAAAACCATATTGAAAAGTGAATGATTTGAAAAAGCTTTCTTGCGATCTGATCCGGTCGACCAGCTCTGCGCGTGCCTTTAGAGCGCGGAGAAGTAAAACTGTCGGGTAGCAAAAAAATAAAATAAGATGGACTTAAAAAAGTAGCCTAAACTACAAACAGTCCTGACATGATGTAAAATTACAATAGACAATAGATATATAATGTGGTAAAATTGTTGCATTTGTTGCTCTAACCAAAAATAATGTATTGCAATGTCTTTGGCTCTAAATGAACTTCTCTTTTAGATTTTAAATTTTGGCGCGCTTATATTATGTCATTATGACGTTTCGTTTCGTTTCATCGAATAAATAGGGATGACGACTTTTTTTTCGTCTAGTAGATTATAAAAAAGTATTGCACACGTATTTTTTTTCTTTTTTCACATAGTCAAAATATTAAAGAGATAATATAATAATAAAATGTCGCATGACGTCAAGCCTAGGTTCACAATTCACAAGAACAGAATTTTTACATTTCCCGCGGATTTATGATGAAGCAAACAATGGATGTACAGTCACAAGCATAAATATATGTTCGAAGTAAAGAAGTAATCTATACACCATTTTTGTAATTTAACTAATTAAACCCATAATGCAAATGTTGTTTTTGTCCCCTTTGTCTGTTGTGCTTTTGCTTGAATTTGATTTAAATATAATATATTATTTTTAAATATTTTGGATTATATAAATTTCTATTAGCGAAAACTGTTAAAGGCATATTTGTAACTACTATTTTTGTTTACATCTGTTTTAAGTGCTGTTTGTTTTCCATGAATATAAAATAAATAAAAATAATATTTGACTATTGTTTTTTTCCCGTTGATACATAAGGTGTATCGTAAAGGTGGAAACTTGTAATCGGCTATACTTTATCTATAAACACTACTCAATTGTATTCAGCTCAACTCAGCTAATATTTCGCTTTAAGTTTTCCAAAAAGTTGTAAAATAAAATAAATAAATACATTTCATCGCTTGTGTGCGTGACTGATTTAAAAAAAATGCAAAAACCTTAAAAAACACGCAATAAGAGAAAATAAAATCTGTTGCAAAAAAAACGGGCACTTTAGATTTTTTTCTCTACTTCAATGAATATTACAAGAAAAAGGTTTTATTAATTTGAAGATGTATTTGGCATGTTTTTTGAAAAATCCCGGCATGATTCTCTTCGTTCCAATATTAAATTTTGAAATTAACAAAAGAAAAATAATAATTATTGTGGATTATTGTAAAATTGCTTTACTAATGGTGCGACTTGCTGTAACAATTTTTTACTGTTTAATAAGATTTTAAAACTTTTTGGATATTATTTGCAAATTAAACAATTTAATCTTTCTTAGTACATTAAATACCACTTTCTGATATGACTGAATTGATTAATAAAGCGATAAGGGCCGGTAAAATTATAGCCCTACTTGAAGAAGGTTATTCGCAAAATAACGTGTCTCAGCGGCTAAATGTGAGTCCTTCAACTGTCCAAAGGACTTGGCAACGGTATCAAGAGACCGGTTCGGTCAAAAGAAGACCCGGTTCGGGAAAAAAACGATGCACAGAACCAAGAGATGACCGCTTTTTGGTGAGTCAGGCGTTGCGAAATCGTAAGGCGTCATGCATGTGTGGACCTAAAGAAAAGCCTTGAAGAAGTAAGAGGAGGAGAAGTTAGCTTGTGGACGGTCAGGAGGAGGCTTTTGGCTGCCAATATCAGGAGTTGCCGCCCGGCCCGGGGCCCTAAATTACTCCGTAAGCACCGTGTTGCTAGACTTCAGTTTGCTCGAAACTGTGCTTTGTGGACTCTGGAGGACTGCAAGAAAGTTTTGTTTTCTGATGAAGCTAGAATCTCTTTGTGTGGAGAGTACCGACGCTGTCAAATGCTGCGAAGACCACGAGAACGCTATGCGGAAGTGTGTTTCGAAGAAATCACTCCTTATGGTGGAGGTTCCTTTATGTTTTGGGCAGCAATTAATTCGACGGAGCGTACGGAGTTAGTTTCCATAGAAAATGGAACATTAAATGCACACCGGTACATAACGGAAGTCCTCATTCCACATGCACAACCCGCATTAACTGCTCTTGAGGAAGATTCCATTTTTATGGACGACAATGCTCGCCCGCACCGTTCTGGCGACGTGGAAGCGTACTTGCAAGAAGTTGGGATCCGTCGTTTAGATTGGCTAGCTCGAAGTCCTGACCTCAATCCGATTGAGCATGTCTGGGATATTCTAAAGAGACGGGTAAGATCAGTGCAACCTGCTCCATAAAACATCAGGGAGCTAAAACTAGTCATAGCAGAAGAGTGGGAACGTATTCCTCAAAACGTTATTAAAAACATTGTGGAAAGCATGCCCAGAAGGATTCAAGCTGTGATTTTGGCAAGAGGAGGTCATACTCGTTATTAGGTTTTTACGTTTGTAACTTTATTTAAATAAAAAAAGTAAAAAATTATTGTCTTTATTGCCGACCACTTCTTATTGTTTCGCCGTGTACATCAGTTTTTTTTTTATTTGGCTTTTCAACAATGACTACACTCAAGTTAATTCAAATTACAATGTACGGTAACTCTTTAAGTGCCCCATCACTTACAGAAAAGCACTACATGCAACAATATGCGTGCCTACAATGTGGTTTGCCTATCTTACCAATACTAATTACCTACTACAAATGATTTTAAAAAAAACTTATTATAAAAGACTGAGTCAATACCGCCTTTTTTATACAAGGTATTGAAGAATTCATCGAAAATTAATTGAAAAAATTGCCACACTTCACTTTACGCGTATTAATTTACACGATTATAAGTATACAGACTACATTAAACAATTAAATTTCATTTATTTAACTGAAATCAACCCTAGAACGTACATTTCCTTAGGTGCCCGTTTTTTTGCAAAAGAGTGTATTTAACTATTTATTGAATGATGCGGTTGACTAAGACAAGTGATCATCTGTCGCAGCGCGCGCTAGACGTGACCCACGAGTGCCGCGCGCGCGAGGTGGTGACGTTCTTCACGCTGCCGGCCGGCCAGTACCTCGTGGTGCCGCACACGCGTCGCGCGCACACCGACGCCGCCTTCCTGCTGCGCATCCTCACCGACGACCACACTGACGTCTGGTACGTGCATGCTAAACTAGTTGCTTGCTATACGTAAAGCCGCTACTGTATACTCAAATTATATTGCTTCAATTTTAAGCGACGTCTTTAACACTTTGTTGGCAGGGAGGTGAATGAAGATAATGTGATTGTGCGTGATATCTCGTCTGAATTTCAAGACGACGGTCAACTGATACCGGTACTAGTTCATAAAAATATAGTCTTATGGTACAGAAAAGCGAGCACACTGTGTACTAAAAAAAATCTGTTGCAGGCAGAAGTGAGGGCTTCTGTTGTGAAGATGCTTGGCAAACGCGAGATCGATGAGGTGAGTTATGTCACTGACTGTGATACAAGATTAAAAAAATTTTGGTGGTCCTTTTAATATCACTGAACATTACAACAGTGAATATCATGCAGGCTGTGAATGGAAATATAGCTCAAACGTGCACTGTAGATGGACGCGGTGGGCCTGCGCACGGCGCTGCGGCGCGTGTGGCGCTGGTGCCTGGCGGAGCGGCCGTCGCTGGAGCTGTGCCGCGCGCTGGTGGCGCTGCGCGACGGCGCCATGAGCGGCCGCGTGCGCGCGCGCGAGCTGCCGGCGCTGCTGGCGCTGCTCGCCTACTGGCGCCACGCCTTCCTGCTGGCCGGCGCGCCCGCCCGGCCCTGCGCGCGCGCCGCCTGCTCCGCCTACCGCCTGCGCGCGCTGCTCTGGGCCGCCGGCGTCACCGCCTCCAACAAGGTGCGCCGACGCTCCTCCTTCCTCCTTCCTCCTGTCTGCTCTGCGGTCCCCGGCCCGATCGGTTCGAGTCTCTGTCATCTAAATTACAACAAAAATATAGGCCCATGTTTTACTAAACCGGTAAGGGCCAATGAGTATTTAGGGTTTTTTAATGAAACGGAGCATCGATTTTATTTAAGTCTGAACGTTCCGATCGAACCGAAATTGACCGTTTGTTTTATTGCAGGTTCTGGAATGTCTCGTGCTCCGATTCGCGCGTGGTTCGCGTCTGACGGCCGAGGCGTACGTGATGGCTCTCGCCAGGCTGCATCTTGCACACGGTAAAATCACAAAGTTCATCAAGAAAAAAAATATCGTTGTGGTAGCCAATGATAATGTTCCCCATCTACTAATACGAAAGCATAAACTTTCGGTTACTGTTTTATTAATCAATCAATCGCTTTTTCTTTTAAAACGTTTTCACGTTTATTATTGTCCACAGAAAGATATCGAGCTCTCGATACGAAGATGAAGTCCAATCCTCTCTCGCTAGAAGAGGTTAGTGCAGTTGTTAAGTTGGAAATATCTGGTGGACAAATACATTTATGTATTTTTATTTACATTTCTGTTTTTTTCCAGATGATACTGATGACCATCTATTCGTGACATCAAGGGGCCATTGTTGATAATTCCAGTAATGTTAAAGAGTTGTTAACCTGTTGTTTGTTTATATTATTTGTTTTGAGGCGACATTCGCGGCAATCGCAGTCACCATGTCACATCATGGTCCGTTTCCTGCTCAGTATTTATTGTCGTTGTAATAGTTATTTAACGTTTTATGTGCAGTAACCAAAGATTCTCTTCATTCCAAAACACCTGGAGTTTGCAGTACAAAACCGTATTTATTGGAATTTAAAAGAGTTCTTTTCTTATTTACATTATTTATTAATTAATTAGATATTGCAATGTGATATAATGTTATGCAATACTTACTTTTTTGTCGTAATGACTCGATTGTTATGATTTCATAATTATTTTGAATAAGTACTTACTACTTTGTAAATAAACGTCCCTATGAATCAAATTATAATAATATATATCGAAACTGTATTTACGTAATTATACCTACCTATTGTTATAATATATTGTTGTGCCTACATTTGTAATTGCTGTATGAATATATTATTTTGGTGCTAATTTGAATTAGGAAAGAATAAAGTCATTTTCTTAATTGAAGTCATTTTTGTACCCTATTGCAGATTTTTTTGATTATCCCGAATATTATAATTATTCAAAAGAAATGTTGGATAAATTTATTCACTGCGACTTCTAACTCCACCCAGCTGACCGCATAGTTGCTTCGTGGCCGTATTACCAAGCTAAGTAACATAAAATTGGAAAGTGATAATAAAACATGACTTTCGCCTGAAATTTAGTTAAAGAGTCGTACACCAGTCACCATACCTTCACAACTCGATGACAACTAGCTAGTGTGGATTGATGAATAGGTGTCTGTAAGCAAGCAAGACCGTAGCGAATTCTAAGTCTATAAGCAATACTAACCTAATCTAAATGTCAAATTAACTAAAAAACAAAGACATTTCAAATACTTACAATATCTTTGCTAATAACAAATAAATGGTACTGATCTCCCCTGATCAAATAGTGCTGATCTCCTA
Organism: Anania fuscalis; assembly: GCA_950371115.1. Lineage (NCBI taxonomy): Eukaryota > Metazoa > Arthropoda > Insecta > Lepidoptera > Crambidae > Anania > Anania fuscalis. The sequence continues at coordinate 16,549,090 of OX493342.1, forward strand.
AAGAAAATGTCAGCTCACTTATACCGACTTTTTAATTCAGTGAACAAATTAACACTGATTACGTAATCACTTGATATTATTCTAAAGATTCATCATAGACAAGGGTTCACTAAACCCAACAGCTCTAGTAAAGCAATTCCTTCTTAAAAATGATATCTCCCTATTTTATTAAATGGTAGGTAATCAGTGTTATTATTTGTATTTATATACAGGCTGTTAGTAAATGGTATATCAAGCCGAATCTAGTCTATGTAAAACATGCATAGTACCTACCTACTTAGTATTGTGAAGTCATCAAAGGATAGGCTTTTTTTATACAATAAATTTTTAGAATCAGATTATTCAAAAGATTGTTTTTCAAAAATGATGATATCTGACTACCTTATTGATATGCATATAGTATTATCATAGGCTGGTTTCGGCTTGATATACCATTAACATAACAACCTGTATACTTGCCCGTAGTAGGAAGTGCACAAAAATAATATTAGTAATATATAAGTCAATGATTAAGTTGTTAAATATTATCATAGAGAAAAAAATATACTACGTAAAATTATTATTGTTCTCCATTATGGGCCGTAGCCGTCCGTCACTAGTATTTAAATCCTCTTTGGTCCGTCATTTGAATTTAGAATGACGTCACTCAAATAGAGGAGCACTCATCAAATAAACTAAGGAGAACCATCTCACATCCGGGAGAAATGAGAATAGTTTAACCTTTTCCGTACGGGAGGCATCTATTGGTGCCAAGCGAAAAGTGACTCCTCTTTACGGGTGGCATCTATTGATGTTTTCTCAAAGCCAATACAAAATCGAGTTTTGCTAAAAAAATGTCTATGGTAAGTTACTGTTTTATCGATGGTGTCTAGTACGGGATTGGTTGATCTATTTGAGAAAGAAGTATTCAAGGAATTTACTAGATGTCTCTATAACAAAAAATACCGACAAAGTTGAGTACCGAATCATGGGCATCTAATGATGCCACCCGTATTGGCGAGGTGTTCTTTGAGAAAACAAAATGGTGGATTTATAGTGATGTATGACTTCAGCATCGATATAATTTTATTAGTTTATTTAGTATAATGACGGTATTTATATTATTGAATTATAAAACAAAGTCGTATAAGGGTTCGTTAAAACACTTATAAATCGAGAACGGCTCAACCGAATTTCATGGTTTATATTTTTTTGAATTTGTCTCCGCCCCGAAGAGCAGAATCAATAAAAAAAACATTGGAAAAGCTAATGAAATCAATGTTTATTAGGCAATACGAAGTTTGCCGGGTCAGCTAGTTATTTATAGTTGAAATCAGTCTACTAGTTGCTATTATTCGGTCAAGTTGTTTGTGCTATTTAAATTACATACTATGTGTGGTGCAGGTCGTACCTTAAATAAATAAATGATAATTCCCACATTTCAAAATACTTACCTACTTTTTGTCGTATTTCTGGTTTTATTTTGTAAAGCTCATTTAAAACTTAATTTCATTATCGCAATATAATACCTACTAGTTACGTACTCAAGAAATTTGTTTATCGATATTATTTTTCAAAGGCACGTCACTAAAGTAGAGTGACTAACATTGCTTTTATAAATGGGTGTTTTTTCCTAAGTTTTGAGGCTTATATCTTTTATATTTGTTACTTAATTTATTAACAATTTAATAACGTGCTTAAAAAGATAACTTGTGCATCAATAACTGTGCGCTGGAGCTCGGAAATGGACTTTATACTTTATGTGAATAAACTTTGTTTTTATCCAATAATAACAAATAAAGTGTAAAATGTGTATGTGATTATAAAACTACATTAGTTGCAGAATATATGTTCAAAATTTCAATACCGTAAGTTTTATAGTTTTCAAAATATCGTAAGTTAAAGTCTAACAAAAATTCTAACAGCGTAAAAAAAGCCCCGTATTGAGAGGCACACTTCGGTTTCCAAGGCCCCGTATGGAAAGGGTTAAAAAGTGTCCAACCCACAGAACAAGTAAGATGGTCCAACCCTATGCAGTAAATAACAGTTCAAAAAACCATTAAAACCACTTTATTTCTGTAAATAGGCTTAAACTAAGCGCTTTAACACGTCCCAATATTTTTTTCCTACCACTACTTCGGGACAATTTTGGGCTAGCGCCGAGAAGAAGTACAGTACAAACTTAAACAAACTGCTAAAACGAAACGCAAGCTGTCAAAAAAGTTTTGACGTATTGTTCAAGCGGGGCGGCCAAGAGCGGGAGGGTGATCTGTCAAATGGGCGTGAATGAGTTGAATGACAAGAAGAGAACTTTTTAGTCAAAGTTTCGGATTGTACCTAAGTCGTCGTCTCACAATCGTGAACTTTTAGTAATTAAAATATTCTAAGGAAGTGCTCCAAACATGAGACCGTTAGTATTTATTTTAGTGTTGTTCCCGTGTATATCTTTAAAATGGGTGGTGTCGTCGTCAGTTTCGCGGCACGACTACAGCGAAGTCAAGTTGTTCCAAACGCCGGCCGCGTACGACGTGGAGTCCACCGTGATGCTGAACGACGTCGCCAGGACGGACAAGGAGGTCGGCTACAAGCTCAAGGCCCAGCTGCATGTCCTCCCGCTGTGGGCGGACTCACACTCGGAGTTCCTTTTACAGTTCAATGTAAGTACAAATGTATTTTAAATAAATTATAACAGTAAGCCCTGCTAACCTGCACCCTGCTACCACCTCAGAATCAATAAATTGTTTGATAAAAATAACATAATGCATAACTTTTCAAGCAGTTAAATTGTATTATTATTTAAAGGTGGTTTTGATATTCTGTACAAAACTGTAGAGAGTATAGGTTTCTTTCATTGAAGGAGTTTTTTGGTTTGTATTGACAAACCTCTTATTTCCCATGTGTCATAATTAAACCATAATAATATTTTTTTATGTTTTCACCCTGTAGTTGAAGTCACCTCAACTTCACCTCCGAGGTAAACACATAAATGCAGATTTTCGGCCATTCAGCTCAGTGTGGGACTCGTACACAGACTCCTCTTTCTATGTGCACTGGAAGAGTGGCATCGTCCAGGCGGCATACCTGGACCCTGGCGAGCTGCCTGATGTGCTCAACTACAAGAAGGCTCTTATAAGTCTCTTCCAGGTAACAAAACCACTAATTGAATATCATTTACTGTCTAACATTTTATAAAGTAAATAAGACTAACAATTTAACACCTTTTTTCTAACTAACAAAACCTATTATTATCTAATCATTAATTACAGTAGTTATCACATTAATAAATTATAGATGTAATTAATTTAATGACTACTGTCTGTATTTTAAGCATATTTACCTAGGGTATTTATCCTTAAATAAATCATTATAATAATTTCTTTGCTAACAGCTATGGGTAAATATTTATTTCATGTTTCTAGGATCAATATGTCATACTTAATTCCATGTGAAAAAAATATGTGAAGTAAGCACTCGAAATATTGCAGGTAACATTGGAATACTTTTTGATTTGTTTGTACTTCATAATGTTTTTTTTGTGATTGTATGTGTACTTAGTGAATGTTTTCTGAGAAATTACTTCCTGAATGTTAGTGGTACATCATGCAAATACCGTGTGACGAGTGTAGTGTGTTGTATTTTTGCACAACCCTAGAAGACTCATTTAAATAAATGTTAACAATAAATAAATTCATGTTTTGTTTTTCAGTTTCAAATAATGGACGGAGAATACAATGAAACAGACATCTCAGGGGTGTGTGACGTCCTCTACGAATCGATCTCATCATCAGTCTTTAGAAAAATTAAGGTAACAGAAGTGTAATTTTTGATCGTTTAAATTGTTACGGCAAGACTTTACGGTTGTATAATATTAGTGGTCATCGTCCAGAGAAACTGCGTGCCCGTAGAAGATGAATCGGATGAGGACGGCGAACCCTTCGGGGACATGTCGCTGCGGCGCGTGACGCGCTACACGCTGGGGCGCGCGCCGGCGCTGGAGGCCGTGTACGCGGACGAGCTGCTGCAGCTGGGCGATGCCGAGCTCGGCGTCAAGGCGCGCTCGTGGACGCACCTGCGCCCCGCCGCCCCCGCCGCCCCCGCCGCCCCCACCGCCCCCGCGCCCGCCCTCGCGCCGACCCTGCGCGCCGCGCTGCACGACCTGCCCAAGGGGCTCGAGCCTGTGCCCTTGCGCCTCGCCGGTGGCGACCCCGCCCCCGGGGATGATCTAGTACGCTTATATAAGTGCCTCTCATCATTTTAATCATCATTCATCATCCAATTTCAGGGCCATAATTTTGACGGTGCAGTATTTTCACCTGTTCCTGCTTAAAGCATACCTGACAAAATATGTTTAACATACTTTGGAAGCTTGCATTTTGGATTATTATTACCGAAATAACAAGACTTAGGTACAAATTTTCGTGGTCTGGTCATTCCACAAATATTTCCCCCTTGCGGGACTCGTCAAACTCGGAGAGCGAACTACTACTCCAGGCGGTCGGAGGTAAAAAAAAATATTGTGTAAGTCTGTGTTTCCATAATATACATGTACGCATACTTGTTATGAGCGGGATGAATTTTTTATAAAGGCCACGTAACCATACGCACTTCTACGTTTAATTTGTTATTGAATACTAAGCTGATAACAGCAGTGGTAACTTTGACTAATACGACACAGAAACATAATAAGGAATCCAAGACTTTTGCTTTCCTCAGTAAAATGCGCTTTTCGTGATTGAGTTATATTATCGTCATCGTTAGCAAATAAATTATTCTATTCTATTATATCGTGTTTATTAACTGCTTCACAGAGCCCCATAAACATTGTAATAATGGTTTATAGAAAATAAATGTGAACGTGTCTCTGAGCCGCATTGTTATCGCGGGAGATAAGCGCTCGACCCCTGACCCCACACTGCCGCTGTCTGCAGGCTAATTACAACCAAAATGAATCATTAAATAATATGTTTTAGTACTAGCTCTTCAATAACGATATAATCATCATTCACGCCATCGGCCCACGTCAGTCTATCCATCCATCGATCAGCCGAAAGACGTCCACTGCTGGACATAGGCCTCCCCCAGTCTATACTCTCCACCAAACATACATATAGGTATACTCATTCCTACCATAGCAACCGCGAATCACGATAGACACTGACTGTGATACCTGAATCAAACGGAATAGTCTGCATTTGATTGTCATGTTCTGTGTACATTATTATTTGAGACACGAACATCGCTGTGTATCACGCATAACATTACGTACGATATAGTAGCACAACAAAGCAACACCTCAATGACATGTATGATGGACCACTTCATGACCCTTATCTATCAATCTTGTTCATCGTTAATAAAATTCAATCACGCACGTACTGCCATGATGTACTGCATCCTTTTTATTTATTTTAGTTTGCACACCCTGACTTGATTAATCAGTAGGGTTCCTTACCCATCAGCTAAACTACATTATTGTCATAACATGTTTACCGTGATACGGTCCAGCAACGCGACATGATTAGATTAACATTACCCGCACGCGGCAATAAAGTCTAAATTAGTGTTCCTCGTTCCTCGTCCGGTCGCGGTCGTGGCTTGTCCCACTTGCTCCTCCAGACAAGTAGGGCGAGCCGTGGCCGCCTAGCCAGATGCGTTTCATTAATTTGCATAATGGTTACTAGATTTAATATACTACTCTGTCAAGAAAGTACCAGGAAAAGATTAATAATACACAAAATGTTAGTTATTCATCATCATATTTATCACCTTCAAACTATGCTCCTTCAGAAGCGATACACTTACGCCAGCGAAAAATCCAATCATCAAAACATTTTTTTAAACCCTTTTTCCGGAATCCGTCTGATTTGCTCTCTTAAACGCCGCATAACGCTTAAATAATATGTTTTTTTTTTCGTTTGACCTTCTGGCAAGAATTCTGAGTGCACATCACCGCGACAGTCAAAGAAAACAGTCAACATGACTTTGACTTTCGATTGAGTTTGGCGCGGTTTCTTCGGTTTCGGTTCAGTTGGAAGGCGCCACTCCGAAGCTTGTTGACTAGTTTGCATGTCAATCTCGTAAACCCACGTCTCGTCATCAGTAGCAATGCGTTTCATGAAGGTTGGGTCGGAATTGACTCGTTCTAGCATGTCCTCAGCGACTCTTTTGCGATTGAGTTTTTGGAGAAAATTCAGGTCTTTTGGGACTAGCCGAGCGGCAACATATTTCATACCCGATTGATTATTTAAAATGGTACGAATCGACTCGTGTGACACAGAAAGTTCGACGGCTAGCTCTCTCAAACTTAAATGAGGATTTTCAGTCACTATTTCCTTCACTTTTGCGACGTTACCTTCAGTAGCAGACGTTGATGGCCTACCAGAGGCAAATCTTCCATCATATCTCTACCGCGTACCGTGTTTTACATACAGAACATCAACTTATAACGGAATATAATACATACGGTACTGAAAATAATACATACCTATGGAACCGACTATGAAAGTGTTCAAATATGTAGGTATATGCAATATCTGTCAATAACAGGCCTAAAATGAGAAAGATCGTGCTGTCCATACTGAGCTAGAGTATGTTTATCGTAATAGTGATGATGGTTGTATAGGATCTGGAGGCAGCCGTAGCCGCGCACGCTGCAGCGCTGCAGAGTGAAGCTGCGGGCGCAGGCGGGCGCGCCGACGACGCTGTGGCCGCGCTGCGTCTACTGCCTGCCGTGCGCGCCGCGCCGCTCGACGCGCTGCGTCGCCTGCTCGAGCGGGACGACTCCTACCCGATGCTGTGAGTGAGCCTTGATAACTACACCCCACACAATTTGATTTAAAAAAAAAATAGTGCAGATGTTACTGGTAATATCTACTTACTAGTAGAATCGTGGTTTAAAATAATACCAACGATCATTTATTCATCCTGTCTAATTATAGATAGTAGAAAATTTTGATAGAAGTGTTTATTTACTAGGTTCTCGATACAAATTCAAAAAGTGTGTACAATAGACCGGATTGACTGCAATTAAATTACAGTCAAAAAATGATCGTCGATGAGTATAGGCAGAAGTTGAGTAGTCGTGTTGCGTGCAGGAGCGGGCTGATGCGCGCGGTGGGTCTGGCGGGCACGGCGGCGGGCGTGCGCGCGGCCGACGCGCTGCTGCACCTGGGCGCGCGCGACGCGCTGCAGCCGCTCGCGCAAGTGTTCCTGGCCGCCTTCGCGCTCGCGCCCGCGCCCGCCGCGCCCGCCGTGGCCGCGCTCGCGCGCCTCGCGGCCGGGGCGCGCGCGCCGCCCGTGGCCGCCGCCGCGCTGCGAGCCGCCGCCGCCGCCGCCGCGCGCCTGCCCCCGCGACACGACGACACCGCGCGCACGCTCAGGGACGACGTCGCGCGCTCGCTCGCCAACTGCAAGGTATCGTACGGGAGCTTCCTTTCTGACGATGATATGTTATTATTTTGTATGAGTCGATAACTTATTTCTTGATTTATTAATCACTTAACGTGACATTGCTGAAACTTTATGCTTGAATAGAATCTCAAGGAAATAGGAGCCTGGACCCGCCAAAATGAGAAGACGGCAATTGATCGATTTGATTTTGTTTTCTCTACAATACTATTTCATTATGCGTCACTGAGTCTTGCATTTGAGCGGATTACGTAGGCGGAGTCTACTTAACCTTTGTCGAGCGGATAAGTTGCGAATTTTAACTATCAAGTTTAATTGTATGAAAGTAACGTTCTTTTTATATATTATGGGCAAACAATTCGTATTTTTTAAAATATTTTGGTCGTTGCACGGAAGAGCGTAAATCGCGTAAATTTCACGATATACGTAAATAGACGACCTCAACATAGGCTACGCGGCTGAGTCTAGCGCAAAGCGCTTTGTACCTACCTATTTTGAATTCTTGTAGTACATACATAGTAAGTAGGCTTCAAAGGTAGGTTTTTTTAAATAAAAATTGATTTTTTTTATAATATTATGTGTATTAAATTAAAAACGAATTACTTAGGTTTTTATATACAATTATTTTTATAATAAAACTAGCTTGGTAAGGGTTATACGCTAGGCATGAGAGCTAGGCATTTTAGAAATAGGCGACCAAACAACAAAAAGTCTAAATTTGGGAAGCTGCGTCTCATCTTTTCGTCACTGTCACAATGCTTGAATAGCAAGATATTCGATTAGTACGTCCGACTGGTGATGACCTACGGAGCTGAAACGTTGAATATGACATAAAGCTGATCCATCAACTTCAAGTCGCTGAGCGAGCTATGGAAATTGAGATTTTGTTAACGGGATAAAATCCCAGTCATCAGGCAGAAGACAAAAATGTAGCAAGCTTGAGTGGCACTAGGCTGGACAATCTTTCGCAAAAAAAACGATAAAAGGAGGAGTAAAAGAGTTCTCGAGTGGAGACTACGCTTTGGCACCGTAGTGTCCTTACCGATACCTTCTAGATCGGACGGATCGACGATCTTAGGAAGATGGCTGGCAATGGCTGGATGAAAACGGTGGGAGATCGTGCTCATTGGCGCACGTCGGGGGAGACTTAGTCCAGCAGTGTATTGCAATAGGCTGACAGTTGAAGCGGATGAAGCTACAGTTTATTTCTTTGAGAGAAATGTAGGCACATGATGTATGCAATGTAGGGGCCTGACTGTGTATGTGTCGGTAGGATGATGCGTGCCGCGCGGTGCGGCTGCAGGCGCTCGGCAACCTGCGGCGCGCCGACAGCGTGGAGCTGCTGCTCGAGCATGCCGAGCGCGGCGCCCGAGCGGCCGCGCTCGCCGCACTAGACGCGCTCGCCGCCGCGCCCGCGCACGCGCTGCACGCCGCGCGCCGCCGCCGCCTCGAGGCGCTCGCCTGCCTGCCCGGTGAGCCCCGCCACACTACACACTACACACTACACACTACACACTACACACACACTACCCATGTGGCCGCACTAGACGCGCTCGCCGCCGCGCCCGCGCACGCGCTGCACGCCGCGCGCCGCCGCCGCCTCGAGGCGCTCGCCTGCCTGCCCGGTGAGCCCCGCCACACTACACACTACACACTACACACTACACACTACACACACACTACCCATGTGGCCGCACTAGACGCGCTCGCCGCCGCGCCCGCGCACGCGCTGCACGCCGCGCGCCGCCGCCGCCTCGAGGCGCTCGCCTGCCTGCCCGGTGAGCCCCGCCACACTACACACTACACACTACACACTACACACTACACACACACTACCCATGTGGCCGCACTAGACGCGCTCGCCGCCGCGCCCGCGCACGCGCTGCACGCCGCGCGCCGCCGCCGCCTCGAGGCGCTCGCCTGCCTGCCCGGTGAGCCCCGCCACACTACACACTACACACTACACACTACACACTACACACACACTACCCATGTGGCCGCACTAGACGCGCTCGCCGCCGCGCCCGCGCACGCGCTGCACGCCGCGCGCCGCCGCCGCCTCGAGGCGCTCGCCTGCCTGCCCGGTGAGCCCCGCCACACTACACACTACACACACACTACCCATGTGGCCGCACTAGACGCGCTCGCCGCCGCGCCCGCGCACGCGCTGCACGCCGCGCGCCGCCGCCGCCTCGAGGCGCTCGCCTGCCTGCCCGGTGAGCCCCGCCACACTACACACTACACACACACTACCCATGTGGCCGCACTAGACGCGCTCGCCGCCGCGCCCGCGCACGCGCTGCACGCCGCGCGCCGCCGCCGCCTCGAGGCGCTCGCCTGCCTGCCCGGTGAGCCCCGCCACACTACACACTACACACACACTACCCATGTGGCCGCACTAGACGCGCTCGCCGCCGCGCCCGCGCACGCGCTGCACGCCGCGCGCCGCCGCCGCCTCGAGGCGCTCGCCTGCCTGCCCGGTGAGCCCCGCCACACTACACACTACACACACACTACCCATGTGGCCGCACTAGACGCGCTCGCCGCCGCGCCCGCGCACGCGCTGCACGCCGCGCGCCGCCGCCGCCTCGAGGCGCTCGCCTGCCTGCCCGGTGAGCCCCGCCACACTACACACTACACACTACACACTACACACTACACACACACTACCCATGTGGCCGCACTAGACGCGCTCGCCGCCGCGCCCGCGCACGCGCTGCACGCCGCGCGCCGCCGCCGCCTCGAGGCGCTCGCCTGCCTGCCCGGTGAGCCCCGCCACACTACACACTACACACTACACACTACACACTACACACACACTACCCATGTGGCCGCACTAGACGCGCTCGCCGCCGCGCCCGCGCACGCGCTGCACGCCGCGCGCCGCCGCCGCCTCGAGGCGCTCGCCTGCCTGCCCGGTGAGCCCCGCCACACTACACACTACACACTACACACTACACACTACACACACACTACCCATGTGGCCGCACTAGACGCGCTCGCCGCCGCGCCCGCGCACGCGCTGCACGCCGCGCGCCGCCGCCGCCTCGAGGCGCTCGCCTGCCTGCCCGGTGAGCCCCGCCACACTACACACTACACACACACTACCCATGTGGCCGCACTAGACGCGCTCGCCGCCGCGCCCGCGCACGCGCTGCACGCCGCGCGCCGCCGCCGCCTCGAGGCGCTCGCCTGCCTGCCCGGTGAGCCCCGCCACACTACACACTACACACTACACACTACACACTACACACACACTACCCATGTGGCCGCACTAGACGCGCTCGCCGCCGCGCCCGCGCACGCGCTGCACGCCGCGCGCCGCCGCCGCCTCGAGGCGCTCGCCTGCCTGCCCGGTGAGCCCCGCCACACTACACACTACACACTACACACTACACACTACACACACACTACCCATGTGGCCGCACTAGACGCGCTCGCCGCCGCGCCCGCGCACGCGCTGCACGCCGCGCGCCGCCGCCGCCTCGAGGCGCTCGCCTGCCTGCCCGGTGAGCCCCGCCACACTACACACTACACACTACACACTACACACTACACACACACTACCCATGTGGCCGCACTAGACGCGCTCGCCGCCGCGCCCGCGCACGCGCTGCACGCCGCGCGCCGCCGCCGCCTCGAGGCGCTCGCCTGCCTGCCCGGTGAGCCCCGCCACACTACACACTACACACTACACACTACACACTACACACACACTACCCATGTGGCCGCACTAGACGCGCTCGCCGCCGCGCCCGCGCACGCGCTGCACGCCGCGCGCCGCCGCCGCCTCGAGGCGCTCGCCTGCCTGCCCGGTGAGCCCCGCCACACTACACACTACACACTACACACTACACACTACACACACACTACCCATGTGGCCGCACTAGACGCGCTCGCCGCCGCGCCCGCGCACGCGCTGCACGCCGCGCGCCGCCGCCGCCTCGAGGCGCTCGCCTGCCTGCCCGGTGAGCCCCGCCACACTACACACTACACACTACACACTACACACACACTACACACACACACTACCCATATGTGCATTTAGCTGGTTTTATACTATATGGCTCATACATAACCTGATCTGGAGCAGGCCGTCCCCTGGAAGTCCGCGCGGCGGCCCTGGACTTGGTGGTGAAGCTGAGCGCGGCCAAGCCGCTGCCGCTGGTGGCGCTGGCGCTGGCGCTGCAGCGGCACGCGCCGGCTGAGCTGCGGCGCTTGCTGTGGCAGCGCCTGCGCCAGCTCGCACCCACGCATGACAAGCTACGGGAGCTGCTGCCGCTGTTCCCTCGGGAGCTCAAGACCTGGCACGCGCAGGCTCACGCAGGTACCTACCACGCATATTTAATGCAGTAACTCCATCAAACTAGGTAGTCTTTTCGCATTATAGTATGTATGAACTTGTAATGAAATCTCTTTGGGTGTACTATTTGTTTCTGGCTGGTTTTGGTATCATAAAAAGTTTAAATTTTAAAGAAGATAATGCCAAATTCAAATTGGAAAAATGTGTGTTTTTCATTCGTTTTTCGTACTGTGAAGATGAGTGAATCTAATGAAGAAATTTGATACATTTTAAAATTTTACTACAACCAAGGTAAAAATGCAACGCAAACCGCGAAAAAATTTGCGACGTTTATGGAACTAGTGCAGTGTCTGTGAGAGTAGCACAAATTTGGTTTAAGCGTTTTCAATCCGAAAATTTTGATGTCAAATATGCACATCGCTCTGGTCGCCCTATTACAAATAATATTGATGCCATTTTTGAAAAAGTGGAGCTAGATCGGCATATCAGTAGTTAAGACGTAGCTGAAGAACTGGGAATTGACCACAAAACAGTTTAGGCGCATTTGAAAAACCCAGATTTTTTTTCAAATACGCCAAAACTGTTGTACACAAAAAGCTCGATATTTGGGTACCCCACGAGCTCACTGAAAGAAACCTAATGAACCGTGTACTCATTTGTGATTCATTATGAGCTGTTACCACCATGCAGGACCATCTACTCTGAACTCTACTGCGAACAACCGATAAGATTAAAGCAAGAAGTTATGAGAAAGCGGCCAGAATTAAGCAACAGAAGGGGTGTGATTTTTTATCATGATAACGCTAGACAACACTCACACATCTTTAGCCACTCAGCAAAAATTAAGAGAGTTTGGCTGGGAGGTGTTAATGCATCTGCCGTATAGTCCTGACCTTGCACCTTCAGATTTCCACCTGTTTCGCTCTCTTCAGAATTCTCTAGGCAGTGTCAGGTTAACATCACGAGAGGACTGCCAAAACCACTTGTCGCGGTATTTTGATCAGAAGCCCCAAAATTTTTATAGCAATGGGATAATGTCCCTACCTACAAGTTGGCAAAAAGTTATCGAACAAAATGGTACCTACATACTTTAGTTAAATGTAAATAAACTATATTAAAAAATGATTCGAATTTTCTTAAAAAATGCGAAAAAAACTTTTTCCCCAACCTATTCTTATATTTATAAGAACGAACTGCTGAGCTGAGCCACCCTAACAAAACATAACATTGGAGTCGAGAGTCTAATGTAATTTCGCAAAAAAAGGTTGTTGAATTAAATACATCATACCATCTTCTGATATCAATAAGAGTGTTGCTGAGGGCAGCAACACTTAGCGCGATACATTAAATTTATTTACCCCATATGAGGCAGGGGCCTCATATGGGGTAAATGAATTTAATGCATAATGCAAAGAGGTCCTTATATAGAGCTCTGGAGCACACCCTTCAGTAATTTTTAGGAGAGTCAATTCTCATTTGTAAATTCAAACTTCTTTCATTATATAATAGTTCGGTAGTTTTAAATATGATAAAAGCTGATTTAAGACATTCTTTACCACGATACTGAAAATAACATGTACTTACTTTTCAATATAATTTAAAAAGAGTAGGTTCTGAATATGAGTGTTCAAGTGTGTGTGAGCGTACGTTCGCGCTATGTCCGCAGGCACGTCGTCGGTGCTGGCGCGGGCCACGGGCTGGCGCGCGGGCGCCTTCGCCGCCGAGCTGGAGTCCGTGCAGGTGAGATAACATTACATAAAACAACAATGGCCAGGAATGTATGGACTCTGGTCCCATCTTGTAATATCCTAAGAGTAGCATGGATTTAAAGGGGATCTTATACACAATATGACTGCAAAAGAATCAATGGCAAAATGTATGGGGTTACCAAGTAATCGCGATTTTTATTGGATACTGTTTCTCCTGAATATAACACTTAAGTATCCAAAAAACTATTTAAAAATGTTAAAGGTCTACATTTTATGTTTGTTTACTGTGAAAATACGTGTTTTAATAAAAATATGGAGGAAATAATATTTGAAAAAAAAAAAAGATTTTTTTTTTTATTATTTTAGATTTTTTTTTTACATTAGGTACAAAAATATGAACGCAATTGGACATTGTAAATGAAATAATGAAATAGTTTATGGAATGGTTATGGGAAACAAAAGGGAAACGAAAATAATGTAATGAAATAATAGATTATTTTCGAATATCATGTATGAAAGTTTTTGACATCACCTAGTATTTTTCTACCGTTGTTAAGAAGTACCTCAACAAATGTAGCATTTTTATAGGCCTTTTATATTATAAAAAAGGTCGCAAGATGCTACAACCTGGGGCCAAAATGCCTATTGTTGTTTATTCTGTACAAAAACTTCATTATTAGATGTAAACGCAAATAATGTTGTTGTAGGTGGCGGCGCGCGGGCTGCTGCGCCGCGGGGCCGTGCGCCTGCGCGCGCGCGCGCCCGACAACTCCACGCGCGACGCGCTCACGGTACGTGTAACGTGCGCTGGGCGACCGGAAGCGCTAATAATACTTCTTATTTCATTATTCAATCTCATCATCTTCATCTCCTCTCAGCCTTTTGCAGTCCACTGCAGGACGAAGGCCTCCTCCCCCAAAGACCACCAAAGAGCACGATATCCCGCTTTTTCATTTTGCCAGCCATCTTCGTAAGGTCGTCGATCCATCGAGCTGGGAGGCGTCCTACACTACAGATGTGGCCATTACAGACAGATGTTGTTTAACCTATACTTAGAAAATAATTAAAAATGTTGTTTTTAGCAATTACCATGCTAGGTTTATCTAAGATTTTTAATACTTGAAAAAAAAACATTTTTTTTAATATAAAATAAAAATCTAAATATATATAATAAAAATCTTAGATAAACCTAGCATGGTTTTTGCTAAAAACAAAAATTTAAATTGTTTTTAGCTTTTCTGATACTTACCAATAGTTAAATATTTGTAAAAATGTTTCTATCGTTGACGGTAGTAGTATATACCGCAACATAATTCAGAAAATACGCTGGCTTTGACGGCGAGAACCACTTGAAAGATTTCGTCGAGTTGACTAACGTCTCGGTAGCTTAGTGGTCAAAGCACTCGCCCGGTATGCGATGGACGTGGGTTCGGATCCCACCTGAGGCGGACGATTTTTCAAGTATTAAAAATCTTAGAAAATAATGAACTTCAAATACAAAATTTTAACCACTTTTCACCCCTTAAGGTTTACAATTCCAACAACACCTATATACTTTGAGTGAGTTCCCAACCGTAAGCCTAAATAATAATTTTAGTAAATGTTTATGTACTTTGAAAACGAAGAACTTTCCATACACAACTTTATCCCCCTTTTATTTTATTTTATCAAAAACGCTGAGATTCATATGAATTAATTTTCATATACAACCGTAAACACTAAATTTGGAGATCCTAACTTTAAAACTGACGGACTTTCATACAAACTTTGGATCCCCCTGAGGGGGTGAATTTTGAAAAATCCTTCCTTAGTGGGTGCCAACGTCATAAGAAGAATAAGTGTGTAAAATTTCAAGTTTCTAGCCTTAAGGATTTGGCCTGTGCGTTTATTTGAAACTTTCATCCCCTATTTTACCCCCTTAGATATCTGAAATATAGAACCATTATATTTGCTGTACTCAATTCATACGAAATTTCATGTAAATATGTCCAAAGAATAAAAACTTTCATACAAACTTTTATCCCCTATTTCATCCACTTGGGGGTTGAATTTTGGAAAATCCTTCCTTAGTGGATGTCTACATCATATAATATAAGGAATACGTGCATGAAATTTCAAATTTTTAGTCCTAAGGATTTGTCCTGTGCGTTCATTTAAAACTTTCATCCCCTATTTTACCCTCTTAAGGATTGAATTTTAGAAAATCCTTTCTTAGTGGATGCTGAGGTCATAAAAGGAATACGTGTGTGAGTAAAAATGTTAGAAGTTAAAAAATGGCGAAAGGCTGTAGTTGTAAAACAGTGCAATGTATAATGATTGTATAGTAGATGAGTTCGTTAACTTGTCTCGTTTCCAGGTGGAGGTGTGGACCCTCGGGCTGGAGGCGGTAGCGGGCGGCGGCGGCGGCGGCGGCGGCGGCGACGACTTGGGCGAGCGCGACGACGAGGCGGCCGACGTGGCCGGCGGCCTGGCGCTGTCTGTGGCCGGCGCGCGGCTGCCGCCTATCGACTTGTTCAAGGGGCAGGTACGCGTAGAACACACACATTTTATTACAGAACGATGACCCATTATTTGATAACTCGATGACCTCCGTAGTCGGAAGGTAAACATGTCGGACTTGGCGTCGCATCTTTGAGGGTCCGGATTTGATTCCCTGCTTGATCGATGTAGAAAATGAATTTTGTTTATTTTATTTTTATTTTATTTTATTAGGACAACCAAGGTTTACAATTTTTGAATAATTATACAAAAATAACATTTAAAAGGTCCACACAGATAGAAATTAACTAATTTTAAAATGAGAAAAAAAAAGTATAAAATTTAGAGTATCGCCTTGAGCAACACAAACACCAGCTATTAACACATTCGGAAACTTATGCCAACTTCGCCTACGTTAACATATTTAAAAAAGAACTTATTTAAACAGAAGGTTTGAAAAAACGCCTAGCAGTCGCCTAACCGCAGTACAGAAAAGGTCCAAGTCTAAATTATTACTTAGTTTGTTAAAGTCACCTTCACGCCACGAATAACTGTTCTGTCTATAGTAAGTTGACGCTCTCGGGAGGAAGATAAAGGTTAGACCTAAGGGGCTTCGCAGGAGCTCTATATGAGAATCCAGCCAGAAGTTGTGGGCAGTCAATTTTGGCAGTAGCAATCTTCAACAGATACGTGACCGGCTTTCTCACGTCTCAGCTCCAGCGGAAGAATGTGATGCCTTCTGCAGAAGTTTAGGTATTCCGAGGGTTCATATATCCGAGAACTATGAGGACATGTCTCCCGGATAGCTCGGAGACTTCGGATTACGCTCAAGATCTGCGTAAAACGACTGTTATCGATCTAGAAATGACACGCCTCAATATATCTATTGCTGCACTCCAAGAAACCAGACTCCCAAATGAGGGCTCATTGCGTGAACAAAATTATACCTTATTTTGGAGAGGCAAGGCCTCTGGCGGAAATCGCGAGCACAGCTTGGGCTTTGCAGTTCACAACACTCTCTTAAGTGCCATAGAAACACCTCGAGGTGTAAGTGAGCGTATTATGGCCTTGCGCCTCAATACCAAAAGCGGCTTTGTTACTCTGATTTCCGCCAACGCTCCAACTCTCACCTCGACAGCAGAGTCTAAGGATGACTTCTATAATAAGCTCTGCTCTGTTGTGGCCAATGTACCAGCCGGAGATCGACTCTATATTCAAAGGGACTTTAACGCCCGTGTAGGGCAAGACAATACCGCCTGGCCCCATTCCCTACGGAACCATGGCATAGGAAAGCAGAATGGAAATGGCCAACGCCTGCTAGAGTTCTGCGCCAAGTTTCAGCTGTGTGTTACCAACACATATTTCAAAGAGAAACTGATGCGTAAAGTCTCCTGGAAACATCCTCGTTCCTTAAAGATTTAAAGGAAGTTACCCATACTAGATCCTACCACAGTGCACAATGCGACACTGATCACTCCCTGGTAGTGTGCAAAGTTCTCCTGTCACCCAAAAAGATTCACTCCTCCAAGAACCCCGGAAGGAAGATGCTAAATCTTTCCAAGACTAGGAACCATGAGTTTGTGGATACTTTCAGTTCACTGGTACACTGGCAACGGATTGTAGCTACCTGTGATGCGGATGCGCCCGTAGAAACAGAATGGGAATCCATTAAAGACCTACTCACCACAACAGCCGGCGAGGTTTTCGGATATGCCAAGGTGAAATCACCGGATTGGTTTACCGAAAATATAGTCCAACTTCAGCCCCTAATTGACACCAAACGCCAAGCTGCGCTAGGGTACCGCCTTGCTCCCTGTGACGCCACGATCAATAAACTCTGCACAGCAAAGTCATTCCTACAGCGAACTTGTCGCCAGCTCGCTAATGCTTACTGGATAGAACTGTGTAGAAGCATTCAAGATTGCGCGGCCACAGGAAACTTCCGCGGGGTATATGCAGGGATAAAGGTGGCTCTTGGTCCAGTGCAAAAAAAGACGGCCCCCCTAAAAGAGATCGGCGGCACTGTTATCACTGACAGCAGTCGTCAACTTAATCGGTGGGTAGAACACTACACTGGGCTTTATTCTCGACCAGTTGAGATCAGTCCTGTGCTGTGCAGCTACCGGATATTAGTAAAAAAATGTTTTACTTCCGAATATATAAAACTTGTCCGAAGGGTCAATTAGGGGTCTGACTATACTCATTAAAATTCTATGTATCTAATCAGCCGTTGGTTACCCACAGACATTTGCCAGTCTTCCCCAGTTTTCCCAGACTTTTTCATAATTATTACGGTAAAAATATTTTCAGAAATTTTAGAAAACTTTCGCAAAGCATTATCCTAGTATGATTTTTCATGGACTTCTCTTGAACATGTACTAAAATATTTATCCCCAGTTTGTCCCAGCTATTTGCACAATGATTACAGTTAAAATCATTAATTTCACAACATATAACTATTGAAAGGCATTATTCTAACATGATTTCTCATTCAATCTGCCAATAGCAAAACGTAATTTTAACCTTGCGTGCGAGTTGGACAAATTTGCGTGCGAGTTGGACAAATATTGTCATTTCAACAGTAAGTAGTTTATACAAACCTTGGCGGCGTAAGTGTTATTAAGCAACAGTAAGAGGACATCTTGATTTTTGCGAATCACCTAGTTTGTTGTGGTTGTGACAGATGCATGATGTTTTGCTGTTAATTGTTTATTATGACTAATTTAATTGCTGTCACTCCCATTAATGTTTGTTTACGCAATACCATTAGAGAAAACGTCGAAACCCTAACATTCAGGGCACTGGACAAGGAAATGTAGCCATAGTTCCAAATAACTATTAGTTTTCGTAGTTATCTGGTTTAAAAGATAGTCTTATAATAATAATAATAATAATAATTCATTTATTCATCAGACAACATTGATCCAATAATGGTTAGTAACAAAATGACACTTAAAACTATGTTAGTACTTAATTTTCACGCAAGTCAGTACGTGAACCATACTGCAGTGGCAGTAGCAATCTCATCTAATGTTATAATCGGACTTGTCGTAAAAGAGTCATAGCCGTGGATTTATGATTTACCCACCGAGTGGGATCTTCGTGCGGCCGTACTACAGCTTAAATGTGGTAAGAGTCCAGGGATTGATGGTGTACTCACTGAGCTTCTAAAACTTAAGTGCATATTACCAGTATTGCATAACTTCCTGGGTAAATGCTGGGAGAGGGAGCTATTCTCATAGGATATGCGCGATGAAAATATTGTAACTCTTTACAAAGGGAAAGGTGACCGCGGCGATGGTAACTGCTACCGTGGTATTTCTCTTCTTAGTATTGTCGGTAAGCTTTTTGCAAGGGTTGTGACGAAGAACCCTTTCGGCTAGCTCAGGCCTGAGTTCCTCGTCAGCATATGTACTGGCCCCGGCCCGCGGGGCGAGCGGTGAGGGGATGCGTACCTAATTTTAGGATCCTACAGGGAATCGATCAAGGAAACCAACGGGACGTTTGCACACTCTGTATTTAACAACACACCCTATTCCTTAAAGCTAGTTCACTTCTTAGGTCTGTGACTACTGTCTTACTTGTCGTTACACTTGTTCCTTACAGCTAATACACCCCTTAAACTATCTAGATCTGTGACTACTGTCTTACTATCGTTATACTTGTATCGCGGGAGGCAGGGTGACGGGGATCGACGCGATTCCCGCGGGACGGTGTCGCGGACTACACTTCGGCGCGGTGCGTGGCGGGTTTTAGTTAGTAATCTAATATATTTCTACGGGAAATGAAGGCTGGCATGCGGTGTCGTCACGATCACGCCGCGAGACCGTCCGGGCCGGGGATGGGTTCACCGCAGGAGTGCGGTCAAGGTTCAGGAGTGAGGTTTCGTATCAACGAACACGCCGCACGACAGCGAAACCTCGGATTAGGATGTGGGTCGGGTGCTTAACTAGGTTAGTAGGGAAGACGGGACAGCTGATCGCCAGTACTCTGATGTTCCGAGGCAATGGTGAACGGGTGACGTATGCGCGCGCGAGAACGTCTTGCCACGGTTGCAGAGCACGGACGACTGCTGCTGAGCTCCCTCCCGCCGCGCTTGATATAGCGTCGTCGCGGGCGGGGCGCGGGCGCCGCGGTGCGTCGGGCGTAGGGATGTCGGTAGTCGATACGATGACTCGCGTGCTAGTGATGTCGGTAGTCGATACGATGACTCGCGTGCTAGGGATGTCGATCCGCCGGATCCTCGTCACACCTCCTCCCCGCTTTTGGAGATTTTTACCTGTAAAAATCACAAGGTCCGGTATATAATCCATATACTAGAAAAGCAAAATTTCTGGCTCGGTATAATAAACTGCTAGATTTCTTTAGTATACAAAATAAGCTTACAAGATCTAATTAAGATTTGACCAATATTATAATTTGCTGTCTTTACAGGGGGGTTAAATCTTTATATTATACTAGGTATTTAATGTATTATTTGACTAATTTAATTTCGGTGGTAAAACAATGTTTGTTACTCGGTTAAAATTACTGGTATTCATTTACAAAGTTTCACAAATATCTATTTCTACTAGATCGGCCAAACCTCTTTGATTAATTAGTTAGGCAATCTATCTACTAAACATTTACAATGTGTCCTTATTTACGTACATTTGTTTCACACTTCTTTATGGAAGTTGGTTAAACATATGTTTATCGGATTAGTAATACAACTATTTACTTACATACATTTTTAGTATACTTCTTTTTTTTTTTTAGAAGTCGGTTAAACATATGTTTATCGGTTTAGTGATATAATTATTTAATTACATACATTTTTAATATACTTCTTTTTTTTAGAAGTCGGTTAAACATATGTTTATCGGTTTAGTAATATAACTATTTAATTACATATATTTTAAATATACTTCTTTTTTAGAAGTCGGTTAAACATATGTTTATCGGTTTAGTAATATAATTATTTAATTCCATATATTTTAAATATACTTCTTTTTTAGAAGTCGGTTAAACATATGTTTATCGGTTTAGTAATATAATTATTTAATTACATACATTTTTAATATACTTCTTTTTTAGAAGTCAGTTAAACGTGATTGTTTAATTAGTTATGTAATCTATCTAATTATGTACTAACTTTTACAATTGTACTTCTTTACGTACGTTTGTAATATACTTCTTTATAGAAGTCGGTTAAACATACATGTTTATTGGTTTAACAATTTACCTAATTGCTAATTAATACAATAATGTTTTGTTACCTTTTTGGTGAAATTCATACTGTTCTTATCAGGGTTCGGATTATTGAGAAGTCCGTTTATTTGCCGATAATAAACGTTTCTTATACTTTATACTAAATAATTATAACTTTAAAATGATGATACATAAGAAAACGGTATTTGATTTACGAACGCGGACATCGCGATGGTCGCGTGTTGTGCGCGGATGAAAAATTGAGCGTGCATTCGCCGTCGCGGGTCGATTTCCACTGCCTCCGCCTGTCGAGCGGTCGGTGGATGCGCTTGCGTTCTATTGTTCGCGTACATACCTAGCGTTTGTACAATTACGCGTTAAGGTTTAACTATGATATTTACAACGATTGGTATGCGCTTGCGGTGGTATGATATTCACTACATTTATTTACTTATTACGCGTACAATTTGTAATGTACTTCTTTATAGAAGTCGGTTTAATAGTCTAATGACTTGTTAATTAATTATTACAATGTGTACTTATTTATGTAGGTGCTACGGATAATAAAGTTTACTGTTTAAATGTAATATTCTACGGGTAACGTGTTTAACACTATTAGTTATGCTAATATGGTATATATAATTTACTGTTTAAACATGATATCTTACGTACGGCGTTTTTGATAATTTAATTTAATGACTATCAATTGTTATGTTAATGAAAAAAAATCGATATACTAAAATGGTATCTATGATTTACTGTTTATATATCAAATATTGTGGATAACGGTGCCTAATTGTTGTTTGAATTTACGTAAAAAAAGAAGAGGTACGACCTAGTTGTTTTCGGCGTTCTCGGCTTGTTCTCGCGTCTTGATGTTCTGTATCCATGTTCTTGGTTTCCCGGATCGCCGTTTCTTCTTTCCCCCCCTTCTGCGTTTTCTTTTGCTCGGGCGTTCCAGTTCGCTGTTGGCGCTGCTGAGAAGGTCAATGTGATTTGCCGATTCCTCGACTTCGCTGTCGCTCATGTATTCCACACCCAGCAGTTCTGACCAGCCCTCCAGTTCCAAATCCTGTTCTTTGTATCCTGGTTCCATCGCTGATGGTCCCGGTGTCGGGTACTGTTGTTGCCCGTTTGAAGAGCCTGTTTGTGTTGATGTGCTGGGGTTGGGTTTTGAGGTGATCAACCTTACCCAGTCGTTCCTCCTTAGCTCGATTTCCCAGGCCTTTCCTCGAACTGTGACCTGACCTGTTCGTTTTATTGGTTGGGTCCTCGGTTCCGACATCTTGTCTGCCTTATACTGCACTGCGTTTTGTTGCGCGTTCCTGGTATTTATATTTACTGTTTGGTTTTTGTTACTAAATTGGTGGGTAAGTTGGATTCTTAAGTGTTGTGGTTCTACGATGTAATTTGATTTCGGGATATCGGTGTTTCTTTGTTTCGGTTTTTTTTTGTTTTTTTTGTCTATCTTTTTTTCTTTTTCCTTTTTATTTATTCGTGGTATGGTTTTATATCTTTTATGTGTGCGGTACACTTCTTTTTTGTGTATATGTCCTGTAGTTCGAAGATGACTGGTGATCTGTTGGATATTATTTCGTATGGTCCACTGTACTTGGGTGCTAACTTTGCGCAAAAATGTTTGTTTGCGTCTGACAATGTGAAGTTTCGTTTCATCACCCTTTGGCCGTGTTTTGGCTTCCATTCCTTTTTATTTTTGTCGTATTGATGTTTTTGTTGTAGTGAGGCTGTGTGTTGGTTGTTTTTTACGATTTCGTGGACTTGTACTAGTGTTCTTTTTTCTTTCAAGTGTGGTAATGGGAGTTCGTTTCTATCCTTTGGGGCTCTTAATTCCTGTCCAAATAGTAAGAATGCTGGTGTATATTTGGTTGATTCGTGGATGGATGTGTTGATTGCGAAGTTCAGTTCTGGTAGGTATTCGTCCCATTTTTTGTGGTTGTTGTTTATGTAAGTTGCTATCATTGTTTCTAGGGTTCTGTTTACGCGTTCGGTGGGGTTAGCTTGGGGTGAGTATGGTGCTGTCAGTCTGTGCTTTGTGCCGTACTTTTTTAATTCTTCCTCGAATATTTTGCTTGTGAACTGTCTCCCGTTGTCGCTTAGTAGTGTTTCCGGGCATCCGTACCTCATTACGATGCATTCCTTGAAAGCTTTTGTTACTGTTTTGGCAGTTGCTGTTCGTAGTGGTCTTATTTCTGTCCATTTTGTGAATTTATCGTGGAAGACTATGATCCATGTGAATCCGTTTGACGATCTGGGTAAGGGGCCTATGAGGTCCGTTGATACTACGCTCCAGGGTGATTCTGCGTTGTTTATGTGCATGAGTCCTGCTTGCCTTTGTTGTGGTTTCTTGTGAGCTTGGCATGTCTTGCACGTTTTTACGTACCACGTGACGTCTTTGTACATTCCGGGCCAATAATATCGCTGTGATATGCGGTTCAGTGTTTTTGCTGTTCCGAGGTGTCCCGCTGTCGGTGTATCGTGGTTTTCCTTCATTATATCTTGTTTGTCTTTTTCGGCGACGCACAGCTTCCATTCCGAGGTGGGTTCTAGTCTTGGGCCGTAGGCGTAGTTGGTTATCTTTCGGTAGAGGTTTCCGTTTTCAGCCTTGTACTCGGTGTTCTCTCCCTGTTTTATCTCTTTTAACTTTCTTTGTGTCCAGTCTGTGTTATCTTTTTCTATTTCATATATTGGGTTTCTGGATAGTTCATCTGCGATTTTGTTGAGATTTCCCGGTCTGTATTCTATGTTGAAGTCGTATTGTTGTAGTTCTAGTGCCCACCTGGCTAGTCGTCCTGATGGGTCTTTGATTGTGTTAAGCCATTTTAGTGCTTGGTGGTCGGTCATGACTGTAAATTGGTAGCCTTCTAGGAATGGTCTCATTTTTCGTATTCCCCATACTACTGCTAGACATTCCTTTTCTGACGTTGTGTATTTTTTTTCGGCTGGTTTCAGTGATCTGCTTGCGTACATTATCGGGTAGTCTGTTCCGTCTTGATTTTGTAGGAGTACGGCTCCGAGGCCTATGTCGCTTGCGTCCGTCTGTAGCGTGAAGGGTTTGTTAAAATCGGCTCTTTTGAGTAGTGTATCTTGTGTGATGGTGTGTTTGATTTCGGTAAATGCCTTTTCTTGTTCCGTGTCCCAGGTAAACTTTGCGTCTTTCTTTAATAAGTTTAGTAGTGGGTTCATTTTTTCTGTGTAGTTTGGTATGAATTTCCTATACCATGATGTCATTCCAACTAGTCTTCTTACTTCTTTCACTGTTGCGGGTGGTTTCAGTTCTGTAATTGCTCGTATTTTTTCCTGGTTCATTTTTATTCCCTCCTTGTTTACGACATGCCCTAGGTATTCGACCTCTGTTTTGCAGAATTCGCTTTTCTTCTTGTTTATTTCGAGTCTTGCCTCTCTTATCCTTTTAAATATCTCTTTTAAGTGTTTTATATGCAGTCTGTATGATGGGCTACATATAATAATATCGTCTAAGTAGACGTACGCGTGTGGCTCCATTTCCGGTCCTATTACTGTGTCAAGTAATCTCTGGAATGTAGCTCCGCTTGAATGAAGTCCGAAGGGCATTACTTTGAATTGGAAGAGTCCTCTACCTGGAACGGTGAAGGCTGTTATGGGTTTACTGTCTTCTTTCAGTTTTACGTTCCAGTAGCCGTTTTTCAGGTCTATTTTCGAGAAGTATTTCGCGTTCCTCAGCTTCTCTAGGGTGTTGTCTATTTGTGGTATCGGATATGCATCTTTGTGCGATATCTGGTTGATTTTTCTGAAGTCTATGCAGAATCTGTACTCTCCATTAGCTTTCTTTGCTAATACCACTGGTGAGCTGTATGGGCTGCTTGATTTCTCGATAATGTTGTTTTTAAGCATTTCGTCTACGTGTTGGTTGATGATTTCTTGGAGTTTGGGGTTCTTCGGGTAGTATTTTTGTTTTATCGGTTGGTCGTGTTTCAGTTTTATTTCGTGGGTTGTCCATGTGTTGCCTTTGGGGCTTTTGTCGCATTTTTCGTATTCTTCGGCGATTGTTTTCTGTAATGTTGTTTTTTGTTCTGTTGTTAGTGTTGGGTCCATGTTATCCGTGTCTATGTTGTTGCTGGTGTTTGTGATGGTTTCTATTTGTTCGTTGTTTATTTTTGGTTTGTTTGTTTTGTTCCAGTCTAGTACAACTCCCATTCTGTTTAGTATGTCCATACCGATGATTATTTTTGTGATCTGGGGGTGGTATAACATCTGGTGTTTTATGATTCTGTCTTTGATTTTTATTTGCAATGGTAGTGCTTGTCCGATATTAATTTTTTCCCCGTTAGCCGTACTTGCGGTTTCTGATATTATCTCGGGTTTCATGTTTTTCTTTATGTATTCTTCGTAAATTATTTTGTTTGCGTACGATCTTGTTGCCCCTGTGTCGACCAGTGCTTGGTACGTCGTGTCTAATACTGTAATTTCTATGTATGGGCGGTTGTCCCCGTTCTTTGTTTCGGTGCCTAAGGTCATGGATTGTACTAGGTTTCTTTTTTCCTTGCAGCATTTGACGCTCATCACGCCGATTTTGCCGCATCCTCCGCAAAATAGTATCTTTCTCCCTCTACACTCTCTTGACGTGTGTCCGGGTTTACCGCAGCTCCAGCAGCATGTGTTTGGGTTGTAGTTGTGGATATACTTTGTAGCTTCCCTTGGCTGTTGTTGTGTTTGTGTTGTTTGTCTTTCTTCATAGTTTGTTGTTTCTGTTCTCGTGTTGTAGCTGTTTCTTTTATCTAGTCTTTTATTGAAACTTCTCTGTCGGTCTTCTGTGACGCTCTCATATTCTTTTGCGAGTTGGGTTAGTTGGTTCACTGTACTGAATTCGGTTCTTTTTATGTAGAATTTGTATTTTGGGTTCATGTTCTCGTAAATTCTGTTTATTTTTTCTTCTTTTGACATTTTTGCGTATCTGCGCATTAGTGTTTGTAAATCGATTAGGTAGTCGGTGAACTTTTGACTGTAGTTCTGTCTAGCCGTCACTATTTTTCTTAGGAGCTCGTTTTCGTAATTGCTTGGCATAAACGTTACGATGAAACACTCTATGAATTCTTCCCATGTCGTCCACGAGTCTCTGTTATTACGGTACCACAACACAGCCTTACCTTTTAGAAGTCTTGGTATCACTTTTAGCAGATTTTCCTTTTCAATTTCTCCTGTTTCGGTTAGCTCGTCCAGCCTCTCGAGGAACTCCACGGGGTCGTCGTACGTGTCGAAATGCAGGTTCCACCTCGATACTATGCACTCACTTGTGTTAGCACTGTGTGTCTTGCTATTTTTCGATTGATTGATGTTTTTCTCTTCTTGCGACATCTCTGTGTCTTGAAATTCGGTGTCGGAGTTATCGGAGCTATCTTCTTCCTTGTCGCTAGAGGACTGGTCAGGTTGGTTAGGTTGGTTTTTCGTTGTGTCTGTGGTTTCTTCTCTTACCACTTGTGCGAGGTGTTGTCTCAAGTCTCGTACTGTCCGGTTTTCGGTTTCTATGCTTCTTTTCTTGCACTCTTCTTCGAGTTCTTGTTTCTTTAGGTTGTATATCCAGGACGTGGGCATTAGATTTGGCTTCCTTGTCGATTGCGGATGGCGGTTACTACCAAGGCGTCGCTCTCTTTCGGACTTATTTTCCTGGGTGCGACGGCTCGGTTAGTACCCTTCCCTGGGGATTGTGTGGGTTTTTTTCGTTGGGCGCCAATGTGACGAAGAACCCTTTCGGCTAGCTCAGGCCTGAGTTCCTCGTCAGCATATGTACTGGCCCCGGCCCGCGGGGCGAGCGGTGAGGGGATGCGTACCTAATTTTAGGATCCTACAGGGAATCGATCAAGGAAACCAACGGGACGTTTGCACACTCTGTATTTAACAACACACCCTATTCCTTAAAGCTAGTTCACTTCTTAGGTCTGTGACTACTGTCTTACTTGTCGTTACACTTGTTCCTTACAGCTAATACACCCCTTAAACTATCTAGATCTGTGACTACTGTCTTACTATCGTTATACTTGTATCGCGGGAGGCAGGGTGACGGGGATCGACGCGATTCCCGCGGGACGGTGTCGCGGACTACACTTCGGCGCGGTGCGTGGCGGGTTTTAGTTAGTAATCTAATATATTTCTACGGGAAATGAAGGCTGGCATGCGGTGTCGTCACGATCACGCCGCGAGACCGTCCGGGCCGGGGATGGGTTCACCGCAGGAGTGCGGTCAAGGTTCAGGAGTGAGGTTTCGTATCAACGAACACGCCGCACGACAGCGAAACCTCGGATTAGGATGTGGGTCGGGTGCTTAACTAGGTTAGTAGGGAAGACGGGACAGCTGATCGCCAGTACTCTGATGTTCCGAGGCAATGGTGAACGGGTGACGTATGCGCGCGCGAGAACGTCTTGCCACGGTTGCAGAGCACGGACGACTGCTGCTGAGCTCCCTCCCGCCGCGCTTGATATAGCGTCGTCGCGGGCGGGGCGCGGGCGCCGCGGTGCGTCGGGCGTAGGGATGCCGGTAGTCGATACGATGACTCGCGTGCTAGTGATGTCGGTAGTCGATACGATGACTCGCGTGCTAGGGATGTCGATCCGCCGGATCCTCGTCACAGGGTGATACTGACTAAATTGCAATGTCTTGCCGAACGCGTGTATCCTGAGGTAGCCTTTACGAAACCCAGCCTGCTTTGGTGGCTGGAAGGCGTCAAATCTTGTGGCTAGACGATTCGTGACGACTCTTGAAAACAGCTTATAGACGTGGCTCAAGAGCGTGATCGGTCTGTAGTTCTTCTGAAGAGTTTATCTCTTTTTTTGAAAAACAGAGCCACCACGCCCTCGCTTCACGCCTTCGAGGTAGTCCCATTGGCTATTACGGGGTTAAAGTATTCTCTTCAGTCCCATAAGAACGGGCATTCCCCCTGCGTTGTGAAGTTCTGAAGTGACTTCATCTTCGCCGGGAGCCTTCCCATTACGAATCTGTTTGAGAGCCGCCTTAATTTCGTCTACGTTTAGCTCTGGGAGGTCATCGGGGTAGGGGCGTATAAGCGTGGCCAGGTATTTATATCATAGTATGATTAAAAGGTGTTTTGTTATACTTTAATTCCAGGGCGAGTTACTCGGGCACGTGTGGGCGGGCACCGGCAGCGCGCCGACGCCCGTGCTGCGTGCCGTGCGGCCGCTGCCGGCGCTGGCGGCGCGCGTGCCACTGCAGGCCGGGCTTGTAGTGCGCGCGCACTGGAGCGCAGCCTTCGCGCTCGCGCTCGATGCGCACGCGCAGGTACGTTATACTACACGCCGTGCGGCCGCTGCCGGCGCTGGCGGCGCGCGTGCCACTGCAGGCCGGGCTTGTAGTGCGTGCAGGCTATGCTCACTCCCCGGTATACGTGGTGCAGGTGTCGCTGTGGTCGCGCAGCGCGCGCGCGGGGCTGGCGCTGCGCGCGGGCGCGGCGGGGGAGGCGCGTGTGTCCGCACGCACCGGGTGCGTGCAGGCTATGCTCACTCCCCGGTATACGTGGTGCAGGTGTCGCTGTGGTCGCGCAGCGCGCGCGCGGGGCTGGCGCTGCGCGCGGGCGCGGCGGGGGAGGCGCGTGTGTCCGCACGCACCGGGTGCGTGCAGGCTATGCTCACTCCCCGGTATACGTGGTGCAGGTGTCGCTGTGGTCGCGCAGCGCGCGCGCGGGGCTGGCGCTGCGCGCGGGCGCGGCGGGGGAGGCGCGTGTGTCCGCACGCACCGGGTGCGTGCAGGCTATGCTCACTCCCCGGTATACGTGGTGCAGGTGTCGCTGTGGTCGCGCAGCGCGCGCGCGGGGCTGGCGCTGCGCGCGGGCGCGGCGGGGGAGGCGCGTGTGTCCGCACGCACCGGGTGCGTGCAGGCTATGCTCACTCCCCGGTATACGTGGTGCAGGTGTCGCTGTGGTCGCGCAGCGCGCGCGCGGGGCTGGCGCTGCGCGCGGGCGCGGCGGGGGAGGCGCGTGTGTCCGCACGCACCGGGTGCGTGCAGGCTATGCTCACTCCCCGGTATACGTGGTGCAGGTGTCGCTGTGGTCGCGCAGCGCGCGCGCGGGGCTGGCGCTGCGCGCGGGCGCGGCGGGGGAGGCGCGTGTGTCCGCACGCACCGGGTGCGTGCAGGCTATGCTCACTCCCCGGTATACGTGGTGCAGGTGTCGCTGTGGTCGCGCAGCGCGCGCGCGGGGCTGGCGCTGCGCGCGGGCGCGGCGGGGGAGGCGCGTGTGTCCGCACGCACCGGGTGCGTGCAGGCTATGCTCACTCCCCGGTATACGTGGTGCAGGTGTCGCTGTGGTCGCGCAGCGCGCGCGCGGGGCTGGCGCTGCGCGCGGGCGCGGCGGGGGAGGCGCGTGTGTCCGCACGCACCGGGTGCGTGCAGGCTATGCTCACTCCCCGGTATACGTGGTGCAGGTGTCGCTGTGGTCGCGCAGCGCGCGCGCGGGGCTGGCGCTGCGCGCGGGCGCGGCGGGGGAGGCGCGTGTGTCCGCACGCACCGGGTGCGTGCAGGCTATGCTCACTCCCCGGTATACGTGGTGCAGGTGTCGCTGTGGTCGCGCAGCGCGCGCGCGGGGCTGGCGCTGCGCGCGGGCGCGGCGGGGGAGGCGCGTGTGTCCGCACGCACCGGGTGCGTGCAGGCTATGCTCACTCCCCGGTATACGTGGTGCAGGTGTCGCTGTGGTCGCGCAGCGCGCGCGCGGGGCTGGCGCTGCGCGCGGGCGCGGCGGGGGAGGCGCGTGTGTCCGCACGCACCGGGTGCGTGCAGGCTATGCTCACTCCCCGGTATACGTGGTGCAGGTGTCGCTGTGGTCGCGCAGCGCGCGCGCGGGGCTGGCGCTGCGCGCGGGCGCGGCGGGGGAGGCGCGTGTGTCCGCACGCACCGGGTGCGTGCAGGCTATGCTCACTCCCCGGTATACGTGGTGCAGGTGTCGCTGTGGTCGCGCAGCGCGCGCGCGGGGCTGGCGCTGCGCGCGGGCGCGGCGGGGGAGGCGCGTGTGTCCGCACGCACCGGGTGCGTGCAGGCTATGCTCACTCCCCGGTATACGTGGTGCAGGTGTCGCTGTGGTCGCGCAGCGCGCGCGCGGGGCTGGCGCTGCGCGCGGGCGCGGCGGGGGAGGCGCGTGTGTCCGCACGCACCGGGTGCGTGCAGGCTATGCTCACTCCCCGGTATACGTGGTGCAGGTGTCGCTGTGGTCGCGCAGCGCGCGCGCTGGGCTGGCGCTGCGCGCGGGCGCGGCGGGGGAGGCGCGTGTGTCCGCACGCACCGGGTGCGTGCAGGCTATGCTCACTCCCCGGTATACGTGGTGCAGGTGTCGCTGTGGTCGCGCAGCGCGCGCGCGGGGCTGGCGCTGCGCGCGGGCGCGGCGGGGGAGGCGCGTGTGTCCGCACGCACCGGGTGCGTGCAGGCTATGCTCACTCCCCGGTATACGTGGTGCAGGTGTCGCTGTGGTCGCGCAGCGCGCGCGCGGGGCTGGCGCTGCGCGCGGGCGCGGCGGGGGAGGCGCGTGTGTCCGCACGCACCGGGTGCGTGCAGGCTATGCTCACTCCCCGGTATACGTGGTGCAGGTGTCGCTGTGGTCGCGCAGCGCGCGCGCGGGGCTGGCGCTGCGCGCGGGCGCGGCGGGGGAGGCGCGTGTGTCCGCACGCACCGGGTGCGTGCAGGCTATGCTCACTCCCCGGTATACGTGGTGCAGGTGTCGCTGTGGTCGCGCAGCGCGCGCGCGGGGCTGGCGCTGCGCGCGGGCGCGGCGGGGGAGGCGCGTGTGTCCGCACGCACGGCGTGGGGCCGGCTGAGCGCGCGCGTGACGTCACACGCTGAGCCGCGCCTGCGCGTCGCCGCGGACCTGGACTTCTACGACGCCATCGCGCTCTGCGTGCGCGTCACCACAGACGACTACACACGCAAGTTAGTTCTGTTCTATTATTACCCGCGCGTACAGCGTAAATATTAAAAGTGACTTAAATGAAGTAGGGTAACGGGTACAATGATTTGCCCGTTAAGCTATTTGCTAACTTTGACCTCATGTTACTCTGTGTATTGACGTATAATTTACTGCTGAAATATCTAGTACCATTCCGATAAGACCTAAGAACAATTTCAACGTGTTTTAGACTCACCATTCTGGTGTTAAGATATATTTTTGTGTAATTTTTGTAACAAACGCCCAAAAGTAGTATTATTGGCCGTCTAAAGTACAACAATTGACCTACCTGACAAACAATGACCGGGCCAATCATTGGCATACATGGTATGCCAATGAATGTAGCAAAATAAGAATAGTGATAGGAAGCGGAGAAAAAATCAAAATGCATCTTTTAATATTTCTTGTTTATTTGTTACCTACTCGGTAAATTAAATTTTAAATTCTCTGACCCAAAAAAACAACAAAAAATATTCTTCTTTCTCACAGCTTCTTGAAATACTAAAACAATCTGTTTACTGTACATAGGACTTATGTATTGCGTATCAAAATTTTATTGCACTTTTCGCTTCTATATTAGAATTAACTAGCAAGACTAAAAAAATTAAAATACACAACAGTGTACAGTGTAGTGTTACCTACACTTAAAAGTAAAACAATTTTTTTTACGCGACATAGGAAAAGTTTACGATAGCTAATGATAAAATGAAACATTTTAAAATTTATTTACAAATTTAATATTATGGAATCAATCTGGAGCCTTGTTAATCAGATAAAAAAATAATTTTCTAAATCGGTTTATAAATGACGGAGATACGTATGCAAACATTTAAAAAAATACAACCGAATTGAAAACCTCCTCCTTTTTTGAAGTCGGTTAAAAACACGCACATCACTACTAGGTCTCTTCGCAGCCGATATGATAATTGGCCCTGATCGAATACAATCATTGGCCGCGGTCAATCGCTTCAAAAGCCTAATGATTGGCCCTGCCAGTTTTTGTTTACAGGGTGTATATGATTGCCTTTAATCCAATTTTAAAAATAGCTTTTATAAAGTTTAAAATAGAATAGAATATTGTAACACCGTAATTTAATAATTGGCCGTCATGCCATTCAACTATACGTCCATACAACTCGTAAGTACAATGATTGGCCGCGTAGCATTCCTTTTTTGAGGTTAGTTAGCCGGTTATATTTGAGTTATTTAGCACGTAATCAACCTAACTAAATGAAAAAAAAACAGCTCATTGACCATACCAAATCGTAATCAACAAGAAACAAAGCAATAAACTTACCTCGTCTTAACAGATTTTGCTAAGAATTCACAGCACCACGACGCGATCGCAACACACGAACAAACATTCATTTTTTTCTCAGTGTTTCTGCTATTTAAATCATAAAACTACTACTTGATGTTGTCAATTATAAAATGAAGGTTGTATGATTTTATTTGCTTTGCTTTTTGCTACAGGTAATTCTTAATATATTACTATAAAATTCAAAAGGCCAATCATTGATGGGAGGCCAACAATAGTACTTGTTACATTGCTAAAATATATCGTGGTAACGACGGGCAACTACGGAACCCGCACTTCACCGGTTTTTTTTTACTATTTATTCAAAATCGCATCTTTCAAATTTTGCTAGGTTACGGCAGAGCACTAATAATATCCTATTTTTAGGCACTAAATCCATATGCGCTTAAACCTTCAAAACAATTGATCATAACATAATCAGCTTTTTCTGAACTAATTAAGATTGTACTTTAAAAACACTGAACAAATTGATTGAGAAAAGTTTCGACGCGTTTGCGAATAGTTTTTCTTCATTTCAAGATTTTAAAAGTTTTGTATAATTATTATGTTTTTTTTTTGTCATGTGGATCATCGAGCCAACGATCTACGTTTTACTGCCATTTGATTTACATGCCAAGGCATTTTAGTATCCGACATTATTAAAACCAAAACAGTTTTTGCCGCTAATGCGTCGCTAATAAACTAATAATAACCAAAATAAAGTAGTTTTCAGAATATAGTGAATTGTACAACAAGTGCATAAAACGTACTATTTTATCCGTGACGACGTAAATCCACCCGAGCCACAGGCGACGGTGGTTAGTGAAGTTGAGGGTAAAATCGGTTTTATGTACGAATTATACACTCTGCTTTTCACTTCGACTTAGAGGAAATTAATTATCAATGTTGTAAAAATCATAAAACAATTTCAAATTGCAACACAAAGAAAATACAAGGAGTTCCTGCCAATTTTTTTTACGTAGCTGTGGCACAACATCATAGGTCTCTCGGGTGGGATATACGTCGTGTGGGGTAAAATGGTGCGTTTTTTGCACTTTTTTACAATCTACTGTTTGTGACAAAAATAACAAACGTGAACAGACGACCTGATAAAGCCGCTGGAATGAAATCGCTTTCAACCGGCAAATTTGAAAGTCGGAGAGACTGCTGTTTGTAGAATGTTGAACAGTCATCATCACTCGAGCCGTAGGCCGCTAATATACACCGTGACTTTTTAATTACCCGAGAAAACTAAAATTTGCGTTTATAAAAATATGTAAATCAGTAAGTAACACACAAATATTATAGCGTTCATACAAAAATATCGTTTTATAGGACTTCAAATAAATCCTGTTAATGCACCAAAAACATGGAAACCATCTTCGTAGTATTTGTTGAATGAGAGAGAGAGAGACGCATGCATTCATTCAGACTCGCGCGGCACTCGCGCAGT
Organism: Anania fuscalis; assembly: GCA_950371115.1. Taxonomy (NCBI): domain Eukaryota; kingdom Metazoa; phylum Arthropoda; class Insecta; order Lepidoptera; family Crambidae; genus Anania; species Anania fuscalis. Next base: position 16,582,840 of record OX493342.1, read on the forward strand.
CTCCCGCGCATGCGCGTATGCTACGCCTCGTGCTAACGATTATCAAGATCGCCAAGCATCGCGGGTTCGCATCCTGCACTAGCATTTAATAAACGTGATATCTGTTGATTTGTATGTCGTGGCCATTACGAAGTAATAAAAATAGCACTTTTCACGAGTTTTTTTATCTGCTTAATAAATTGTTTATTTTAATTACTTAGTTAAGGTTTATTTTAAAATATGAAATCCACTAGGTATTTACAAGATTAACAAATGATACAAATACCTAAGAACCTTAAAACAAATATCAACATACCTTATACGTATTGCAGTATTTTTTCAAAATGTCCTCCTCTCTCCGAGATACAAACACGTGCTCTTTTCCGCAAGTTATTATTCAAAGAAATAAGCGCGTTTCTTTGAGCTTGAACCTCTTGAAAAGCCGCAATGATTCGGTTTCGCAAATCACCAACACTAGTAGGTTCACTAACAAACACTCGGCGCTTGATCTCGCTCCACAAATAAAAGTCCACAGGCGTAAGGTCCGGGGACCGCGGAGGCCAGGGCACGGGCCCGCCGCGGCCGATCCACCGCGCTCCGAACTCGCCGTTTAGGTACGCGCGCACTGTACACAGTACTGATAGGCCATCACGGTATTCGTCACTTCACTTTAAAGTAAACACAGGTGCGGAGGTCGCGTGCGCTGGTGACCTTGCGTGACACAACCTTGACCGTTTAAGATTCGCGACGGACTGAGCTGAGGTCAATGATGGCGCGGGCGGGCGGGGGATGCGCGCGAGTCTCCGCCCGCCCGTTCATTGATGAAGGGAGTGCTGGCCAGCTTCAAGCTTAGACGCGAGTTTGTTGAGTGAGAAAGAAACGACTTTTGTCGGCAGGTTGTGTAATTTGTTTTCATTCATAGTTATTCCTTCCGTACGCCAATAATACGCGACCAAATTAGGTGGATTTTGGTTCCGTTAATGTTGAAATGATAATGATTGCTATTTGTATTAGCAGGACTTTTAGGGTGCATATTTTTACGGAATGTTAGGGACCTTTTAAATAAATTTCTCATAAAAATAAAAATAAAAATTATTCGCCAAATTCGATGTATATCGATATCTGAGTATGTTAGTTAATTTTCTCGGGTAATTTAAAATTCACGGTGGAGACTTAAGTGATAATAATAATCATTGTAATGTCTTCATGCTGATGGAATAAATTGTATTTTCCAGGAAAGAATGTCACCTCGAGTCGGTGCAAGGGAATCGTAAGCTGCACGTGTCGCGCCGCCGCAACGAGTCGGTCGCGCTCCCCGGCCGCACGCTGTCGCTCGGCCGCGCCGACGCCGCCTGCAACGCGCTCGCCGCCCAAGACTAGCCGCTAGCCGCTAGCCGCCACTCCGCCAGCGACCACCTCCAAGCCAAAGCTATAACGCCAAATCCGGGAATCTCCTTTAGGCAGGACATGCTGCTGTCGTCTTAGTTAATAAGTGGTCAGACGTGAATCGTGAACGATTATCTCGAGTGTTTTAATTTTAAGTGTGAAATTGTTTTGCTGAAGTTATTCTGGGATACATATTTAAAAAACAAGTATGATTATGGTATCGCTTATTTATATAATTTTTTAATAGAATCAGTTTACAATTTTGTACAGTAAAATATTTGTTTATCATAAATATAAAATAGTCACTGATTTAAGGAATAAACTAAATTGAAGATATAATCAACATCTATAATTGTAAAGATCTGTATAGCGACTCCTGACCCAGCACGCGAGCGCACCCCGCCGCCCGCCGCCCGGTGCACAAACTACCTCGAAAGACAGCGAGGTAGCTCCGCGCGCTACCTCGCTTTCCCAGTCCCATCGAGTTACATCCCAGAAACCTAACCTACACATTTTTAGGTCATTTAAAGTTAGGTTATAATCGAAACCTAACCTAGGTCTCTTTAGGTCTCATCGAGTTAGGTTTGGAACCTAACCTAACCCAAGTGTGGTTAGGTCCCAGAAACCTAACCTACACATTTTTAGGTCATTTAAAGTTAGGTTGTAATCGAAACCTAACCTAGGTCTCTTTAGGTCTCATCGAGTTAGGTTTGGAACCTAACCTAACCCAAGTGTGGTTAGGTCCCAGAAACCTAACCTACACATTTTTAGGTCATTTAAAGTTAGGTTGTAATCGAAACCTAACCTAGGTCTCTTTAGGTCTCATCGAGTTAGGTTTGGAACCTAACCTAACCCAAGTGTGGTTAGGTCCCAGAAACCTAACCTACACATTTTTAGGTCATTTAAAGTTAGGTTGTAATCGAAACCTAACCTAGGTCTCTTTAGGTCTCATCGAGTTAGGTTTGGAACCTAACCTAACCCAAGTGTGGTTAGGTCCCAGAAACCTAACCTACACATTTTAAGGTCATTTAAAGTTAGGTTGTAATCGAAACCTAACCTAGGTCTCTTTAGGTCTCATCGAGTTAGGTTTGGAACCTAACCTAACCCAAGTGTGGTTAGGTCCCAGAAACCTAACCTACACATTTTAAGGTCATTTAAAGTTAGGTTGTAATCGAAACCTAACCTAGGTCTCTTTAGGTCTCATCGAGTTAGGGTTGGAACCTAACCTAACCCAAGTGTGGTTAGGTCCCAGAAACCTAACCTACACATTTTTAGGTCATTTAAAGTTAGGTTGTAATCGAAACCTAACCTAGGTCTCATCGAGTAAGGGTTGGAACCTAACCTTACCCAAGTGTGGTTAGGTCCCAGAAACCTAAACTACACATTTTTAGGTTATTTAAAGTTAGGTTGTAATTGAAACCTAACCTAGGTCTCTTTAGGTCTCATCGAGTTAGGGTTGGAACCTAACCTAACCCAAGTGTGGTTAGGTCCCAGAAACCTAACCTACACATTTTTAGGTCATTTAAAGTTAGGTTGTAATCGAAACCTAACCTAGGTCTCTTTAGGTCTCATCGAGTTAGGTTTGGAACCTAACCTAACCCAAGTGTGGTTAGGTCCCAGAAACCTAACCTACACATTTTTAAGGTCATTTAAAGTAAGGTTTTAATCGAAACCTAACCTAGGTCTCTTTAGGTCTCATCGAGTTAGGTTTGGAACCTAACCTAACCCAAGTGTGGTTAGGTACCAGAAACCTAACCTACACATTTTTAGGTCATTTAAAGTTAGGTTGTAATCGAAACATAACCTAGGTCTCATCGAGTTAGGTTTGGAACCTAACCTAACCCAAGTGTGGTTAGGTCCCAGAAACCTAACCTACACATTTTTAGGTCATTTAAAGTTAGGTTGTAATCGAAACCTAACCTAGGTCTCTTTAGGTCTCATCGAGTTAGGTTTGGAACCTAACCTAACCCAAGTGTGGTTAGGTCCCAGAAACCTAACCTACACATTTTTAGGTCATTTAAAGTTAGGTTGTAATCGAAACCTAACCTAGGTCTCTTTAGGTCTCATCGAGTTAGGGTTGGAACCTAACCTAACCCAAGTGTGGTTAGGTCCCAGAAACCTAACCTACACATTTTTAGGTCATTTAAAGTTAGGTTGTAATCGAAACCTAACCTAGGTCTCTTTAGGTCTCATCGAGTTAGGTTTGGAACCTAACCTAACCCAAGTGTGGTTAGGTCCCAGAAACCTAACCTACACATTTTTAAGTCATTTAAAGTAAGGTTGTAATCGAAACCTAACCTAGGTCTCTTTAGGTCTCATCGAGTTAGGTTTGGAACCTAACCTTACCCAAGTGTGGTTAGGTCCCAGAAACCTAACCTACACATTTTTAGGTCATTTAAAGTTAGGTTGTAATCGAAACATAACCTAGGTCTCTAGGTCTCATCGAGTTAGGTTTGGAACCTAACCTAACCCAAGTGTGGTTAGGTCCCAGAAACCTAACCTACACATTTTTAGGTCATTTAAAGTTAGGTTGTAATCGAAACCTAACCTAGGTCTCTTTAGGTCTCATCGAGTTAGGGTTGGAACCTAACCTAACCCAAGTGTGGTTAGGTCCCAGAAACCTAACCTACACATTTTTAGGTCATTTAAAGTTAGGTTGTAATCGAAACCTAACCTAGGTCTCTTTAGGTCTCATCGAGTTAGGTTTGGAACCTAACCTAACCCAAGTGTGGTTAGGTCCCAGAAACCTAACCTACACATTTTTAAGTCATTTAAAGTAAGGTTGTAATCGAAACCTAACCTAGGTCTCTTTAGGTCTCATCGAGTTAGGTTTGGAACCTAACCTTACCCAAGTGTGGTTAGGTCCCAGAAACCTAACCTACACATTTTTAGGTCATTTAAAGTTAGGTTGTAATCGAAACATAACCTAGGTCTCTAGGTCTCATCGAGTTAGGTTTGGAACCTAACCTAACCCAAGTGTGGTTAGGTCCCAGAAACCTAACCTACACATTTTTAGGTCATTTAAAGTTAGGTTGTAATCGAAACCTAACCTAGGTCTCTTTAGGTCTCATCGAGTTAGGTTTGGAACCTAACCTAACCCAAGTGTGGTTAGGTCCCAGAAACCTAACCTACACATTTTTAGGTTATTTAAAGTTAGGTTGTAATCGAAACCTAACCTAGGTCTCTTTAGGTCTCATCGAGTTAGGGTTGGAACCTAACCTAACCCAAGTGTGGTTAGGTCCCAGAAACCTAACTTACACATTTTTAGGTCATTTAAAGTTAGGTTGTAATCGAAACCTAACCTAGGTCTCTTTAGGTCTCATCGAGTTAGGGTTGGAACCTAACCTAACCCAAGTGTGGTTAGGTCCCAGAAACCTAACCTACACATTTTTAGGTTATTTAAAGTTAGGTTGTAATCGAAACCTAACCTAGGTCTCTTTAGGTCTCATCGAGTTAGGGTTGGAACCTAACCTAACCCAAGTGTGGTTAGGTCCCAGAAACCTATCCTACACATTTTTAGGTCATTTAAAGTTAGGTTGTAATCGAAACCTAACCTAGGTCTCTTTAGGTCTCATCGAGTTAGGTTTGGAACCTAACCTAACCCAAGTGTGGTTAGGTCCCAGAAACCTAACCTACACATTTTTAGGTCATTTAAAGTTAGGTTGTAATCGAAACCTAACCTAGGTCTCTTTAGGTCTCATCGAGTTAGGTTTGGAACCTAACCTAACCCAAGTGTGGTTAGGTCCCAGAAACCTAACCTACACATTTTTAGGTTAGGTTAGGTTAGGTTAGGTTAGGTTAGGTTGCCGCACAATCAGTGCTATTCGCCCAGTCCTCGCTGACTGGATTGCAAGAAAACACGGCTCTCTTACCTTCCGCATGGTGCAGGTCCTAACCGGGCATGGGTGCTTTGGTTGGTACCTGCATCATGTAGCGGGTAGGGAGCCCACCCCTGAGTGCCATGAGTGTGGCGCTGCGGTGGACACAGCTGATCACACCCTTCAGGAGTGCTCAGCGTGGACTCAGCAGCGCTGCGCTCTGGTCTCAGTGGTAGGGGGAGACCTCTCGTTGCCCAGTATAGTGCGAGCTATGTTGGGTAGCGAGGCGGCGTGGGAGGGTATGGCCTCCTTTTGCGAAGAAGTCATTTCGCAAAAGGAGGCCGCGGAGCGGGTCAGGGAGGATGATCCTCACGCTGACCCGATCCGTAGAAGAAGGAGGGGGAGAAGGCGAAGGCGTTTCGCCAATAACCATCTCCTCCCCCTAGCAGGCTAGCGAGCACTGGGCGGGGGCCCAATGCTTGCATTGCACAGCCTGTCTGACCTGAGGTGATCCCGAGTGTACAGGATCACCTAACACCCTATGCCTGAGGCCCGGCATAGCCGTACGTAGATGATGCATGGAAGTCGTCCATCCGGGTTCCCATGCATCATCAACATACGTTGAATGGTACACCGCAGGTTTTTTAGTGGGTATACCTCGCTGTGGAACAGCTTCTCTGTCTTACAGCGAGGGGAGTCCCACATAACCATGCTGCTTCCCCCGAGGCGGTATGGTATGCGAAGAGCATTTTTCCTGCGACAAAAAAAAAAAAAAAAAAAAAAAGGTTAGGTTAGGTTAGGTTAGGTTAGGTTAGGTTTTTTTTTTTTTTTTTGCTGCTTTCTGTCCCCCGAATATGTGTGTTCAGGATTGAACTTCAAAGGGATTTTCATTTTATTTCTTTTTTGTTTAAATTTGGTTGTCGTTCAATTTATTTGTATTTCAGCATCTTACAACTATTACATTTTTAGTCTAACTTATTTTCTAGCATAGTTTACAAAATTTTGAGCTTTTATTGGTGACAGTATGGGTTGCTTACATTTAGGTTATTATAATTTATCTTAATTCTATGGGCCTTTTTCTTTTTCTTAAAATCTAGATACAATTTTATTTCTAATTCTTACTACTATTACATAAACTTATTTGCTATTGGTTATTATATTCAATAATAATAATAACAAATCTTATTTACTAACTTTTATTTTTACTTACTATCTGTGCACATATTTTAATACAGTATGAAATAAAATCGCTTCTACTCTCTTTATCATTAAGCAATTTATACAAATTATCTAGGCCAATTTTTTGTCCTAGTTTTTGTTCCGCGTCGAAACGCAAACTATCAAATTTTGGGCATTCCGTGAGGAGGTGGGGAACTGTTTCCGAAATTTCTGGATCACAGTCACATGATGGACTCGCCCTACACTTGAACCGATGCAAGTATTGGGCGAATCCACCATGTCCTGTGAAAATTTGGGTGAGCATCCCTTCTGGCTGGATTTTGCGGATCAGTTTGTACGCGCCTATCGCACTCGGGAAAAACATTTTTGTTATGGACGCGGTGTCCCCTGCTCGATACCGTTCGTTCCATTTAATAATGGAACGTTCACGTATTATTCTTTTTACAAAAGATACCGGGCACCGGTCGTAATCCGGTTTCCTCTTTGAGTTTAGGGCTGCTTCCTTCGCGAGATGATCGGCGCGCTCGTTGCCCGGGAGACCTGCATGTGCCTTTATCCAGAACAAAGATACATCTTTGCCCTGGATAAAAGCCTTCCGCAGATTCTCTCTCGTCTCTGCGGCAAGGGGGTGAAGAGAGCTATGGTTAGCGACCGTCTCCAGAGCGGCCCTCGAATCGCTGTATAGACCGTAACTCTTCTCCCTCCCCTTGAGGATCACGCCCGTTGCTTTGCATAGGGCCAATAATTCCGCTTGGTAGACGGTGCAGTACGCGGACAGACAAAACTTTTGGTTCCGGATCTCGGCCTCATCTTTCCATATGGAGAGTGCGGCTCCGACCTTCCCCTCAATTTTACTGCCGTCGGTGAATATTCGCACCGCCTGCACGTTGTGCCTATCAACGAGGCTTTGGTCTACCAAGCATTCGAACTCTATGGCCGAATGCGTAGCTGGGTGAGGAGTCTCTACAAACCTAACCAAACTCTCGGTCTCTCTGTCTCCTAACTCTAGGAGGGGCGACCCTCTCTTCGTCTCATACAGGGCGGCTGCCTCCTGTATTCTGAGGTCAAGAGGTAGTATCCCTGATAGAGTCAGTGCCGAGTGTAGAGAGACTGTTCGATATGATTTGCAGAGCTTCTGGGCGAAACCCCTTTGTACCGCATTCAACAACTTCTGCACCCCGATCTTCTCAGCCGCTGGAGCCCACGCTGCCGCCGCGTACAAGATTATTGGCTCAACTGTTGCAGTGTATATTAGTCTGATGACCTCTGGATGTAGACCCCAGTTAATTTTAGCGGCTCTAGACAGCTGTTTATAAATATCCACTGCTTTTTTAGTCTGAAGGACTATGTGTGAGTTGAATGTTAATTTGTTGTCGATCATAAGGCCTAAAATTTTAATTTCATTTGAGAGGGTGATGTCGGTTCCCCCCATCGTCAGGCGCGGAGTGTCGTGTTTGAGTTTCTTTGTGAGGACCATTGCGCAGGTCTTGTGTGGCGCGAATCGTAGCTTGTTTTTGGTACCCCACTGTTGCACGTACTCCAGCGCTGCGTTCGCCTGGATGCTCACGTCTAACGCAGTATCTGCGTGGAAAACTAGTACCACGTCGTCGGCAAATGCCTGGACGTAGTGTCCCTTCTCCTCTAAGTTCCGCAGTAGAGGGTCCAACAACAGGTTCCACAGGATTGGACCACCGATTGACCCTTGCACGCATCCTTTGTTTGTATCTCTCTTTATTTCTTCCCCGGCGTATCTTACACTGACTTTTCTGCGCTCCAGATAGCTATCTAGTAGCCTCCTGATGTTTACCGGGCACTTTTCCTCAGCCAGACGGACTCGAATGGCTGGCCACCATGCGCTATCGAAGGCCCCCTCTATATCCAATGACACTAGGGTTACCAGCTTCTTCAGCTCAATCTTACCCTTGATGTGGTGTATTAGCGTATAGAGGGCGTCCTCGGTGCTCCTCTGGGGCATGAATCCGTACTGGCGAGTACTAATCCGCGGTACTAGGTGCCATTTAATCCTTGCTACTAACATCTTTTCCAGGACCTTCCCCAAGACCGGCAGAAGACCTATCGGTCTATAAGCCTTGGGGTTCGTGTAATCGTCCTTGCCCGGTTTTCTTAATACCACAACTGTGGCCTCCTTCCATATGTCCGGGAAGTGTCCAATCAGGAGACACTTGTTGAACAGGGCAAGGAAGGCGTCCAGGTCCTGGTTGATAGCTCGGCTGCAGATGTCCGCTGTGAAGCCATCCGCCCCAGGGGCCTTCTTTGGGTTAAAACTCCCCATCGCGGTCTTTAGCTCTAGCTGTGTAAACGGTGGGTCATGTTGTTCATCATGCTTCCACTCGTTTACCTTATTCGCTGCCTCTCTGGTCCAGCGATGGTGTTCATTGTCAGTAGCCTCCAGGTCTTGTGGGTAGAACGTCTCCGCTAGTAAGATCGCCGATTCTCTTGGGTTCAGATGTGCTCCTTCTTTGGTTAGGGTCAAGTCCTCCGTTCTCCTGGTGGTCCGGCCTATCACTCTGTAAATTCCCTCCCATAGGCCTTCTCGGTCTTGTTTGGTGCAGAACTCTTTCCAGCTTTCAGTTTGGGCTTTCTTGGCTTGGCACTCGTATTCTTCTTTCTTTCTCAGGTACTCAGCTACCACTATGTCTCTGCGGTACGGTGCCGCGTTCCTGATTTTTCGCCTGAAGGTAGTGGTAGCTTTCTTCAGCCTTGCGAGCTCATCATTCCACCATGGGATCTTAAGTACTTCAGTACCCTTTTTTATGGGCATGCTGGTCTTACACGCATCAGTTATGGCCTCAGTGTAGTCCCGAATCAGCTGTTCTAGTGGGGTCTGACTCGTGATACTCTCGATGTTAGTAAGAGTTATGTTTTTATTGGACTTGGCTTCGCTTAGGGTGTTACTGAATTGATCCCAGTCTGCTTTTTTCGTGTTAAAAAGCCTAGTCGTTCTTAGGACCTTCAATCCTCTCGATCTGCGGAGACTGATTTCAAACGTTATGGCGTTGTGGTCAGAGCTCGTCATCTCCTGGTCTACCCTCCAGTTATCGACCAGTTCGAGTAGGTCTTCTGTACAGGCTGTTATATCGACGTGACTGGTGAACGACCTCGTACCCCTCACGGTGTCAAAAGTGGGCGTATCACCTCTATTAAGTACCTGCAATCTTGACTCTTCCAGGGTCCCGGACATTTCTTCACCCCTGTGGTCTTCTACGGTGCTGCCCCACCAGGTACTCTTGGCGTTGCTGTCTCCGCCAATCAGCAGTAATCTTGGGCCCAGCTCCTCTACGACCTCCTTCAGCCGCTCCAGGTATGGCCCAATGGGTTGGTCCGGTTCGAAGTAGAAGGATACCGCCGCGATTTCCCATGCGCTGGTTCGGATCCTCACTGTGACTATATTGTCACAAGTGAGTTTCGGGCACTGTATGACGTCGAGTTCGGCGTCAAAGACGACTATCGCCGCCTTAACAGTCCCATCTCCTACTGCAGCGTTTTGGAAGACTCTCGCCCCACGATAGTCCTTCATTCTTCTCGTCCCGCCCACATACGGCTCCTGGACCAGCGCAAACGCCAATTTGCGTTTGCTGGCCTCCACCATGAGCTCGGTCGTTGCAAGTTGTTTGCGCTGTAGGTTCGCCTGGGCCACTGCATAACATCTGGCTGGGGCGCCTGCCCCGGAACGCGTTGGAACCACCTTAGCAATATTGAACCTTAGCTCGTGCCAGTGCCTCCCACTTCCTACGCACCGGGCACTCTGAACTAAAGGCGTTGTGCTCTGTCTGTTCCAGCTTAGCTGCCACGCAGTTACAGCACTTCGGCGCTGCTGCTGCCAGCCAATCGGGACACTCGGTTCTCATGTGAGGGCCACCACAGTGCGTGCATTTCGGTACGGTCTCTTTACAAAACCGCCTCCCATGTCCGTACGCTAAGCACATAGAGCACTGGACGAGTGGGGATTGGTCTGCTACTCGCACTCTTTGCATATCTATGTGCACTGCTTCTTTCTCCATCATTCGGTTATAAACCTGTGGGGATACCCTCAGCACAACGTGGTTCAATAGTGGGTTCCTTGCTTTGCGGTTAGGTTAGGTTAGGTTAGGTTAGGTTAGGTTAGGTTAGGTTAGGTTAGGTTAGGTTAGGTTAGGTTAGGTTAGGTTAGGTTAGGTTCCCGTGTCGGGTTTCTGGGTCCCGCATCGGGCGCGTCCCCAGGTGGTGGATAGGGGAACGCCCTCCAGATATGGGGGGTACCGGCTTCGGCCGGCGCGAACCAAAACCAGAACGCGCGGCAGACTCTGTCAATTCGGCGGACCTGTCGGGCCCAAGGGGAAAGCCTTATGGCTCAAGACCTCAGGTGTTCGCTGCTCCGTGGCTTGACTGCCTGAGGCGTAGATAGGGATGCCTAGACCGTCGGGGTGTTTGTCCGGGTCGTACAGGCATTGGGGTCGTCGGGGCATTTGCCCGGATCCGTGGGGTTTTTTCCCGGGTTGTACCCTGTCATCATGACAAACCGGGCAGCGTGTTCTTGCCGTGCGCTGGGTCCCGTAATCTTGGGAGGAGAGGATCCTGGGCGTTGAGCTTGTGGCAGACCACCCAGGCGACACATGTCTTTGGCCTTATTCCTTCCAGGCACTCGGGCGGCCCGCGGAGTAGCCGGTCCGCGGGTCAATCGGCTGTGGGTGAGCGGCTTTACCCTCGCCCATCGGTGACGTGGGGGGCACGGGGGGCAGGGCAGGCGGCGGGCTCGGTGATGTCGCGCGTTTTGGTCGACGCGTGCTCACCTTGCCCCAACCGTCTCGTCATAGATCCCGTGCTAGTCTGCCCGAAAGGGAAGTGGCGTCCCCGCTATGGCCAGTGGGAAACCCTGGGGTGTCAAGTGGCACCTCCCCAGATGGGGCTCCGAGGTGGGTGGGGTCACCACTGGCTGAAGAAGACTTGGCTCATAATATGGCTTGTTCAAACAAAACACAACAAGTTTCGACCAAACCCCGAGCGCGAGGCGCTCAGAGCGAAGAGGAAGGTGAAGGAGTAGGAGGCGGCAGTGTCTTTTTCAAGACGCCTGTCGTCCGTTTAGAGAGGTGTAGTTCGCCGCTACAGGCGTCGTCAGGGAGCCGTTTCTTTAGGCTTGAGGATTTTCCTGAGTCTGAAGACGACAGCACCCCCCTGGACAGGGACAACGAGGGGACGTCAGATCTTGTTTCCCCCTCCACCGGATTAGACAAATGCGCAACAAGCGCCAGGGTCCGCGATTTTGCGGATACCCTCTCGGATTTGGACACGAGCCTGGAGGTCGCGGATTCCTACGAGTCTGCGTCATCGACCGTCAAGTCCAGGTCGCCAATTGGAAGCGGCAAAACAAGGAGGGCCACCAAAAGGCAGGGTGGTGAGGCCTCGTCAGCACCAGCCAAAGTTTTTGCGGACGTGACCACCGCTGCTCTCAGAGGCCGAGGTCGCCCACCTACCCATGTGGGTCGATCCAAGGCACGCGAGCAGCTTCGCGATGAGGCGCGTCGTACGGCCATTTTAATGGAAGCCGAGGAGGAGGCCTCTCGCCTCGCAGATCGACTCGCACATGGGCGGAACCGCAGCGAGTTCTCCTCGAAGGAGCCCACAGCGGAGGAACTTAGCGGCCAGATCCGGGCTGCCACTGACACAGTTATGTTCTGTGTGGCGCGATCCGGAAACCTGAAGGGCAGTTTCCAGCGTGCCCTGAAAGAGGCAGCTGCCTCCATCACGCGCGCGGGAGAGCTCCTAAGCTCGAGGACAAGGGACGAGGAGACGCGGCTTTTACATGCTGCAAACGACCGATTGGCGCAGGAGGTCGCAGACCTGAAGCGCGTCGTTCATCAGCTTCGCGCTGAAAGGATTGCGGAGGTCCTTCCTGCAACCCGGACTGGGTCGAAGACAAACTCTTCCGAGGAGGAGTTTGAACAGCGCCTTATGCGCCAAATCGGCAATATGATGGATGCTAAACTGGCATCTATCTCAGAGCGGCTGCTCCCCGAGCCTCGTCTGCGCCCGCCACTTGCTGCGGACGCCCACAAGGCCCAGGTCGAGCGGCCTCCTAAGAAGTCGCTAATGAAAGCGCCGTCGGGCCCACCCAAGAGTGCTGCTTCACCCCAGACGGGGCAAACGCCGTCCGAGGTGTCCGCCCCTGTGGCCACGACCTCGACTGCCGGTCCAGCCGCCGTCGGGGAGAAGAAGAAAAGGAAGCGTGGCAAGAAGAAAGCCCGCAACCAGGTCCAGGAGTCAGCGCCCGCTTCCCAACCTGCTACTGCCCGCCCGTCTACACGGTCTGCAACCGGCCCTGAAGCCGAATCGTGGACAGAGGTGGTCAGGCGTGGGAAAAAGCAGGCGTCTACTGCTGTAATTAAGCAGCAGCCTCCGGTACAATCCAAGAGGCCAACCGCGTCCTCCCAGCAGACTCCAAAGCTCCGCCCGCCGAAGACCGCCGCCATCGTGGTGATGATGCAGCCGGGAGTGCAGGAGCAAAAAGAGCACACCTATGAGACGGTGCTTGCCCGTGCGAAGCAGGCCATCGATATCGGGGCGATAGGGATATCCGGGATCCGCTTTAGAGTCGCCAAGACTGGCGGCAAGGTCCTGGAGATTGCCGGCCCCGATCACGAGGAGAAAGCGGATGCGCTGGCTGCTAAGATGCGGGAGGTCATCCCTGCGGAGATCGCCAAGGTGTCCAGGCCGGTCAGGACCGTTGACGTTCGGATATCCGGTCTCGACGACTCCGTCACCATGGATGAAGTCGCTGCGGCTATCGCCAAAACGGCTGGCTGTGACGCCAAGTCGATCCAGGTGGGGTCCATCGGCCGCACCTTCCAAGGAACAGGGGCCTGCGTTGTAAAGGTGCCAATAGGTGCAGCCCAAAAGGTTGTGAGTGGAAGGGTTTTGGTGGGTTGGGTCTCCGCCCAGACCAGGCTCATGGAGCGGAAGCCGCTTAAGTGCTTCCGGTGCCTGGAGGTGGGACACGCCCGCGAAAGCTGCACTTCAACGACCGACCGCAGTGGTCTATGCTACCGCTGCGGCACTCAGGGGCATACAGCCAGAGGTTGCACAGCCTCGCCGCACTGCCCTCTGTGCGCGGACGCGGGACTGCCAGCCAACCACCGGGTGGGCAGCAAGAGCTGCAAACCGCCCAAGCGTGGCAGTCGTGCGGGAAGGACAGCAGCCAGGACTTCGGCTGCACCGTCCGCGGCCAAAGGGCCCACGAACATGCAAGTAGAAAGCCTGACGACGTAAGATGGCCTTCAGGCTACTACAGGTGAATGTGAACCACTGTGCCGCTGCGCAGGATATCCTCTTGCAGCATGCGGCAGAGTGGTCCATAGACGCGGTCCTTATCTCCGAACCCTACTTCATACCGGGCGACCGGGAGAACTGGGTCGGGGACGCGAGTGGCTTGTCGGCCATCATGGTGTCGGGGGCACACCCTATTGACGTCGTGTCCAGGCAGAGCGGTATCGTTGCCGCCAAGTGCAGGGAGTTTCTGCTGGTGGCGGTCTATTGCCCTCCCAGTCGAACCAGGAGCGAATTCGAGGCTGATCTGAACCATCTCGGGTCAGTTCTCCGTCAGTCCACCCTGCCAGTGATCATTGGAGGCGACTTCAACGCCAAGAACTTAGCCTGGGGGTCACGTCTCACTGACCGCAAAGGGGAGAGTCTAATGGACTGGGCGGTGTCCAACGGACTGGTTATCGTCAACGTGGGGACCGAAGCCACATGCGTGCGACCGCAGGGGAAGTCCGTCGTGGACATTACGTTCGCGACCCCCGCGATTGCAGCTCGTATTAGTGGCTGGAGAGTGGTCACAGAGGCGGAATCATTGTCGGATCACCGGTGCATCCGGTTAGACGTCTCCACCTCCGGTTCCGTGATCCCTCCGCCTGGCACACCCCACCCGACATACCCCCGATGGAGGCTAAACTGCCTGGACAAGGAAACCGCGCGGGAAGCTGCGGTCGTTAAGGCCTGGCTGCCTGTAGGCCCTGAGCCCGTCCAAGTGGATGAGGAGGCGGAATGGTTCCGGGAGGCCGTTACGGACGTGTGTGACGCGTCCATGCCTCGGTCCGGACCTTCCCTTCCCCGGCGAAACGTCTATTGGTGGACGGATGAGGTTGCGGAGCTGCGTCGTGCGTGTATCGCGGCGTGCCGTGCCTCAGATAGACATCGTAGACGCAGACGTCGTGATCCGGCGCTGGACGAGCCGCTTTATCAGGCCTACAGAGAGGCGAAGCAGGCGCTCAAGATCGCCATCCTGGAGGCGAAACTCAAGGCAAAGGAGGAGCTCCTTGCCACACTCGATGCCGATCCGTGGGGACGCCCGTACCGCACGGTGCGGGGGAAACTCCGCCCATGGGCGCCCCCGGTCACGGAAAGGCTCGAGCCCGAGTTCCTCCGAAGAGTCGTGTCCACCTTGTTCCCAGCTCAGGTAGAACACACCCCGCCTTCGATGTTTCCACACCCCGTAGTCTCCAGAGAGCCCCCTGAGCCCGTCTCCGAGGGCGAGTTCGGCGCGGCAATATTGCGGTGTAGAGCCAAGAATGTGGCCCCGGGTCCTGACGGGGTCCCAGGTAAAATCTGGGTCCTCGTATCGGACATACTGGGTGACCGCCTTCGTAGGCTCCTGTCCGCATGCCTGCAACAGGGGCGCTTCCCGGCGCTTTGGAAGGAAGGGAGGCTCGTGCTTCTGAGGAAAGACGGACGTCCGACCGACTCCCCTTCGGCATACCGTCCGATAGTGTTGCTGGATGAGGTGGGCAAGCTCTTTGAAAGAGTCATTGCAGACCGCCTCGTTCGGCACCTGGATACGGATGGGCCGAACTTGTCGGATGTTCAGTATGGCTTCAGGAGAGAGCGCTCTACGATCGACGCTATCCTGCGGGTAAAGTCGCTCGCCAGCGAAGCGGTGGAGAGCGGCGGCGTGCTGTTGGCCGTGTCTATTGACATAGCCAACGCGTTCAACACGCTGCCGTGGACCACGATCAAGCAGGCGCTCCGCTTCCATGGAGTGCCTGTTTACCTGCAGGATACCATCGCATCGTACCTGGAGGGACGAGAGGTTGCGTGTGATTCGGTGGACGGTCGATTGCGGCACTTGGCCGGATGCGGTGTTCCGCAAGGGTCGGTCCTAGGGCCACTCTTGTGGAACATCGGGTTCGATTGGGCTCTCCGTGGCCAGTTCGTCGCAGGGGTTGGCGTAACTTGTTACGCCGACGATACCCTGTTGACAGCCCGTGGGGATTCCTTTGCCGATGCTGCTCGTCGTGCGACTGCTGGGGTCGCTGTGATGGTACACCGAATCGGCCTTTTGGGGCTAAGGGTGGCACTGGAGAAGTCTGAGGCCCTGTGTTTTCACGGGCGCCGACGTGCGCCGCCTGCGGACGCTGGGTTGATGGTGGATGGGGTTCGTATCCCCGTTTCGCCGACGATCCGGTACCTTGGGCTTGTGCTTGACGGAAGGTGGCGGTTTCAGGCCCATTTTCGTCAGCTAGCTACCAAGCTCAATGCGACCGCGGGTGCCTTAAGCCGGTTACTGCCAAACCTGGGTGGTCCGTCGACGGCTCCTCGACGACTGTACCTAGGGGTGGTCCGCTCAATGGCACTCTATGGTGCCCCGGTCTGGCATGACGCCCTCTCGTCCGAGAACGTGACAGTCCTGCGGAAGGCTCAAAGGTTATTAGCCCTGCGTTTAGCGCGAGCCTACCGCACCACCTCCGCCGATGCTGCGATGGTCCTGACCGGCAGCCTGCCTTGGGATCTCGACTCCCTGGTCCTCGCCGCGTTATTCCAGTGGCGGGGAGACCAAAGATCTCAGGGCAATAGGCCCGCACCGATAGAGGTGGACGCGGAAAGTAGACAGCTCACTGAGCTAGCCCACGAGCAGTGGCGCCGTAGACTGGCCAGTAGCCACTTTGGCGTCCGGGTTATTAGTGCCGTACTCCCCGTTCTCACTGAATGGGTCGAGCGTCCACACGGCCAAATGACATACCGGATGTGTCAGGTGTTTACCGGCCACGGGTGCTTTGGGTCATACCTCTGCCGCATTGGCAGGGAACCTTCTACCCGATGCTGGCACTGCGATGCTCCAGAGGACACGGCACAGCACACCCTTGAGGTGTGCCCGGCGTGGGTCGCTGACCGCCGTGCCCTCCGAGCACACGTGGGTGACGACCTCAGCCTGGGCTCAATAGTCCGGCGTATGGTCGCAGACAGGGAGGTTTGGCGAGCCATGGCCGCATTTTGTGAGCGGGTGCTTGCCGAAAAGGAGAGTGCAGAGCGAGAGCGAGAGGCTGCGGCTGACGCACTCCTCATGCGCCGTAGGCGCACTGGGCGCAGGCGGAATCTCCACCGCCTGCACATGCCCCTCCCTGTGCCTCGGGTCGTGGACGCGGGGGCGTCCGCTTCCCACTAAGGGGCGCGATGGTGTGTAATGCGTTCAACGCATCATCGGGACATCAAGCCGGAGGAATAACTCTTCTGGCGCTGGAGGTAGGGGTATTTGCCCTCTCCAGATCGGGTGAGACCGTGTGTCGGTCTAGTCAGTGAAGGGCCGCGGATGTGTGCTAATCGCGTTGACCCGTGGCCCCGAACTCATGGCTCCCGAGAACGCCGCTGGTTTTTAGTGGGTATGCCCTTAGGGGTGAGTCCCACATAACCTGCTGCCCTCCCCCGAGGGCGTCAGGTATGCGTAAGGCATTTTCCAGCGAAAAAAAAAAAAAAAAAAAAAAAAAAAAAAAAAAAAAAAAAAAAAGGTTAGGTTAGGTTAGGTTTTTTTTTTTTTTTTTTTTTTTTTTATACTCGTTCCCACTAGCATAACCAGTGCCCTTTCTTCATCTATTTTTTTATTTCAGTGTGCTGTTCCTATGTAAAAAAAAAAGTTTTTTGTTGTAATATAAAGTTCGAAGGAAATTTTTCGCTGTTTTTGTATGTTCTTAATGTCCGCAAATTTTTACTTTTTATATTGTACTTACTATATTTTAACTTAGTTTCATTTAATTGGTTATCTTTCTCTGTATCTTAATTTTTTATATTTTACTCATATCTTGTTTACCATCTATTCTCTATTTTATTGATATTTCTCTATTCTGTATTTTGCCTGTTTTAATATTTACTTTAAATGTGCTATTTTATTACCTATATTTGATGTGCGTTAACATGTATTATATACTAATTATATAAACAGGTTATACAAATTATTTTCATTTATACTTTTATGTTTTCCTAATCTTATAAGATTTTATGACTTTAATTTTTTAATCTATACTGTGCAATGAATAAGATTTTCGAATGTTGAGCTATTCAGGTATGGGACTAGCGTAGCGTCCCTGGCTCTCTTTTTTGCGCGGTATCCATTTGTCAAGCATATCTTGTATGATACGCTTAACAAATGACACCGGACGCCGTTTCTTGACTCGAGATGCAGTGCGGATCTGCTCCAACCCGAGTTTTCTGGTCTGGGTCCGCGCAGCCTTATCTCTCAGAGATACTGCTGCGCCGACTTCTCCCTCTTTTGTTATTTTGGCTACGAACATTTTTGGGCCATCATTCTCGCGTTGGGTCAGCTCCGAACGGCTGGTTGTATGTTCGAGCTGCGTAACTGTGTGCGGCGTCACGATGTTGCGCTTTCTTAGAGCAAAACTCCGCTGAAAGTTCCCATTTAAGGCAAATGCAATTTCTTTGCTCCGTGTATTTTTGCCCGGCACGCCCTTAGCAATACGCAACTGTGGACCGCGCAATGCTGTCCCACTTGCGTCGGACCGGGCAATCAGAGCTAAAAGCGTTGTGCCCAGCGTCCCCCAGCTTCGCACTCTGGCAGTTTCGGCATGTCGGGGACTCAGCGGCAAGATAGCCGGCGCACTGTGCGCGGAGGTGTGCGCCTCCGCAGTGCGAGCATGAGTCCTCGACTTCCCTGCAGACCTTTTTACTGTGCCCATATCCCAGGCAGCGCGAGCATTGGACCAGTGGAGACTGGTCTTCTGCCTTGAGGCGCTGCATGTCAATGTGGACACAGCTGGCCTCTACCAGTAGTCTCCAGGCGAGCGGCGACACGCTGAGCACAACGTGCATTTGATGAGGGTTCCTGGCATTCTTTTTATATCTAATTACAGGCCTTATTCCTTCTTCCGAAACTTCCTTAAAAATATTTTTATTTTGAGAGAATAGGGCTTTTAAAATTTCGTCTTCTGTATTATATTTATTTATATTTTTGATAATGATAAGCGGATCCTTGTTTTTTATTTCTTCTATATTTAGTTTTAAAATTTTCCCATCTTTTATAATTTTATCTTTCACTCTATTTACCTCCGCTTTCGTTCTACAGCCTAATATTACTTTTTGATCTCTACCTTTTCGAATTCTATCAATCTGAAACCCTTCTTCCTTGGCCCTAACTACACTTCTTATTTTCTCGAGCACTTGGTCCCCTGTCTCCATCTTATCCTCCGAGGTGATCATTACTGAATGCACCGCCGCATGCTCCGGAGATTTGATCTTCGGAGAAGCAGCGGCAACGCTCGCGTATGTCACTCTGCTTTCCATCTGCGCCTGACTCCTCTCTATTACTTCCTTTAACTTTGCCATTTCTATCTTGTTTTCTTCTATCTGTTTCATATGCTCTGTCATTTTTTGTATTAACTCTCTATCAGCCCTCACTCTCTCACTTTCCCCCTCGGCGTCCATACTGCATACCCTTTCGGGCTCTGCAGTCCCGTCGGTCCTGTCCGGCTCCTTCCTGTCCGCAGTCCTCTCCGACTCCGCCTCCTTGACCAGCTGATACAGCCTTTCGAGGGCCGCCGTTACCTCCACCTTGATGTCGGTTCTAATGTTCTTAGAATTCCGCAGGTGGAGTTTTGACTTCGTCAGCATGGCTTTCGCCTCTGTTGTTCGGCTGACGTACTTAGCCTCGGCGGCCCTCGGGGAGACACAGAAGGTGTCCGCTGATGGTCTGCGGGCGGCAGCTGGTTTGGAGTCCTGGGACAGGGGCTTGGCTTTAGTGGGGAGGGGGGCAGGGACCACCTTCCTGGGTGATATCGGGGATTTGGTGTTGCCGTCCACCTTCCCTGCCTCCCATTCCCCAGTGAGCCGTCGGACCAGCGATTCCCGCTTAGCGGGCCCATGAGAGAGCAAGTCCCTCTCTCTACTGTGGTGCGCGATGACGGCCGAAGGGCCGGCCCTTTGGTCGCCATCGCGGGGGCTGGTGGAGCCAGACTCAATTTTCTTCGCAGTCGTCCTTTTCACCGGAGTATGGATACCGAACATCTTGTGTGCCGTGGGAATTCGTCAATAAATAAAAGTTTAAAATGTTAAAAATATTGTTAAAAAACAATATGTGTAAAGTAAATAATAAAATTAAATTAAAATTGTATATGTTAAAACTTATAGCTAAAAGATAACAACACAATAGTGTTGTTATCGCCTAATCCTAACTAACCTAAAACTTAAAAACAAGCTCCCGATGCCCTCGGGGATACCACCTAAGCTCTCAGTCAAAAACGAAGAAAAAAAATTTTTGTCAAAACCTAACCGAGCTTAGGTGGTAAAGCAGGTAAGGGAGGGTGGGAGGGCGAATTTTTCCCACGTCCTAGGGGTCCAAAAGGGGTGTCTAAAGATTCGTCTCGTCGAGACGGACAATATTGTCAAACTACGGAACCGGGGTGCCGTAGAAAATTTTAAAGTTACGGTCAAAAAACTGAAATTCAGTACTTTCAAAAATTTATTGTAAAATCCAGGAGCGTCGCAGCGTGCTGAAATTGACGGCGTCTAGCTCGTATGGACTGGATCTACAAGATAAGCCGAAAAAATTTTGAAAAACGAACAAAAATTTTCAAAGTTCAAAATTTAGTATGGAATTTTTCTAAGTCAATATCAAAATTACGAAAAATCGCCAAAAATGCAAGTAATTAAGATTTTTTGTCGCTTCTTTCGCTGAAACTAAATAGAATCTACCGATTAGAAAATATTAGAAGCGCAACAATGACTGTATTTCAGTTTTCAGTAGTGTTTTTAAGTTAATTTTGTTTCCGACAGTCACTTACCAAGTAACCTCGGTATCAAAGAAATCGAATATTTGGCCTGAAAATTGCGAATTTTTGCCCTTTATGACGTCCTAGGGGTCCAAAAGGGGTGTCTAAAGATTCGTCTCGTCGAGACGGACAATATTGTCAAACTACGGAACCGGGGTGCCGTAGAAAATTTTAAAGTTACGGTCAAAAAACTGAAATTCAGTACTTTCAAAAATTTATTGTAAAATCCAGGAGCGTCGCAGCGTGCTGAAATTGACGGCGTCTAGCTCGTATGGACTGGATCTACAAGATAAGCCGAAAAAATTTTGAAAAACGAACAAAAATTTTCAAAGTTCAAAATTTAGTATGGAATTTTTCTAAGTCAATATCAAAATTACGAAAAATCGCCAAAAATGCAAGTAATTAAGATTTTTTGTCGCTTCTTTCGCTGAAACTAAATAGAATCTACCGATTAGAAAATATTAGAAGCGCAACAATGACTGTATTTCAGTTTTCAGTAGTGTTTTTAAGTTAATTTTGTTTCCGACAGTCACTTACCAAGTAACCTCGGTATCAAAGAAATCGAATATTTGGCCTGAAAATTGCGAATTTTTGCCCTTTATGACGTCCTAGGGGTCCAAAAGGGGTGTCTAAAGATTCGTCTCGTCGAGACGGACAATATTGTCAAACTACGGAACCGGGGTGCCGTAGAAAATTTTAAAGTTACGGTCAAAAAACTGAAATTCAGTACTTTCAAAAATTTATTGTAAAATCCAGGAGCGTCGCAGCGTGCTGAAATTGACGGCGTCTAGCTCGTATGGACTGGATCTACAAGATAAGCCGAAAAAATTTTGAAAAACGAACAAAAATTTTCAAAGTTCAAAATTTAGTATGGAATTTTTCTAAGTCAATATCAAAATTACGAAAAATCGCCAAAAATGCAAGTAATTAAGATTTTTTGTCGCTTCTTTCGCTGAAACTAAATAGAATCTACCGATTAGAAAATATTAGAAGCGCAACAATGACTGTATTTCAGTTTTCAGTAGTGTTTTTAAGTTAATTTTGTTTCCGACAGTCACTTACCAAGTAACCTCGGTATCAAAGAAATCGAATATTTGGCCTGAAAATTGCGAATTTTTGCCCTTTATGACGTCCTAGGGGTCCAAAAGGGGTGTCTAAAGATTCGTCTCGTCGAGACGGACAATATTGTCAAACTACGGAACCGGGGTGCCGTAGAAAATTTTAAAGTTACGGTCAAAAAACTGAAATTCAGTACTTTCAAAAATTTATTGTAAAATCCAGGAGCGTCGCAGCGTGCTGAAATTGACGGCGTCTAGCTCGTATGGACTGGATCTACAAGATAAGCCGAAAAAATTTTGAAAAACGAACAAAAATTTTCAAAGTTCAAAATTTAGTATGGAATTTTTCTAAGTCAATATCAAAATTACGAAAAATCGCCAAAAATGCAAGTAATTAAGATTTTTTGTCGCTTCTTTCGCTGAAACTAAATAGAATCTACCGATTAGAAAATATTAGAAGCGCAACAATGACTGTATTTCAGTTTTCAGTAGTGTTTTTAAGTTAATTTTGTTTCCGACAGTCACTTACCAAGTAACCTCGGTATCAAAGAAATCGAATATTTGGCCTGAAAATTGCGAATTTTTGCCCTTTATGACGTCCTAGGGGTCCAAAAGGGGTGTCTAAAGATTCGTCTCGTCGAGACGGACAATATTGTCAAACTACGGAACCGGGGTGCCGTAGAAAATTTTAAAGTTACGGTCAAAAAACTGAAATTCAGTACTTTCAAAAATTTATTGTAAAATCCAGGAGCGTCGCAGCGTGCTGAAATTGACGGCGTCTAGCTCGTATGGACTGGATCTACAAGATAAGCCGAAAAAATTTTGAAAAACGAACAAAAATTTTCAAAGTTCAAAATTTAGTATGGAATTTTTCTAAGTCAATATCAAAATTACGAAAAATCGCCAAAAATGCAAGTAATTAAGATTTTTTGTCGCTTCTTTCGCTGAAACTAAATAGAATCTACCGATTAGAAAATATTAGAAGCGCAACAATGACTGTATTTCAGTTTTCAGTAGTGTTTTTAAGTTAATTTTGTTTCCGACAGTCACTTACCAAGTAACCTCGGTATCAAAGAAATCGAATATTTGGCCTGAAAATTGCGAATTTTTGCCCTTTATGACGTCCTAGGGGTCCAAAAGGGGTGTCTAAAGATTCGTCTCGTCGAGACGGACAATATTGTCAAACTACGGAACCGGGGTGCCGTAGAAAATTTTAAAGTTACGGTCAAAAAACTGAAATTCAGTACTTTCAAAAATTTATTGTAAAATCCAGGAGCGTCGCAGCGTGCTGAAATTGACGGCGTCTAGCTCGTATGGACTGGATCTACAAGATAAGCCGAAAAAATTTTGAAAAACGAACAAAAATTTTCAAAGTTCAAAATTTAGTATGGAATTTTTCTAAGTCAATATCAAAATTACGAAAAATCGCCAAAAATGCAAGTAATTAAGATTTTTTGTCGCTTCTTTCGCTGAAACTAAATAGAATCTACCGATTAGAAAATATTAGAAGCGCAACAATGACTGTATTTCAGTTTTCAGTAGTGTTTTTAAGTTAATTTTGTTTCCGACAGTCACTTACCAAGTAACCTCGGTATCAAAGAAATCGAATATTTGGCCTGAAAATTGCGAATTTTTGCCCTTTATGACGTCCTAGGGGTCCAAAAGGGGTGTCTAAAGATTCGTCTCGTCGAGACGGACAATATTGTCAAACTACGGAACCGGGGTGCCGTAGAAAATTTTAAAGTTACGGTCAAAAAACTGAAATTCAGTACTTTCAAAAATTTATTGTAAAATCCAGGAGCGTCGCAGCGTGCTGAAATTGACGGCGTCTAGCTCGTATGGACTGGATCTACAAGATAAGCCGAAAAAATTTTGAAAAACGAACAAAAATTTTCAAAGTTCAAAATTTAGTATGGAATTTTTCTAAGTCAATATCAAAATTACGAAAAATCGCCAAAAATGCAAGTAATTAAGATTTTTTGTCGCTTCTTTCGCTGAAACTAAATAGAATCTACCGATTAGAAAATATTAGAAGCGCAACAATGACTGTATTTCAGTTTTCAGTAGTGTTTTTAAGTTAATTTTGTTTCCGACAGTCACTTACCAAGTAACCTCGGTATCAAAGAAATCGAATATTTGGCCTGAAAATTGCGAATTTTTGCCCTTTATGACGTCCTAGGGGTCCAAAAGGGGTGTCTAAAGATTCGTCTCGTCGAGACGGACAATATTGTCAAACTACGGAACCGGGGTGCCGTAGAAAATTTTAAAGTTACGGTCAAAAAACTGAAATTCAGTACTTTCAAAAATTTATTGTAAAATCCAGGAGCGTCGCAGCGTGCTGAAATTGACGGCGTCTAGCTCGTATGGACTGGATCTACAAGATAAGCCGAAAAAATTTTGAAAAACGAACAAAAATTTTCAAAGTTCAAAATTTAGTATGGAATTTTTCTAAGTCAATATCAAAATTACGAAAAATCGCCAAAAATGCAAGTAATTAAGATTTTTTGTCGCTTCTTTCGCTGAAACTAAATAGAATCTACCGATTAGAAAATATTAGAAGCGCAACAATGACTGTATTTCAGTTTTCAGTAGTGTTTTTAAGTTAATTTTGTTTCCGACAGTCACTTACCAAGTAACCTCGGTATCAAAGAAATCGAATATTTGGCCTGAAAATTGCGAATTTTTGCCCTTTATGACGTCCTAGGGGTCCAAAAGGGGTGTCTAAAGATTCGTCTCGTCGAGACGGACAATATTGTCAAACTACGGAACCGGGGTGCCGTAGAAAATTTTAAAGTTACGGTCAAAAAACTGAAATTCAGTACTTTCAAAAATTTATTGTAAAATCCAGGAGCGTCGCAGCGTGCTGAAATTGACGGCGTCTAGCTCGTATGGACTGGATCTACAAGATAAGCCGAAAAAATTTTGAAAAACGAACAAAAATTTTCAAAGTTCAAAATTTAGTATGGAATTTTTCTAAGTCAATATCAAAATTACGAAAAATCGCCAAAAATGCAAGTAATTAAGATTTTTTGTCGCTTCTTTCGCTGAAACTAAATAGAATCTACCGATTAGAAAATATTAGAAGCGCAACAATGACTGTATTTCAG
The DNA here is from genome assembly GCA_950371115.1 of Anania fuscalis. Taxonomy (NCBI): domain Eukaryota; kingdom Metazoa; phylum Arthropoda; class Insecta; order Lepidoptera; family Crambidae; genus Anania; species Anania fuscalis. The sequence continues at coordinate 16,607,412 of OX493342.1, forward strand.
TTTTCAGTAGTGTTTTTAAGTTAATTTTGTTTCCTACAGTCACTTACCAAGTAACCTCGGTATCAAAGAAATCGAATATTTGGCCTGAAAATTGCGAATTTTTGCCCTTTATGACGTCCTAGGGGTCCAAAAGGGGTGTCTAAAGATTCGTCTCGTCGAGACGGACAATATTGTCAAACTACGGAACCGGGGTGCCGTAGAAAATTTTAAAGTTACGGTCAAAAAACTGAAATTCAGTACTTTCAAAAATTTATTGTAAAATCCAGGAGCGTCGCAGCGTGCTGAAATTGACGGCGTCTAGCTCGTATGGACTGGATCTACAAGATAAGCCGAAAAAATTTTGAAAAACGAACAAAAATTTTCAAAGTTCAAAATTTAGTATGGAATTTTTCTAAGTCAATATCAAAATTACGAAAAATCGCCAAAAATGCAAGTAATTAAGATTTTTTGTCGCTTCTTTCGCTGAAACTAAATAGAATCTACCGATTAGAAAATATTAGAAGCGCAACAATGACTGTATTTCAGTTTTCAGTAGTGTTTTTAAGTTAATTTTGTTTCCGACAGTCACTTACCAAGTAACCTCGGTATCAAAGAAATCGAATATTTGGCCTGAAAATTGCGAATTTTTGCCCTTTATGACGTCCTAGGGGTCCAAAAGGGGTGTCTAAAGATTCGTCTCGTCGAGACGGACAATATTGTCAAACTACGGAACCGGGGTGCCGTAGAAAATTTTAAAGTTACGGTCAAAAAACTGAAATTCAGTACTTTCAAAAATTTATTGTAAAATCCAGGAGCGTCGCAGCGTGCTGAAATTGACGGCGTCTAGCTCGTATGGACTGGATCTACAAGATAAGCCGAAAAAATTTTGAAAAACGAACAAAAATTTTCAAAGTTCAAAATTTAGTATGGAATTTTTCTAAGTCAATATCAAAATTACGAAAAATCGCCAAAAATGCAAGTAATTAAGATTTTTTGTCGCTTCTTTCGCTGAAACTAAATAGAATCTACCGATTAGAAAATATTAGAAGCGCAACAATGACTGTATTTCAGTTTTCAGTAGTGTTTTTAAGTTAATTTTGTTTCCGACAGTCACTTACCAAGTAACCTCGGTATCAAAGAAATCGAATATTTGGCCTGAAAATTGCGAATTTTTGCCCTTTATGACGTCCTAGGGGTCCAAAAGGGGTGTCTAAAGATTCGTCTCGTCGAGACGGACAATATTGTCAAACTACGGAACCGGGGTGCCGTAGAAAATTTTAAAGTTACGGTCAAAAAACTGAAATTCAGTACTTTCAAAAATTTATTGTAAAATCCAGGAGCGTCGCAGCGTGCTGAAATTGACGGCGTCTAGCTCGTATGGACTGGATCTACAAGATAAGCCGAAAAAATTTTGAAAAACGAACAAAAATTTTCAAAGTTCAAAATTTAGTATGGAATTTTTCTAAGTCAATATCAAAATTACGAAAAATCGCCAAAAATGCAAGTAATTAAGATTTTTTGTCGCTTCTTTCGCTGAAACTAAATAGAATCTACCGATTAGAAAATATTAGAAGCGCAACAATGACTGTATTTCAGTTTTCAGTAGTGTTTTTAAGTTAATTTTGTTTCCGACAGTCACTTACCAAGTAACCTCGGTATCAAAGAAATCGAATATTTGGCCTGAAAATTGCGAATTTTTGCCCTTTATGACGTCCTAGGGGTCCAAAAGGGGTGTCTAAAGATTCGTCTCGTCGAGACGGACAATATTGTCAAACTACGGAACCGGGGTGCCGTAGAAAATTTTAAAGTTACGGTCAAAAAACTGAAATTCAGTACTTTCAAAAATTTATTGTAAAATCCAGGAGCGTCGCAGCGTGCTGAAATTGACGGCGTCTAGCTCGTATGGACTGGATCTACAAGATAAGCCGAAAAAATTTTGAAAAACGAACAAAAATTTTCAAAGTTCAAAATTTAGTATGGAATTTTTCTAAGTCAATATCAAAATTACGAAAAATCGCCAAAAATGCAAGTAATTAAGATTTTTTGTCGCTTCTTTCGCTGAAACTAAATAGAATCTACCGATTAGAAAATATTAGAAGCGCAACAATGACTGTATTTCAGTTTTCAGTAGTGTTTTTAAGTTAATTTTGTTTCCGACAGTCACTTACCAAGTAACCTCGGTATCAAAGAAATCGAATATTTGGCCTGAAAATTGCGAATTTTTGCCCTTTATGACGTCCTAGGGGTCCAAAAGGGGTGTCTAAAGATTCGTCTCGTCGAGACGGACAATATTGTCAAACTACGGAACCGGGGTGCCGTAGAAAATTTTAAAGTTACGGTCAAAAAACTGAAATTCAGTACTTTCAAAAATTTATTGTAAAATCCAGGAGCGTCGCAGCGTGCTGAAATTGACGGCGTCTAGCTCGTATGGACTGGATCTACAAGATAAGCCGAAAAAATTTTGAAAAACGAACAAAAATTTTCAAAGTTCAAAATTTAGTATGGAATTTTTCTAAGTCAATATCAAAATTACGAAAAATCGCCAAAAATGCAAGTAATTAAGATTTTTTGTCGCTTCTTTCGCTGAAACTAAATAGAATCTACCGATTAGAAAATATTAGAAGCGCAACAATGACTGTATTTCAGTTTTCAGTAGTGTTTTTAAGTTAATTTTGTTTCCGACAGTCACTTACCAAGTAACCTCGGTATCAAAGAAATCGAATATTTGGCCTGAAAATTGCGAATTTTTGCCCTTTATGACGTCCTAGGGGTCCAAAAGGGGTGTCTAAAGATTCGTCTCGTCGAGACGGACAATATTGTCAAACTACGGAACCGGGGTGCCGTAGAAAATTTTAAAGTTACGGTCAAAAAACTGAAATTCAGTACTTTCAAAAATTTATTGTAAAATCCAGGAGCGTCGCAGCGTGCTGAAATTGACGGCGTCTAGCTCGTATGGACTGGATCTACAAGATAAGCCGAAAAAATTTTGAAAAACGAACAAAAATTTTCAAAGTTCAAAATTTAGTATGGAATTTTTCTAAGTCAATATCAAAATTACGAAAAATCGCCAAAAATGCAAGTAATTAAGATTTTTTGTCGCTTCTTTCGCTGAAACTAAATAGAATCTACCGATTAGAAAATATTAGAAGCGCAACAATGACTGTATTTCAGTTTTCAGTAGTGTTTTTAAGTTAATTTTGTTTCCGACAGTCACTTACCAAGTAACCTCGGTATCAAAGAAATCGAATATTTGGCCTGAAAATTGCGAATTTTTGCCCTTTCAAAAATTTATTGTAAAATCCAGGAGCGTCGCAGCGTGCTGAAATTGACGGCGTCTAGCTCGTATGGACTGGATCTACAAGATAAGCCGAAAAAATTTTGAAAAACGAACAAAAATTTTCAAAGTTCAAAATTTAGTATGGAATTTTTCTAAGTCAATATCAAAATTACGAAAAATCGCCAAAAGTGCAAGTAATTAAGATTTTTTGTCGCTTCTTTCGCTGAAACTAAATAGAATCTACCGATTAGAAAATATTAGAAGCGCAACAATGACTGTATTTCAGTTTTCAGTAGTGTTTTTAAGTTAATTTTGTTTCCGACAGTCACTTACCAAGTAACCTCGGTATCAAAGAAATCGAATATTTGGCCTGAAAATTGCGAATTTTTGCCCTTTATGACGTCCTAGGGGTCCAAAAGGGGTGTCTAAAGATTCGTCTCGTCGAGACGGACAATATTGTCAAACTACGGAACCGGGGTGCCGTAGAAAATTTTAAAGTTACGGTCAAAAAACTGAAATTCAGTACTTTCAAAAATTTATTGTAAAATCCAGGAGCGTCGCAGCGTGCTGAAATTGACGGCGTCTAGCTCGTATGGACTGGATCTACAAGATAAGCCGAAAAAATTTTGAAAAACGAACAAAAATTTTCAAAGTTCAAAATTTAGTATGGAATTTTTCTAAGTCAATATCAAAATTACGAAAAATCGCCAAAAATGCAAGTAATTAAGATTTTTTGTCGCTTCTTTCGCTGAAACTAAATAGAATCTACCGATTAGAAAATATTAGAAGCGCAACAATGACTGTATTTCAGTTTTCAGTAGTGTTTTTAAGTTAATTTTGTTTCCGACAGTCACTTACCAAGTAACCTCGGTATCAAAGAAATCGAATATTTGGCCTGAAAATTGCGAATTTTTGCCCTTTATGACGTCCTAGGGGTCCAAAAGGGGTGTCTAAAGATTCGTCTCGTCGAGACGGACAATATTGTCAAACTACGGAACCGGGGTGCCGTAGAAAATTTTAAAGTTACGGTCAAAAAACTGAAATTCAGTACTTTCAAAAATTTATTGTAAAATCCAGGAGCGTCGCAGCGTGCTGAAATTGACGGCGTCTAGCTCGTATGGACTGGATCTACAAGATAAGCCGAAAAAATTTTGAAAAACGAACAAAAATTTTCAAAGTTCAAAATTTAGTATGGAATTTTTCTAAGTCAATATCAAAATTACGAAAAATCGCCAAAAATGCAAGTAATTAAGATTTTTTGTCGCTTCTTTCGCTGAAACTAAATAGAATCTACCGATTAGAAAATATTAGAAGCGCAACAATGACTGTATTTCAGTTTTCAGTAGTGTTTTTAAGTTAATTTTGTTTCCGACAGTCACTTACCAAGTAACCTCGGTATCAAAGAAATCGAATATTTGGCCTGAAAATTGCGAATTTTTGCCCTTTATGACGTCCTAGGGGTCCAAAAGGGGTGTCTAAAGATTCGTCTCGTCGAGACGGACAATATTGTCAAACTACGGAACCGGGGTGCCGTAGAAAATTTTAAAGTTACGGTCAAAAAACTGAAATTCAGTACTTTCAAAAATTTATTGTAAAATCCAGGAGCGTCGCAGCGTGCTGAAATTGACGGCGTCTAGCTCGTATGGACTGGATCTACAAGATAAGCCGAAAAAATTTTGAAAAACGAACAAAAATTTTCAAAGTTCAAAATTTAGTATGGAATTTTTCTAAGTCAATATCAAAATTACGAAAAATCGCCAAAAATGCAAGTAATTAAGATTTTTTGTCGCTTCTTTCGCTGAAACTAAATAGAATCTACCGATTAGAAAATATTAGAAGCGCAACAATGACTGTATTTCAGTTTTCAGTAGTGTTTTTAAGTTAATTTTGTTTCCGACAGTCACTTACCAAGTAACCTCGGTATCAAAGAAATCGAATATTTGGCCTGAAAATTGCGAATTTTTGCCCTTTATGACGTCCTAGGGGTCCAAAAGGGGTGTCTAAAGATTCGTCTCGTCGAGACGGACAATATTGTCAAACTACGGAACCGGGGTGCCGTAGAAAATTTTAAAGTTACGGTCAAAAAACTGAAATTCAGTACTTTCAAAAATTTATTGTAAAATCCAGGAGCGTCGCAGCGTGCTGAAATTGACGGCGTCTAGCTCGTATGGACTGGATCTACAAGATAAGCCGAAAAAATTTTGAAAAACGAACAAAAATTTTCAAAGTTCAAAATTTAGTATGGAATTTTTCTAAGTCAATATCAAAATTACGAAAAATCGCCAAAAATGCAAGTAATTAAGATTTTTTGTCGCTTCTTTCGCTGAAACTAAATAGAATCTACCGATTAGAAAATATTAGAAGCGCAACAATGACTGTATTTCAGTTTTCAGTAGTGTTTTTAAGTTAATTTTGTTTCCGACAGTCACTTACCAAGTAACCTCGGTATCAAAGAAATCGAATATTTGGCCTGAAAATTGCGAATTTTTGCCCTTTATGACGTCCTAGGGGTCCAAAAGGGGTGTCTAAAGATTCGTCTCGTCGAGACGGACAATATTGTCAAACTACGGAACCGGGGTGCCGTAGAAAATTTTAAAGTTACGGTCAAAAAACTGAAATTCAGTACTTTCAAAAATTTATTGTAAAATCCAGGAGCGTCGCAGCGTGCTGAAATTGACGGCGTCTAGCTCGTATGGACTGGATCTACAAGATAAGCCGAAAAAATTTTGAAAAACGAACAAAAATTTTCAAAGTTCAAAATTTAGTATGGAATTTTTCTAAGTCAATATCAAAATTACGAAAAATCGCCAAAAATGCAAGTAATTAAGATTTTTTGTCGCTTCTTTCGCTGAAACTAAATAGAATCTACCGATTAGAAAATATTAGAAGCGCAACAATGACTGTATTTCAGTTTTCAGTAGTGTTTTTAAGTTAATTTTGTTTCCGACAGTCACTTACCAAGTAACCTCGGTATCAAAGAAATCGAATATTTGGCCTGAAAATTGCGAATTTTTGCCCTTTATGACGTCCTAGGGGTCCAAAAGGGGTGTCTAAAGATTCGTCTCGTCGAGACGGACAATATTGTCAAACTACGGAACCGGGGTGCCGTAGAAAATTTTAAAGTTACGGTCAAAAAACTGAAATTCAGTACTTTCAAAAATTTATTGTAAAATCCAGGAGCGTCGCAGCGTGCTGAAATTGACGGCGTCTAGCTCGTATGGACTGGATCTACAAGATAAGCCGAAAAAATTTTGAAAAACGAACAAAAATTTTCAAAGTTCAAAATTTAGTATGGAATTTTTCTAAGTCAATATCAAAATTACGAAAAATCGCCAAAAATGCAAGTAATTAAGATTTTTTGTCGCTTCTTTCGCTGAAACTAAATAGAATCTACCGATTAGAAAATATTAGAAGCGCAACAATGACTGTATTTCAGTTTTCAGTAGTGTTTTTAAGTTAATTTTGTTTCCGACAGTCACTTACCAAGTAACCTCGGTATCAAAGAAATCGAATATTTGGCCTGAAAATTGCGAATTTTTGCCCTTTATGACGTCCTAGGGGTCCAAAAGGGGTGTCTAAAGATTCGTCTCGTCGAGACGGACAATATTGTCAAACTACGGAACCGGGGTGCCGTAGAAAATTTTAAAGTTACGGTCAAAAAACTGAAATTCAGTACTTTCAAAAATTTATTGTAAAATCCAGGAGCGTCGCAGCGTGCTGAAATTGACGGCGTCTAGCTCGTATGGACTGGATCTACAAGATAAGCCGAAAAAATTTTGAAAAACGAACAAAAATTTTCAAAGTTCAAAATTTAGTATGGAATTTTTCTAAGTCAATATCAAAATTACGAAAAATCGCCAAAAATGCAAGTAATTAAGATTTTTTGTCGCTTCTTTCGCTGAAACTAAATAGAATCTACCGATTAGAAAATATTAGAAGCGCAACAATGACTGTATTTCAGTTTTCAGTAGTGTTTTTAAGTTAATTTTGTTTCCGACAGTCACTTACCAAGTAACCTCGGTATCAAAGAAATCGAATATTTGGCCTGAAAATTGCGAATTTTTGCCCTTTATGACGTCCTAGGGGTCCAAAAGGGGTGTCTAAAGATTCGTCTCGTCGAGACGGACAATATTGTCAAACTACGGAACCGGGGTGCCGTAGAAAATTTTAAAGTTACGGTCAAAAAACTGAAATTCAGTACTTTCAAAAATTTATTGTAAAATCCAGGAGCGTCGCAGCGTGCTGAAATTGACGGCGTCTAGCTCGTATGGACTGGATCTACAAGATAAGCCGAAAAAATTTTGAAAAACGAACAAAAATTTTCAAAGTTCAAAATTTAGTATGGAATTTTTCTAAGTCAATATCAAAATTACGAAAAATCGCCAAAAATGCAAGTAATTAAGATTTTTTGTCGCTTCTTTCGCTGAAACTAAATAGAATCTACCGATTAGAAAATATTAGAAGCGCAACAATGACTGTATTTCAGTTTTCAGTAGTGTTTTTAAGTTAATTTTGTTTCCGACAGTCACTTACCAAGTAACCTCGGTATCAAAGAAATCGAATATTTGGCCTGAAAATTGCGAATTTTTGCCCTTTATGACGTCCTAGGGGTCCAAAAGGGGTGTCTAAAGATTCGTCTCGTCGAGACGGACAATATTGTCAAACTACGGAACCGGGGTGCCGTAGAAAATTTTAAAGTTACGGTCAAAAAACTGAAATTCAGTACTTTCAAAAATTTATTGTAAAATCCAGGAGCGTCGCAGCGTGCTGAAATTGACGGCGTCTAGCTCGTATGGACTGGATCTACAAGATAAGCCGAAAAAATTTTGAAAAACGAACAAAAATTTTCAAAGTTCAAAATTTAGTATGGAATTTTTCTAAGTCAATATCAAAATTACGAAAAATCGCCAAAAATGCAAGTAATTAAGATTTTTTGTCGCTTCTTTCGCTGAAACTAAATAGAATCTACCGATTAGAAAATATTAGAAGCGCAACAATGACTGTATTTCAGTTTTCAGTAGTGTTTTTAAGTTAATTTTGTTTCCGACAGTCACTTACCAAGTAACCTCGGTATCAAAGAAATCGAATATTTGGCCTGAAAATTGCGAATTTTTGCCCTTTATGACGTCCTAGGGGTCCAAAAGGGGTGTCTAAAGATTCGTCTCGTCGAGACGGACAATATTGTCAAACTACGGAACCGGGGTGCCGTAGAAAATTTTAAAGTTACGGTCAAAAAACTGAAATTCAGTACTTTCAAAAATTTATTGTAAAATCCAGGAGCGTCGCAGCGTGCTGAAATTGACGGCGTCTAGCTCGTATGGACTGGATCTACAAGATAAGCCGAAAAAATTTTGAAAAACGAACAAAAATTTTCAAAGTTCAAAATTTAGTATGGAATTTTTCTAAGTCAATATCAAAATTACGAAAAATCGCCAAAAATGCAAGTAATTAAGATTTTTTGTCGCTTCTTTCGCTGAAACTAAATAGAATCTACCGATTAGAAAATATTAGAAGCGCAACAATGACTGTATTTCAGTTTTCAGTAGTGTTTTTAAGTTAATTTTGTTTCCGACAGTCACTTACCAAGTAACCTCGGTATCAAAGAAATCGAATATTTGGCCTGAAAATTGCGAATTTTTGCCCTTTATGACGTCCTAGGGGTCCAAAAGGGGTGTCTAAAGATTCGTCTCGTCGAGACGGACAATATTGTCAAACTACGGAACCGGGGTGCCGTAGAAAATTTTAAAGTTACGGTCAAAAAACTGAAATTCAGTACTTTCAAAAATTTATTGTAAAATCCAGGAGCGTCGCAGCGTGCTGAAATTGACGGCGTCTAGCTCGTATGGACTGGATCTACAAGATAAGCCGAAAAAATTTTGAAAAACGAACAAAAATTTTCAAAGTTCAAAATTTAGTATGGAATTTTTCTAAGTCAATATCAAAATTACGAAAAATCGCCAAAAATGCAAGTAATTAAGATTTTTTGTCGCTTCTTTCGCTGAAACTAAATAGAATCTACCGATTAGAAAATATTAGAAGCGCAACAATGACTGTATTTCAGTTTTCAGTAGTGTTTTTAAGTTAATTTTGTTTCCGACAGTCACTTACCAAGTAACCTCGGTATCAAAGAAATCGAATATTTGGCCTGAAAATTGCGAATTTTTGCCCTTTATGACGTCCTAGGGGTCCAAAAGGGGTGTCTAAAGATTCGTCTCGTCGAGACGGACAATATTGTCAAACTACGGAACCGGGGTGCCGTAGAAAATTTTAAAGTTACGGTCAAAAAACTGAAATTCAGTACTTTCAAAAATTTATTGTAAAATCCAGGAGCGTCGCAGCGTGCTGAAATTGACGGCGTCTAGCTCGTATGGACTGGATCTACAAGATAAGCCGAAAAAATTTTGAAAAACGAACAAAAATTTTCAAAGTTCAAAATTTAGTATGGAATTTTTCTAAGTCAATATCAAAATTACGAAAAATCGCCAAAAATGCAAGTAATTAAGATTTTTTGTCGCTTCTTTCGCTGAAACTAAATAGAATCTACCGATTAGAAAATATTAGAAGCGCAACAATGACTGTATTTCAGTTTTCAGTAGTGTTTTTAAGTTAATTTTGTTTCCGACAGTCACTTACCAAGTAACCTCGGTATCAAAGAAATCGAATATTTGGCCTGAAAATTGCGAATTTTTGCCCTTTATGACGTCCTAGGGGTCCAAAAGGGGTGTCTAAAGATTCGTCTCGTCGAGACGGACAATATTGTCAAACTACGGAACCGGGGTGCCGTAGAAAATTTTAAAGTTACGGTCAAAAAACTGAAATTCAGTACTTTCAAAAATTTATTGTAAAATCCAGGAGCGTCGCAGCGTGCTGAAATTGACGGCGTCTAGCTCGTATGGACTGGATCTACAAGATAAGCCGAAAAAATTTTGAAAAACGAACAAAAATTTTCAAAGTTCAAAATTTAGTATGGAATTTTTCTAAGTCAATATCAAAATTACGAAAAATCGCCAAAAATGCAAGTAATTAAGATTTTTTGTCGCTTCTTTCGCTGAAACTAAATAGAATCTACCGATTAGAAAATATTAGAAGCGCAACAATGACTGTATTTCAGTTTTCAGTAGTGTTTTTAAGTTAATTTTGTTTCCGACAGTCACTTACCAAGTAACCTCGGTATCAAAGAAATCGAATATTTGGCCTGAAAATTGCGAATTTTTGCCCTTTATGACGTCCTAGGGGTCCAAAAGGGGTGTCTAAAGATTCGTCTCGTCGAGACGGACAATATTGTCAAACTACGGAACCGGGGTGCCGTAGAAAATTTTAAAGTTACGGTCAAAAAACTGAAATTCAGTACTTTCAAAAATTTATTGTAAAATCCAGGAGCGTCGCAGCGTGCTGAAATTGACGGCGTCTAGCTCGTATGGACTGGATCTACAAGATAAGCCGAAAAAATTTTGAAAAACGAACAAAAATTTTCAAAGTTCAAAATTTAGTATGGAATTTTTCTAAGTCAATATCAAAATTACGAAAAATCGCCAAAAATGCAAGTAATTAAGATTTTTTGTCGCTTCTTTCGCTGAAACTAAATAGAATCTACCGATTAGAAAATATTAGAAGCGCAACAATGACTGTATTTCAGTTTTCAGTAGTGTTTTTAAGTTAATTTTGTTTCCGACAGTCACTTACCAAGTAACCTCGGTATCAAAGAAATCGAATATTTGGCCTGAAAATTGCGAATTTTTGCCCTTTATGACGTCCTAGGGGTCCAAAAGGGGTGTCTAAAGATTCGTCTCGTCGAGACGGACAATATTGTCAAACTACGGAACCGGGGTGCCGTAGAAAATTTTAAAGTTACGGTCAAAAAACTGAAATTCAGTACTTTCAAAAATTTATTGTAAAATCCAGGAGCGTCGCAGCGTGCTGAAATTGACGGCGTCTAGCTCGTATGGACTGGATCTACAAGATAAGCCGAAAAAATTTTGAAAAACGAACAAAGAATTTTCAAAGTTCAAAATTTAGTATGGAATTTTTCTAAGTCAATATCAAAATTACGAAAAATCGCCAAAAATGCAAGTAATTAAGATTTTTTGTCGCTTCTTTCGCTGAAACTAAATAGAATCAACCGATTAGAAAATATTAGAAGCGCAACAATGACTGTATTTCAGTTTTCAGTAGTGTTTTTAAGTTAATTTTGTTTCCGACAGTCACTTACCAAGTAACCTCGGTATCAAAGAAATCGAATATTTGGCCTGAAAATTGCGAATTTTTGCCCTTTATGACGTCCTAGGGGTCCAAAAGGGGTGTCTAAAGATTCGTCTCGTCGAGACGGACAATATTGTCAAACTACGGAACCGGGGTGCCGTAGAAAATTTTAAAGTTACGGTCAAAAAACTGAAATTCAGTACTTTCAAAAATTTATTGTAAAATCCAGGAGCGTCGCAGCGTGCTGAAATTGACGGCGTCTAGCTCGTATGGACTGGATCTACAAGATAAGCCGAAAAAATTTTGAAACACGAACAAAAATTTTCAAAGTTCAAAATTTAGTATGGAATTTTTCTAAGTCAATATCAAAATTACGAAAAATCGCCAAAAATGCAAGTAATTAAGATTTTTTGTCGCTTCTTTCGCTGAAACTAAATAGAATCTACCGATTAGAAAATATTAGAAGCGCAACAATGACTGTATTTCAGTTTTCAGTAGTGTTTTTAAGTTAATTTTGTTTCCGACAGTCACTTACCAAGTAACCTCGGTATCAAAGAAATCGAATATTTGGCCTGAAAATTGCGAATTTTTGCCCTTTATGACGTCCTAGGGGTCCAAAAGGGGTGTCTAAAGATTCGTCTCGTCGAGACGGACAATATTGTCAAACTACGGAACCGGGGTGCCGTAGAAAATTTTAAAGTTACGGTCAAAAAACTGAAATTCAGTACTTTCAAAAATTTATTGTAAAATCCAGGAGCGTCGCAGCGTGCTGAAATTGACGGCGTCTAGCTCGTATGGACTGGATCTACAAGATAAGCCGAAAAAATTTTGAAAAACGAACAAAAATTTTCAAAGTTCAAAATTTAGTATGGAATTTTTCTAAGTCAATATCAAAATTACGAAAAATCGCCAAAAATGCAAGTAATTAAGATTTTTTGTCGCTTCTTTCGCTGAAACTAAATAGAATCTACCGATTAGAAAATATTAGAAGCGCAACAATGACTGTATTTCAGTTTTCAGTAGTGTTTTTAAGTTAATTTTGTTTCCGACAGTCACTTACCAAGTAACCTCGGTATCAAAGAAATCGAATATTTGGCCTGAAAATTGCGAATTTTTGCCCTTTATGACGTCCTAGGGGTCCAAAAGGGGTGTCTAAAGATTCGTCTCGTCGAGACGGACAATATTGTCAAACTACGGAACCGGGGTGCCGTAGAAAATTTTAAAGTTACGGTCAAAAAACTGAAATTCAGTACTTTCAAAAATTTATTGTAAAATCCAGGAGCGTCGCAGCGTGCTGAAATTGACGGCGTCTAGCTCGTATGGACTGGATCTACAAGATAAGCCGAAAAAATTTTGAAAAACGAACAAAAATTTTCAAAGTTCAAAATTTAGTATGGAATTTTTCTAAGTCAATATCAAAATTACGAAAAATCGCCAAAAATGCAAGTAATTAAGATTTTTTGTCGCTTCTTTCGCTGAAACTAAATAGAATCTACCGATTAGAAAATATTAGAAGCGCAACAATGACTGTATTTCAGTTTTCAGTAGTGTTTTTAAGTTAATTTTGTTTCCGACAGTCACTTACCAAGTAACCTCGGTATCAAAGAAATCGAATATTTGGCCTGAAAATTGCGAATTTTTGCCCTTTATGACGTCCTAGGGGTCCAAAAGGGGTGTCTAAAGATTCGTCTCGTCGAGACGGACAATATTGTCAAACTACGGAACCGGGGTGCCGTAGAAAATTTTAAAGTTACGGTCAAAAAACTGAAATTCAGTACTTTCAAAAATTTATTGTAAAATCCAGGAGCGTCGCAGCGTGCTGAAATTGACGGCGTCTAGCTCGTATGGACTGGATCTACAAGATAAGCCGAAAAAATTTTGAAAAACGAACAAAAATTTTCAAAGTTCAAAATTTAGTATGGAATTTTTCTAAGTCAATATCAAAATTACGAAAAATCGCCAAAAATGCAAGTAATTAAGATTTTTTGTCGCTTCTTTCGCTGAAACTAAATAGAATCTACCGATTAGAAAATATTAGAAGCGCAACAATGACTGTATTTCAGTTTTCAGTAGTGTTTTTAAGTTAATTTTGTTTCCGACAGTCACTTACCAAGTAACCTCGGTATCAAAGAAATCGAATATTTGGCCTGAAAATTGCGAATTTTTGCCCTTTATGACGTCCTAGGGGTCCAAAAGGGGTGTCTAAAGATTCGTCTCGTCGAGACGGACAATATTGTCAAACTACGGAACCGGGGTGCCGTAGAAAATTTTAAAGTTACGGTCAAAAAACTGAAATTCAGTACTTTCAAAAATTTATTGTAAAATCCAGGAGCGTCGCAGCGTGCTGAAATTGACGGCGTCTAGCTCGTATGGACTGGATCTACAAGATAAGCCGAAAAAATTTTGAAAAACGAACAAAAATTTTCAAAGTTCAAAATTTAGTATGGAATTTTTCTAAGTCAATATCAAAATTACGAAAAATCGCCAAAAATGCAAGTAATTAAGATTTTTTGTCGCTTCTTTCGCTGAAACTAAATAGAATCTACCGATTAGAAAATATTAGAAGCGCAACAATGACTGTATTTCAGTTTTCAGTAGTGGTTTTAAGTTAATTCTATTTAGTTTCAGCGAAAGAAGCGACAAAAAATCTTAATTACTTGCATTTTTGGCGATTTTTCGTAATTTTGATATTGACTTAGAAAAATTCCATACTAAATTTTGAACTTTGAAAATTTTTGTTCGTTTTTCAAAATTTTTTCGGCTTATCTTGTAGATCCAGTCCATACGAGCTAGACGCCGTCAATTTCAGCACGCTGCGACGCTCCTGGATTTTACAATAAATTTTTGAAAGTACTGAATTTCAGTTTTTTGACCGTAACTTTAAAATTTTCTACGGCACCCCGGTTCCGTAGTTTGACAATATTGTCCGTCTCGACGAGACGAATCTTTAGACACCCCTTTTGGACCCCTAGGACGTCATAAAGGGCAAAAATTCGCAATTTTCAGGCCAAATATTCGATTTCTTTGATACCGAGGTTACTTGGTAAGTAGGAATCTACCGATAGGAATAGGAATCGGAATAGTAGGAATATACGGACGGATATACGGACCAATAGGAATCTACCGATTAGAAAATATTAGAAGCGCAACAATGACTGTATTTCAGTTTTCAGTAGTGTTTTTAAGTTAATTTTGTTTCCGACAGTCACTTACCAAGTAACCTCGGTATCAAAGAAATCGAATATTTGGCCTGAAAATTGCGAATTTTTGCCCTTTATGACGTCCTAGGGGTCCAAAAGGGGTGTCTAAAGATTCGTCTCGTCGAGACGGACAATATTGTCAAACTACGGAACCGGGGTGCCGTAGAAAATTTTAAAGTTACGGTCAAAAAACTGAAATTCAGTACTTTCAAAAATTTATTGTAAAATCCAGGAGCGTCGCAGCGTGCTGAAATTGACGGCGTCTAGCTCGTATGGACTGGATCTACAAGATAAGCCGAAAAAATTTTGAAAAACGAACAAAAATTTTCAAAGTTCAAAATTTAGTATGGAATTTTTCTAAGTCAATATCAAAATTACGAAAAATCGCCAAAAATGCAAGTAATTAAGATTTTTTGTCGCTTCTTTCGCTGAAACTAAATAGAATCTACCGATTAGAAAATATTAGAAGCGCAACAATGACTGTATTTCAGTTTTCAGTAGTGTTTTTAAGTTAATTTTGTTTCCGACAGTCACTTACCAAGTAACCTCGGTATCAAAGAAATCGAATATTTGGCCTGAAAATTGCGAATTTTTGCCCTTTATGACGTCCTAGGGGTCCAAAAGGGGTGTCTAAAGATTCGTCTCGTCGAGACGGACAATATTGTCAAACTACGGAACCGGGGTGCCGTAGAAAATTTTAAAGTTACGGTCAAAAAACTGAAATTCAGTACTTTCAAAAATTTATTGTAAAATCCAGGAGCGTCGCAGCGTGCTGAAATTGACGGCGTCTAGCTCGTATGGACTGGATCTACAAGATAAGCCGAAAAAATTTTGAAAAACGAACAAAAATTTTCAAAGTTCAAAATTTAGTATGGAATTTTTCTAAGTCAATATCAAAATTACGAAAAATCGCCAAAAATGCAAGTAATTAAGATTTTTTGTCGCTTCTTTCGCTGAAACTAAATAGAATCTACCGATTAGAAAATATTAGAAGCGCAACAATGACTGTATTTCAGTTTTCAGTAGTGTTTTTAAGTTAATTTTGTTTCCGACAGTCACTTACCAAGTAACCTCGGTATCAAAGAAATCGAATATTTGGCCTGAAAATTGCGAATTTTTGCCCTTTATGACGTCCTAGGGGTCCAAAAGGGGTGTCTAAAGATTCGTCTCGTCGAGACGGACAATATTGTCAAACTACGGAACCGGGGTGCCGTAGAAAATTTTAAAGTTACGGTCAAAAAACTGAAATTCAGTACTTTCAAAAATTTATTGTAAAATCCAGGAGCGTCGCAGCGTGCTGAAATTGACGGCGTCTAGCTCGTATGGACTGGATCTACAAGATAAGCCGAAAAAATTTTGAAAAACGAACAAAAATTTTCAAAGTTCAAAATTTAGTATGGAATTTTTCTAAGTCAATATCAAAATTACGAAAAATCGCCAAAAATGCAAGTAATTAAGATTTTTTGTCGCTTCTTTCGCTGAAACTAAATAGAATCTACCGATTAGAAAATATTAGAAGCGCAACAATGACTGTATTTCAGTTTTCAGTAGTGTTTTTAAGTTAATTTTGTTTCCGACAGTCACTTACCAAGTAACCTCGGTATCAAAGAAATCGAATATTTGGCCTGAAAATTGCGAATTTTTGCCCTTTATGACGTCCTAGGGGTCCAAAAGGGGTGTCTAAAGATTCGTCTCGTCGAGACGGACAATATTGTCAAACTACGGAACCGGGGTGCCGTAGAAAATTTTAAAGTTACGGTCAAAAAACTGAAATTCAGTACTTTCAAAAATTTATTGTAAAATCCAGGAGCGTCGCAGCGTGCTGAAATTGACGGCGTCTAGCTCGTATGGACTGGATCTACAAGATAAGCCGAAAAAATTTTGAAAAACGAACAAAAATTTTCAAAGTTCAAAATTTAGTATGGAATTTTTCTAAGTCAATATCAAAATTACGAAAAATCGCCAAAAATGCAAGTAATTAAGATTTTTTGTCGCTTCTTTCGCTGAAACTAAATAGAATCTACCGATTAGAAAATATTAGAAGCGCAACAATGACTGTATTTCAGTTTTCAGTAGTGTTTTTAAGTTAATTTTGTTTCCGACAGTCACTTACCAAGTAACCTCGGTATCAAAGAAATCGAATATTTGGCCTGAAAATTGCGAATTTTTGCCCTTTATGACGTCCTAGGGGTCCAAAAGGGGTGTCTAAAGATTCGTCTCGTCGAGACGGACAATATTGTCAAACTACGGAACCGGGGTGCCGTAGAAAATTTTAAAGTTACGGTCAAAAAACTGAAATTCAGTACTTTCAAAAATTTATTGTAAAATCCAGGAGCGTCGCAGCGTGCTGAAATTGACGGCGTCTAGCTCGTATGGACTGGATCTACAAGATAAGCCGAAAAAATTTTGAAAAACGAACAAAAATTTTCAAAGTTCAAAATTTAGTATGGAATTTTTCTAAGTCAATAT
Organism: Anania fuscalis; assembly: GCA_950371115.1. Classification (NCBI taxonomy): domain Eukaryota; kingdom Metazoa; phylum Arthropoda; class Insecta; order Lepidoptera; family Crambidae; genus Anania; species Anania fuscalis. The sequence continues at coordinate 16,624,536 of OX493342.1, forward strand.
CAAAATTACGAAAAATCGCCAAAAATGCAAGTAATTAAGATTTTTTGTCGCTTCTTTCGCTGAAACTAAATAGAATCTACCGATTAGAAAATATTAGAAGCGCAACAATGACTGTATTTCAGTTTTCAGTAGTGTTTTTAAGTTAATTTTGTTTCCGACAGTCACTTACCAAGTAACCTCGGTATCAAAGAAATCGAATATTTGGCCTGAAAATTGCGAATTTTTGCCCTTTATGACGTCCTAGGGGTCCAAAAGGGGTGTCTAAAGATTCGTCTCGTCGAGACGGACAATATTGTCAAACTACGGAACCGGGGTGCCGTAGAAAATTTTAAAGTTACGGTCAAAAAACTGAAATTCAGTACTTTCAAAAATTTATTGTAAAATCCAGGAGCGTCGCAGCGTGCTGAAATTGACGGCGTCTAGCTCGTATGGACTGGATCTACAAGATAAGCCGAAAAAATTTTGAAAAACGAACAAAAATTTTCAAAGTTCAAAATTTAGTATGGAATTTTTCTAAGTCAATATCAAAATTACGAAAAATCGCCAAAAATGCAAGTAATTAAGATTTTTTGTCGCTTCTTTCGCTGAAACTAAATAGAATCTACCGATTAGAAAATATTAGAAGCGCAACAATGACTGTATTTCAGTTTTCAGTAGTGTTTTTAAGTTAATTTTGTTTCCGACAGTCACTTACCAAGTAACCTCGGTATCAAAGAAATCGAATATTTGGCCTGAAAATTGCGAATTTTTGCCCTTTATGACGTCCTAGGGGTCCAAAAGGGGTGTCTAAAGATTCGTCTCGTCGAGACGGACAATATTGTCAAACTACGGAACCGGGGTGCCGTAGAAAATTTTAAAGTTACGGTCAAAAAACTGAAATTCAGTACTTTCAAAAATTTATTGTAAAATCCAGGAGCGTCGCAGCGTGCTGAAATTGACGGCGTCTAGCTCGTATGGACTGGATCTACAAGATAAGCCGAAAAAATTTTGAAAAACGAACAAAAATTTTCAAAGTTCAAAGGATATTGACCAAATCCGGGCCCAGACTGCGTCTTTGTAGTTTATATTTCAAAAATCTTGTTTTGAATTATAATTGCACTGGTATTTTTGAAGTTATCTAATGAAAAGGGGTTTAAAAATAAACACATAAATAGTTGCAATTTGCATCTCGCATTATTTTCATGTCTGCAATTAATGCATTTCCGGTTCAGAATTCCGGAATGAGCCAAAACCGATAATACCGTTCTCACACACGGATTAAAAAAAAGAACAGATGCATTTGGAAACGATTTAAAGCACGCCTAAATCGATATTGGTTCAACTCGGAACGGAGAGCTATTCTGCCATTGACACAATGTCATCTATGTGTCAACTGTCAGTCAAGCAAAGCGTGAGCTTTTGCCTGAATTGACTCATAATTCTGTTTTTCGTTTTGTGTTATTAACTACCTAGTGTTTTCTATTTTCTGTAAGATCCAACGTCAGAGTCGATAATTCCTCCGTTGACTAATATAAAAGTAAAGTAAACTACCTACGTGTTGCCAAGAAACACCAAGATTGAGACAGGACTCCTTGTGTGTGAATCTAGTGTGAAGTTACTAAAAATACTGAGACAGGACTCGTGTGTGAACCTTAGTGTGAAGTAATTAAAATGTCTCCACAAATACGTGGCGTCATGCCACGACGGTGTATAAACTGCTCGTTTGTAGTCCCACGCCAACAACGAACGCATTCATTGGACGAGCTCTCCAATTCAATGCTCAATGTTTTAAACTCATGGATTGCACCTGGTTCAGTAAGTATTGAATTACTTTAATAAAATGTATTAATTACCTTCTGAAGGTATCAAAAGTAAAATTCTTATATTTCAAACTAATACATCGTTTTTTCTAATAAAACCAATGGTTTTTTTGTCATAGGTAATGGATGCAGGTATCATATGCCTTGAATGTTTTTCATTAATTCAAGCTAGTGGAACTCTTGACGAGATACCTTCACCTCAATTTGGACACCAGCATGTTTGTTTTGGCTGTGGTTCTTCAATATTAAGATCTCGCTCATACAGAGTATCACCTGACTGTCATGAAAGAGCTATTATCATTGGATGGGTTCCAATCCACCAGGTACTTTTGATATATTTATAGCAAACTTAGAAATAAAAATAAAAATAATGTTTTAGTAAGGCATTAAGGCCGCTGGATGCAGGCCGCTTCCAACCGGCCAATCTGGAAGTCACTGGGGGAGGCCTGTGTTCACCAGTGGATGTCCTGTGGCTGAAATGATGATGATGATGAAAGCTTTAAAAAAACTTCTTTAATAAACTTATGTTTTTACAAAGTTAATATTTCATATTAGTTCATTGTGTCATAGGTGTATATATAAATAAGTGGGTATTCCATACAATGTGTAGTAATTAGTTTGTAGTAATATTAAACCTTTAACAACCTCCATGGTCCAAAGGCGAGCATGCCAGACTTGGCGTCACCATCAAAGAGGTTCCGGGTACTGTTGTTGTTTCTGATTTCTATAACACAAGTTCTTCATCTACTTAGCTTAGGATCAGAGCAATGCATATGGTGTTGTCCAATATTTATTTATTAAAGGATTATTTTCATATTCTCTTTTTAATGCAGGTTTCAAGATTGGAAAGAGTTTGTGCTGCCTGTTGGCGATCAGCTAATAGAGAAGCACAAAGACAACGCCAACATGATACAAATCGACCAGTGCTACAGGAAATTCGCCAATCGACTGATGAGCCTGGATCTGAAATTCCGACACCACCACCACTTCCACCGCACTCATTTGCACAGCCTTCTGCAGCTCCACAGCCAAAGATCAATTCAGCAATATATAGACGTGTTGCAGGTACATCAAGACATTGCATGTTTCTGGCATGTCAACAACCGGAACGCTTTATGGTGCCAAAAACAATAAGAGAAATGTTGTTAATACACAACAAGATTTATGTGCCAAGCTGTGCTAGGATATGTCGTAATCATCTAGATAATGGAAGTTGGAACGATTTGACGTCAAATCTGCGTGATTTTACTGGATCACAATTTGATGCTATTATGCATATAGCGGCCAAGGCACATAGCTATCGCTTGGATTTTGAAAATATATCTGCTATGGCTCCTCATTTGTGCCACTATTGGCTAGGTATGAATGCCCAGCAGTTTGAAGAATTGTTAGCTTGTGTTCCAAGCTTATCACAAGAGCTAAAAGATCCTAGACTGGCTTTATGTATTTTTATTGTGAAATTAAGAACTGGAGAGAGCAATGAAAGACTTTCATCATTGTTTCAAGTACCTCGCACAACCTTAGAAAGAAAAATGAAAATAGCCAGAATTTGTCTAGTGACTGAGTTCGTGCCTATTTATTTAGGTTTCAATCATTTGACTGCTGAGCAAGTTGCATGCAGAAATAGAGTGATTCCCGAAGGATTATTTGGAGATGCTATATTACCCAATGACGTCAAACCAGCAATTGTGATGTGTGACGCAACATACATTTTTATACAAAATAGCAGTAATTACCATTTTCAAAAAGAGACATATAGTTTACAAAAGTTGGACAACCTTGTCAAACCGTTTTTAATTGTTTGTTGCGATGGTTACATCATTGATTGCTTAGGACCCTATAAGGCAACCACAAATGATGCTACCATAACGAGGCATGATTTAAACAATGATGAAGGAAAACTGCGCACGTTTTTCCGTCAGGGTGATGTATTTATTTTAGACCGGGGATTTCGAGACGTCATCGGGTATCTCGAAGAACTTGGCTACAAAGCCCACATGCCAGAATCTTTATTAGAGGGTGAACACCAGCTTACCACATTGCAGGCTAATAAGTCTAGGTGTGTGACAATGTGCCGCTGGGTTGTTGAGATAGTCAATGGGAGAATTAAACGTGACTTCAGGTTATTTAGACACGTTTTTAATAATAGAGCTGCAACTCATTTAAAAGAAGATTTAAACATTGCCTGTGCTCTATTAAATAAATTCCACCCAGTAATAGAAGATAACCCAGAAGCTCGGGAATATGTTGCTGTTGCTCAAAACCGACTTCATATGACAAATTATTTAGCTGAGTTTGTTGAACGCGAAAACCTAAACAGGAGGCGTACACAGTTTTCCTCAATCGATGGTGATCATTTACACCTAAATAATTTCCCAAGATTAAGCATAAATGATTTAAAACGGTTTGCACTTGGCAGTTACCAATTAAAACAGGCCAGATCTTATTTTGGGGAACATATTCGTTCTACTGGCTTATATGTTGTGGAAATAAATAATGAAATCGACGAAGATTTACCCCTAATATTGGGATCAAATAATTACTTAATTAGGGGACGTATAAAGTCCAGGCACATTAGTGCAAGAACATATTTTACATATATTTTAATAAGCAGAGACCCTAACGTAGCTAACACTTTAGATGCGTTGGTTGGTTACTGCTGCAATTGTTTAGTAGGCAAAAGAACGATAGGTTGTTGCGCACACATTATGACAGTGGTTTGGTACCTGAGCTGGGGCCGCTTTAATGATATCGAGGCTCCTGCTCCATTTTTAGATATTTTTTTTGATGAGGATATCTAATTTTATTAAATAGTAAGGATATAAATAAATACATTTAAAATAACTAGTTATTTGTTTTACTTCTACTTGTAATATTACTTTGTAGAGTATAGCTTGATTTTTGTGTCATCCAATGATGGAGTTCTATATTTGTCATACTTAGGATGTTGAGTCCAGGGGCGTGCGGTGCATATAGGCAATAAAGCAGTGACTACCTGATTAATGAAATAAGGTAGGCATTAGGTACTTGCCAATGTGTGTTATTGATGAAAACCACTGATTTTTGTTAATGAAACACATTGGTAAGTATCTACTGCCTACCTCGAAATAAAACCATTGGCCGCCACTGGTTGTGTCCTACTTACTTAAGAAATGTATGTATGATAACATCTGTCACAAGAATCAAGCCTCTACAGAGTATTTAACCATTGTTAAATCTGTAAATCATGACCTTAAAATCATTGACAATCGTTTGGTGTAATGGTTCATGCTCTGGACTACAAAGCCTAGCCGTTGTATTTTTGGATCCCGCAAGAGACAAATGGACCCCAGCTCGATGGACCGACGACCTTAGGAAGGTGACTGGCAATGGCTGGATGAAAATAGCGGGAGACTGATCTTTAGAGGAGGCTTACGTCCAGCAGTGTACTGCAATATACTGACATGATTATGATGATGATGATGAAGGGGCAAATGTTTGTGTGATGAGCACGAGACTTTGTACCTAAGTCATGTACTTTATAATGTATAAACGTATTTAGGTAAGTATGTTTATCTGTTATCTAGTCACCTTAGTACAAGCTTAACTGGAGTGTTCTAATCCTAACCTAAGTAATTCTCGTCAATCCTTCTCACTTGCCTTCAGTTCAGTTCATTTGGTATGTCTTTAAACAATAGCTAGCTATAAAAACTAGGTGAAATGCATTACCTACTGCAACTACAGAACATAACCTCAAAAGGCCTAATATTTTATTGAATTCCTCGTAAACCCCTAATTATATTTCAAAAATATTTTTTGTAGGTAATCTTTAAAATATTTCGACTTTTTTCCCGAACATTTCGTAAAGACGCATGCTGACGCAAAGTGGGCCGAGTTTCTATAGATTTTTGGTCAATATCCTTTAGTATGGAATTTTTCTAAGTCAATATCAAAATTACGAAAAATCGCCAAAAATGCAAGTAATTAAGATTTTTTGTCGCTTCTTTCGCTGAAACTAAATAGAATCTACCGATTAGAAAATATTAGAAGCGCAACAATGACTGTATTTCAGTTTTCAGTAGTGTTTTTAAGTTAATTTTGTTTCCGACAGTCACTTACCAAGTAACCTCGGTATCAAAGAAATCGAATATTTGGCCTGAAAATTGCGAATTTTTGCCCTTTATGACGTCCTAGGGGTCCAAAAGGGGTGTCTAAAGATTCGTCTCGTCGAGACGGACAATATTGTCAAACTACGGAACCGGGGTGCCGTAGAAAATTTTAAAGTTACGGTCAAAAAACTGAAATTCAGTACTTTCAAAAATTTATTGTAAAATCCAGGAGCGTCGCAGCGTGCTGAAATTGACGGCGTCTAGCTCGTATGGACTGGATCTACAAGATAAGCCGAAAAAATTTTGAAAAACGAACAAAAATTTTCAAAGTTCAAAATTTAGTATGGAATTTTTCTAAGTCAATATCAAAATTACGAAAAATCGCCAAAAATGCAAGTAATTAAGATTTTTTGTCGCTTCTTTCGCTGAAACTAAATAGAATCTACCGATTAGAAAATATTAGAAGCGCAACAATGACTGTATTTCAGTTTTCAGTAGTGTTTTTAAGTTAATTTTGTTTCCGACAGTCACTTACCAAGTAACCTCGGTATCAAAGAAATCGAATATTTGGCCTGAAAATTGCGAATTTTTGCCCTTTATGACGTCCTAGGGGTCCAAAAGGGGTGTCTAAAGATTCGTCTCGTCGAGACGGACAATATTGTCAAACTACGGAACCGGGGTGCCGTAGAAAATTTTAAAGTTACGGTCAAAAAACTGAAATTCAGTACTTTCAAAAATTTATTGTAAAATCCAGGAGCGTCGCAGCGTGCTGAAATTGACGGCGTCTAGCTCGTATGGACTGGATCTACAAGATAAGCCGAAAAAATTTTGAAAAACGAACAAAAATTTTCAAAGTTCAAAATTTAGTATGGAATTTTTCTAAGTCAATATCAAAATTACGAAAAATCGCCAAAAATGCAAGTAATTAAGATTTTTTGTCGCTTCTTTCGCTGAAACTAAATAGAATCTACCGATTAGAAAATATTAGAAGCGCAACAATGACTGTATTTCAGTTTTCAGTAGTGTTTTTAAGTTAATTTTGTTTCCGACAGTCACTTACCAAGTAACCTCGGTATCAAAGAAATCGAATATTTGGCCTGAAAATTGCGAATTTTTGCCCTTTATGACGTCCTAGGGGTCCAAAAGGGGTGTCTAAAGATTCGTCTCGTCGAGACGGACAATATTGTCAAATTACGGAACCGGGGTGCCGTAGAAAATTTTAAAGTTACGGTCAAAAAACTGAAATTCAGTACTTTCAAAAATTTATTGTAAAATCCAGGAGCGTCGCAGCGTGCTGAAATTGACGGCGTCTAGCTCGTATGGACTGGATCTACAAGATAAGCCGAAAAAATTTTGAAAAACGAACAAAAATTTTCAAAGTTCAAAATTTAGTATGGAATTTTTCTAAGTCAATATCAAAATTACGAAAAATCGCCAAAAATGCAAGTAATTAAGATTTTTTGTCGCTTCTTTCGCTGAAACTAAATAGAATCTACCGATTAGAAAATATTAGAAGCGCAACAATGACTGTATTTCAGTTTTCAGTAGTGTTTTTAAGTTAATTTTGTTTCCGACAGTCACTTACCAAGTAACCTCGGTATCAAAGAAATCGAATATTTGGCCTGAAAATTGCGAATTTTTGCCCTTTATGACGTCCTAGGGGTCCAAAAGGGGTGTCTAAAGATTCGTCTCGTCGAGACGGACAATATTGTCAAACTACGGAACCGGGGTGCCGTAGAAAATTTTAAAGTTACGGTCAAAAAACTGAAATTCAGTACTTTCAAAAATTTATTGTAAAATCCAGGAGCGTCGCAGCGTGCTGAAATTGACGGCGTCTAGCTCGTATGGACTGGATCTACAAGATAAGCCGAAAAAATTTTGAAAAACGAACAAAAATTTTCAAAGTTCAAAATTTAGTATGGAATTTTTCTAAGTCAATATCAAAATTACGAAAAATCGCCAAAAATGCAAGTAATTAAGATTTTTTGTCGCTTCTTTCGCTGAAACTAAATAGAATCTACCGATTAGAAAATATTAGAAGCGCAACAATGACTGTATTTCAGTTTTCAGTAGTGTTTTTAAGTTGGTTAGGTTAGGTTAGGTTAGGTTAGGTTAGGTTAGGTTTTTTTTTTTTTTTTTTTTTTTTGGAAGAAGAACGTCTTCGGCTACGCAAATTCCACAGATGCTATGACCTACTTCTGTGAAACTGCTGACCGAATCCGTTTGGGGCTATGAACTGCCTCTCATATGCTAACCGTGTGTCTCTCTTTCCGCAGTAATATTCTGCTCCACAATGATGTGCTGATTTTCCCTCAGCGTTTCGACATGGACGAACTGGAGGGGAATCGGAGTCTGATAGATCTGCGCACTGGACGTTCGAATTGTACGTCCATGGCAGAAGTGCTTCCTGCCCAGGAGCTTTCCGTGTCGCTTACGACAGGAGCTTCAACCGGGGGCTGTGTTTGGCCAACGACCTTATCGGGTGGCTTCTTCCTCCATTCTGCCTTCGGATTTGGGCAGTTGTTAGTGCCCAACCGATGGTTCGCGTCACGCCCGGCTGCAGCACAGAGGCAGCAACGAAATGGGTCCTCACAACTGTTGGCCTTATGGCCAATCTCTCCGCAGCGGATGCACACGTCGCTGCGGTCGAGTGCGGCTTTGCAGACAGCGCGGCCGTGATTCGTCCCCAGACATCGTGAGCACCTAGCAGCTCGAGGCGGTAAAAGCTGGACTTTGGATACGGTCCAGCCAATCCGTATCTTTTTAGCTTCAGCCAGCTTTTTGGCTGCATGTATGGGACAGCGGATTGCCGTGGCACCTCCAACGAATCCCTCCACGATCCGACCCACTTTAATATGGGCAGCGTCGCAGCCTCCCTGCTCGGCGACTGCCTTAACTATTTCTTCGGCTGTTACGCCCTCCTCCAGGTCAACTAACCGCAAATGGGTGCATTTGACGGGTCGCGAAACTTTAACAGAATCGGCCGGTAGCCCAGAAATTAACGCTGCGGCTAATGTGTCAGCCTTCTCGTCGGCCTCCCCAGGCGCGCTGCCATCGAGAGCCTTGATCTCAATGACGCGGTTCCCCGTCATCCGAGAAGGCCGTAGTTTGAGGCGGTCTTCGAGGCCTGCCTCCTTGAGCCATTTTTGGTCTAACATCTTCTTGGCCTCATTCATTATGTTAGGCAAGGTAAGGCCCTTCTCTTTACCCTCAGCAGAGAGCTCCAGAACCACGGCAGAGGTTTTCGGTGGTCGGAGTCGAGGGCGCTTCTTCTTTTCCGCCTTGTTGGTTTTAGCCGGTGGGTTAGTTGATGCCTTTGCAGGTGGTGGCGGAACTTGACCCTTATTGCGTTTCCGCCCGCGTTTGACCACCTCAGTCCAGGGGGTTTCTGGCTGAGTAGCAGAGTCAGTAGGAGCCGTGGTTGGGATGGGTGCCGGTTCCGAGGTGCTAGACTTCTTCCCCACTCCCTTCCCCTTCCGGGGCTTAGCTGACGCGTCGCTATGGTCATTCATAGTCGTCTGAGCGGTTAACGCTTTCTCTGTGGCTGCCTTGAGAGGCGGTCGAGTGCGTGGGGCTGGAGGAAGAAGGTCCTTAAAGACTTCCAGCTTCGCATCAATCATTCCGCCTATCTGGCGGAGCATTGCGGCAGTGAATTGGTCAAATGCTGCCACATCAGAGTCACCTTTGGTGGCAGCTGACGTTGGTGACGAATTCACAGTTGGATTAGCCGCCTCAGTCTGGATCGAGACAGTCTTAACGCGCGCGAGTCGCGATTTTCTCGAGGACCGGTTCCCTTGATCGATCGCGGCGACACGCAAAGATGCCAGCTCGCTACAGAGTCTGTTGTTCTCTGCTTTGAGCTGTTCTATCTCTTCTTCGTTCTTATCTTCGGTGGCGTTTCTCATGTCCATCACATGTTTGTAGTTTTGGGTATACACTTCCAGAGTCACGACGCGATCACGAAGAGTTTGATTTTCCGCCTCTAGTTTTTGGTTCTTCATTTCAGCTCCACTTTTATTTTTATCTTTTAACAGCTCAGCTGTAAGCCCGATGATAGTATCAGCAGCAATGCGAATTTCGTCATACTGCTGATTTGGCACTTGTTCTGGCAAGTTTTCAGAAACATGCACGATGCGCTGAGCTTCAACGTAGATCTCCGATGCGAGGTCTACGCTACTTTTCTGCGAGGCCGAGTGTAAGGCCGCCAATGTTTCCAACGAAGGTGTTGGGGAATCTGTACCGGAGCCCCTCTCCGGTGACCTGGAGGTGCCGGGCATAGTGTCGGGTTCAGAAACCTTTGACACCTTAGTTTTGGCGTTTTTCCTCTTCTTGGAAGAAGTTTGCTTTAGGCCGCCTCTACCGGTCGTGAACTTTGCAACCTTAGCGAGGCCAAAGCAGTCCTCGTTTTCGCTGTCGGAGTAGCGCTTAGACGCTGAATCGTCGTGTTCGGTTTTTCTCGACCACGAAGAATCTCGTGGGAGTTGGTCGTTTCCAAGGTTGGAATATCCAAAATCCATGGGATGTTCCAGGAATGTGTTGACCTCGTCATCTGAACAATCGGACGGGAACATATCGACATCGCTGGCGACAGAACGCCTAGACATGGTGGAGCGGTTGTCGAAATCATCTACACGCTGTGTAGGCATCGCGGAACTCCCGCGGTCGGAAGTATCTTGGCCACGAAGTGCCTCAACTTCACCCCTTTCCTCCGAGCCATGAAACTCGTGACAGTAAGTGCCTACTCCCTGATACGAAGGCTTGCCTGCAGCTTGCGCCGCAGGGTCGGATTCTCCGCATCCCGCGGTACCGACCAGGGTTAATGAATTTTCCTTAGATGTCATAATTTTCATGTTTTACCCGTCTTAAATAACACCTGAGGGGGCAGGCGAGGCCTCAGGGTGACGCCTAGCCGTTTGGAACACCGCCTGCGTGTCCACCGCCCGTAGGAGGCCCGGGCCGCCAGCGACCACAGCGGCTCGGTATTACAGTTTTTTCGAGTTGTGAGGTCTGGGTTCGAAAAAGCGCAGTACGAGCAGAAGTCCAGGGACGCTAAAGGCTGCAGTAGTGCTGATCGGGGAGGACAGAACCTCCCAAACCCGTCCAGCACCAAAGCAACCCCAGACATCCCGTTTCCCCATACTCGCCCAACGCCCCATCGAATCCAGGCCCCACAACGCTAAAGAGGTTCGCCCCTCGCGGCCCCGTAGGGCCCCCGGCCCGCCCGTGAAGGCGGGTTACGGTATGCAAGGGTTTTTATTGAGGTTGTCCTTCCTCGTAGCCCGGGCAAATGCCCCGACGGCCCCCGGCCCCTCAATCGGGGTAACGGGTTGCCCGGCGACCCGCCAGCCAGCGACGGCTGACTAAAGGCGGGTACTGCCGCGCGTGGTAGTTTTTAAAGAGGCTTCCGCCTCGCAGTCCAGCTAAACTGAACCCCCGGTCCGCCCTAAGAAGGGCAGGTTACGGTGTGCTATGTGACCGCATCCTTGCACGCAAGGAGCGACACGGGCAGAGTTCGGCCGCGGGCTAGCGACCCCCCGAAGGAGATCTCTAACCCCCGTTGCCCAGGATGCACCAGTACAAGATGCTACAAGTTACACCTGATCGTGACCAGATGTACCTCATAACATCCCGTCGCACTAGGAGGTGACTCTGCGGCGTCCCGGTTAGGTTAGGTTAGGTTAGGTTAGGTTAGGTTAGGTTAGGTTAGGTTAGGTTAGGTTAGGTTAGGTTAGGTTAGGTTAGGTTAGGTTTTTTTTTTTTTTTTGAAAGACGAACGTCTTCGGCTACGCAAATTCCACAGATGCTATGACCTACTTCTGTGAAACTGCTGACCGAATCCGTTTGGGGCTATGAACTGCCTCTCATATGCTAACCGTGTGTCTCTCTTTCCGCAGTAATATTCTGCTCCACAATGATGTGCTGATTTGCCCTCAGCGTTTCGACATGGACGAACTGGAGGGGAATCGGAGTCTGATAGATCTGCGCACTGGACGTTCGAATTGTACGTCCATGGCAGAAGTGCTTCCTGCCCAGGAGCTTTCCGTGTCGCTTACGACAGGAGCTTCGACCGGGGGCTGTGTTCGGCCAACGATCTTATCGGGTGGCTTCTTCCTCCATTCTGCTTTCGGATTTGGGCAGTTGTTAGTGCCCAACCGATGGTTCGCGTCACGCCCGGCTGTAGCACAGAGGCAGCATCGAAATGGGTCCTCACAACTGTTAGCCTTATGGCCAGTCTCTCCACAGCGGATGCACACGTCACTGCGGTCTAGCGCGGCTTTGCAGACAGCGCGGCCGTGATTCGTCCCCAGACATCGTGAGCACCTAGCAGCTCGAGGCGGTAAAAGCTGGACTTTTGATACGGTCCAGCCAATCCGTATCTTTTTGGCTTCAGCCAGCTTTTTGGCTGCATGTATGGGACAGCGGATTGCAGTGGCACCTCCAACGAATCCCTCCACGATCCGACCCACTTTAATATGGGCAGCGTCGCAGCCTCCTTGCTCGGCGACTGCCTTAACTATTTCTTCGGCTGTTACGCCCTCCTCCAGGTCAACTAACCGCAAATGGGTGCATTTGACGGGTCGCGAAACTTTGACAGAATCGGCCGGTAGCCCAGAAATTAACGCTGCGGCTAATGTGTCAGCCTTCTCGTCGGCCTCCCCAGGCGCGCTGCCATCGAGAGCCTTGATCTCAATGACGCGGTTCCCCGTCATCCGAGAAGGTCGTAGTTTGAGGCGGTCTTCGAGGCCTGCCTCCTTGAGCCATTTTTGGTCTAGCATCTTCTTGGCCTCATTCAAGATGTTAGGCAAGGTATGACCTTTCTCCTTGCCCTCAGCAGAGAGCTCCAGAACCACGGCAGAAGTTTTCGGTGGTCGGAGTCGAGGGCGCTTCTTCTTTTCCGCCTTGTTCATTTTAGCCGGCGGGTTGGTTGAGGCTTTTGCAGGTGGTGGCGGAACTTGACCCTTAATGCGTTTCCGCCCGCGTTTGACCACCTCAGTCCAGGGGGTTTCTGGCTGAGTAGCAGAGTCAGTAGGAGCCGTGGTTGGGATGGGTGCCGGTTCCGAGGTGCTAGACTTCTTCCCCACTCCCTTCCCCTTCCGGGGCTTAGCTGACGCGTCGCTATGGTCCTTCATAGGTGTCTGAGCGGTTAACGCTTTCTCTGTGTCTGCCTTGAGAGGCGGTCGAGTGCGTGGGGCTGGGGGGAGAAGGTCCTTAAAGACTTCCAGCTTCGCATCAATCATTCCGCCTATCTGGCGGAGCATTGCGGCAGTGAATTGGTCAAATGCTGCCACATCAGAGTCACCATTGGTGGCAGCTGACGATGGTGACGAATTCACAGGTGGATTAGCCGCCTCAGTCTGGACCGAGACAGTCTTAACGCGCGCGAGTGGCGATTTTTTCGAGGACCGGTTCCCTTGACCGATCGCAGCGACACGCAAAGATGAAAGCTCGCTACAGAGTCTGTTGTTCTCTGCTTTGAGCTGTTCAATCTCTTCTTCGTTCTTATCTTCGGTGGCGTTTCTCATGTCCATCACATGTTTGTAGTTCTGGGAACGCGCTTCCAGAGTCATAACGCGGTCACGAAGAGTTTGATTTTCCGCCTCTAGTTTTTGCTTTTTCATTTCTATTTCACTTCTATTTTTATCTTTTAGAAGCTCAGCAGTAAGTCCGATGATGGAATCAGCAGCAATACGAATTTCGTCACACTGCTGATTCGGCACTTGTTCTGGCAAGTCCTCCAGGGCAATGTGAACCACGCCACCGGGGGGCAGGATCTTTTCCTCCACTACATGGCGGCGTGGAACATCGATTTGGCCGTGGCTGCGGAACCGTATTGGGTACCGCCACAACCTCATTGGGTAGGTGACCCTAATGGCGAAGTCGCCATCATCTGCCAGACGGGACCGAATGCTACCCCGATATCTATGAGGGAACGGGGTCCGGGATTTGTCACTGCAAAATGGGGGCGGTATGGCATTGTTGGGGTGTACTTTTCTCCCAATAGGCCCTTGTCCGACCTCGAGGCTTACTTGCAAGTCCTGGGTCCAGCAGTAAGAAGATTGGCACCCCTCCCAATTATTTTGATGGGTGATATCAACGCCAAATCCCGCCGGTGGGGCGGAGTGGCCACTGACGTGAAGGGGCAGGCTGTTGAGGAGTGGGTGACGGAGATGGGGCTGTGTATCCTAAATACAGGCACGGCCTACACCTGCGTGCGGCGTCGGGGAGGCTCAAGAGTCGATGTTACCTTTGCCACCCCAGACGTTGCGAGATGTGCTCGCAATTGGCGGGTCCTGGATGAGGAGACTCTTTCGGATCATATGCACATTCGATTTGAAGTCTCCCCATCCACTGATCACGTGGGCCCTCATAATTCCAGCAGCACAGTCTTCCCGCGTTGGGCCATCTCCAAACTGGACCGGGAAAAGGCTGAGGAGGCGGCAATTGTTCAGGCCTGGTGCACGAAGGGCGCCTCACCGCCCTCAAATGCAGACGAGGGTGCCACGCGTCTCCGCTCTGCCATGACGGCGATCTGTGATGCGGCCATGCCGAGGGCTCGCCGGCAGCCAAATCGCCGGCAGGTATACTGGTGGTCTCAGGAAATTGCTGATCTCCGGGCCGCCAGTAATACAGCCAGACGAGCGTTTCTGCGCTGTCGTCGGCGCGCTGTGCATGAGCTAGCGGAAGAGGATCGTCTCTACGCTTCCTACCGAGTGGCGCAGAAAGCACTGCAGGCCGCTATCTATGAGGGCAAGGCTCGAGCCAGGGAAGAGACCCTGGCTGAGCTAGATAGAGATCCGTGGGGACGTCCGTACCGTGCAGCGCGTAGTAAGCTGCGCGGACAAGCGGCACCCATCACAGAGACTCTCGAGCCGGCCCTATTAGAGCGGGTGGTACGGGAGCTTTTCCCGGAACAAATAGACCCGGTGGCAACAACGCTACCCTGCCCTAGAAGAGCAGCCATGGACCCTCCTGCGCCCGCCGTCTCAGATTCAGAGATGGGGATAGCCCTGGACCGGCTTCGGGGCCGCAAAACAGCGCCGGGCCCAGACGGGATCCCGGGGAAGGTCCTTCACCTCTCCATGAAGGTGAAGGAAAATGAGGACCAGCTCCGAGGGCTTTTTGATTTGGCCCTTACAACTGGACGATTCCCGAGCATGTGGAAAACGGGTCACCTCTGCCTTCTGCAAAAAGAAGGCCGCTCTCCGGACTCTCCGGCGGCCTACCGGCCCATCGTTCTGCTGGACGAAGCGGGAAAGATGCTGGAGAAAGTTATAGTCTCCCGCCTAGTCCGTCATCTTACCGAGGAGGGTCCTGACCTCTCTGAGCGTCAGTACGGATTCAGGGCGGGACGATCCACTCTGGACGCTCTTTCAGCCTTGAAATCTGTTACAGAGGAGGCCGTTGAGGGGGGGAAGAGGGCGTTGGCGATATCGCTGGATATAGCAAACGCCTTCAACACTCTCCCATTCAGTGTCATCTTGACGGCGCTCCGGCATCATCGGATGCCGGAGTATTTAGTAAGGCTTATACAAGACTACCTCTCAGACAGGGAGGTAGTCTGCGTAAATAATAGGGGCGAGACGTTTCGGCGCCGTGTGGACTGTGGGGTCCCACAAGGCTCAGTCCTTGGCCCTGCCTTGTGGAACATTGGGTATGACAGCGTGCTCCGCGGCTCACTCCTGAGAGGAATGAGCTTGTTTTGTTACGCGGATGACACGCTGGTTGTTGCCACAGGTGGGACCCTGGAAGAGACGACAATTCGAGCGGAGGTGGCCACCAATTTAGTCGTAGAGCGCATCGAGGAGCTCGGTCTAAAGGTGGCTCCTCACAAAACCGAGGCTCTACTATTCCACGGGCCCCGGCGAGGACCCCCTCCTGGTGCGCGGGTGCTTATCGCGGGCGTGCGGGTTCCAATTGGTGCCCGGATGAAATATCTGGGCCTCGTGTTGGATGGGCGGTGGTCCTTTCATGCCCACTTCCAAGGCCTGCTTCCCAAATTAATAGGAGCGGCGGCTGCCCTGGGCCGGCTGCTGCCTAACTTGAGGGGCCCCAGTGCAGGGTGCCGGAAACTCTATGCTGGGGTGATAAAAAGCATGGCCCTCTACGGGGCCCCTATATGGGTGAACTCTCTTGATAGGGAAAACCGTTCGCTGTTGCGCCGCCCTCAACGCATTATAGCGCTGAGGGCCATTAGGGCATACCGCACGGTATCACACGGTGCGGCATGCGTTCTGGCGGGGCTTCCTCCTTGGGAGCTGGAAGCAGAGGTACTCGACGTCGTGTATAGATACAGGACGTCGAGGAGACGATCTGGCGAACGCCCAGCTCTCGAAGAGGTTAACCGCGTCAGACTACTTGCTCACGAGGAGCTGATGCGGCGCTGGGAACAGGACCTCTTGGCCCCCCTCTATGGCGCTAGAACCATAGAGGCAGTGCGCCCGGTCCTCCAGGAGTGGGTCCATAGGAGGCACGGTTTTCTCACCTTCCGACTGGTGCAGGTGCTAACTGATCACGGGTGCTTCGGTTGGTACCTGTGCCGGATTGCGGGGAGAGAGCCGGACCTTAGATGCCACGAATGCGGCGCTGCAGAGGACTCGGCCCAGCACACACTGGAGGCGTGCCCAGCCTGGGACCGGCAGCGTCGCGTTCTGACATCTGCGGTTGGCGGAGACCTATCCCTTCCGAGCGTCGTGAGGTCGATGCTCGGAAGTGAAAGGGCTTGGGAGGCTATGGTCTCCTTCTGCGAGGAGGTTATAGAGCAGAAGGAGACCGCGGAGCGGATCAGAGAGGATAATCCTGATGCTGAACCGCTCCGGCGCAGGCGGTTAGGAGGAAGGAGAAGGCGGTATGCCCGCCTTCTCCCACCACCCTAAAATGAGACCAGCGGGAGAAGAGCCGGGGGGCTCATCTCCTGCATTGCACGGTCTCACCGTCTGGGGGGGCGTCTCTTGTGTACAGGGATGCCCCCCTTTCTAGCGCGGGAGGCCCGGCGTAGGCTGGGCCGTGCGTTGGCGCGACGTGGTAGAGTCCAAACGAGAGCCCATGTCGCGCCGCTAAAACGCTGAGGGTACACCGCAGGTTTTTAGTGGGTATGCTTGTCGGATGACAGCCGCTAGGGCTGCCATCTGACAAGAGAGTCCCACATAACCCGTCGTCTCCCCCGGGACGGCGGGTATGCGTGATGCATTTACCTGCGTAAAAAAAAAAAAAAAAAAAAAAAGGTTAGGTTAGGTTAGGTTAGGTTAGGTTAGGTTAGGTTAGGTTAGGTTAGGTTAGGTTAGGTTGGGGGTGGAAGTGTAGTTACGTCCCCGTCGTCACCCCTGGATACCAGTCACGTGCGGTAACGCAGCACTGACTGGTAACTGAGCACTACA
This sequence comes from Anania fuscalis, assembly GCA_950371115.1. NCBI lineage: Eukaryota > Metazoa > Arthropoda > Insecta > Lepidoptera > Crambidae > Anania > Anania fuscalis. The sequence goes on from OX493342.1 coordinate 16,641,798, forward strand.
CGAGAGAACGTTCCGCGACTTACGCGACATGTCTTCTACGACAATGGTGGATGCGGCTGGCAAGCCCGCGACTCCCGATCGGGATAAGCGCCCTTCTCAGGGCGGGTCCGGGCTTCCAGTGTGCAGTGGTTTGGTGTCCCCCTCTGGACCGGCTGCGACTGTGCTGTTCAACCGCCCTTCTGAGGGCGAGCCGCGGTCCCCAGTGGTGGAGGTCGAGTTGCCCGAGATGGGCGAGAGTGGAGACGCGTCCGTGGTCGTGTCCCAAGAGGAGAACAGGCCTGCCTTCACGGTCCGAGACTGTAAGGTCGTTGTTGACCGGATCCCCATCGGGGACAGTGGCTCTTTGCCATCCCCCGGTGGAAGGCCCAGGTCCCGGCTTAGCAAAATAAATAAAAATCGCATTTCGGCTTCCGCCGCATCCTTGGAGGAGGGTTGGCCCACGATCGAGCCTAACAAATACGAGGATGTAGAGATGGAGGGCTCTGCCTCGGACCCAGAAATGCCCCCCACTTCGACCAGACCTGACCGAAAACGTCAAACGGACACGGTAGGTTTGGACTTGGACTCTGATGGAGAGGCTTATACAGCCAAAAAAGTCAATCCATCTCGCCGCGGTGGGTCTAATTCGGGAGGACTCCGAAGGGCCCAAGCCTTTCTGAAGGAAAGGATAGAGGATGCAGTAGAGCGGGACTTTAATGCTGAGCTCAACAAACGGGCTAAAGCCCATCTCCTTGCTCGGGAAAAGTCCCGCACAGCCGCAAACCCAGAGGAAGCAATTTCGGACCTTATGGACCCGAAAACTAAGGTCGACTATGCTACCCTTGACCTGATGCAGCTACAGGCACGCGGTGGCATATTTTGCGCGGAAATTACTCGCGTGGCTGCTAAATCAGGGCACTTGCAGGGTCCCATGCAGGGGTCTCTGAATAGAGCAGCCCGCGAATTGACCAGCATCTTAGGTCATTTGGCTTCGCGCTCGGAGACCGAAGAGAACCGCCGCCTCAGGGTTGATAATGAAAACCTGCGGCGGGAAGGCGATAACCTCCGCAAAGAAATACTGGCCCTAAAACAGGTTCTTGCGGAGGATAAGAGGATTACAAAGAAAAAAGACTCCCTTGTCCGGGCGCAGGCAGAGACCACACCTGCCACTACGTCCTGGGCGTCAGCCCTGGCGACGTCCCCGGCGCAGACCTCCGCTATTAGCTCCCCTCTCGCTCAGGGTACCCTGTGTGCCCAATCGATTGAGGAGCTCCTACAGATTGCTTGCAGGAGGGCTGTTGATTCTGCAGCCCAACTTATTGATGCTCGATTGGGGGAAATCGAAAGTCGACTCCCCCCCCCAAAAGTGACGCCCCGCCCGCCACTGGCAGGCGATGCCATTAATGTGGCAACGACGAACCGTCCATCGGCACCCGCAACAAAAGTGGTCGCTCAAAAAGTGCAGAGAGTGCAGAGAGCAACTTTTGCTCAAGTTGCTGCTGGGAACCCTGTCCCTGACGCTGCTCCCGCCGCGCCAACCGTAGGCGAATGGTCGACTGTGGTGCGGAAGGGTAGAAAGGGAAAAACAACCGTTTCTACTCCCACCGCTGCATCCGCAGCTTCCGCACCACCTGCCGCCCCTAACGCAGCCGCGACGACTGCCAAAAAGACGGTTCCCAAACCACCCAAACTCAGCCCTCCAAGGACTGCAGCAATAGTGGTCACGCTGCAGCCCGAGGCTGTCTCGAAAGGGACAACCTACAAGGAGGTGCTGACAAAGGCCAAAGAAGAAGTGAACCTTACCGACTTTGGGATCACTCACCTGAAGGTGCTGGATTCGGCCACTGGGGCGCGACTTATCCAAGTCCCGGGCGTCGAAAGTCGGGCTAAGGCTGACAAGCTGGCCTCCAGGCTTGTGGAGATCCTTGGCAGTGACGTGTCTGTCTCAAGGCCGGAGAAACGTGCAGACGTACGCGTATTCGGACTGGACGAGGCCGTCACTAGGGAAGAGGTTGTCGCGGCAGTGGCCACCAAAACGGGCTGTGCTCCGGCGTCGGTTAAGGTGGGTGAAATCCACCCTAGCACCAGACATATGAGCACAGTCTCCCTTTCGTGCCCGATAGCTGCTGCCAAAATCTTGGCTGCGGCCGGCCGACTCTTGGTCGGGTGGACGTCCGCACGCGTCCAAGTTCTGGAGAACCGCCCCATGCGTTGTTTTAAATGCATGGGGATGGGACACACACGGCAGATGTGTCCCTCATCGGCGGATCGCAGTGGGCTTTGCTTCAGGTGTGGGCAGCCTGGACATAAGTCCGCCGAATGCAAAGCCAGGGCACACTGCGCGGTATGCGCAGAATCCGGGCGCGAAGCCGGCCACATAATGGGTGGAAGGAACTGCAACCCTACCCAAACAAGAGGAAAAGCGGCCACCAAGCCGATAGCAGTCCCTGCCGTGGAGCACCAAAATCAGTGCGAAGAGGTTGATATGCTTAATGCCTAGACGACATATCAACTTCCTCCAGGGCAATGTGAATCACGCCACCGGGGGGCAGGATCTCTTCCTCCACTACATGGCGGCGTGGAACATCGATCTGGCCGTGGCTGCGGAACCTTATTGGGTACCGCCACAACCTCATTGGGTAGGTGACTCTAATGGCGAAGTCGCCATCATCTGCCAGACGGGACCGAATGCTACCCCGATATCTATGAGGGAACGGGGTCCGGGATTTGTTACTGCCAAATGGGGGCGATATGGCATTGTTGGGGTGTACTTTTCCCCCAATAGGCCCTTATCCGACCTCGAGGCTTACTTGCAAGTCCTGGGTCCAGCAGTAAGAAGACTGGCACCCCTCCCAATTATTTTAATGGGTGACATCAACGCCAAATCCCGCCGGTGGGGCGGAGTGGCCACTGACGTGAAGGGGCAGGCTGTGGAGGAGTGGGTGACGGAGATGGGCCTGTGTATCTTAAATACAGGCACGGCCTACACCTGCGTGCGGCGTCGGGGAGGCTCAAGAGTCGATGTTACCTTTGCCACCCCAGACGTTGCGAGATGTGCTCGCAATTGGCGGGTCCTGGATGAGGAGACTCTTTCGGATCATATGCACATTCGATTTGAAGTCTCCCCATCCACTGACCACGTGAGCCCGCATAATTCTAGCGGCACAGTCTTCCCTCGTTGGGCCATCTCCAAACTGGACCGGGAAAAGGCTGAGGAGGCGGCAATTGTTCAGGCCTGGTGCACGAAGGGCGCCTCACCGCCCTCAAATGTCAACGAGGGTGCCACGCGTCTCCGCTCCGCCATGACGGCGATCTGTGATGCGGCCATGCCGAGAGCTCGCCGACAGCTAAATCGCCGCCAGGTATACTGGTGGTCTCAGGAAATTGCTGATCTCCGGACCGCCAGTAACGCAGCCAGGCGAGCGTTCTTGCGCTGCCGCCGGCGCGCTGCTCATGAGCCAGCGGAGGAGGACCGACTTTACGCGTCGTATCGAGTGGCACAGAAAGCTCTGCAGGCCGCTATATATGAGGGCAAGGCTCGAGCCAGGGAAGAGACCCTAGCCGAGCTAGACCGGGATCCGTGGGGGCGCCCTTACCGTGCAGCGCGTAATAAGTTGCGCGGACAAGCGGCACCCATTACGGAGACCCTTGAGCCGGCCCTCTTGGAGCGAGTGGTCCGGGAGCTTTTCCCGGAACAAGTAGACCCGGTTGCTGCAACGCTACCTTGCAACAGAAGAGCGGCTCTGGACTCCCCTCCTCCCGTCGTCTCAGATTCTGAGATGGGGATAGCCCTGGACCGGCTCCGGGGCCGCAAAACAGCGCCAGGCCCCGACGGGATCCCGGGAAAGGTCCTCCACCTCTCAATGAAGGTAAAGGAGAATGAGGACCAGCTCCGAGGGCTTTTTAATCTGGCCCTCACATCCGGCCGGTTCCCGAGTATGTGGAAGACGGGACACCTTTGCCTCCTTAAAAAAGAAGGTCGGTCTCCGGACTCTCCGGCGGCCTATCGGCCCATCGTTCTGCTGGACGAGGCGGGAAAGATGCTGGAGAAAGTCGTAGTCTCTCGCCTCGTCCGTCACCTAACAGAGGAGGGTCCTGACCTCTCTGAGCGTCAATACGGATTTAGGGCGGGGCGATCAACTCTGGACGCTCTCTCAGCCCTGAAATCGGTCACAGAGGAAGCTGTTGAGGGGGGGAAGAGGGCGTTAGCGATATCGTTGGATATCGCAAACGCCTTTAACACCCTCCCATTCGGTGTCATCCTGACGGCGCTCCGGCATCACCGGATGCCGGAGTATTTAGTTAGGCTCATACAAGACTACCTCTCGGAAAGGGAGGTAGTCTGTGTCAACAATAGGGGCGAGATGTTTCGGCGCCGCGTGGACTGTGGGGTTCCACAAGGCTCGGTCCTCGGCCCTGCCTTGTGGAACATTGGTTATGACAGCGTGCTCCGCGGCTCACTCCTGCGAGGAATGAGCGTGTTTTGTTACGCGGATGACACGCTGATTGTTGCCACAGGTGGGACCCTGGAAGAGACCACAATAAGAGCGGAGGTGGCCACCAATTTAGTGGTAGAGCGCATCGAGGAGCTCGGTCTTAGGGTGGCCCCTCATAAAACCGAGGCTCTACTATTCCACGGGCCCCGGCGAGGCCCCCCTCCTGGTGCGCGGGTGCTTATCGCGGGCGTGCGGGTCCCAATTGGTGCCCGGATGAAGTATCTGGGACTCGTATTGGATGGGCGGTGGTCCTTTAATGCCCACTTCCAAGGACTGCTTCCCAAATTAATAGGAGCGGCGGCTGCCCTTGGCCGGCTGCTGCCCAACTTGAGGGGCCCCAGCGCAGGGTGTCGTAAACTCTATGCTGGGGTGATTAAAAGCATGGCCCTCTACGGGGCCCCTATCTGGGTAAACTCCCTTGATAGGGAGAACCGTTCGCTGCTGCGCCGCCCTCAACGCATTATAGCGCTGAGGGCCATTAGGGCATACCGCACGGTGTCACACGGTGCGGCTTGCGTTGTGGCGGGGCTTCCTCCTTGGGAGCTGGAAGCAGAGGTACTCGACGTCGTGTATAGATACAGGACGTCGAGGAGGCGATCGGGCGAACGCCCAGCCCTCGAAGAGGTTAACCGCGTCAGACTCCTTGCTCACGAGGAGCTGATGCGGCGCTGGGAACAGGACCTCTTGGCCCCCCTCTATGGCGCTAGAACCATAGAGGCAGTGCGCCCGGTCCTCCAGGAGTGGGTCCATAGGAGGCACGGTTTCCTAACCTTCCGACTGGTGCAGGTGCTAACTGATCACGGGTGCTTCGGTTGGTACCTGTGCCGGATTGCGGGGAGAGAGCCGGACCTTAGATGCCACGAATGCGGCGCTGCAGAGGACTCGGCCCAGCACACACTGGAGGCGTGCCCAGCCTGGGACCGACAGCGTCGCGTTCTGGCATCTGCGGTTGGCGGAGACCTCTCCCTTCCGAGCGTCGTGAGGTCGATGCTCGGAAGTGAAAGGGCTTGGGAGGCCATGGTCTCCTTCTGCGAGGAGGTTATGGAGCAGAAGGAGACCGCGGAGCGGATCAGAGAGGATAATCCTGATGCTGAACCGCTCCGGCGCAGGCGGCTGGGAGGAAGGAGAAGGCGGTATGCCCGCCTTCTCCCACCACCCTAAAATGAGACCAGCGGGAGAAGAGTCGGGGGGCTCATCTCCTGCATTGCACGGTCTCACCGTCTGGGGGGGCGTCTCTAGTGTACAGGGATGCCCCCCTTTCTAGCGTGGGAGGCCCGGCGTAGGCTGGGCCGTGCGTTGGCGCGACGTGGTAGAGTCCAAACGAGAGCCCATGTCGCGCCGCTAAAACGCTGAGGGTACACCGCAGGTTTTTAGTGGGTATGCTTGTCGGATGACAGCCGTTAGGGCTGCCATCTGACAAGAGAGTCCCACATAACCCGTCGTCTCCCCCGGGGCGGCGGGTATGCGTGATGCATTTTCCTGCGTAAAAAAAAAAAAAAAAAAAAAAAAAAAAAGGTTAGGTTAGGTTAGGTTAGGTTAGGTTAGGTTAGGTTAGGTTAGGTTAGGTTAGGTTAGGTTGGGGTGCTACAGAGTAACCTCCTCGTGCGGCGGGGTGTTGCTTATTACATCTGGTTACGATCGGGTGTAAGGAGCAGCATCCTGTCCCGGTGCACCCTGGGCAACGGCAGTTAGTAATTTCCTTAGGGTTATTGCTAGCTGACGGCTGAACTCTGTCTGTGCCGCTCCTTGCACTACTATGTTAAGCATAGCGGTGCAGGGATGTGGTACGAAGCATACCGTAATCTGCCCTTTTTAGGGCGGACCGGGGGTCCAGTTCACCTGGGCCGCGAGGCGGAAGCCTCTCTAAAAACTACCACGCGCGACAGTGCCCGCCCTTAGTCAGCCGTCGCTGACTGGCGGGTCGTCGGGCAACCCGTTACCCCAATTGAGGGGCCGGGGGCCGTCGGGGCATTTGCTTGGGCTGCGAGGAAGGAAAATCTCTTTAAAAAACCCATGCATACCGTTTCCTGCCCTCCGGGGCAGACCGGGAGTCGACGGGGTATTTGCTCGGACTGCGAGAAAGGAAAATCTCAATAAAAAACCCATGCACACCGCAACCTGCCCTTCTCAGGGCAGACCGGGGGTCCTGTTCTGCCAGGGCTGCGAGGAGAAAACCTCTATAAAAAACAACAGCGCGGCGGTACCCACCAATAGCCGGCCGTCGTCGGCTGGCGGGATGCCGGGCAACCCGTAACCTCTAGCTAGAGGCCGGGGATTCTGGCCATTGAGGTCAGAGTCGCGAGGTTGTAGTCCTCTCTAAAAACTACCAGAGGGGCGTCCCTCCCGTAGGGACAGGTGGCGGGGTCTGCGGTTGGACCCTGCGTGGTTGAGGCCGTAGTAGCGGTTTTGGGGTTTTCCTGGTTTCCTATTCCAAACTGGGCCACGTGTTATTGCCGTGCGTGGGGACCCGTAATTCCGGGAGAAGGGGATCCTGGGCGTTGAGCCTGTGGCAAACCACCCAGGCAACACATTCCTTTGGCCCCGAATTCCGGACACACGGGTGGTCTTGACCTTAGCCGGGTCGAGATCAATCGGCTGGAGGTGGCCGGCTTAACCGCCGCCTCGGCGAGCAGGGGGTATGGGGGGCAGGGCCAGGGACGGGCTCGGTGTTGCGCGGGTTTTGGTCGACCTCGCGTTAGCCTTGCCCCAATCTCTGCGTCAAAGATCCCATACCACGGGTCTCTTAGGGATCCCTGCTATGTCTGGTGGGTAGCTCTGGGCTACGGCTCCCCGAGTTGTGTGGGCTCCAAGGAGGGTGGAGGCCCCACCGGATGAAACCGATATTTTTGAAATACGACCATGGACTCTTTAACTTCTAAAAGTTCGACCAATCCCCGAGCGCGAGGCGCTCAAAAACCCACAGCTGAACCAGCAGAGCTGTTGAATTCGGCGGAAAACAGAAGAAGTCGGACCGGAACTGGCTCACAGTTTAATTCGGTCGAAGACGTAGCGAATGAAGCGGGTAGCTCCCGCCAGTCTGAAAACACTGCATCGGATGGCTGTCGCAGTCGCTCCCAGAGCCGCAAGCGACGTCAACATGATAGACGAATAGGATCAGACGATTCATTGTTCGCGCGGGGCGGATTTTCCGAACCTGAGGGTGAAGACTCTCAGTCTTGGAATAGCAGCCTAGCTAAAAGAGGCAGAAGTAGAGGCGTAAAATCAGTCTCAACCAAAGCCAGGCAATTTTTAAGGAATCAAGAGGAAGAGGCCTCTGAACAGGACTTCAACCGCGTCCTTGAGCGGAGGACTAAATCCCCCACTCTGTTCGTTGAGCCCTCAGTCTCCGAACCCCTAAATTGCCCAGTCTTACCAGAAGACCTTGGCCAGCTGGAGATGGTAGAAATGAAGGACATGGCCCACCAGTGCTTGGGCGCTGTCATCACTGTAAAAAATAAGTCCAAGAACTTACAAGGCCGTATGCAAAAGGCGCTTAATGACGCCACTAAAACCCTTAGAGACTTGATCGGCGAAATGACGGTCAGGTCAATGAATGACGAGCATAAGCGCATCGCAAATGCCAATAAAAACCTCAGAGAGGAGGTGGCTAATCTCAGAACTGAGGTCCGTAGCCTCCGGAGGGAATTCTCTGAAAGAGAAACTTGCGCTGCGCCTGCTCCCCCCCTGGACCTTACCACCATGGACACCCATGGGAATGAGACGCTCTTGCAGTCTATTGCGGCGCTCATCGACTCTCGTCTAGAGAGTCGATTTGCATGCCTCGAGGGACGGCTGGACCGACTCAACCCCCTTCCTGCATCCCGTCCACCTCTTGCCTCGGACGGTAACATCCTGGCCCTCTTATCTGACTCTCCCATCACGGCGGCCTCTACGCCAAGCACATCCGGAGCGGGGACCAAGGCCAAAAAGACGAAGGTGGCTAAAACGCCCGATCACAACCCAACACATACAGCCGGCCCTTCAAAGGTGACGCAAACATTCGCAACTGTAGCAGCCAGGCAGAAACCTGCTAGGTCACAGCCCAAAACAGTGGCGAATAAAAGCGTTCCCCAACCTCAGCCTACTGTAGCAGCTGGCCCTGCCCATAATCAGGCGGGTATCAGCCAGACCCATAATGACCCGGCACCACCCAATGTCCCCAACGAAGACAACTGGGTCCAGGTGTCCCGGAGGAAACGACCGAAAAAAAAGGGGAAAAAATCTCGCAACCCCTCCGTAACGGCCAACGAGAATGTCCAGTCCCAGGGTCCTAAACTGAAACCCAAACCCAAAGGACCTTCACTGACCCCACCTCGATCCTCAGCAGTCATCCTCTCGCTGCAACCTGAGGCTGTCGAGAAGGGGATAAGCTACACCGAAGCCCTCAAGAAGGCGAAGGAAGTTTTGTCCCTCCCGGACTTAGGCCTTGAGGGCATCAGGTGCAGCAAAACTGCTACGGGAGCTAGAATGCTCGAGGTCTCCGGCTCCGAGCACAGTGAGAAGGCCGACAAGCTGGCAGGGAAACTTAGAGAGGTTCTGGACGGAGTGGTCAATGTGGCCCGCCCCATGAAGCGCGCGGATGTCAGGGTTACTGAGCTGGATGACTCAGTGTCTAGCGCTGAAGTTGCGGCAGCCATTGCAACCAAATGTGGGTGCACCCCGGATTTAATCCGGGTTGGAGAAATCCGCCCTGGACCAAGAGGCGTGGGTGCGGTGGTTGCCTCCTGCCCTGTTGCTGTGGCCAAGGCCCTAACCTCTGGCCGTCTGCTGGTCGGCTGGTCGTCGGCCAAGGTCACAGTTCTCGAGGCTCGGCCCCTGCGGTGCTTCAGATGCATGAGCCTGGGGCATGCCAAACAAATGTGCCCTTCCACCAAAGTCAGGAATGAGTTGTGTTTCAGGTGTGGGCATCCTGACCACAAAGCAACAGACTGCTCCGCGAAGCCGAGGTGTGCTGTGTGCGTAGACTCTGGCAAACCTTCGGACCATATAATGGGCGGGAAATCCTGCAGACCACCACAGGTCAGAGGTAAGGCAATGGCCGTCCAGATCCCGACCACCCGAAATAGGAATGATAGCTGTACCAAGCTGCCAGAGGAAGAGATGCAGGTGACCGATAACAATGACAGCTAGGTCCCCCATCTCTCTCCTCCAGACTAACCTCAACCACGCCACTAGGGCCCAGGACTTGTTCCTGGCAAACCTAATGGCGTGGAATATTGACCTGGCCGTTGCAGCGGAGCCCTATTATATCCCACCCAATTGGGCTGGCTCCACTGATGAGACCGTGGCTATTATAACCCGAACGGGTCCACAATCCTCCCCTCTGGTGACCCTGGAAAGAGGTCTGGGATTTGTAGCGGCCAAGTGGAGAGGCATCGCATTTGTGGGAGTGTATTTCTCGCCAAACCTGCCCCTCTTTCAATTTGAGAACTTTCTCGAAACCTTAGGCCCTGTTGTTGGCAGACTCTCACCACTCGAGGTTGTTCTGCTAGGTGACCTAAACGCAAAGTCTGTAGCCTGGGGATGCCCACTCCCGAACGCTCGTGGCGGTATCCTGGAGCAATGGGCCTTCGAGCAGGGTCTGGTTCTCCTTAATAGAGGTAATGCACCTACGTGTGTCCGACGGCAGGGGGGATCTGTGGTGGACTTAACGTTCGCCACCCCTGTCCTCGCACGCAGGCTAGGAGACTGGAGAGTACTTGAGGGGGAGGAGACACTCTCGGATCATACCTACATCCGCTTCGAGTCTATCTCCTCCCAAACCCAGCCAGCTCAGGCTATCCAAAACCCGTTTCCGCGCTGGGCCCTTACACGTTTGGACAGGGATATGGCCGAGGATGCGGCACTGGTTCAGGACTGGAGCTACCCTTCGGACCCTATTGATGACATCGACGAGGCTGCCACTCGCCTTCAGGCTGCACTAACGCAAGTCTGTGACGCATCGATGCCCCGGACGCGACCTCGCCCTGCACGAAAAGAGGTGTACTGGTGGAACGAAGAGATTACCGCTCTTCGGGCCACCAGCAATGCCACGCGCAGGGCTCTCGTCAGAAGTCGTCGTCGAAGCATCCGCTCCGCAGACGAAGAAGACCGGCTCTACGCCGCCCACCGGGAAGCGAAAAAGGCTCTCCAGAAGGCTATTGGCATAGCGAAGGAAAGAGCACATGAAGAGATGCTCGAGGACTTGAATAGGGACCCATGGGGGCGGCCGTATAAAGCCGCGCGGAACAAGTTCCGTCCGATGACTGCCCCCATCACAGAAACCCTCGATCCTCCTCTTCTCGAGAGAGTCATTGGTGTGCTCTTCCCAAATTGCGAGCCACACCTTCCAGAAAGGATGAGGCCACCCCGTATCCCTGCAGAGTCCTCAGTTCCCCCTATCACCGATGGAGAGATGGAGACGGCCAGAGATAGACTGAAGGGCAAGATTACTGCCCCTGGACCAGACGGCATCCCTGGTCGTGTCCTGCGCATTGCACTAGAGCAAATGGAGACCCGGCTTCGAGACATTTTTAACAAGTCCCTTCAATGTGGAAAGTTCCCGAAGCCATGGAAGACAGGTCGGCTGTGTCTTATCCCAAAAGAAGGCAAACCGCCGGACTCTCCTTCTGCGTACCGGCCGATAGTGCTGCTCGATGAGACGGGGAAGCTCCTCGAGAAAATTCTGGCATCCCGCCTCATCGAGCACATGGAAGAGACTGGCCCAAATCTGTCAGACAACCAGTTCGGCTTCCGAGTTGGTCGGTCGACAACAGACGCTATAATGGCCTTGAAGACCTTTGCGCAGGGGGCGGTTGAAAATGGCGATCGGGTGCTGGCCGTGTCAATAGACATAGCCAACGCTTTCAACAGCCTCCCCTTCTCCACCATCGTTGAGGCGCTCCGATTTCATGGAGTACCTCCGTACTTAGGGAGGCTCCTGGGGGATTATCTCAGCCAACGGTCGGTGGTGTACACGGTTGCGGGGGGGATGCTGGAGCGGAGAGCAATGCGATGCGGTGTCCCACAGGGCTCGGTCCTAGGTCCGACCCTGTGGAACATCGGGTTCGACTTTGTTCTCCGGAACCGGCCTCTCCCGCGCACACGTGTCTTTTGCTACGCGGACGACACCCTAGTTGTGGCTCAGGGGGGGAGCCTGGAAGAGGTGCGTCGTCGCAGTGAGGCTGCTGTCTCGGCGGTTGTTGATGCCGTTCGTCGTCTTGGTTTGACTGTGGCCCCTGATAAAACAGAGGCCTTACTTTTCCACGGCCCTCGTCAAGGCCCACCGCCTGGAGCACACATCTCAGTGGACGGAGTTGCCGTCGGGATTGGAACCCAGATGAAGTATCTGGGTCTCACTCTCGACGGCAAATGGAATTTCGCTGTGCATTTTGAGCGGATGCAACCCCGCCTTGTGAAAACGGCAGCAGCATTGAGTCGCCTGCTGCCCAACGTTGGTGGCCCCAGCATCAGTGTTCGCAAGCTGTATGCTGGGGTCACAAGGAGCATGGCCCTATACGGGGCTCCAGTGTGGCACCCGCTCCGTGGGGATGCGAGGAACCTCCTAAATAGGCCGCAGCGCACACTTGCACTGCGCGCGATAAGGGCGTACCATACGGTGTCCCTCGATGCGGCTCTTCTTATTGCCGGTCTCCCCCCGTGGGATCTAGAGGCGGAAATCCTGGCCACAATATATGAGTGGCGAAGTAGTACAAGGTCGTCGGGTGAACGCCCAATGTTGGAGGAGTCAATCCGTGTCAGAAACTGCGCTCAGCAGCATCTGATGCGGCGCTGGTCTCTCAGACTGGAAGCAGGTCGCTTTGGGAGCCTGGCGGCCCGCACGATAAGCGCGATCCGTCCGGTCCTTGAGGACTGGATGACAAGACGTCACGGCTCTCTCACTTTCCGTCTGGTGCAGGTGCTTACCGGGCATGGATGCTTTGGTTGGTACCTGCATCACATAGCGAGGAGAGAGCTGACCCCTGAGTGTCACGAATGCGGAGCCGCGGAAGACACTGTTGATCACACCCTTCAGGTGTGCTCAGCATGGGTCCAGCAGCGCCGTATTCTGACCTCAGTGGTTGGGGACAGCCTCTCGCTCCCCAGCATAGTGCGAGCTATGTTGGGAAGCGAGGCGGCGTGGGAGGGTATGGTCTCCTTTTGTGAAGACGTTATGTCACAGAAGGAGGCCGCGGAGCGGGTCAGGGAGGACGATCCTCACGCTGATCCGATCCGTAGAAGAAGGAGGGGGAGAAGGCGAAGGCGTTACGCCATCCACCATCTCCGACCTCTAGCAGGCTAGCGAGCACTGGGCGGGGGCCCAGTGTTTGCATTGCACAGCCTGCCTGATCTGAGGTGATCCCAAGTGTACAGGATCACCTAATACCATATGCCTGAGGCCCGGCATAGCCGTACGTAGGTGATGCGTGGAAGTCGTCCATTCGGGTTCCCATGCATCATCAACATACGTAGATTGGTACACCGCTGGTTTTTTAGTGGGTGGCCTCGCCGGGGGACAGTGCTTCTCACTGTCTCCCGACGAGGGAGTCCCACATAACCGGGCTGCTCCCCCGAGGCGGCCCGGTATGCGAAAAGCATTTTTCCAGCGACAAAAAAAAAAAAAAAAAAAAAAAAAAAAAAAAAAAAAAAAAAAAGGTTAGGTTAGGTTAGGTTAGGTTAGGTTAGGTTAGGTTAGGTTTTTTTTTTGAAAGTAGAACGTCTTCGGCTACGCAAATTCCACAGATGCTATGACCTACTTCTGTGAAACTGCTGACCGAATCCGTTTGGGGCTATGAACTGCCTCTCACATGCTAACCGTTTATCTCTCTTTCCGCAGCAATATTCTGCTCCACAATGATGTGCTGATTTGCCCTCAGCGTTTCGACATGAACGAACTGGAGGGGAATCGGAGTCTGATTGATCTGCGCACTGGACGTTCAAATTGTACGTCCATGGCAGAAGTGCTTCCTGCCCAGGAGCTCTCCGTGTCACTTACGACAGGGGCTTCGATCGGGGGCTGTGTTTGGCCAGCGACCTTATCGGGTGGCTTCTTCCTCCACTCTGCCTTCGGATTTGGGCAGTTGTTAGTGCCCAACCGATGGTTCGCTTCACGCCCGGCTGTGGCACAGAGGCAGCAGCGGAAAGGGTGCTCACAACTGTTGGCCTTATGGCCAGTCTCTCCGCAGCGGATGCACACGTCGCTGCGGTCTAGCGCGGCTTTGCAGACAGCGCGGCCGTGATTCGTCCCCAGACATCGTGAGCACCTAGCAGCTCGAGGCGGTAAAAGCTGGACTTTGGATACGGTCCAGCCAATCCGTATCTTTTTAGCTTCAGCCAGCTTTTTGGCTGCATGTATGGGACAGCGGATTGCCGTGGCACCTCCAACGAATCCCTCCACGATCCGACCTACTTTAATATGGGCAGCGTCGCAGCCTCCCTGCTCGGCGACTGCCTTTACTATTTCTTCGGCTGTTACGCCCTCCTCCAGGTCAACTAACCGCAAATGGGTGCATTTGACGGGTCGCGAGACTTTCACAGAATCGGCCGGTAGCCCAGAAATTAACGCTGCGGCTAATGTGTCAGCCTTCTCGTCGGCCTCCCCAGGCGCGCTGCCATCGAGAGCCTTGATCTCAATGACGCGGTTCCCCGTCATCCGAGAAGGCCGTAGTTTGAGGCGGTCTTCGAGGCCTGCCTCCTTGAGCCATTTTTGGTCTAACATCTTCTTGGCCTCATTCATTATGTTAGGCAAGGTAAGACCCTTCTCTTTACCCTCAGCAGAGAGCTCCAGAACCACGGCAGAGGTTTTCGGTGGTCGGAGTCGAGGGCGCTTCTTATTTTCCGCCTTGTTGATTTTAGCCGGTGGGTTGGTTGAGGCTTTTGCAGGTGGTGGCGGAACTTGACCCTTAATGCGTTTCCGCCCGCGTTTGACCACCTCAGTCCAGGGGGTTTCTGGCTGAGTAGCAGAGTCAGTAGGAGCCGCGGTTGGGATGGGTGCCGGTTCCGAGGTGCTAGACTTCTTCCCCACTCCCTTCCCCTTCCGGGGCTTAGCTGACGCGTCGCTATGGTCCTTCATAGGTGTCTGAGCGGTTAACGCTTTCTCTGTGTCTGCCTTGAGAGGCGGTCGAGTGCGTGGGGCTGGGGGGAGAAGGTCCTTAAAGACTTCCAGCTTCGCATCAATCATTCCGCCTATCTGGCGGAGCATTGCGGCAGTGAATTTGTCAAATGCAGCCACATCAGAGTCGCCGTCGGTGGCAGCTGACGAATTCACAGGTGGATTAGCCGCCTCTGTCTGGACCGAAACAGTCTTAACGCGTGCGAGTCGCGATTTTTTCGAGGACTGGTTCCCTTGATCGATCGCGGCGACACGCAAAGATGCCAGCTCGCTACAGAGTCTGTTGTTCTCTGCTTTGAGCTGTTCAATCTCTTCTTCGTTCTTATCTTCGGTGGCGTTTCTCATGTCCATCACATGTTTGTAGTTTTGGGTATACGCTTCCAGAGTCGCAACGCGATCACGAAGAGTTTGATTTTCCGCCTCTAGTTTTTGATTCTTCGATTCAGCTTCACTTTTATTTTTGTCCTTTAGCAGCTCAGCTGTAAGCCCGATGATAGTATCAGCAGCAATGCGAATTTCGTCATACTGCTGATGTGGCACTTGTTCTGGCAAGTTTCCGGAAACGTGCACGATGCGCTGAGCTTCAACGTAGATCTCCGATGCGAGGTCTACGCTACTTTTCTGCGAGGCCGAGTGTAAGGCCGCCAATGTTTCCAACGAAGGTGTTGGGGAATCTGTACCGGAGCCCCTCTCCGGTGACCTGGAGGTGCCGGGCATAGTGTCGGGTTCAGAAACCTTTGACTCCTTAGATTTGGCGTTTTTCCGCTTCTTGGAAGAAGTTTGCTTTAGGCCGCCTCTACCGGTCGTGAACTTTGCGACCTTAGCGAGGCCAAAGCAGTCCTCGTTTTCGCTGTCGGAGTAGCGCTTAGGCGCTGAATCTTCATGTCCGGTTTTTCTCGACCACGAAGAATCTCGTGGGAGTTGGTCGTTTCCGAGGTTGGAATATCCAAAATCCATGGGATGTTCCAGGAATGTGTTGACCTCGTCATCTGAACAATCGGACGGGAACATATCGACATCGCTGGCGACAGAACGCCTAGACATGGTGGAGCGGTTGTCGAAGTCATCTACACGCTGTGTAGGCATCGCGGAACTCCCGCGGTCGGAAGTATCTTGGCCACGAAGTGCCTCAACTTCACCCCTTTCCTCCGAGCCATGAAACTCGTGACAGTAAGTGCCAACTCCCTGATACGAAGGCTTGCCTGCAGCTTGCGCCGCAGGGTCGGATTCTCCGCATCCCGCGGTACCGACCAGGGTTAATGATTTTTCCTTAGTTGTCATAATTTTCATGTTTTACCCGTCTTAAATAACACCTGAGGGGGCAGGCGAGGCCTCAGGGTGACGCCTAGCCGTTTGGAACACCGCCTGCGTGTCCACCGCCCGTAGGAGGCCCGGGCCGCCAGCGACCACAGCGGCTCGGTATTACAGTTTTTTCGAGTTGTGAGGTCTGGGTTCGAAAAAGCGCAGTACGAGCAGAAGTCCAGGGACGCTAAAGGCTGCAGTAGTGCTGATCGGGGAGGACAGAACCTCCCAAACCCGTCCAGCACCAAAGCAACCCCAGACATCCCGTTTCCCCATACTCGCCCAACGCCCCATCGAATCCAGGCCCCACAACGCTAAAGAGGTTCGCCCCTCGCGGCCCCGTAGGGCCCCCGGCCCGCCCGTGAAGGCGGGTTACGGTATGCAAGGGTTTTTATTGAGGTTGTCCTTCCTCGTAGCCCGGGCAAATGCCCCGACGGCCCCCGGCCCCTCAATCGGGGTAACGGGTTGCCCGGCGACCCGCCAGCCAGCGACGGCTGACTAAAGGCGGGTACTGCCGCGCGTGGTAGTTTTTAAAGAGGCTTCCGCCTCGCAGTCCAGCTAAACTGAACCCCCGGTCCGCCCTAAGAAGGGCAGGTTACGGTGTGCTATGTGACCGCATCCTTGCGCACAAGGAGCGACACGGGCAGAGTTCGGCCGCGGGCTAGCGACCCCCCGAGGGAGATCTCTAACCCCCGTTGCCCAGGATGCACCAGTACAAGATGCTACAAGTTACACCTGATCGTGACCAGATGTACCTCATAACATCCCGTCGCACTAGGAGGTGACTCTGCGGCGTCCCGGTTAGGTTAGGTTAGGTTAGGTTAGGTTAGGTTAGGTTAGGTTAGGTTAGGTTAGGTTAGGTTAGGTTAGGTTAGGTTAGGTTAGGTTTTTTTTTTTTTTTTGAAAGACGAACGTCTTCGGCTACGCAAATTCCACAGATGCTATGACCTACTTCTGTGAAACTGCTGACCGAATCCGTTTGGGGCTATGAACTGCCTCTCATATGCTAACCGTGTGTCTCTCTTTCCGCAGTAATATTCTGCTCCACAATGATGTGCTGATTTGCCCTCAGCGTTTCGACATGGACGAACTGGAGGGGAATCGGAGTCTGATAGATCTGCGCACTGGACGTTCGAATTGTACGTCCATGGCAGAAGTGCTTCCTGCCCAGGAGCTTTCCGTGTCGCTTACGACAGGAGCTTCGACCGGGGGCTGTGTTCGGCCAACGATCTTATCGGGTGGCTTCTTCCTCCATTCTGCTTTCGGATTTGGGCAGTTGTTAGTGCCCAACCGATGGTTCGCGTCACGCCCGGCTGTAGCACAGAGGCAGCATCGAAATGGGTCCTCACAACTGTTAGCCTTATGGCCGCCTACAGGCCTATTGTCCTGTTGGACGAGGCGGGGAAAGTCCTGGAGAGGGTCTTGGTCTCCCGGCTCGTACAGCACCTGAACGATGTGGGGCCCAACTTGTCGGAACGGCAGTTCGGCTTCAGGGCGGGGCGCTCGACTATTGACGCCTTGTCCGCCCTAAAGGCCTTCACCGAGGACGCTGTGTCCCGGGGCGAAAGGGCATTGGCGGTGTCACTCGACATCGCCAATGCGTTTAATAGCCTGCCTTTCGATACCATAGTGTCGGCGCTTCATTACCATGGGGTGCCGGCCTATCTTATCAGGCTTGTGGCGGACTACCTCCAAGACCGAGAGGTAGTATACATCGACGGGCACGGCAACATGGGAAGCCAAAAAATCTTTCGCGGAGTTCCCCAGGGCTCGGCTCTTGGGCCAACACTCTGGAACATTGGCTACGACAGTGTGCTGCGCGGCGCTCTCATCAGAGGGACGAGGGTGCTGTGTTACGCCGACGACACACTGATCGTGGCCACAGGAAGGGCCCTGCCAGAACTCTGCATCCGGACCGAGGTGGCCACAGAAATGATTGTGGCCCGTATCAGGGGAATAGGGCTAGAGGTGGCCCCCCAAAAGACTGAGGCCCTCATGTTCCACGGGCCTCGTCGCGGACCGCCCCCAGGAGCCCATATCAATTTAGAGGGCGTCCAGGTTCACATTGGGGCCCAGATGAAATATCTGGGCCTAATGCTGGATGGGCGGTGGAATTTCCACGCCCACTTCAGCAGGTTGGCCCCAAAATTGGTGGGAGCGGCAGCAGCCTTGGGCAGATTGCTGCCCAATGTGAGAGGTCCCAGTGTAGGGTGCCGTAAGCTCTACGCTGGGGTCATCAAGAGCATGGCCCTGTACGGGGCCCCCATTTGGGTCGGTTCCCTCGATCGAGAGAACCGCACGCTCCTCCGCCAGCCTCAGCGCACCATAGCGCTGAGAGCGATTAGGGGGTACAGGACCGTCTCTTTTGGCGCGGCTTGCGTTCTGGCAGGGCTACCCCCCTGGGAGCTTGGAGCTGAGGTCCTCGACGCTGTATATCGCTTCCGTGCGTCGAGGAGACAAGAGGAGGAGCATCTAGCCCCTGAAGAGGTAAACCGCGTGCGGCTTCTCGCTCAGGAGGCACTGTTGCGGCGATGGGAGGCTGACCTGGCGGATTCCCGCTATGGTACCCGAACAATAGAGGCGATCCGCCCGGTCCTAGACCAATGGGTCCTGAGGAAACACGGCTCCCTTACCTACCGCTTAGTGCAGGTGCTGACCGGACATGGCTGTTTCGGTCAGTACCTCTGCCTGATTGGCAAGGAGCCGTCCCCCGTGTGTCACGGGTGCGGCGCTGTGGAAGACACGGCTCAGCACACCCTACAGGTGTGCTCAGCCTGGGTCGAGCAGCGCCGGGCCTTGACCGCGGAGGTTGGGCCGGACCTCGAGCTCCCGAGCGTCGTGCGAGCGATGCTTGCGAGCGAGAGAGCGTGGGACGCCATGGTCTCCTTCTGCGAAGAGGTAATGTTGCAGAAGGAGACTGATGAACGGGCTAGGGAAGAGGCTCCCGATGCCCACGCGCTCCGGCGCAGACGGCCAGGGGGGAGAAGGAGGCGTTTTGCTCGCCTCATCCCACCCCCCTAAACAAGAGGTGACCAGTGGGCGAAGGGTCGGGGGACCCGACGCCCACGTTGCACGGTCCCACCCGTCTTGAGGCCCACCAAGCGTACTGGTGGGCCTCAGTAGCGCGGAAGGCCCGGCACAAGGCTGGGCCGCCAGGCGGCACGATGCAGTAGAATCCAATCTGGGAGCCTGCATCGTGTCACCATAACACAGAGGGTACGCCGCTGGTTTTTTAGTGGGTATGCTTGGCGAGCGACAGCCCTTCTGGCTGCCGCCCGCCAAGAGAGTCCCACATAACCTGCCACTCCCCCCGGGGTGGCAGGTATGCGAAAAGCATTTTTCCAGCGTCAAAAAAAAAAAAAAAAAAAAAAAAAGGTTAGGTTAGGTTAGGTTAGGTTAGGTTAGGTTAGGTTAGGTTAGGTTAGGTTAGGTTAGGTTAGGTTAGGTTAGGTTAGGTTAGGTTAGGTTAGGTTAGGTTAGGTTAGGTTAGGTTAGGTTAGGTTAGGTTAGGTTAGGTTAGGTTAGGTTAGGTTAGGTTAGGTTAGGTTAGGTTAGGTTAGGTTAGGTTAGGTTAGGTTAGGTTAGGTTAGGTTAGGTTAGGTTAGGTTAGGTTAGGTTAGGTTAGGTTAGGTTAGGTTAGGTTAGGTTAGGTTAGGTTAGGTTAGGTTAGGTTAGGTTAGGTTAGGTTAGGTTAGGTTAGGTTAGGTTAGGTTAGGTTAGGTTAGGTTAGGTTAGGTTAGGTTAGGTTAGGTTAGGTTAGGTTAGGTTAGGTTAGGTTAGGTTAGGTTAGGTTAGGTTAGGTTAGGTTAGGTTAGGTTAGGTTAGGTTAGGTTAGGTTAGGTTAGGTTAGGTTAGGTTAGGTTAGGTTAGGTTAGGTTAGGTTAGGTTAGGTTAGGTTAGGTTAGGTTAGGTTAGGTTAGGTTAGGTTAGGTTAGGTTAGGTTAGGTTAGGTTAGGTTAGGTTAGGTTAGGTTAGGTTAGGTTAGGTTAGGTTAGGTTAGGTTAGGTTAGGTTAGGTTAGGTTAGGTTAGGTTAGGTTAGGTTAGGTTAGGTTAGGTTAGGTTAGGTTAGGTTAGGTTAGGTTAGGTTAGGTTAGGTTAGGTTAGGTTAGGTTAGGTTAGGTTAGGTTAGGTTAGGTTAGGTTAGGTTAGGTTAGGTTAGGTTAGGTTAGGTTAGGTTAGGTTAGGTTAGGTTAGGTTAGGTTAGGTTAGGTTAGGTTAGGTTAGGTTAGGTTAGGTTAGGTTAGGTTAGGTTAGGTTAGGTTAGGTTAGGTTAGGTTAGGTTAGGTTAGGTTAGGTTAGGTTAGGTTAGGTTAGGTTAGGTTAGGTTAGGTTAGGTTAGGTTAGGTTAGGTTAGGTTAGGTTAGGTTAGGTTAGGTTAGGTTAGGTTAGGTTAGGTTAGGTTAGGTTAGGTTAGGTTAGGTTAGGTTAGGTTAGGTTAGGTTAGGTTAGGTTAGGTTAGGTTAGGTTAGGTTAGGTTAGGTTAGGTTAGGTTAGGTTAGGTTAGGTTAGGTTAGGTTAGGTTAGGTTAGGTTAGGTTAGGTTAGGTTAGGTTAGGTTAGGTTAGGTTAGGTTAGGTTAGGTTAGGTTAGGTTAGGTTAGGTTAGGTTAGGTTAGGTTAGGTTAGGTTAGGTTAGGTTAGGTTAGGTTAGGTTAGGTTAGGTTAGGTTAGGTTAGGTTAGGTTAGGTTAGGTTAGGTTAGGTTAGGTTAGGTTAGGTTAGGTTAGGTTAGGTTAGGTTAGGTTAGGTTAGGTTAGGTTAGGTTAGGTTAGGTTAGGTTAGGTTAGGTTAGGTTAGGTTAGGTTAGGTTAGGTTAGGTTAGGTTAGGTTAGGTTAGGTTAGGTTAGGTTAGGTTAGGTTAGGTTAGGTTAGGTTAGGTTAGGTTAGGTTAGGTTAGGTTAGGTTAGGTTAGGTTAGGTTAGGTTAGGTTAGGTTAGGTTAGGTTAGGTTAGGTTAGGTTAGGTTAGGTTAGGTTAGGTTAGGTTAGGTTAGGTTAGGTTAGGTTAGGTTAGGTTAGGTTAGGTTAGGTTAGGTTAGGTTAGGTTAGGTTAGGTTAGGTTAGGTTAGGTTAGGTTAGGTTAGGTTAGGTTAGGTTAGGTTAGGTTAGGTTAGGTTAGGTTAGGTTAGGTTAGGTTAGGTTAGGTTAGGTTAGGTTAGGTTAGGTTAGGTTAGGTTAGGTTAGGTTAGGTTAGGTTAGGTTAGGTTAGGTTAGGTTAGGTTAGGTTAGGTTAGGTTAGGTTAGGTTAGGTTAGGTTAGGTTAGGTTAGGTTAGGTTAGGTTAGGTTAGGTTAGGTTAGGTTAGGTTAGGTTAGGTTAGGTTAGGTTAGGTTAGGTTAGGTTAGGTTAGGTTAGGTTAGGTTAGGTTAGGTTAGGTTAGGTTAGGTTAGGTTAGGTTAGGTTAGGTTAGGTTAGGTTAGGTTAGGTTAGGTTAGGTTAGGTTAGGTTAGGTTAGGTTAGGTTAGGTTAGGTTAGGTTAGGTTAGGTTAGGTTAGGTTAGGTTAGGTTAGGTTAGGTTAGGTTAGGTTAGGTTAGGTTAGGTTAGGTTAGGTTAGGTTAGGTTAGGTTAGGTTAGGTTAGGTTAGGTTAGGTTAGGTTAGGTTAGGTTAGGTTAGGTTAGGTTAGGTTAGGTTAGGTTAGGTTAGGTTAGGTTAGGTTAGGTTAGGTTAGGTTAGGTTAGGTTAGGTTAGGTTAGGTTAGGTTAGGTTAGGTTAGGTTAGGTTAGGTTAGGTTAGGTTAGGTTAGGTTAGGTTAGGTTAGGTTAGGTTAGGTTAGGTTAGGTTAGGTTAGGTTAGGTTAGGTTAGGTTAGGTTAGGTTAGGTTAGGTTAGGTTAGGTTAGGTTAGGTTAGGTTAGGTTAGGTTAGGTTAGGTTAGGTTAGGTTAGGTTAGGTTAGGTTAGGTTAGGTTAGGTTAGGTTAGGTTAGGTTAGGTTAGGTTAGGTTAGGTTAGGTTAGGTTAGGTTAGGTTAGGTTAGGTTAGGTTAGGTTAGGTTAGGTTAGGTTAGGTTAGGTTAGGTTAGGTTAGGTTAGGTTAGGTTAGGTTAGGTTAGGTTAGGTTAGGTTAGGTTAGGTTAGGTTAGGTTAGGTTAGGTTAGGTTAGGTTAGGTTAGGTTAGGTTAGGTTAGGTTAGGTTAGGTTAGGTTAGGTTAGGTTAGGTTAGGTTAGGTTAGGTTAGGTTAGGTTAGGTTAGGTTAGGTTAGGTTAGGTTAGGTTAGGTTAGGTTAGGTTAGGTTAGGTTAGGTTAGGTTAGGTTAGGTTAGGTTAGGTTAGGTTAGGTTAGGTTAGGTTAGGTTAGGTTAGGTTAGGTTAGGTTAGGTTAGGTTAGGTTAGGTTAGGTTAGGTTAGGTTAGGTTAGGTTAGGTTAGGTTAGGTTAGGTTAGGTTAGGTTAGGTTAGGTTAGGTTAGGTTAGGTTAGGTTAGGTTAGGTTAGGTTAGGTTAGGTTAGGTTAGGTTAGGTTAGGTTAGGTTAGGTTAGGTTAGGTTAGGTTAGGTTAGGTTAGGTTAGGTTAGGTTAGGTTAGGTTAGGTTAGGTTAGGTTAGGTTAGGTTAGGTTAGGTTAGGTTAGGTTAGGTTAGGTTAGGTTAGGTTAGGTTAGGTTAGGTTAGGTTAGGTTAGGTTAGGTTAGGTTAGGTTAGGTTAGGTTAGGTTAGGTTAGGTTAGGTTAGGTTAGGTTAGGTTAGGTTAGGTTAGGTTAGGTTAGGTTAGGTTAGGTTAGGTTAGGTTAGGTTAGGTTAGGTTAGGTTAGGTTAGGTTAGGTTAGGTTAGGTTAGGTTAGGTTAGGTTAGGTTAGGTTAGGTTAGGTTAGGTTAGGTTAGGTTAGGTTAGGTTAGGTTAGGTTAGGTTAGGTTAGGTTAGGTTAGGTTAGGTTAGGTTAGGTTAGGTTAGGTTAGGTTAGGTTAGGTTAGGTTAGGTTAGGTTAGGTTAGGTTAGGTTAGGTTAGGTTAGGTTAGGTTAGGTTAGGTTAGGTTAGGTTAGGTTAGGTTAGGTTAGGTTAGGTTAGGTTAGGTTAGGTTAGGTTAGGTTAGGTTAGGTTAGGTTAGGTTAGGTTAGGTTAGGTTAGGTTAGGTTAGGTTAGGTTAGGTTAGGTTAGGTTAGGTTAGGTTAGGTTAGGTTAGGTTAGGTTAGGTTAGGTTAGGTTAGGTTAGGTTAGGTTAGGTTAGGTTAGGTTAGGTTAGGTTAGGTTAGGTTAGGTTAGGTTAGGTTAGGTTAGGTTAGGTTAGGTTAGGTTAGGTTAGGTTAGGTTAGGTTAGGTTAGGTTAGGTTAGGTTAGGTTAGGTTAGGTTAGGTTAGGTTAGGTTAGGTTAGGTTAGGTTAGGTTAGGTTAGGTTAGGTTAGGTTAGG